>OW203761.1:3352965-4061471 GCA_934045905.1 Leuctra nigra
AATCGCATGTCGATGAACAGCGGAAAGCTGCGGAAAGCTGCGTCATCATCGGAATCTGAATCGCTTAGATTCGCTGATGCTTGAGGCAGATCAGGAACATCTAAAACATCACCTGGCTCAACATCATCTGGAGAAACTGATTCAAGACTGGCTCTGCTTCCTCCAGATCCTGGTTCACTCAGAGAAGACAGCTCTCTTGCGGCTCCGATATCTGCGTCGACGTCGGAATCATCGGCATCGCTCGGAAGCCCGTACAGCTCCTCCAACAACTCAGCGTTTGAAAGTTTCTTTCTTCTGTCCCTTTAATGTCAAAAGCAATCCATTATGAGTATTTTTTTTATGCATAATGTCATAAATCTGTAAATAATATGCAACATAACCTCACTAATATGGAATTATATTGGGCGGTGGGAAGCCGGCATACTTGGAGAAGGCATACATACTCAATACTTGGAGAAGAATCACATACTCAAATACAATTTTTTAATACACAGGTAAACATACATGCTAGAATCAACTGAGATCTCTGGCGTAGTTTGTTATACTCTCAAAATTTTTATGTTAATTGCATAATTCTAAGAAAATTAAATGCATATAATAATTATAAGCTCGATTTCAAAAAACGGTACCTATTTGACTCTAAAGGCTCGCAGCAATAATTGTCAAATGTTTTACACAAATTTCCTTGTTTCTCACCATGTTTTTGGTCAAATAAATTTTCGTGTTATGTCAATTCAAACGAACTCTTTGTTAATAAAGAATTCATAATTTTCTTAAATGTATTACTATGTAGACGGATACGCTGACACAATTATTACATGACGATGGTAGTCGGCTTCATTTGACATTATATATAGGTTTTTAGCAAATTGTGCAAAAACTGGTAAAATCAACAATTTTATTTGTTAAAATAACAAAGAAATAAATGATAAACTTGATTTTGTTTGATTTAGAAGTTAGTTTGTTTTGGTGTGCATTAATATTTATTAGGATGTGAATGGGTACTTATCGCAAATTGTACCCACAGCCAAGTGGAAGATATGCAATTTAATTTAAGCAGCTGTATCATAATATTTATCAATTCTTAACCATAAAGCGATCATGGTCAACCATTTTGTTCAGTTTTGTAAAATTAAAGAGTTCTTCATTCTTCAATATGTAAAGCATATTGCAATATGCAATATGTAATAGGTATGTTTCTTTGTGGACAAAGAAAATAAACTACATGCCTGCATGTATACCAGTAGAGCATATAAAGCGTTGATCCTTTGTTATGCTATAATAAACATATTACAAACTCACAATGTTTGTAGTACCTACCGTAAGGTGCTTATATAAAATAGATGTGTTTCATTGCCTGTAGCTAAGGCTGTAACCACCGATAAATAATGTTAGCGCTAACATTATTGGGAGTTGGGACATTGTACAACAGTCCACTATTTATTTTTAACAGGTTCACAATGGAGACTCACTCATAATCGAACATTCCAATAATTATCGCAATGAGTGTGAACACAACGCAACTGAAATAGAAAGTGATCGAAAAATTAACTCAGGTTCAAGAAGAGATAACACAAAATAAAATCTTAAACAAAAATAAACGTTACTAATTAGCACTCAATCAGCACTAAATATCTGGAGAATTTCAGATCGATTGCTTTCATGGGGGGTGCTGCGCCCCCCATACAAAAACGCTAATTACTTCCCAGGGGTTGCAGCACTAAATCCAAAATCAACGGCACTAATTAGCACTAAATCAGCACTAGATATCTGGAGAATTTCAGATCGATTGCTTTCATGGGGGGTGCTGGACCGTGAAGTTGGCACCCCCCACAGATAAACGCTAATTACTTCCCAGGGGTTGCAGCACTAAATCCCAAATTAACGGCACTAATTAGAACTAAATCAGCACTAAATATCTGGAGAATTTCAGATCGATTGCTTTCATGGGGGGTGCTGCACCCCCCATACAAAAACGCTAATTACTTCCCAGGGGTTGCAGCACTAAATCCAAAATCAACGGCACTAATTAGCACTAAATCAGCACTAAATATCTGGAGAATTTCAGATCGATTGCTTTCATGGGGGGTGCTGCGCCCCCCACACACAAACGCTAATTACTTCCCAGGGGTTGCAGCACTAAATCCAAAATCAACGGCACTAATTAGCACTAAATCAGCACTAAATATCTGGAGAATTTCAGATCGATTGCTTTCATGGGGGGTGCTGCGCCCCCCACACAAAAACGCAAATTACTTCCCAGGGGTTGCAGCACTAAATCCAAAATCAACGGCACTAATTAGCACTAAATCAGCACTAAATATCTGGAGAATTTCAGATCGATTGCTTTCATGGGGGGTGCTGCACCCCCCACACAAAAACTCTAATTACTTCCCAGGGGTTGCAGCACTAAATCCAAAATCAACGGCACTAATTAGCACTAAATCAGCACTAAATATTTGGAGAATTTCAGATCGATTGCTTTCATGGGGGGTGCTGAACCGTGAAGTTGGCACCCCCCACAGATAAACGCTAATTACTTCCCAGGGGTTGCAGCACTAAATCCCAAATTAACGGCACTAATTAGCACTAAATTAGCACTAAATATTTGGAGAATTTCAAATCGATTGCTTTCATGGGGGGTGCTGCGCCCCCCACACAAAAACACGTATTACTTCCCAGGGGTTGCAGCACTAAATCCAAAATCAACGGCACTAATTAGCACTAAATCAGCACTAAATATCTGGAGAATTTCAGATCGATTGCTTTCATGGGGGGTGCTGGACCGTGAAGTTGGCACCCCCCACAGATAAACGCTAATTACTTCCCAGGGGTTGCAGCACTAAATCTAAAATCAACGGCACTAATTAGCACTAAATCAGCACTAAATATCTGGAGAATCTCAAATCGATTGCTTTCATGGGGGGTGCCAACTTCACGCACGTGTTAAGGATTGCAGATATCTGGTCCAGTGCAGCGTCCGCGTCATGGTAGAACATATAAACACATCCCCGTCATGCAATACTTAGCTGGCGTGCAAAAACATCGCGCTAGAACAACTCAAAAGCGGGAGGAAGGAACAGAAATGTTTTTATACGCTATACCTACGTTATGTAATATTGTGGGGCTATTTGAGAGAATAACGGACCCGCTGGCCTGTAGGGTAATCTATAACTTGGTGCTGCAGTGGGAGGGTGACATAATGACACGGACGCATGCGCAGCATCTTCCATTCCCTTTGCTCGCTCAACAACGCTCTCACATTACACACGGAAAGCTGACATTATGAATCAATAACACAGTAGCCAGCTCACAGCTTCCTGGATGAAAAGTAATGAATATGAATATAGTCAAAGCAACTTATCTTGATTATTCAAATTAGATTTTGGACTTCCAAGTACCAAAGGGATTTGTTGAACTTTCATTATTAAACATACTCCGGACCTTATACGTACTACTTCTGATGCAAATTTCAATTCATGTAATGTGGCTGGCTGCTTTGCAAATGTGAAACTGTTAGTAAATTGCACGACTGCGGTTGCACAGTCATGATAGGGTAAGTAGAAATGTGAAACCAACTTATGGTTACTGTGTCACGGTTGTACTTGGGCCAAGCTCAATTGAGAAACCTGCTTTGTAGTAGAAAGTTGTTAAAATGAAGCTCGTTCTCTGCAATTATTTTAATAAAAGAAGCAACGTTTCTGCCGAGTTTTATCCGCCATCATCAGGCTGTTCGTGTTAAATTGTCAAATTGCGCAGAGTCCTAAATGGCACGAACCGAACCGTATTTCATTCATTTTCTACGTCATGGTTTCTAAAAGTTTTCACAACAAAATTATGGTAACACTGTCATGGTTCACGGTAGAATATCATTGAACCATGGTCCATGGTCATGGTTGCAGAGTCAGTGCAGGTTGACGTGGGAAGGTCCATGGTTGTCATGGCACAGGATTATGATTAGACCGAGCTGAGCCAAACAGAATAATGTCATTTATCACCAACTGAAGAAGATTATTAATGCTCTTCGGCCGTCAGATTATTATTCACATTCTCTGAAGTGTCAGCGCATGCGTGACGAGGCGCTATTTATTAATATTAATGTCGTTTTCATCATGCTGCAGAGACAAGATTTCTGCTGAAAGAAACCCAGCTCATGAAGGAAACTTGGCCTCTGGCCAGAAACTAGGAAATACAGAGGAAACAAAATTGTGCTGGAAATGTATTTACTTGAGGGCTCAGACAAATTGGATGCGAGAATTAAGTAATATGAAAAGCGCGAGATGAAATGCTGAACAGTAACTCAGTAATTGTATCACAATTACACTTGCTCCTGTCTGGAACTGCCGAGCCCAAAACTCCATTCGTCCTGAGAAGCATTTTCTACTCGAAATTCAGACACATGATAGGAAAATTGCTGTTTTGCAACCTATTTAAATATTTGTTATCCCGCCTTTCTGTATTATGTAGCGAAGAAAAGCTCCAGCGAATGCCCAAGTGCTTTCGGAGAAGATTAGACCTGCTTTTTTCTCGTATATACATAATCGATACAGCCCCGCAGTTCGACGTTTAACAATAGCTACAAGATAATTCATCTTTCAGAAGACAGCATCCTTCAGACACAACTTCAGAAAGGTTTTTCACATTCAAAAATTCATTATCATTATGAGTCAAAGGCTATTTATAGGCTAAAGTGAAACAATCTTTTTTATTCTAGATCTGTAAAAAGTTTATCCCTGAATGGCAAAGCTGTGTAGATCACTAACCATGTTTCGCTAACAATGTTGCCGAGGACGTATAATGAGTGATTTATCTCGGAGGATGACACGCTGCAGGCTCTACCCACGGGTTTTCATAATGAACAGTGATTAACTGATGCCATGGCCGGCAGATGGAAAAGACATAAGCCAAAAGTTACTCGGTAGCTGCTTGTTTTAAACGGAGAATTAATCAAGACGTTAAAAATGCAGCGTGACTGCTGAAATACGGTATGCTCAACTAGCTAAACCTCCATGAAGCTAGAATATAATGTAATGAAATGTGAAGCTAAAAGCAACATGTAGAGATTGTGTAAATTGCGGTAAACCAATCAAAGCTTTCAGCTGACTCTGCACAGAAAGTATGTGAAAAAGCTAAACGCATGAAAGAACGCATGATAGCGATTTCTGATTCGTCGGCAAAATGCGCTTCTACACAAAACTTCCAACGCTTACTTCAAATTGGCGAGAACGATTGCTTTTTAGGAAAATAAAGGGCTGAGTCTCACATTCTATAGACTTTGCTTTTCACAACTGTTTCAGCCAACTCAAATATCAAGGAAGCTCGCAAACTACGTCAACAATGAACACAGCCTTCAAGATTGCACAGTCTACGACAATATTTTAACAATTTATATAACAATGAGATGTAAATTGTAAATCGAGTCATCGTAGGCGACAAAATGGAAGGCGGTAATCTCAGTTTTCTCGATGAGAAACTAATGGAATCCATCTCTCGACTGCAGCCTCTGGAGGCGTACGGCTACCTCCTGCGCGGCGCCAACGTGAACTGCCGGCGCAAGGACGGCGTGACGCCGATGTACTTGGCGACGGACGTGAGCAACATCATGATGGTGCGTCTGCTGCTCGCTCAGCCCGACGTCGCCGTCAACGAGCGTGCGGGCCGCGCCAACATCACTCCGCTCTTCAGAGCCGTCTCGTTGGGGGACCAATCACTGGCAAGTACTCCGCGCCGCGCATATTCAAGCGTGATGTTGTTTTCATGCTCGGTTGGAGCTCGCACGTGACGCTCATACGCAACACTAGGGAGCTAATTGTGCGCTTTGGTCTCGTTAAGTTGTACTTACCATTGCTGTGATGTAACCAAGCATTCGGTACATTTACAAACTAAGCCTTTTTATTGTGTCTTGAACTTCAAAGATACTTAGGTGTAAGTTCAAGCAGCAACGTTAGCTTCACGGTTTGTCGGTTGGATTAAACAAATGTACTACAATATATCAATTTTCGATTTTTTCATTTTCAGAAAATCAACTTTTTTCTTCTTTTCATATTCATATATTTTCCTATTCATGTAACCAAAAAACGAATATGTCAATATTTTAAACTCAATATTAAGTGAGTTAAAAGTTTGCGTCACCGATAACCATAGATTCCAATCACAAAGTTTAGACTGTGAAAGGATTGCAATAACGCCGGTTCCCATGGATTCAAATTTACTTATTTCAAAATTATCAAATAGTACCTTAATTAAACTTGGATTTACTTTAACTTCTCATGGATAGACTCGAGAGCTGAGCATTTAGCTTGGTCTGATCCTCCCATAGCGACAACCTCATCACGTTAGCCTTTGTTGGCAGCCCGTTGTGAGAGACTTGCTGCGTCACAAAGCAGACACGAACATCCCAGATCCCGAGGGTCGAACCCCGCTACACATCGCTGCCAAGTTTCGCTACACCACCGCAGCGCTGTTGCTCATACAAGCCGGTGCGTCGGTGAGTCACTTTGCCACCCTCTGTACGAGACCGTCGTGCCCCAGGTGAACGTTGACGACCACGTCGGTGGGTCACTTTGCTACCCTCTGTACGAGATTGTCGTGCCCCATGTGAACGCTGTCGACCAAGCCTGTGAGTCACTTTGCTATCCTCTGTACGAGAACGTCGTGCCCGAGGTGAACGTTGACGACCACGCCCGTGAGTCACTTTGCTACCCTCTGTACGAGCTCGTCGTGCCCCAGGTGAACGCTGTCGACCACGCCCGCGAGTCACTTTGCTACCCTCTGTACGAGCTCGTCGTGCCCCAGGTGAACGCTGTCGACCACGCCGGTGAGTCACTTTGCTACCCTCTGTACGAGCTCGTCGTGCCCCAGGTGAACGCTGTCGACCACGCCGGTGAGTCACTTTGCTACCCTCTGTACGAGACCGTCGTGCCCCAGGTGAACGCTGTCGATCACGCCGGTGAGTCACTTTGCTACCCTCTGTACGAGACCGTCGTGCCCCAGGTGAACGCTGTCGACCACGCCGGTGAGTCACTTTGCTACCCTCTGTACGAGACCGTCGTGCTCCAGGTGAACGCTGTCGACCACGCCGGCGACACTCCGCTCTTCATCGCGACGACGACGACGAACGACCCCGACCTGGCGCGAACGCTGCTGCTGCGCGGCGCTGATCCCAACTACGTCCACCCTCTTCTCGGGCCGCTGCTCAACGATGTCGTCATGAGCTACGACCAGGGCACCTGCGTCGACGTCATCGAGATGTTGGTGCGTCAAGATGACATTTCTTCAGGAAATAGGGATTTTAATTTCTTGGCACGCACTTCGACAGCGTGTTTAACAAGGGTCTTATCGGGGCTCATTTGTCGCTTACATCACCATATTACGTCAGGTCAATCCGCCATGTAATACGCGCATAGGATAAAGTTCCTCCAAATTCGGACGACATTGACAAGAAGCATTTCTAAATGTAATATATCCAACTCATGGAATCCGTGAACTCTTCTCTTTTGATGGACGTCTTGCCATGACCATGCAAATATGAACAATCAAACATTGATAAAAGTGTAGGTACGTATACTTTTATCCCCCGATAAGCCCTGCAGTTTCCGATTGCGTCATTGGATTGGGTTCATTGCCGACGAGAATCCGAACTAAATGATCTTGAGAGGCCCCGCAGATCCGGCACGGCGCCAACGTGAACGTGCCCTGCGCGAGTACGGGACGCACGCCGCTGCACTGCGCTGCGCACGTGAACAACCTGCGCGCGGCGCGGCTGCTCGTCAAGCGCGGCGCCAGCGTGGAGGCGGCGATGAACGGCGGCAGGACGCCGTTGACGATCGCCTTGCAGCAGCGCAGCTGGTCGGTGGCGAGGTTTCTGCGCTCGCTGCAGCCCCCCAGGGAGCGCGCGGGGTCCCTCGGCACCACGGACCTCGTTTACAAGCCGAACAAGAGGATGTCGAGGATGATGCGGCACCTGTTCTGTATCAAAGACGACGGCGAAGATGACGGGTCGAGCAGTTCCAGATCGAGGTCAAGGTCAAGGTCGCGGTGATGTGGTCATTTAGTGTTTCATTTAGTTAAACAAATAAATCATCCAGAGGACTATCTCAAATAATAACTTGTACAGATGAGACGAGCTGAAACTTGGCACATTATTTGTTGATTTGCGCGTAGTTATTCGGTAAATATAGCGACAAAGTCATCTTGGTGTGCAGCAATTGAACGTCACCTTTACTCGCTTTAAAGTATCTCGTTTTTGTTATTATTTCTGTCTGTAACCGTTGTACAGCACAGGCAATTTCCTTGATAAAGTTGAAGTTTTACCACCAAATAAACATCATAAACATTTTGCACTTTTATTAATACCTTCTGACCTTCTGATCTGAACTTGATAACTTTGAATTCGTCTACAACATTTTAACATCCAGTGTCCATGCTTCTAGTCTGCGGGATAACTGTTTGTAAATTCGAATATAAAATACTTACTCTGATTTGAAAAGTGAAATGAGCCCTTTCTGGATCAAGTTGACCTTTTACAGCGTCTTCAAGACCAATATTCTTACTTATTTTACACATTTTCAGCCAAATCGGATGAGACTTTAAACGAGTTATTGAAATTTAAGCTTATTTTAAATTGTCAATATTTTATATCTAGAAAGTAAAAGGTAGCGCACCTTGCTCTATTGAAAATCAATAGGTGACAGATGTTTCCTCCAAGGTCGATTGACTCGCCATAGCGTTTTCCTGGACCAGTCATCAATACGCACACAAGGATATCATATTTGATTGCATTTTTGCTTTTCATCTTGGCAAAAGTTTATTAAGTTTTAAAACGTAATGAGGATCGTACAATAACCAGGGCGTGTTGCGCTCGTGAATCACACATCTCCTGTGATTGGAACTGAGCTCCTCCTTGCGGAAACTTCGCCGGGGTTTCATATCGTGATGTTCGTCTATCAAGAGTTTATTTCTGCCGATATCGCGTTTATTGCGCAATAAAAGTCTCCCTCTCTGGCGTGACCGCCTTTAATAATCACTCGTATTTCCAGCGTGTTCGCAGCATTCATTCAATGATTACCAGGTGATTGAGAACTTTTAGCGGACGTTATTAAAAATTATACTAGAGAGTACATAAAACTATGAAATCTATTATTGGAATCAGAGTTTAAACGATCACAAATCATTACCTCGGCACTTTTTTATGATATGGTTTGATGTACATTACTATGTTATAAACTAGTAAAATGCTCTCTTTGACGCTTTGATAAGCGAGCACCGGTTTGGGCAACTGGAACGTTTTGAAAATGAACTTAAACGGCGGGAACTAAAGCTCTCTCGATCGTTTCGCTGAAAATGTGTCAAATGTGATAAAATGCTAATCTTGATATCTCTATCAACTTGATCGGAACATTTGCCAAACGATTAATTCAATTAGGCCCGGAATAACCAAAGTTAAATTATGCTGGATTAACCAACTTTTGGATTAAATTCAATTGTTTCACTCATTTTGAGGTATCTGATTGGCTGTGCCGCCAATTTAGTACAATATTTAGTTAATCCGGCTCAGATTAACTTTGGTTATACCAGCCCTTAATCAATTAATTGGCTTTTTAACCAATCAGATTTATTTATTTACTTTCAAACAATCGGAATATCCTGTTCAATATCTATGTAGAAAACCAATCTAGTTTGGATGTATTCTATGCAAAATTTAAGCTTGATCAGGGAAATCCTGTGACATGTCGCTCCAGAACACCGGAAGAACAAGAACAATTGAAACACCCTAAACAAAACAACGGAGACTCTAGCCAAAGATTGCAACGAAAACGCTCGCTTCGCTCGTTAATTTAATTCATCTTCAATGAACTCTATTGATATTTGAGACCATCAGATACTCGAGTTTCTTGGAAATGGAATAAGATTTTAAACAAGCCATCAATATTCAAGTCTGATGCTAATGGCCCGTCTCTGGAAGAGAAAGTAGAAGCAAATCGCAGAGACATCTGTAATTGAGTCTGAAAGTTAAATATTTAACTGGCTTAAGCTTTCAGAGCAAAGAAATCGATGCAAAACTGGGACTTGGATCTGTGTAACTTCCATTGAAAGATGTATTCTATCCAATATCATAGCGAGCATAAGGGTCTGCATTTCACGTAGAAACAATTTGGGACGAGAGAAGAGTATAGGCATTGGCTAGGGAAAGATGTAGCTCTAGACGTAAATGAAGTATTGGCTAGCAGCGAAAGATGTAGCTCTAGACGTAAATGAAGTATTGGCTAGCAGCGAAAGATGTAGCTCTAGACGTAAATGAAGTATTGGCTAGCAGCGAAAGATGTAGCTCTAGACGTAAATGAAGTATTGGCTAGAAGCGAAAGATGTAGCTCTAGACGTAAAAGGTTTCACATTCGCCCTGCAAGTACGAGATATCGAAGTGCCTGGAAGTGGCTTCTGGATCAATTCTATAACTTAAAATTCCCGATTCTACTGGAATCCGATCCAGTGCAATGTGAATACAAAAGTTAATTTTAATTGGGATTCTGCTGTGGCAATTTATAAAGAAAACAATGTGAGAAAAATAAAATTGGTTGACGCTGCCTCTATTTTGTGTAATGAAAACATAACAGCCAAACGAGCTATTTCTTTGATGACTTATGGCGCAGTATTGTGCGGCCGGTTGTGCGAGATTTGCTTGAAAGGGGCACTATACCGGTGAACGTATGACAAACTCACCGGTTGCTCAGTATGAGTCATTTAAGCTAGTAGTTCGGTTGGTTTTGTTTTGTTTTAGTGTTGTTTGAATTGTCAGTCTCGCCTGAGGAAGTCGACCGAACGCGGCGAAGAATATCGTGGTTCATTTCATATGGCTTTTAATTTATACCAGTGTTTTCATCCTAGATTAGTGTACATTTAACACATTCCGGGTATCGATCTTCTCGTTTTAATAGTGTTACTTAATACATACCTATGGCCGTGAATCAATCGGGAGTTTTAACGTAACAGAATAGGAACAGAATATTCTAGAACTTTTAAATTCCCAGTTCCGATGGAATTCGATTTCATGCAATGTTAATCCTTATGGCCGTGAGCCGGATTCCATTAGAATGGAATTGGGAAACGTTCTAGAATAGGGCCCCAGGTCGGCGACGTCGAAGTGTCTGGAAGAGCGAAGTAAGACGGCAATCAGTGAGATTTCCCGCGGGATGCACCTGGAGCAGATGTCTTTCACTGACCGGCTTCTGATGCAACGCCGACCGAATGTCTGGACAAATGTACCTCTTGTTTCGCATCTGGGAGGAATATTATCTCATCCCCAGCATCAGGTGAGCAACGCCGCATTTACATCGCCCTCATGTTTCCTACATGCTGCTGGGTTAACGACTCAACCATTACCCAGTCCTGAAATATCACTGAGTTTACACCATTTGATCCGTGCAGAGTTTTCACAGATCGTTTCTATTTTTGCTGTTATTGATCTTGAACCAGGTTAAAATAACACGGACTTCAAATTTAATTTTTGCTCAGCTGTCTTATAATTTTAAGCGAAATTAGTTTTGTAGTTGGATAAAAAAGAACAATTTTCTCGACATTAACTCTCTGACCTCTCGCAAATAAACTAAAGTTTTCATACCAAACTCAAGGAAGATAAACGAACAATACGCCAAATAAAACTGTGATACTGTGAATAAAACTGTGAATAAAACTGTGATAAAACTTGGTCATCAACACATTCGTAGATATGCCTGTGTTTCATTTGGATGCAGGCTTTAATCTCAAGCATAACCAAGGTAGTAAAGTATCTTAGTAAAAGTATCTTGAACGAAAACCTCGCCAATATTCGTCAGTTTTGAGTTTGACGCTGCCAAACTCAAGTTTTGAGTTTGAAGACGGACAACGTTGACAAAGACGCAGATAATTAATTGCTAATAAATTTTAATCTCCTAAACGTTACCAGAGATTAAAATTTACATAAAAGTAGGTGAATATGAAATTCAGCAAATACCACAATTTAAAGCCGCTAAAAACTTTTACGAGATCAATCTTTTTAAACAGTGGGCAATTCATTTACCACAACTTCGCTGCTTCAACGCAATCCATCTTCAACGTGATAGCAACAATCCCAGACGGTTTATCCTTCCATTTTATTTGTGGAATGGAAGCGCGTGTAGTGACTTTCATAAGCTGACGTCCAGACCCTCAAGTTGACATGAGAAACCGGATAATAACATATGCAAGCCACTGTACCACTTACCATTGGCAACGAACACATGAATGTGGAAGTTATGGGTCGGCTCGCATAACTCGCATAGTTGCAGAAATGTGTAATACAAAACGAATATCAGCTTGTGGGTTCAAATCCCTCGACTTTGCTGTGACAACAGTTAGTTGGCTGCCCGAGAGGCTATGTGACGTCATTGTGATGTTCTCTTCGGTGGAAAAGTTGGCCGGGAAATGAGCAATGGCGCGCATTCTTCACAAGATGGCTGCCTTTCATGCGACACATCATTATATTTGTGTAGGAAAGTAAAGAGACCGGTTCTTTTTGTTACGAAGCAGATTGGGTTCTTGAAGGTGGAACCGTTTTCATCCAGCCTCGACTGAAAGATAAAAAGAAGAAAAGAATGAGACACGCACCTGTTTGTGAGTTAAAAACAAAGTGGAATCCGAACCTTTTGGAAGTAAAATATTTGTATTCAGCTAATTAAATCTAAACGATTTTCGATATTTTCGTAAATGGTAACATAGTTAGATTAAAATTAAAAAAACAATTATATTTCAAACTCTACGACAGACTTAGATGAAAGTAAGACAGAAAGCCCGGAGCAGGATTGTGTCAAGGCAAGTTAGTCGATTTGATTCCTAACTCTGACCGCAGTAGAAGAGATGCCACGCTGGCACACGACCAGTTACACATATTAACGCGTCGCGTAGTTCTGTGGATGAGACAAATGAAGATGGAGCAAACAACTAATTGGAGCGAGCGAGAGAGGGAGGGGGGGGGGGGAAGAAAGCTTTCCATTGAGCCGACAGCCGTGGTGGACGGAGAATGCTTCGTGTTTATATCATTTAAACGTAGATGCCGAGTCGAGAGTTGGTAAAGCCGATGAAATGTATCGACCAGAGAGATCACATTTCCCATGCGTTCCTCAGCATCAGCATCAGTAGCTGCGAGCAACCCACGAGCTTGACCGACCATTGCGCCAGAGATTAGTAAATCAGAGCTCGCTCGGTCACGTGACAAGCCCAACGCGTCACACGGACACAAGCCACAACTCCCCAGACACTAACCCAATAAACAACACGGCCCAGGATCACCAAGCTGTGTGTCTCTCCCCCCCCCCCCCCCCCCCCCCCCCCCGCCAACCTGCAGCGAGTCAATGTAGTGTTCTTCTGATATTGTTACCTTCATCCATTGGAAAAGCCCTCAGCTTAAGAACACACCATCATGTTAATTAGGAAGTTCTCTTCCTATGACAGCAATGGAGCCGGCAAAGTGCCAGGAGGCTGTCGGGTTGACATTATCACCTGATTGGTGAACTCAACTCAACATGAAACACGACACCAAGAGACTGCCCGATTGATTGGTTCAAATGACGCCAGGTTCTTGTCTCATTGGTGAAGATAAAGATGCCGTCAGGTTCCCGTCTCATTGAGTTTATCTCGGTTTCATTATACCTGAACAGTGAACACATCAAGCTGTCTACACACACAAGAGCTGTGCTCCGCTAACGAATATTATATTAGATCACATTGTTCGATGTTGCTCCTGCGAAGGGATTCAAGAGGAAACCAATTAACTTTCCTATCAAATGGAATACTGATCCCTCGAACCACATATGAGCTTTTTTGTAGGAGCCATTTTGAAAAATATCTTTTCTACCAGCACGTCTTCTTCATTGCAGCTGGAGCTTATTTACCATACTTTGTTCAGCAAGCGGAATTTGGTTACTTATATCACGTACTGTGCATATGTTATTCTCGTAGGACTTGTTTTGATTCGCACTCTGTTGGAATCTGCGCGAGAGACGTATGGATTCTGAATAGTTGCTTCAGTCGAGACAATATCTGCCACCAGTGACAGACCGACTCGTTTTTACACATCACTAAGTCACATCTCTCCGTCTTCAACAACATCCATTCCTGCAAACGACGTCCGTTTAACAGCCGACATTCTGTGATGGGATTTCGGTGAAAATTACAGCAAAAACGTTGTTTCCTCATCCACTTGTAACTTGTTCACGCAAACGGCTCAATTATGAGCGCGACAAATCATCGGAACCGGGAGTCACGCGTCTTGCTAAGAGCCATGCGTCATTGTAATGGACTGCTCGGCAGACATCTTGTCTTCCGGAGAGCGAACAAAATGTCGGATTCGCTCCGGCGTGGCACGTAGCGTGTAAATCATCTTGCACTTAGAAGGAATTGCTTGTGTAAGCAATTGCACATCGACTGGGGTTAGAAGCTGCATATGTTTGTGAGTTTATTATAAGTGACGAGTTTGGTAATTGTGTTTTTAAGATAAAGACAAAAGTAAAAGTCACACGGTGCGTTGTTTATTTCTTCGATCACGTGGCCACATTTCATTCGTAAACTCGGTTTATTTGTTAATGTATAATTCGAGCTCCGAGACTCTCGGTCAAAGATTCCTTTCATCGAGGTCTTTGCTGCAAATTGTATAAAAGAGCGAACGGAATCAGATTTTTGTTCGCTCTCGGGGTTTGTAAATAGATCCTATATGCAGTTATTTTCGACCAACATCGTTCATCATAGATGTTCTGTGGCTGGCAAAAACGACACCGGCGTTGTCAAATAAACTTTCTCTGAATTAATCAGCTGCGATTCGTCAACCAAGAAACTGTTGAGATTGAGAATCACACACGGGCTGGGAAAAACTGACAGCGTGCCAATCCACGCTTCTCAACTCTCGTGGAAAAACTATGCTACGGACGATGATTGGGTACAATGACAATTTGTCACCGGGCAGATGCTGGAACATGATGTAATCACGAGTACAGAAACACAAACTAGCTCGGAGATGAATGATTTAACTTTTTCTGTGTCAAGGAAACAACTTCCAAGAACACGAAAAACACTTTCGGAGGTTTACAAATTGTTCACGGAAGTGAGCATGTAGGTCGTATCCACATAAATCCGAGCTAGGGCACTATATTTCATTTTTAGTAAAAAATGTGCATTGTGTTTATATTTCTAATTTGCACCATCTTTAGCGGCCTTTCTCGAGATGAGGTTGCTTGAATATGTTCGTCAAGGTATTTTAACCTGCTGGATATTATTCTATTTTTCTTTAAGCAAGTGCCCTCGAGATGTTCACATATTTTGTAACCCAACACGAAAATCTCCAGAGCTTAGTCTAATTGAGGGCCTAGAAGCAAAGCTCTCCTTCTCAACGCAGTTAGTTCGGGAAAAAACAGTAAGATCCAGTTGTTTCTCATAAATAGCGGAGAGAACAAGATTTCAATCTACTTTCTGAGAGAAAATATAATTTTTAGCACGTTTTTTTATGTAGAAGGAGAGCAACAGAAACAATTATATGTATTTACATATCGAACTGAAATATGATTTGTTTAGAGGACGAGTATTGCTTCAAATGAAAGAAGAACCACTAACACTTCCTGGACCGTGTTTCTGTTATCCAGACGCTCTCTCGACCTCTGACCTCCGTGACGGCATCATGTAGCCGTGGAAGTAGCCCGAGGGAAGTGAGCGATATTGATTCACTGTTCTGTTGAAATAATAATTAGCCTGATCATCGAACGGATAATTACAACTGTATTGTGTTTGTTGAATCGACATGCGGTCTGTGATAAACACTTCCACCTATAAAATATAATTGTTTTACAATTGTTCTTTTTTAAATCGCGTCAAAGGATGGTTAGCGGCCATTCCGTAATTAAATAAACCAAGAAAATACAAAATCATTTCCTCTCACCAATATTAATCATGATTAGTAAAAGTACCAAAGAACAAAGTAATTATACACTTCCATTATGTGTATTTCATACTGCATGTACTTTTTGAAATACAGATCTCCAAAATGGACCTGAAACTCACTTTTGTACTCAATGAGCGTAACACAACATTTAGAATCTTATGACACAACGGTACCCTTTTTAGGGCCGGTCTTTCAATACTCTGCTAACTTTAAAACGGTTGATTAGTACTTTATTGCCATGGCACAACCAATGACATTCCTAGAATGGCTGTGTTAACTTAATTACTGTTTTTCGCAGAATATTGAAAAACCGGACCTTAGAGTGCGTAGCTTCTCAAATGTAGGGTTTAAAAGTTTAATCCTTAATATCTCAATTATTTCTGTTTATAAATCTTATAAAGACAACCTGTAAGGAAGCACCTAAAGGCCGACGCAGACGGACGTCGCGGACGGACGACGGAGACGGATACAATGTTAAAGTCGCCGTCCGTCCGCGTCCGATTGTGAACAGCCACAGTGAATATGTCATACCTAAACATCGTATCCGTCTCCGTCGTCCGTCCGCGACGTCCGTCTGCGTCAATTGTGCATCGGCCTTAAACATAGTATCCGTCTCCGTCGTCCGTCCGCGTCGTCCGTCTGCGTCAATTGTGCATCGGCGTTAAGTGGAACGAACATGGAACGTAAGTGTTTTGCACAATTAGTACAAATAGTCCACATCGGAGCTCTGTAACTCAAAAAGTACAAACATATGGAAAATTCCTGGAAAAGATGTCCTGAAGGTGTTTTGTCTCATAGTTTAATCCCAAGCAAAGAGATTGATGAAGCGTCATCGGTTGATTTGACATGGAATTGCCCTTGACAATACAAATGTCATTGTCAAAACGCGACTGCTTCTCTATTGATGTAGTGTTGAAAAAGTGCCACAAGTAATTGCGTCCCGCTGACAATCTGGGCAATGCACTCCTCTGACGACGTCCAACAAGCGTCAGGACGCCGTTACGAAATTTAATATTAACGTCAAATGATTTAATAAAACATAGTGAAAAGAGACGGAGATAGGAAACGACGTCTCTTTCGAAGAATTCATTACAAAGGACTGTGATGTAAGAAAAACGTCTCTAGGCTCTCTATTACTGGAGACAGTTCTGTATCATTACTTCTCTCTCTTCTCTCTTTGACGTCTGTTTCATCTGTAATTGGGCAGAACAAGCAGGCATCTTCGATCACAAGGCTTTGAAATATCAATTCAACATTTCCTTTGATGAATCTCAGCTTTGGAACTTTTCCACTCAAGTCACCTGAAAATTAAGATAATTTATCATTTTGTTTTCCTTCGTGAACTTAAAGGACTCGGACGAACATCAAGAAGCTAAGTGCATGTAGCATCTGTTTGCAACTCGTCTAGTGCACTTAATGCACTCGTATGCAACTAGTCTTTTGCACTTAATGCACTTGTATGCAATTTGTCTAATGCACTTACTGCATATGACTTGAGTCTTGTTTGAAGCCGCATTGACGAACCAAAGCTCTGACACTCATTATCCTTCATCAGCTGCTGTAGGAGACAGAGCAAGCAGCTCATTATTGAGGTATTAGACCCATGCGAGGTCTCTGCCAGCCAATCAGATCAGAGCCGAGCTGTCACGAGACAACAGGGCACCTCCACAACACGGCACCTCCACAACATGGCACCTCCACATCACGGCACCTCCACAACATGGCACCTCCACAACAAGGCACCTCCACATCACGGCACCTCCACAACACGGCACCTCCACAACATGGCACCTCCACATCATGGCACCTCCACAACATGGCACCTCCACAACACGACACCTCCACAACACGGCACCTCCACAACAAGGCACCTCCACAACACGGCACCTCTACAACATGGCACCTCCACCACACGGCACCTCCATAAATGTTATCCCGAATATCTTCATTTTCAAAGCAATAACAATATAAATCCTTTATTGAAATATACCCATGTAGACTGAAGGGCACAGGCATAGAGTAAGTATGGTACAGAGAAGAACGCTTGAGTCAATTTTTTAAAGAAATTAGTTTAATTTGTCATATTGCAGGGATTTTTTATGAGCTTTCATATAATATTTTCTCGGATTTTAGAAAATATCGACACAAAGTCTTAAAAAATCAATTGAAATATCGATCTGTATGGAAAAACAATATCAGTTTAACTTTAAACCCGTCCTTTATCTCAGTTTCATTCAAATGCGACTTATATCGTTCTTGCCCTGTACCCTCAACTGCTTACAACAAAGAACAACGATTTGAAGTATTGAGGCCTAAGCGAACGGAAAACTCACCGTTCTTCAAAGTGTTTTTGTTAAATTTTGTCATGAAACTACCAGAATTATAAAAATAATATAATATTAGCGACTCTTTCAAGTTTAATAGACTAAGGGCCAGTCTTTCAATACAGTCAAAATGTTGATATATGTGGAATCTGATGGTTATTTCATGTGGAATTATTTATATGTCTAATATGTAGCACAAAAGTTTATAATTAAATCGTATCTTGAACATTATAACATGTTTGTTCCTTGGCCTTCTTGATCCGATGCCAGCTGACACGGTCCTCTAGATATGGGACGTGGATCTCTCTCGAGAGGCAATTCCAAGTTTCCAGTACTCCTTTCTTCAGACCCTCGTTCCCATGGTAACCAAGATATATAACCAAGAACAAGCAGCGAACTTATTACTTCATATAGAAGTTCGGAGGTTGTCGATCGCTCAACTTACAATGATATAAGTTGTGACTTTTTCGTGAAAATAAGAGACGAACTTTGCAACATTTTCCCCGGCAAAGTTTTATCATGTATTAGTCATGTCGGTATAGTGGGTTACTGTTTACTCCGTGCCAACACGTACTACAATGTTGTGAGATTATCGAGTGCAGAAGAATCTGGTTGACCGCGCAATGAGCCCCCCCCCCCCCCCCCCCCCCTCGTAGTTATGACTACACTTGTTGCTGTTGGAAACCTCGCCGTCACTTTTCAGACTCGAGATGATTATTGGAAGTTCGAAGTCGCCGAAATGGAATGTGATTAGCGAAACTCAAGCACAACTCAGAAACTTAGGGTCAGACTGAGCTTTAGGCGCGAGGTCGTTGAATTTACAGTTGCCAACAAAACAGACCAATTAGAAACACATTTGGCTCAGCAAAATCCTTTATCAGGAATACGTTTTTTTGCCTTCCATTTTCTGTTAACCTTTTTTCTACCGACTCTGCTGGATTCAAGTGGAACAAAAGCAATGCTGGTGTACGTTACCATTCCGTTGATTTAACATATCCATAACTATCCATATAGACGCAATACCTTTTGATATTAAAAGCAAACTGTCGAGCGTTTTTGTTTCTCAATTATATAATTTGGATGGAAGTATGTGTTTGTTTATTTTGCTTTGTGCTCTGTTGCCACGCGACGAGGCAATGTTGCTGCCTGGAGCACTTTGAAATAAACACACGCTCGGAAAAGGTATTTTCATTTTCTATTCAATATTTCATTTTTAGTTACAACGGCATTCAAAGTTTCGTATAAGTTCGATTTCTAAGCGTATCTCGGATAAGGCATGGGGGTACTGGGAATAATATCGGGACATTTTTATTTTCCCGTGGAATTATGCAATATCGGATATCGCTAATAGATTGGATATTACGTAATGTTGCAGCGATGCGCTGTTGCCAGACGTTCAAGAATTCCAATCTCAGTCAAAGGGTTGAAGGTACACTTCAACATGAGTTCGTCTATAATTACGCCGACATTGATATCCTGTAAACGGACGATACACTAAACCAGATCAAGTTGTTTAAGTAGACACAAAGTGAATGTAAGAAGAAAACATACCGCAACCACAATGCACTTTAAGCTGTGTGGCTGGGAAACAAAGGATGACAACAAATTGTGGTAAATCATAGCACTCAGAAAAAATACACACTGAAATTTCGCAAAATCTGAGCAGAACATACAAAAACAATCGAATCGAATTTAATATCAAATTTTAGGCCATATTAATTAGTTAGAAATGATTCCATATGTTTAGAAGTCATAAAGTTTCTGTCACGGCGTAAATTCTAGCTCATCATGGTTAACAATTAATTTATGAGTAAAATCAAAATAGGGTTTTAAAATAAACCATTATTATAAAAAAAGTACTGCTACCGGCAAAATATTACAAAATGAATTGAATTGCTGAAAGTGGATAATGTTCCAACAATGCGAATCTCTAGTATCGTGTATAGAACGCATTCTGGACGTATTAATCGCGCTCCCCGCCGCTAGATGGCGACTTGGAATGCAATGTTGTGCTACTCTCTGTTATCTGATGGCAATGATGGGAGATATGACGACGTGGAGAAGATGAGAAAGGATTTGTCTCGAGAGAACAAAGAGGCGCCACGTGGACGTTGTCTGGATCATACACCATGTTGTTCCTTATATTTTTCACATGCGTTTTGGAATGAAATGGTGTTTATGGAATTTATCCATATTTACAAGATGTTATGCCATTGGACTTTGTCATTAAAGTTGTTCACGAAGTTCAAACGTCAGACTTTGAGCTTGAAATAACTAGGTAATATGATTGCTCATTTTTATGCAGAATGTTGACATTTCAATTTGAGCAAATAAGAAATTGCACAATGAAGTAAGTAGCTCGCGAAAAAACATAATTTTAAACAATCTTTTCCTTTAGATTAAACAAGTCAGTCAAATCCCCGGAATAAACTCCATTCCAGTTTCCAGTTTCCAGTTTATACTAGTTCGTCATCGTATACAAGATACAGCTTCCACTTAATACCATCTCCAGTTTCCACTTTATACAAGCCCCAGTCTCCACTTTATACAAGACCCACTTTTCACTTTATACAAGCTCCACTTTCCACTGTATGCAAACGTAAAAATCCCGTACAAAAGCCCTGGTTTCCACTTTATACAAGACCCACTTTTCACTTTATACAAGCTCCACTTTCCACTGTATACAAACGTCAAAATCCCATACAAAAGCCCTGGTTTCCACTTTATACAAGACCCACTTTTCACTTTATACAAGCTCCACTTTCCACTGTATACAAACGTCAAAATCCCATACAAAAGCCCTGGTTTCCACTTTATACAAGACCCACTTTTCACTTTATACAAGCTCCACTTTCCACTGTATACAAACGTCAAAATCCCATACAAAAGCCCTGGTTTCCACTTTATACAAGACCCACTTTTCACTTTATACAAGCTCCACTTTCCACTGTATACAAACGTCAAAATCCCATACAAAAGCCCTGGTTTCCACTTTATACAAGACCCACTTTTCACTTTATACAAGCTCCACTTTCCACTGTATACAAACGTCAAAATCCCGTACAAAAGCTCTGGTTTCCACTTTATACAAGACCCACTTTTCACTTTATACAAGCTCCACTTTCCACTGTATACAAACGTCAAAATCCCGTACAAAAGCTCTGGTTTCCACTTTATACAAGACCCACTTTTCACTTTATACAAGCTCCACTTTCCACTGTATACAAACGTCAAAATCCCATACAAAAGCCCTGGTTTCCACTTTATACAAGCCCCATTTCACTTTATACAAGCTCCACTTTCCACTGTATACAAACGTCAAAATCCCGTACAAAAGCTCTGGTTTCCACGTTATACACGCTCCACTTTTCCACTTTTCTACTTTATGCAAACTCTAATTTTGAAGTAAGAGATCTCGTATACTCGTTAGTTAGGCTTAAGTTAATAGGATAAGTGGAAAAGAACTGTTCCTTGGAGATTAGGTAGTATATAGTTGCAGTTTATAATCAAAAACAAAAAGTACCCAAGTATGAATTTAAATTAGGAAATGCGGAGCACTTCGGCTTAGGTGGGACATCTCTCGTCTTGTGTTCCGGAGGACCGGGTTCTTTTCCCGCCGTTGACATGTTTTGGTGGGTTATCGCAGTCTCGAAAGGTTCCTTGCTAATAGGTCACGACCGCCTCCTTCAGACCTTCAATCCTTCAATTTTCTTCTACATTAGCTCATCACTGAACGCATTGCTCATTAGGATCGCGAAATGTCATCATTGTCCAGTCGTAAATAAACAACACTAAAAGAATAGTACTAATATAGTAATTTAAATGTAAATAAATTCGCATTGCTGCAACTTTGTTGATCTGAAATCATAGTACTTCAATTACAGGTAGAAATCTCTATTATGATCTATTTCAATTAATCTTCCCTCAAATAAGCTTATTCAGATCGAGCTCCAGATATTGAAAAAAGATTACATATACTGCACATTATTTTTCTGTAAACTCGATGTATATAAACGTAGCCAATTTCCTCAGTGTTTTATTTTCCTATTTTCCTAGGATTCCCCAGCGTGGTTGAAGGGATTGATATTTCATTCAAATCCCAACCGGGTTAAAGCCGCTCTTTTTCATGAATATACAGATGAGAATTCCTCTGTCGCCAAACACAAGTCCTATTTACAATCTCAGCAAACAAAAAGAATCTAATCGTTCCGTTAATATCAACACATCGCAATGGCTCTGACACGAAGACTTAATGACAACAGAACTGTACTAGCATAATACTGAAGAAAATGCTTTGATGATCTGAGTTTTTATCCCATCTCTCATGTTAGCTCAAAGTGCTTCATAATTATTATGATGACACAAGAACTTTTCCGAGTAGTTTGAATCTTCCAGACCTTCACCTGGATATATCCAGCCCGTCACACATGTACGTGAGCATACAGCACGTACTCACCATACACGTCATGTACGTGAACATACAGCACGTAACAAGCACGTCACACATGTACGTGAACACGTACTTACCGGAAGCAAATGATCCCGATGTTCAGTCCATGCAGATCGCATAAATCAAAAGTCAAACAATCTCGTCAACTTGGCGGTGACCGAATAATTTCACAAGCTTGACGGCAAACTTCACACGAAGCAATATTAATATAACTTGGTGGGATCAACTTCACTCTCAACGGAATAACCTGCACAACTTTTTCGCTCAGTTTTAATGCATTTGCTAATGAACAAGTCGGGCTAAACACGGAGAGAGAGGGCTGAGAGTGTGCTCCATGAGGCTGCAGCGCCGCGCGACTCGGCTCGCGTGGTTCGGGGCGGCGAGCGGCGGCAGCGCGACCGACGAGCTCGACGTTACACCGGTGACTGCCGCCGCGACGCCGTCCGCATGGCGTTGCGCCTGCCAAGTCCCCCGACCCGACCCTCCGGACGCGACCGCCGGCCAGGTGAGGCGGCGTGAGAGAGGAATCCGACCGACATGTTTACCCCGCGCAGGTCAGCTTCTTGTCTTTGAGTCCGACGGCTTCACAATCTGGTTGAGTCACACAGATCTTCCTCAGTGCTCGGCACAGAACATATAAGTTACATCTACCCACAATACACTCTGTCTAGTTATTTAAATACTTCCGCATCTTCTATGTGATGCGGTCTGAGAAGGGATATCATGCAAAATTAGATTATAGTTTATTGAGGATTTTCCTGGTATTTTCACAAGAAAAACATGTTTTTATCTCCAAAATTTCCAAATAATTATTCGTTTTAAATTTAATATCGAAAAACGATAATTTTGAGAAAAATAGCTTAAAATACACACCTATTCTATATTACTATATTTTTGCTGGTTTTAATTGCTGATTGTTGTTTTACAAAAGCAAAGTAACAAGGTAAACAAAGTAACAAAGTTTCCAGCAACAAATAGTCTCAGACCGCATAACATGTCTACGCAGCGTGTCTGGAGTCTTCCACACGGCCTCATGGTTATTGATGATTTACCTCCAGATGACAAGTCTTCTTCTGCCGGTCATGAGCAGCAGAGTCTCTTTGAGACACAAATGTTGGAAATAATATCGCGTGTGTGCGTGAAAATCCATTAAAATCCTGTTCTCTCGCCTCGATTACTCATGTTGTCAAGCGCAGGCGAAGTGTGTAGAAGCGTTAATATCATAATTTATAGTGTATCGACATTCGACAGCCTTTGTACTGAGCGCGAACCGCAAGGGCCTCTAATGAAGTCTCTCGTTAGGTCGTCTGTGCATCATGCAGTCAGGATCCCATCAACCTGCGTGCACCGGGAATCACTAGCAGAGCTCTCATGCTTCTGCTGCATTGGCCAAAAGAATCAAGAAGTTCGTGCATTTGTTAAATATTTCATTCAAGTAACAATGGAGCAGGACAAAAGAGGTAAACAAAACTTGAGGGAGAAAAACAATGCTTTGTTCGCGTAAAGACGCAATAAAATAGAACACTATCTCGAGGTCTGACCGGGATAATTATTGCACGTCGCAGGGTATTATCTCGGTATGATTTATAACTGGATAGTGAAGACGTAATAAACAGTTTCAGTGGGAAATCAATGCTCTCGAAGTGCTAAATCACATCCCTGCGCTGCGCCATTATAACGTCTGCCACCCTGCTTCATTATAACAATTCAAGTCCACGTTCAATTTTATTCTCAAACTGTAGCCACACAGCATTCCTTGTCACCATTCTAACCTGCTCCATTGCAACTAAAGCTAAGAAATCATCACTTACTATAAAGTGTGCACGTAGTCTCAACTTCTGCGTCATGGACTTACATTACCTATCTGTGCGTTGGCTGTACATTTGCTTCGAGGTTTGCACACACCAGTGCTTGTTTCTCAACGCGTTTGCTAATAAGTTTTATTTAGCCACTAATGAGCATGACTTATCTGATTAGACATTCATTCTGCAGAAAAACAGAAAGCTCAATGATATTATTTCTTTCTAAAGGCAGAATTGCACGATTCAAGTTTCCTTGAATGAATTCAACCCTTTCAAGGGGGTTGAATTCACGACTTGGTTGGTCTAAATTAAAACATTGAAGCATTTAACACGCGTCCAAGTCTTGAATTCAAGACATCTCTATTGTTAATTCCACCGCAACTTCAATCAACAATAAACATTAAATCGTCTAAATTCTATTTCAAGTTTCCTTGAAATCAAGGGTTTAATTCACCCCCTTCAAGGAAACTTGAACCGTTAATTCAAGCTTAAGTAGGTACATAATATTTTCTTTCTGCTACAGTTAGTGCATGTAACGCTTGAAAAGACATAATGTGATAACCAATGGCTTGTGCATGCCGAGTGTTGAGTGGATCCATAACACGTATGACGTCATCAACTCGCTCGGACACTTGAGTGTATTCCCAGGTACTCCGCCGTCAAGTTGGTACCTCTGTTAATGGACCGGCCTAACAGCCCATTAGACGATATTGACTGACCGTCCGGTTGGTCAATATCTCTCGGCAACAGATGCCGGCTCATGGCAACAATGTTACAGCCACGTTTTTGTTTGTTTTCACGCAGCGGCGGTCGACTTCGGGACGGGACAATAAAAAAGATTGTGTTCTGGTGACATCGAGAGATAACCACATTGCTCTTCTCGTATGTGTATGAAGCATAACTCAGCTCGCACAACGAGTCTGAAATGCTCTGGCTTCCAGACATGTCGGGATAGAATGTAATCAACCCAATTGCGTATTCGTGGCTGAAAGACACTGTGTAATATTTATCTTCTTCCGAGTCCTTCAGCGAGGAAGATGATGAGAGGAACGTGACACTGCTCCGAAAGAGCGAAACTTCGCTATAAATATGTGTGAAATCTTACAGAACATTTCGGTGTAGTCAATGGAGGATTTTCACCCATTTCCAACAGAATTGAACACTTCATACTAAACTTACCACACATTTTTAAAGAATTTTTCGGGGTAAATACGTGTGTGTTCCAGCGATTATTGTCGACCGTCATAAATTCACTAAAATTGTACTTGTCGTAAACCAAACACAGACCAATGCAATGACTCCATGACGTTCAAACAGAGAAATTAGTTATTTGACTTGATGACTTTTGTATTCACATTGTGCCACGTGTTTTTGGAGGATAAATGAATATGAGAAATGCAATGTATCATTACATTCACTTCGACCCTCAACTTCGAAGAAGTTTTGAATCTGGTTGGGCAAGTCGTTGAATGGTTATCGGGAAGTAAAACTCCTGTTTCTATTCGTCGGTGCATTCATTGCCTCTTGTCCGCATTAATCTGTACAAATAAATAACAGACACGTTACTTGATTGTAAATACTCATTATCGAATGTTCTTTTGAGTGTACAATTCGAGGAGTGATCTTATTTGAGGATGTTGAGTGAAATATCCGGATCTAAAACGTTATTTATTCTAACTCGAGCGCGAAAACAATCTGAAGTAATATCTTTGGTAAATGTAAAACATTCGATTAATTAACCAGTTCGTTGCTATGGGAACATAGAGTGAAAATTATCTAGTGGAGCGGTCGCTCCACGCCAGCCAAGTCGTACGGCGCGCGCACACTCTCATATAAAGGCTGGAGCAAACCCACTTTTACTGTAAGCATCAAATACGTTTTATCTCGTGTGTAATTCCCAATCAAATCATAGAGCAGATTATGCATACTTGTGTTAATCCTGTTCCTGATGTTAATGTTCAACCCTTACTTAAATATCCTATAGACAATTAGGCAGTAATTACATGTAATATTTTACTGCCCTGGGAGGTGTTGTAATCGCTTCTTATGTACCTAAACTGACCATGTGTGTGCGAGTGAAATCTCCCGGCTGGTTGTAATAACATGCGTTCCGGCCTCGAGTGCGTTCATTAATTCCTCCGCGCAGCGCACGAATATGAATCCGTCATGAATAATACACTCAAGTCTCGGAACATTTTGTGTGCTCTGTGGGCTTCGAAACGGAATGGAAAGCGCCGGAAACGTTGATTAATTCAATTATCCAATTACATGTGTGTTATCATTTTCATGTGGAAGTAAGACGGGACATTTCGTCGATGTGCATTGAGCAGATATCACTCTCTTATTGTATCATAATACGTCAACGTTGCCAGGTTATTCACTGCAGCTGGATGCGCTGGTGCAAATTACAAATTTGCGTATTTTCTTACTCAAGCAGGCGCTTTTGGAAACTTCTTCTCGCTCTTTTTCTGACACCGCGCTGCAGATAACACAGTTCCTCTGACCGACCTGAAATACTGAGAAATTATCGAACACTAGCTGATGAGTTTATAGTTTTTGAACTCTGTACTCAGATTAGTTGAACAGCGAAAGCGAACCGTTTTGATGTGATTAACATTTTACCATATTTTATAAACTAAATCGGTCAGGAACTTTAAATGTTATTGATATTTCTATATTTGAATGTTCAGACCACGGTCGTTCAGACTAAGATTTGTTTTCGAACTTGATCTATCAAAAAGTGAACTTCACAAGTGATTGCCACTTGCAATCTTTTTTGGTTTGTGTTAAGTGAATTATTGGCTGTTAGAAGGTTGCAATGAAAATCAGATATAATGAGTATATATTTTACATTTATTGATTGGATTGTGTTTTTATTTCAGTATGGTTATTTATTTAATTATTTGTTTGCTCAACATTCTGCAAATTGCAATATCACAGAACACCAAAAGAACAAGAAAATGTTCATTAAACTAAAATGTATTACATTTTAAATAATGAAAATGTTTGTTTAAACTAAAATCAATTACAAATTGAATAGAAAAACGAGAATTTTTACAACTCAATAAAATTAAAACAAAAATAATTCTATGACTAATTGTGTCAACAATAAAATCAAAGGAACAACTCTGTACATCAGGGGGGTCGTTCTGGTAGCGGTTGTAAGTACTTGCAACCAACATGTATAGTCAAGGAAACTAGATGGTTCATACTCTATCTCTCTCTGCTCCATATAAAACATGTTTATGTTATGGGTCAGAGAGAGGCAGAGTATGAACCATCTAGTTTCCCTGACTGTACAACCGGTACCAGAATGACCCTCCAGACGGAGAAGGATGGAAGTCCATTTCAATATTCTTGATGCGACTGCAAAACCAGAAATTCTGTCTTCATCCCATGAAATTGCTGACATTGTGTAAGAGAATACTTCATTATAACAGTTGTATCCGTTTATATCAGTCGCATGACAATTGATAGAGCTTGATTACATCATTCCAAAAGTGTGTGCAAATCGAGACAATTGACTTCCGTCCTTCTACCTCTGATGTTCAGAGCTACTATATCAGAATGGCAGATACATATCAATGAGTATTTTTATCACTAGGAAATCAAATTGATAATTTGGATGGATGGTTTTAGCACCCAAATAGAATTCTTTCTAATAAATGAAGGACTTCAATTAAAATGTTTTAAAGATTTTTATCAGATAATTCTCCTGATGAAGGTCACAGAAGTGAATGAAATATTGATATTGTGATTACAAATATATAGTTTGTGTACCGTCCTAAAGAAAAATTGGTTTTATATGAACAAATCCAAACTAAATATGGAAAACGAAAATAAATTCATCGAGGAATGAAATAATGTGGAGAACAGGGGTGCGATTACACAAAATGATAACTTCCTTGTCACGGTGACAAGTCCCTAGAAGGCCGTGAATAGCATTGAGTGAGAAGCTCGTCACCGTGACAAGAAAGTTATCATTTTATGTAATCCCACCCCAGAGCCTCTAAAACCTATCATTAGTCCTCGTGTCTCGATATCAGTATTGGATTTGTAAAAGTCTTGACAGAGTTGTGGCGTTTCTTCATTTTTTATATTCTTTCACAGTTGCTTGCACGTTCCGATGCTCGTTTACAAACGCATTATACAGAGCATTTTCTTCTAGAATATTGAATAGCATCGTGTAAGTTCCACATTTGAATAACTAAGAGTTGTTGAGACCCTTTGTTCTGTTTGTTTATACTGTCATGATCGTCTCACAAGCACCATTGTGCGAGCAAGAAATGAGCCCAATAAAACGACGTCGAGAGCGTCCCGACGGCCACCCCCTGGAGGCCCCATCAATCTTTCATCGACATCATCGGATGACGCATGGGCGTCGCGGCGTCACTCGTTATTGCGACGCCGAAAAGCTCACTCGATTTATTACAATGATCATCATCTTCAGATGAAAGCAATATTGCGGGAAGTCGTCTAGGAGCGGATACAAAGGAGATTTGATTAATATTTTCAACAAAAGATGAAGTTTGGAAACTCACATGCGAAGTTTTTAGTGTTTACGATATTAAAGATGAAAACTGTTTAGAAACGCATACATTAAAAGTTAAAACATAGATTAAAACCAATTAAAAGCAGCTGGAAAAATGTGTTGTGCGCTACCAAAAAAAGTCAAAGGATCCGTCGCCGAATTATATCGCGAATACGTTTGGTTGTTGACTTTCTTATCATCAAGTGGCCGCTGACAATGGCGGATCTCGTGGCCATGAATAAACCAGTCGAGAATATCGCTGCACGGCGAGGCCACGAGCTTTGCATCGCGGGGCTCGTAAACCTGCAGCCGTGTCTTCAATAATGCAACGTGAAGGATAACACAACTGGAAGCAAAACGGAATCCGTCTTATCCCGGACGCGCGTCGACGCGGCGCTGAGCAATCTTCACACATTGCGGGATCCTCGGCCCAGCAGAACACTTCCTAGGACTTTGTTACGATCCTAGAGATGGATTGGAAACGCCAAGATGCAGTTCGGACACACATTTATTTCTGGATTGGCTACTTTCAATTTTTTTCATCGCTTATCCGAAGTTTCATTATTGTTGCATCACAACAAATCGTAAGGGGTACTCAACATAGGGTAAGCGTAACTAATGCTAGGAGTGGGCCAACTGGTTTATCTGGTATAACAAACTGATCAAACAAAATTTTACTCTCGCTCAGGCATTACTTTTATTTATTCTACTCTTGCTCTGCCCATATTCCTAATTGGGGCCTGTTACATAACTTAATTCCCGATTCTGCTGGAATCCGATTCAGTCCAAAGTAAATCGATGAGACCGTGAATAGGATTCAAGCGGAATTGGGCATTTTTAATTTACAGAATAGGGACCCATGGATTAAATCTGCACCGAATTGGATTCAGGTCTAATCGGAATTTTAAAGTTACAGAATGAGGACCCGGGGCCGAGAATTTTTCTGGCAAAGACTTCGTAAATGGGACGTAAATTGACTGTGGTAAAAACTCTAATAACTTATCTACTTATTTATACAAATAGAACTCTTGATTTAGAAGTATACATACTGTGTTCTGACAGCTATTACATTAGTAAAATGAAGGTTATATGAACAGTAATTATGCTCTATTTCGAATAAAAAATCGAACATTTTTTACTCTAGAGGGTTTTCACGACCCCAATTTCATTCCAGAACTATCGTGAATGACATTTGAAAACATGATCTAGTTGGATCAACCATTTATTTCACTTAATAAATGTTAAAACTGGAATTGTATAAAAATTATTTTTTCTCCCATTTACGAAGTCTTTGCTAGAAAAATTCTCGCGATCCGCGAAGTTTATTATCTATTATTATTTAATGCCAAGTTACCTACTTAGATTTTTAAACCAATTTTTGTCAATGCATTTATTTTGGACCATCAGCCAATTTAAATCAGTGTTTCATGTTTTCTACAGGAATTAATATTTAACTAATAACTTTAGTAACTAAAATTAGTTAGTAAGTTAGTAAGTTAATAACTTTAACTAATATTTTCCTTTATTGCCCTAAGGCCAGAAGTTGTCGCAGGAAATTAATTTCGTAGCCATGTTTCCTTCATTCAGTATATTTTTTATCGCGAAATATTAATGAATACGCTTAAAACAACGTGGAAAATCAACTCGAACATTTCTATTTCGTATGAATAATCCGACATGAATGATCTCTGAGCAAGTGCAAAGAAAGTCAACTCGAGTAGAGAATAATTTCCCACCAACAGATGGCGAATGTGTTCTCTGTTCATTTCATTTCATTACATTTCAAGAGGGATGAAATGTTACATTTTCATTGTGTCTGCCGTCTCACTGTTCTGCAACTAAGCTGACACGGATGATGCTGATGATAAGAACAGTGGAGGATGGACGGCGGGAAGGACCCTAAGTCGCGGGCTATTAGTAGAGAGTCTTCCCCATAACATTTGCATTTCGACGGCAAGGAAGACCACAAAAGCCAGGGGAATCCGTCATTCACAACTACTTATCAGTGGTAATACCACGGGTTTTCTTGATAAAATAACGTGTTAGCTATCTTGATGTATGACGGCACCTCCACCGACTTCGCTGAGTTGTTGAAGTGTATCAGAGCCCTCTGGAGACAAGCAGAGCAAACACCGCACTAGGACATACTTCATAGGCCCTATCTCTGCTCTGCTGAGCTAAAACCAGACCAGGGTGTATGAAACCTAACTTATTCACCTAGCAAGGACCGATTTGCCAAGCACACATTGTGATTTGCTGAAGATTTACTTTGTTCTGAAAGGAGCGTTGAAAGTGCACTCTGCGGTCTTGGAGTTAACTACGGCGGGAGATTGTGACCGACTGAGCATTCCTCTTCCGACGTGTTTCCTGCGATCTCGCACAGAGAGCAGCAGCGTGCTCACATCTCGCAGCTCGGCGTTGCCATGGCTGCGTCGACGCTAAGCAAGGCGGCCATCTTGGGCCCAGCTGGATAAGTGCGTGTCAGCCTCAGCCAGAAACAAACCAAAGTAACAGTGTGAAGGCAACACGGGCGGAGGCAAGTTCCCCACCCAAGAGGGAATGTATAGAGGAAGGTCAAATGGAGAACAGTTCATTTGAAAAGAAATTCAACATCAGAACATTTCACATTCTTTCAATAACCGTTGATACAATTTGGTATTACATTATAAAAATGACTCGGCAAGTTGACGCAAGCAGTAACGCTCTCTAGATCCTGCATTCGTCTTTCCTGCCTGGTTTTATGTCGTGGCAGTAGAGAAATAGACGAGATATGCCGTAATATCTCCTTCCCATCGCCCATCTCTATCTAGTGTTCATAATCATCTCCCTATAATCATCATAATCATTCTGAGTCGACATTAGCCTGGTTGCAGAACAGTGCGGCGTTAAACACCGCTAAAATATGTGAATGTAACTTATGTTGGCCTCAAAAACTTTCGACCATTTCATTATGGTTAAATGCACAGGTCATTTCGGTTCTCAAGCAATCCGAGGATTGAATCAATCATTTGATACTGGAATAAGTTTCACGTAATCGAGGCTCTTCCTTGACGTTTTATTGCAGAGGGTCCACAAACCAGGCAAATGCATACTTCGTTGCGATTGCGTTGAATTTGTGTTGTTCTTCGCTATGATCTCGAAACCTTGGTCTCTCCACGTGTCACACCCACAGACCTTGGCTGCATGAGGCGGAGGCTGGGGATGCTGGATCAATACGGAAAGTGGGACAATGAGTTGCGGGGAGGGGGGGGGGGGGTCAATGAGGGTGAGGCGGCGACCTCGTGTGCCATGTCGAGAACCAGGCTAATTTCATTCCAGTTCAACTCTCGACAACTGGGTTATCATCTTCTCCAGCATTCACAATGCAGCCACTTGTCATACGTGCGATTTCCTCATACAATACAATATGCTCTACTCTTGAATCGGATAAGAATGTTATTTGGGTGGCTCTTACGTTGTATTCTTGTTTGGTTTCGTTGGAACTGAGTTTTCAATTCTACAATTGACACCTTAATCTGATTATACATTTTGTTTTGATCGAGAGATTGTATTCTGAAACTCTACTGTACAAGAAAATTATTTTTCCCTCAACTTCCAGATCTTTGTCAGATATTATTACTTCTCGGGTTAGGAACTTTAGAAGACGAAACTATGACACTCGGTAGTCCATTTACCTGTTCAGTGTCAGAGTAAACATATTTTCATTCTTGCAAACCGTCTAAGCTGCAGTAGAACGATTATTGTAAAAATACTATCATTTTCTGCCACCAATTGTAAAATTACATTTAATTACAATTCACATTCATTGTTCTTCAGGGTGATTTGGAGCTGCAATTATGACTCATGGAGCTCGGGGTAATTGTACTTAAACAGTTACCGTTACTCATGCACAGTTGTGTGCATTTTCTTCTCGTTCGTGTCGACGAAGACGAGGATGAATATGAAATCGGGTCTCGCCTCGTGCAGTGCTGCCAGCAGACGCGGCGGCGGCACGCACAACTACACATTAGCATACTCTTGCATCGCGTCGTGCCGTGGAATGGAGCGCTGGGTGAAACACCAGAATGACACCAGCCTGCACCCAGCCAGGTGAAAGTCCTTGATGATGTTGGGTTGAAGAGAAAGAGTTTTGGATAATGATTATTCTTCATTGAGCATTATTTAGAGGAACTAGAAGTCAACCGACATGGGTTGAATAGTTCAACATTTAGTACCTATATATTCATATAACAGAGTGGTTTTGGAAAAAAGAAAGTCAGCTCTAAAGGATTCGATCGCCATGTTGGTAAAATGTTATTGAATTAAAGTCGACAAAATCAGAGAATATGTTTCCATTTGATTCCAATAAAATATGCCCTATAATTTTGTTTGCAAAAATAGTAGTAAGTTAAATTCAATCTATCTTTAGGTTTCATTGTGTATAAGTATTCATGAGTTCTCATTTAGCAATTGCAAACCGCCTTGACCTCAAAGGAACGTTTATTGTAAAAACAACTACCAACTTCTGCCACCAATTGTAGAATTACATTTAATTAAAATTAAAATTCTTTGTTCATCCGGAGGCGTATTCTAGAACGTTTTCCCAATTTCATTCCTGATGGAATCCGGTCACGGCTATAATGATTAACATTGCACCGAATCAGATTCCATCTTAATTGGGAATTTAAAAGTTCTAGAATACGATTTAGCAGACGATTGAGGATAAAACCCTCTGAGAAGAATATAAGAATGTGCACATTATAATATTTCACTACCTCTAGACGAGTTAAATCCATTAGGTACATGTAAATGTGAAATATGTCGGGAGAGGAAACTTCAGCAGATAAAACGTATGATATATATATTCTAAATCCCTTGCCTATGCGAACCTTCTGATCAACGTCAAAACTCTCAGCAGAAATCTTGGATCACTTTAAAGTCAAGTTTGACTTTTTCACCACCCGTTTTATTACCTACCTGTTTTTAAAATCTGGAGTTTTATTCGATTTGTTTTCAAGTTTCCCCAACTGTCATTTCCCTCGTGTTCATGAAGATTCCGAGCGTCTTTCCAATCCTCGTTGAGTAATGCGAGGCGAAGAAACAAATAAAATCAACACTTTTCAGTACTTCAATATACAAGCATCAAAAAGTTTCGCTTTATTGCGTTCTCAATTAACATAACTGTAAGAGAAGTCCGTCCGTCTGATTTCTCTCCCCGAAGAAATCGATGTCGTCAAGAGGAAGTTGTCAACGGCGTCGCGGCGTCCTGCCCCCCGCGGCGGCGACGTCGATCTCGTCAAGACATGCGAGGCTACATGAAAAGAAGAGAACATCTTATTTGAACATATCGTCTTTCAGAATGATTGAATATGTCAGGTGGCGTACAAATGCCTCTTCCTTCCTTATTCTTCTGCCTTTCTGCTCATCACCAGCCGAGGGGAGAGAGCGAAGAAAAGTGTATCTTACATCAGTGCAAAAAACACAGATAGAAAAAGAAGCACACTGTTAATAACGTCTGTTAGTTTTTTCCTCTTAATTTTGCCAAATGTGAAATCTCAAAGAAACAGTCGAGAAAGTGAGAGATTGAAACGCAATATAAGAGAAAAGTGCGTGGTGTTTGAAGTCCATGTGGATGATTCAACGCTGAAGCTGAAATGACTTATTTCTCTCTGCATTAGCAAACTATTCTACGACAATATTAGTCACAAACATGAAACCCAGTAATAGAAGATTGACATCGACATGATCGTGTTTGATTGACCGTCATCTGTTATTGCAAATGAGTCTGTAGGCTTCGAACAGGTGCCCGATCAGAATTACAAATGAGCGCAGCTTTAATGTACAGTGATACACATGTGAAATATTCAGCGCTCAACTTTAGAATAATGAATTGAAAGGCTTTGCTTCGCGTCGAGAACATGTGGACTCTTCTTGTGTACATGTTCATAATTACAAATGCGATAATTAAATAATGCGCTCTTTCGTATAATTGAGCGAGCGAAGCGAGCGTCTCCTTTTGGCTCTTTTGGCACGGACCTCTGTTTTTTTTTTTGTTTTTTTTTTTTTTCTGTTACTGACGATATACAGGTCAGAGTTTTTCTTCGATCGAGCTGAAATTTTGCACACAAGTACGTAACATTTCTGATTGTTGCAGACCCTAATTTTTTTGAAATCCCCTGATTGGTGCAAATTTTAAAAAAAATATCTTTCGATTGGTTGGTTTGATCAATTTGAAATTTAGCAAAGACATTGCAACCAACATTGTACCCAATCATAATAAATTTCAGCCAAATCCACCCATTGGTTCAAATTTGAAACCATTTTTCCTGAGATTTTTGAAATTTAAACTAGAACCGATTGACCGATCAACTAAAAACTTTGCATGGTCATTGGTACCAACATTTAAGGTATTTTTGCCAATTTTCAGTCAAATCTGTAGTTATTTTCAAAAGGTTTTGTAATTTTAGTGACATTTTGCGTGTTGGCTGTCAAATTCACGGCGACTTCGAATCTTCAGTTCAAGGCAAGGTAGTTAGAGCAGAAAGTTTCAAACGAAATGAAACTAATAATGACCGTTCAACAGATTGATCTGATATTGTGTACACACTAATATCATATGATTTGAGTGGTCCCAGGTATATTTTTTAAAGAGATCCTGTACGATTTTTGAATATTAACAAGGAACAGTTCAATCATAAGGGTTGATACTAACATTTTAGGAATATTTAGAGATTTTTATTCAAGTCTGACGAAATTCAAGATTTATTGGCTTTTAATGATATTTTCGATAGACATAATTTCGGTTCGAGGTGTTCCGCGTATCCGTGCTCGCTCATCAACGCGTTACTCAGAGCGTTTTCCTAGTTTAAAATAATTTATATGCTAATCTAAATTGCTTATTTTTATAGTAGAAGATTCATAGAAACATAATATTTTACTTTAATTACACAATACATGTGCATACACAATACATGTATAATACACAATACATGTGCAATACAGTATCACGACGTCATGCAAGTGTGTGTGTTGTTTAATGCACATTCGTATGGCTGCATCCCAGCTCATGCAACCTGTGTGGAATAGATACTTCTGACATCAAGAAATCAACTACAAATACAATTATGTATTACGATATAATTTATAGGTATAACTGATTTTGGAGGGACGACTGTTCAAAGTACCTAAGCCACACTTTGGCCATCTTGAGATAAGAGCAATTTCCTACTAATTTAAAAACGTACTTTTTTAACCGGTTTTTCAATCCTTTTTTAAACCAGTACCTAGTTAAGTTTTAAGTGATCGTTTGAGGAATGTCATTGGTTGTTGCCATGGCAATATACCTACAACCTAGTTCTAATCAACTAAGCAGAGTATTAAAAGACCTAAAATATGCTTGAAATATCCGTAGGTGAATAATAACGCGTATGTCAGCTTCTCACATGTCCAATGACCTTGGGCCGTCTCTGCGTCGGTGGACTGCGCATGCGTTGAGCCGCAGACATTCGAGTCTGACGACGAGAGTTATTGTCAGGTACTTGGCGACGAGAGTGCAAGTGAACTTGATGGCGAACTCTGGGGACTCAGAGACATGATGTTCAGTTCCTCGAACAAAGATTCATCAATAAATTAGCCGAAGACCTCGGGTGCTCGAAGAGTTTCAACTCATTCCTACATGAGGAAAGAGACATGAAGACCACAGGACAGGATCGCTTCTTGACATCAAGTTTATTGCCATTACTTTACACCACAGTAAAGCAACTCATGTTACATGACATTCTCCATCTTATCATTATTTCTATCAGTTTGATTATCTGTTACGTAATTTCCAGGGATTTAATAAATATCTGCATTGAGTCCAAACTCAATGGTCAACGAATCTAGTGGAGCGGTCGCTCCACCCAGCCAAGTCGTACTGTACACTCACACTCACTCAACATACCGTAAATGCCTAATAAACTGAGGAGCAGACCAACTACTTTTACTGTAAGCAACAACATGGCATTTTCGGCCTACTGGATCATAAAATTGGAAAATCTCACATTGTTGTGAAATATCTTAATTTTGAGCTATGGCCCACCCCACCACATATACCAAATTTGGGAACAATAGGCTATACCATTTGCGAGCTAGAGGGCCATGAAAACAGTGAAATTACATCACTTTCATCTTCTTTAGATGATGACTAGAGAGCCCCGCCATGTAATACATGACCTAATCACAATCTTTTCTGATCAAGGTATAATAGAGAGCAACCCTTGAACAACTCTTGCTGACGAATTGACTGATCGTGACAATTGTCTTGACCCTCACAGAACTACCGATCTCAATGGCAACTCAATTCTAAATCTTGATATTTTTTTTCAAAACAAACCGAAACAATAATTAAATATAAATGGATCTGTTCAGTGAAGAATTAACCCAAAGTGGCAGTTTCCAAATTAATATACTTACTTAGAATATTGAAAACAACAACTGAAAAAGTTTAAACGATTCTAAACGAATCCAAATTCTGAATTCGAAATCGTACCCAAATGAGTTAATTATACGAAACAAATACGCAACATAAACAATTACAGCACAATCAAAAATTTCCAACATTAAAAATGTATGCTAAGAAAACACGGGAAACACGATCAAGTTTATATGAAAGAAGATTAGAAGAGCGTTTCTGTCGTTGTCTGACTACTCTCACGTGACTTTACTTTCCTCACAGATATTTGGTCATGATGGAAAAAGCACAAAGTATACTTGAAGCCCATGGTCAAGACTGAGTAGTAGAATTTATTGCGATTTTATTCAGGTCTCCACATAATAAGATTCAACCTGATTAAATTAATATGCATCTCGGCAGAAATCACAACAATACAATTTTGATTCCTAAATGGTACTTTCAGTTTTCAATATACTCAAATCATTGTCAAAATGCGATGTGACGTAAGGAGGTACACTCGAGAAAAATTTCCAATATCAGAAAAGTTCTCTTGCGCCCCCCTCCCCCCACCCCACACAACATTCTCAACCCCCAAAATAACATCTAATTACATTTAAACGTTGCTTTTCAAGTGGTTCTATTTAGTCAAGGTCCACAGAGTTAAATTGTATTTTCTTCACTGCCAATGGATTCACGGCTCCCTGAAGTTTCAAAGTTTCGAAAAAAGTGTGTTTTTCCATGATATTGTGCAATCCATGTAATATCTCTCGAAATACTCAACGGATTCGATTGAAATTGTTTGCACTTTATTTGGCTCGAAATTATCTACAGGAAAAGTCCGGGTTTGATTAAAATTGGGCTAAAATGACGATTTCTATAGAGGTCTATCGTAACGCAACTTCCGAGCTCAAGGTCAAAACTGTGCATTAATAGTAAAGGATGATGATGATGATGATGATGATGATGATGATGATGATTCAGAGGGTCAGGAAATACCGCAATCACCGCCACAACCTAAACGGCTTAGCCGATCGATCTGAAATTTTTACCACATGTGCACTTTTGGCGTCTGAGGTGCCTTTTTATAAAACCAACCGGTAGTCGCCATTTTGAAACCGGAAGTGACGTCATATCTCGAAAACGGCTAAACCGATCGGAATGAAACTAGCGCCAAATGATTTAGACGGTCGTCTATATGGAATATCAATAGTTAAAGTAGAGATGTACTATTACCAAAACCGGAAATGACGTCATGAAAATGAAGATCTAGATTTTAATGACCTCTTACTACAATAACTACATATTCAGAAGGCTTATAAAGATACATAACATTTATAGAAATAAATTCTAGGTGGCAGTTATTTCAGTCGCCATTTTGAAAACCGGAAGGTATACCATATCTCGAAAACGGCTGGACTGATTGGAACGAAGCTTTCGCAATTCTTCATGGAATATCACTTTAAGCTTAGGTATATTGAGCACCAAACACAATTTTTCGTATTAACCAATTCGGAAATGGCGTATTTTTTAAAAGTATTTAGTCATTGTTGCTCCGATGTGTGTTACAAGTTGTGTAAATAAACTAAAAAAATAAGTGATATCCCCATAAAAAAACACTCCGTGTAAAAATACCAGCCAAGTCTCTTCAACTATAAAAAAAATAGAAGAAATCTAAAAATTCAGCACTGAAAAGTAGTGATATTAAAAAATGAGCCAAGTCAAAACTTAATTTTAAAAACCAAAATATACTTGGCGCATCGTTTTTAAGGGCATTATAGGCATATTATATATATTTAGGTACATTTCATTTTTGGCATATGCTTCTATACTATTTATATACACGATGCGCCAAGTATATTTTGGTTTTTAAAATTAAGTTTTGACTTGGCTTATTTTTTAATATCACTACTTTTCAGTGCTGAATTTTTAGATTTCTTCTATTTTTTTTTATAGTTGAAGAGACTTGGCTGGTATTTTTACACGGAGTGTTTTTTTATGGTTATTAATACACGATGCAAATTACTTTCAAAATCTGCCTATTTTGTCTCCTTTACCTCGACTCAAAAGTATTGGTATGTCTCCAATCGACAATGACATGAACCACGTGGCTTGAGAGTCTTGTCAAGGTCACTACTGGACAGCTATCTTGAACCCGTCTCAGCAGCTATGTTGAACCCGTCTCAGCAGCTATCTTGAACCCGTCTCAGCAGCTATGTTGAACCCGTCTCAGCAGCTATCTTGAACCCGTCTCAGCAGCTATGTTGAACCCGTCTTAGCAGCTATGTTGAACCCGTCTCAGCAGCTATGTTGAACCCGTCTCAGCAGCTATCTTGAACCCGTCTTAGCAGCTATGTTGAACCCGTCTCAGCAGCTATATTGAACCCGTCTCAGCAGCTATGTTGAACCCGTCTCAGCAGCTATCTTGAACCCGTCTCAGCAGCTATGTTGAACCCGTCTTAGCAGCTATGTTGAACCCGTCTCAGCAGCTATGTTGAACCCGTCTCAGCAGCTATATTGAACCCGTCTTAGCAGCTATGGTGAACCCGTCTCAGCAGCTATCTTGAACCCGTCTCAGCAGCTATGTTGAACCCGTCTCAGCAGCTATCTTGAACCCGTCTCAGCAGCTATGTTGAACCCGTCTCAGCAGCTATGTTGAACCCGACTCAGCAGCTATGTTGAACCCGTCTTAGCAGCTATGTTGTACCCGTCTCAGCAGCTATGTTGTACCCGTCTCAGCAGCTATCTTGAACCCGTCTCAGCAACTATGTTGAACCCGTCTCAGCAGCTATGTTGAACCCGTCTCAGCAGCTATATTGAACCCGCCTCAGCAGCTATGTTGAACCCGTCTCAGCAGCTATCTTGAACCCGTCTCAGCAGCTATGTTGAACCCGTCTTAGCAGCTATGTTGAACCCGTCTCAGCAGCTATGTTGAACCCGTCTTAGCAGCTATGTTGAACCCGTCTCAGCAGCTATGTTGAACCCGTCTTAGCAGCTATGTTGAACCCGTCTCAGCAGCTATGTTGAACCCGTCTCAGCAGCTATGTTGAACTCGGCTCAGCAGCGACAAGGTAGCAACGCACTGCGCTGAGCGCTAGTCGAGGTGTGCGGTCCACAGGTTGCATCTTCCTCCGTATCGACCCAACCCTTGTTGCCATAGCAACGCAGCAGCGTCGCCCGCTCACGCACAGATGTACCAACCACACGCCGCGCAGCCCTCGTCACACATCCCTTACATCCCAACACACATCCCTTACATCCCGTCACACATCCCTTACATCCCGTCACACATCCCTTACATCCCGTCACACATTCCTTAAGTCCCGTCACACATCCCCTACATCCCGTCACACATCCCTTACATCCCGTCACACATCCCTTACATTCCGTCACACATCCCTTACATCCCGTCACACATCCCTTCCATACCGTCACACATCCCTTATATCCCGTCACACATCCCTTACATCCCGTCACACATCCCCTACATCCCGTCACACATCCCTTACATCCCGTCACTCATCCCTTACATCCCGTCACACATCCCTTACATCCCGTCACACATCCCTTACACCCCGTCACTCATCCCTTACATCCCGTCACACATCCCTTACATCCCGTCACACATCCCTTACATCCCGTCACACATCCCTTACATCCCGTCACACATCCCTTACATCCCGTCACACATCCCTTATATCCCGTCACACGTCCCTTCACTCTAGACCCGGACCATGCGTGAAAGTGTACACGATGTCATGTACATTATTGTGGAACACACGGTGAAAGTGTACACGTTGTCATGTACATTATTGTGGAACACACGGTGAAAGTGTACACGATGTCATGTACATTATTGTGGAACACACGGTGAAAGTCTACTCGACGAGATTAGTTTGCTAAACGATCGCATTTCGAGCTGAGCGTTTGTGACTCCTCGTCTCGGCCAAGTAGATAATAACGCTCTCCTCTTCTTTTAATCCACCGGCTGATGAAATCTCAGCCACTTACTTTGCAAGAGATGATCCTTCATTTCATTCTCTCCACGCTTTCCGCTCACAACTAAGTATTTGTGACGGCAATTCTTTTACAATTTAAAATGATCTTTGTACGTTAATAGAAAATGCAAACTCGTTTCGCTGCAAGTTTCAAACCCGTCCTAATGACAAGCTGGAACCCTTCCTTACAGTCGGTGTGGAAACAGCTGCCAAGTCTTCTATCGTAGAGAAACTTATTAACAGCACTGAAGAGATATAGTAAAAATGGCAAAATCTTCTAAGTCAAATATTATTTTTTTAAATCGTAACCTATTTTTAACAGAAATCAGATCTAAAAATCAGAAATTTTCTATCGTTGCAATCCAGACGGTCGAGAATGCTTAAAAATAGTTTGTACCACGAGGTACTCGGTGTTTCAAGGTGGAGTGAAACGACTCAGAATGTTTTCACAATAGGGAAGTCTCATGAAATTTTATTCTAGTAAATTTCTATAAATAAACACAAATAATAATGACAAATACACTTATTACCTGTGAAATCTTAAATTTTCATTCATAAAAATCGAGTTCAAATATCATATGATTTTTGGCGGGAAAAACGGCCGTTAACAAGAATCAGAACTGTGATGTCATTTCCAAGTCTTGAACATTGTGTTGACATGGGGATTCCCTTGTTGCCATGGCAATATAGCAAACTGTGATGTCATTGCCAATTTTCCTGTTTTTAAATGAGAGGAGATCTATCAAACTTTGTAAATTAATTACATGAGAACTATTCGTCCAACAACAAAAATAATACCACATCTGTGTTCAGCAACATCTCAACTTTCATAAAATAAATATTATTCTGAATTCTAATCTTCACGAGACTTCCCTATTATGTTATACCTACAGACGATAGATGAGCCTTTAGGTAAGAATTCCGATGAAGTACATACATACACATTTTTAATATTATTATAAATAAAAATAAGCTATGGCATCAGACTCTAATATGTACATGACGCGCGGAATGGTACACGCATAAGTCTTGCTAAGTCTTGCTAATAGAAGAGACAACTTATTATCTTATTTCGAATGGCTTTCTCCGGATCGTGGTCGATCATGTTGGATCATGTTAGATCATTTATTTGGCATGTTATTGGTTTCGCTCTTCGCTCATAACCGTCCCTCAGTCCATTTTGAGGATAAATAATTCCTGTAAGAAAGTTCCTGCCATCCAACCCCATTTTTTATTTACCACATATCCACCCTGAGATTTCTCAACTTCTTCAATCTGACTTTGTATAAGAAATAGGCGAGTATCAAGTAAATGCTGTGGCTTCAAGTAAATGCTGTGGCTTCAAGTAAATGCTGTGGCTTACAACAAATTTTTTCTTTTGATGGAAAATCAGAACACGCTGTAAAAGTTTCACGAAATATCTGAATAAATGTAATCATCACACGAAGAACTGAAAATATTTAATGCATTCCGAAAATCCAGTAAAATGTTTACAAGTTGTATAATAAAGAATGTTAAGCTCTCTGAATTAATATCTGAGTGTGCAAAATGCTTTTTGTTGAATCAGCATTCGTTTTTGGTATAGGAAGAGCTCAATTCAAGATAATTGCTTTAAATTTCTGTTAATTGAGCCACCAACTGACATTGTAAAATGCTCTGTGCAAGTGTTGGCGGCTGTCGCTTTTGAAACCGAACTCTTGCTGTTAATCTTTTGTTAAGTTTAGTTATGTCGTTATTTACACACATTTTGAGCGCAGAGATATGACTTGAATTGAGGACTAAAACATTCATTTGCATAAACAGAATCAGCATCTCTCTAGTTGAACGAAGTTTGTCGTGTTTCCGTTGTTCCAAACTCCTGCATCATTCATAATCTGACGAGAACACAGATTCACTCAGGACGGAATTACCAGAGAAACATCGGATTCAAATACGCCTTCTTCACGATAACAACATTTCAACTTAATTGCCGTCGTCCGCTATAATTTCATCAAGACATTCACATTCCGTTTTATATTTCATTAAAAACCTTTCGGAGACAATTCACTTTCCAATATCCTAGCGCAATTTTCCAAGCGAGTTTTCATCTTGGCTGATCCTCTGAAGACTCTCGGCCGCAATCCACTTGATCCCCCTCCCCCTCCTTCTTCAGTCGATCAATCGGATTGCTTCCAGGCCGGCCGATCCACCGAGACTCTCATCTTTATGTATAAAGGCGCTAATGTCCGCCAGACAACAGTGTGCAGGGAATAATGACTGCGCGCTGTTTGCGAAATGTAAACGAAGTCGTAGCTTCGGGCACGAGTTTGACTTGAGGAAAGCAAGCAGATGGGGCGAACAGCTTCCTTCCTCTGTTCATTTACATGGCATCAACAATTATAATCCATATCAATACAGAAGACGATGGGATAAACATCGAGTTGCTTTCACAACATAACTAACATCCAGAACAGAAGTTGTCGAGCACACAATGTATAATCCAAGGGTCCGATTCTAACGCAATACTTGGAAGTTGGGCGGAACTCTCTCCGAAGTTGTGAAACACATCCCCAGGGAATCATTAATGGCTTGATCAAGAGAGGAGTCGATGGCTCCTCTCTAATGCGTTAGATCAGCACAGATACACCGCAGCGCAGCGCAGCGGGAGAATGACGAACTTTCCTCCTGTTTATCGCCAGACAAACTTCACTTGCTTTTCGCACGTTATTGCATTTTGTTTAACAGGGCTCTCGTCGACTAGCTCATGTATAATCATTACGGTGGGTTGAAGCTGCCAGGGTTCGAATACTGTAGAAACTTTGCCGTTTGCGTTTAAAATGTTAGCCTGCTGGAAATACGCCGCGCCGTTAGTATATTTTCTAAGTTCGCTGAAGTTTGCGAACAATTTTTCTGGAAATACCGACCAGGGGGGGTTATTCTAGAACTTTAAAATTCCGGATTCGGCCCGAATACGATTCACGGCCATATGAATTAACATTGCACCGAATCGTATTCGGGCCGAATCCGGAATTTATAAGTTATAGAATAACCCCCCAGGACTCAAGAATGTATATTTACATTATTTTATAAGGATTAGTTTACTCACAAAATCTGCTGGAGTTTATGAATAAACTTCTTGTCTTTTTTTCTGGAATTAGCGACCAGGACTCAAGAATGTAAGAAATAAAGTAATACAATACGTTGTAGGCTGCAAAGTACTTAGGTACATTTGTGATATTGAAAAAAACGTATATTTTCCGTTTCAGAAATCCATGTTTGGTGTCCTGATATTTAAATACTCGAGCTTTAAACACCCAACATCAGGACACCAGTCACGTGATATGCGAGTTCGAACCCGGCCAGCGTCGGCCCGGCTGCGGCTGAAGAAACTTTCCCCAGAAGATGATAATAATAATAGGAAAAGTTGAAACGAGGCTCGCTTAGACTTGAGTGGATTCTCTGCTTCGCTGCCGAATGTAGCATTTACCTTGAGGTAAAATATTTAGATATTGTTCTACTGAAAGTTTTTCTCCCCTTCCTAGTAACATCATCCTCGCCTGTCTACCGCGGCAAAGTTCAATTTTTACAACGAAATCTTATTGGGATGAAATGTAATATAAAAGTGTTATGCCAGGAGCAATTACGTGTGACATGGGACGCGTAATGCCGCCTAATGGGGTTCTGGCAGCTCACCCAGAATGATCAATTACCATTCATGACCACGGAATTCGGTGGCAATTATCTCCAGCAAAAACGCCACTGTTTTGTATGTCGGTGTGTCGCTGTGAAGTGTATTAATTACAGCCTCGTCTCGCGTCTTCTCTGGAGCAGAAGCTGACGGCGACACCGAGTAATAACTTGTGACATGATTCACAGCTCCAGGCTTTCGTTCACTTTATCTGGAGCAACGCCGTTAGAAAATAAAACTTTATCGTATTACTTTATTTCTCCACTAAGTTTTAAACTATGAATGTATTTATCGAGAAAAACATCGATGTTTTTCCGATTTCCCCGACAGGCAAATCATTGAGTGTGTAATAACTGGAGCAGTTTGCCGTCGGGACGCCGTTCGCGCCGTCGCGACGGTTCACGCGGGGAGGTGTGTCCGGGCGTTGCATGGGGGCGCTCAGTTGGGGCCGAGGCGCCCGCGAGGAAGCTGCATGTCCTGTAGTCTCCAGCTCTCAAATCCAGTCATCCATTCATTCATTCCAGCTCAACGGCATTTTATAAAATATCAACAAAATGTGATTCCTCCAGATAATTCATTGCTGTGTGTACTAAAATGAATTGTGCTTTCAAAATTTACGGGTATAATCATAATGTATAAATATTATTATTCCGAGCAGTTTATAAAGTGAATCCACGGGCCTACAATCTTCTAAATTCCAGAGTGATTTTGGAATTCGTGCTCGTAGATTGTTTTCATCTAGAAGAAGCGATCGACAAGTAAGTATATTTGTTTACTTTGATATTTTACTTGCGTCTTGGAAATGTCCACAATTTCACCCTCGTATAGATAAATGTTTGGAGGCGACACTTTGACCTGAAGCCATAAAGCCGCTATGAAGTTTGATGGGATAGAAGAAGTACTTATCCAGATATTGCGAAGATAAATTGAAAGCATTTTATAAACTCACTTATGTAATGGACGACGCAATTTATTCTTCAGTCTAAGAACTCGAGGAAGTAAGTATGACATAGAGTTGAGATAGAGTTTATTGAGTTATTTCTAAATGTCAAGATAGCCTAAAAGAAAAATACACTTATCCGGCGATGTGATAGTTTCGGTCAAATAGCGTCTGAAGTTTAAAGCAAACATTTGATGCAAATGAAAACCACCCATGTTTGACCATTTATCGATACAATTGTATCCATTTTTCAATATAAAATAATGTACAAAAGGAAAGTTCCAACGAACACTCACTTACAAGAGAATTGTGCAAAGAATCTGTGAGAATCTGTGAAATGTCAAGAGAGTGCCGGCATTCTCGGCATACAACGGACTCATTGTGCTTGACGAAGCATCAACTAAATCAACACAGAATCAACTGTAGGTATTTGCAGATGGCCAGCTGTTTTACATATCAATGTTTATAAATGGCATTAAAAATTTTAAAAAAAGCGTTTTACACATCGTTTTAAGTATATATTTGCTCAAATAACAGAGTTCAACTTAATAACCCACACGGCAATGCAGGACTCTGTTTCGCTCATAGAATTGTGAAAACATATGTCAAGTGTACTTCCTCGGCGCCGACAGCTTCTCACGGGTTAACGCATCGGTCAGGACTTTCGATAATCTCAAAACCTGAGCTTAATAACAGGATACTATTGATACTATGTGATGATAATAATAATTGATTAACATTAACTGAGGAATATATGTGACAGACAACAGGGTTTGAAAGGGCTTTGGATGGAGTCAGTCTGAGAAGACCAGTTGGGAAACCAACAGCCAGATGGGCAGGATGCAAAGGAGATATTGGGAGGAAGGAACTGGAGACGGTTGCCAAGAGAGTGACGTCTGGAGGCAGAAGATTGAGGAGGTCAAGGCGCGATTTGGGCTGAAGCGCCATCGAAGAAGAATGAATATGAGTGAAAACGGTTGTAATTTCCCAGAATTGTAAAATGAATTGTCTGAAGTATGGTTCAAGACTTGTGCTTTATGTGATATTGATCGACAATGTTATTGCCCGTTGCTAATGAGAGTGGAGTGGCCATGTTGTAGCTGCAGCTTGATCACTGCCTGCATTATGAATGTTACGCCTTCATTACGCAATCATTAGGAATCTACACGCGATTCGAGTACAATGTTCATCAGCAATACACACAGCAATGTCGCTGCTTTCTGTGCTTATTCACAATCTAATTGTTTTCATTATTGATATAAGACCATCGCAACTGTTTTTAGTAATCTGAGAAGTTGTTGGTCTCACTTTTCCTTGAGAGACGGTCTGCTGAAGTCCAACTGCGACTTTCCAATTGATGAGTAATACGGCCTCGAGTCATTCTTTGTCGTTTCATCTGCTGTATTTGTTTTCATTTCTAAACCAGAAACCTGTTCACACGGAGGTGGTTTCAATCACAGTACCATAGTACCATCAGTCCTTAAGTATTCAATCAGTATCCTTCATAATATCTGTATAGTAATAACTCTTTATAAGAATGATTGTTTTTTCCAGCTTACCACTGAGTGTTGTAATCTAATCATGTAACTTCGTAGCAAGATCTAGTAATATAAATCATGTTGTTATTAGTATGTGCCATTTAATTAATTAGTCATTTTGTTTAATATTATAATACTTAGGAATTATTAATCTTGTTATCTTTAATATTGTATCTATTGTATTGATCAATACGCTGGATCTGAATGGTCAACCATGTATTTGGACAGCCGTCAATAAAGTTGAATTTATTACAAAATCTCTATTAAGTTGTAAGAACGTAACCGAAATCTGAATCATAATTGAATTCAAATTCAAACAAATGAAATTATGAATTTAAAACAAATAACTTACACAATTATGCTATAAGTTTCATGCAACAATTATGTAACGGTTCAACTTTATACTTGCCGCCATTTTGATTCGATCGTGATTGAACTGGACCATGATTGAGACTACAGGGTATAACTCACTGGCGTTTATTTAGTTGAAATCCCACTGTGTGAACCAAAGCGAGATCAATGGACCGTGCTGCAGTTTAACAAAGCATAAACTTGCGCTGACAGTCGATTTACTTCCATATTTTCTACATACGGTTATTATTTCGCATGGATATGAAGGTCTTCGCGTTTATTTAAAATATAAAGCATTGAATTCTCGTCACAGATTCACAACATGTCTGTCAGATATAAATTCTATTCTGTTTGAAACACACAACCACGAGATCCGAGCAGCTTCGCAACTGCTCGTGAAACAAGAATCAGAGATGGCTTATTTGCGAGAAAGAAGAGCTTCTCGTTATTCCCGGAAAGAGCGCGCTAAGTGTCTCGCTTCAGAGATCGCGGATCAAATATTCGCTGGGACCAACTTCTACTCTAATGACGCTTATCAAAATTTAAATAGCACATCGGAAGGTTAACTCATAAATAATGCATTCGACTAAAAACTCCGGCGCCTCGCTATTCCTAAGCTGTCGTGAGAATATATTGCACATTATCATTAATCTCTCCGTGAACACTTTTTATGATGATACAAATTGTTATTCTGACACTAATCGCTTTTCCACCACGAGTAATTCATCGAAGGAAATGATGCTGCTGGGAAATCTTGAAGATAAACCAAGGAAATAATAATATTCAATTCCAATGATAACTTTCAGAACTAAAATCTCATAAATACCATTGCATTGCAGTTGAATGAATGGACCAATTTGAATCGTTTCTCGTGCACATAAAAGAGGCAGGGATGGATTATGTAATTATGAAAATACGATTTCAAAGAGATTTTAATAATGGAATGCCATCCCAGTGAAATTGAAAGAAAAGATTAGAGCCGGCGGACGATCTATCGCGAGCTCACGGGTGAATGCTGCTTGAACCTGCGTCTTTTCGTCTCGCAAAGAGGATTTAAAAGTCATTCGCAAACACTTCGACTCAGTTGTTACAATCATTCTTATTCACCGGCCGCTGGCAATGGGGCTCGCAAGAAATAATTACTAACTTTCATAGGCAATTTAAAATGTAAATCATTTGAGCTTTTCCTAACTTCGAGCAAAATTAAAATGATATATTCTTTAAAAATGATACGCGCGAAGAGTAGGCTATGTACGTTCATTACGATTCTTCCCGCCTTTTAATTGGGAGGCATTTTGCCAAGATCCAGCTCTTCTCCTCTTCCCTCCATTTATTCCCGTGAATACAGTTACCGTTAGTAGGTCATCGTTCTTGCGATCCATTATGTGGCTTATCATGGACCAGTGCTCCAGTTTATACCAATTAAAAGTCAGCTTCAAACTCTTAACCCCATTGTAGTCGTTAAGGCAGCTTAAAGCTTGTCGATGAGCGGACGAATTGAAAGCGCGAAAGTCTGCAATGGATCACTGAACATGCGTCGGAAGTGCGTGTTACGCGTCGGAAGTACACATTGTAACACACGCAAGTACTCGGAGCTGCAGTATAGAGGGCGCGGTGTGTTGCTCAACGCAAGTGTAAACATTTATTTGATTAACTGTGAGCTGACCCGCGTTGGTTACCGCCTCGAAACAATGCCAGTATGGCTCGGGTATTTCCCAGTAGGCGTTAGGTACAATAATATTCATTGCTCCATGTTGATTATGCATTCTAATTAGTAACTCATTCAGTATTCAGTTGTTTTCAATATTCCACGGATCACTGTTGTTTGATTGGCTGATATTTGAACCGGGAATCGTCAACAATTGTTTCTGCAGAGATTCGTCGTTGTCGAGTTTCTGAGCAGCTCGTATCTGTTTTGGAGACAAAAGCCCACGGATGCGAATCGAGACCGGAGTTCGAATTGATCTGCAGCAGAGAACAAAAGTAGTGACTCAATAGCACAAGCATTCAATTGCCTGGCGATAAACTCTCTTGCCACTGTTTAATCTGCCGGTGGGTGGATGTCATCGATCTCGCGCCCACCGCGCCAGCTGCTGGAGGAAATCGCGCCCGCCAATAAATTCGATGTCATCAGCGAATGAGCCATAACTCACCGGCCGATTACCGGTCGAGCTACCGGCGCCGGGCCAGTGTCACCGAGTGCGGTTCCTCCAGGTTATGCATATAAAAAAGTTTCAACCCGATATCGTTTGCAGCGCTGTTATTTTTTTAATAGAAATCGTGACAATGACTACGTAATATAAAGCAAACATGGATTTCTGGCACCGAGTAGATTTACTGAGAGATCAATTTAAACACTTGACTGTGACTTTGGAATCGAAAGTTTCACAATTCCATTATGTTGATTAGTTTCATTTTAAGTCTTAAGATTTGAATAAACGAACTAATGAAGATATTATGTTAAACCATCTCTTCTGAAGAATGCAAATTACTGATCCTTCAAAGATACATCCGAAGAATAACGCGGATGGCAGATCTGAGTTCTGAGAAGTCGCTAACTTCTGCAGATTATACCTTGAAATATTCGTGAAGAGCTGACACGGCATTTAATATCTAAACATCTCCGGTGCTTTTGATAAGCCAAGACTTTAAGAGCTCAAGACTGTGACTAGAGAGACAGCTGAAAAGTAGACGGTTGGGAACAACTGCCGTGAGAGCTGAAGAAGACACTTAGAACAACTGCCGTGAGAGCTCAAGAATTGCCGTGAGAGCTCAAGAAAACAGCCGAAGTGAAGACGCTTGGGAACAACTGCCGTGAGAGCTCAAGAAGACACTTAGATGAGAGCTCAAGAATTGCCATGAGAGCTCAAGAAAACAGCCGAAGTGAAGACGCTTGGGAACAACTGCCGTGAGAGCTCAAGAAGACACTTAGATGAGAGCTCAAGAATTGCCATGAGAGCTCAAGAAAACAGCCGAAGTGAAGACGCTTGGGAACAACTGCCGTGAGAGCTCAAGAAGACACTTAGATGAGAGCTCAAGAATTGCCATGAGAGCTCAAGAAGACAGCAGAAGTGTAGAGGCTTGGGAACAACTGCCGTGAGAGCTTAAGAAGACAGCCGAAGTGCAAACGCTTGGAAATGTTCTTCTTATATTGCCAATGTAAAAGTAATTATCCAGACAATCTATGTTGACTGCATTGTGTGTCTCTGCTCCAAAATAATGTCCCTCTTGTTTTTCGCGACGCAATTTGCCTTACAAAGTAATAATTTGCAGTGAGTCTGCGCTAACTCTGGTATTGTGTAATACATTGGCATTGTCTCGGCAGAGACTTGTGAGCTAAGCTGAGCGGTAATTCGAGCTCATTACAAGATATATATCTGCAGACGGCATTTGACAAGAGTTTGTCGTTAGTCAAGTAGGTACTCTCGATCTTCAAAGAAAGACGGTAATTACAGTTGGAGAGGAAATTCAATTTAACTTCTTTCTTCGCTTTTCTTCTGGAAGACTCTCAGAAATATTCGACCGTCCATGGTAACTCGTTTTGTAAAATCATTATTTGTAGTAGTAAAACAAACAGGAGCCTTATGAGAATGCCTTCGGGGGTTGTTTTAACATAAAACAAGTTACAGCTAATTATAAAGTTCAAGAACGCCGAGTTTAAATAAGAACATCGTTTTGCAACGCCGAAAAAGCATCATTATTAATTAGCAAGTAACAATTAATAATCTTTAGAGGATCACAAATTATAATCAGTGCCTGTCAAAATCGATAAAAAATTATTAAAACTTGAAATAAAATACTTGAAACTCTTTAATACATTAATACATTTAAAAAAAATATAAGTACTGCCGATTTCACACATCGGCAAGTGCCATATGGCAATTCTTCAATGCCAGAAAGTGAAAGGTCAGTATAGTAGCATTCAAATATCTAATGTAATTCCTACAAAATGGTAGGTTTTGGTGTCTAGTGGAAGATAATACAAATCTTAAACAGAATGACTGCACGTACGTCACGATGACTGCACGTTCTTCACAATGACTGCACGTACTTGACAATAATAGCACGTACGTCACAAGTACATCACGTACGTCACAATGACTGCACGTACTTCACAATGACAGCACGTACTTCACAATACAGCACGTACTTCACAATGACTGTACATACTTCACAATGACAGCACGTACGTCACAATGACTGCACGTACGTCACAATTACATCACATACGTCACAATGGCTGCACGTACGTCACAATGACTGCACGTACTTCACAATGACTGCACGTACTTCACAATTACTGCACGTACTTCACAATAATAGCACGTACGTCACAAGTACATCACATACGTCACAATGACTGCACATACGTCACAATGACTGCACGTACGTCACAATGACTGCACGTACTTCACAATGACTGCACGTACGTCACATGACAGCACGTAATGACAATGATTGTACGTACTTCACAATGACTGCACGTACTTCACAATGACTGCACGTACTTCACAATGACAGCACGTACTTCACAATGACTGCACGTACGGGCTCTTGCTCGAGGCCTCGTCGAATATTTCGAGCCACGCCAACGGCTTCCGTCGGAATTATCTCAGCGGCGACAAACAAACGTTTATCTTCGTTGCGCGTAAGTTGAGTTGTTGTCATGGTAACAGTTGACCGCAAAAAGCGCGGTGTCTCGGCGCAGACGCAGACGCAGTCTTGCGGTGTCTCAGCCGTCACCTCCAGTCACCACACATCAACCAGGAGCCTCCAGCTGTCTGCGAGAGATCTTTGACACTCGACTTTAGCTGTTCACTTATTTGTGTTGGTTCATTACATTGTTTATTCAATACGATCGCGTCAGAGGAAAAGTACCACATCTGCCACCATGTGTAGTTTTTACATTATGTCAAACTCTGGCTATGATGTTAGTAGTAGCTTATTTTTATCCGGAACTCATAATTGTATTGTTTTTAACTGAAGTACGTCGTTTACTATGATTATCTCAAAGTACCACATCTGCCACCATTCGTATTTTCAACAATATATCAAAATCCAGCTATGTTGTTAGTAGTAGCCTATTTATATCCGGAACTCAAAATTGTACTGCTTTTACTATCTTTTTATTGAAGTTTGCCGCTTAACTCTAATTCTCTCAAAGTACCACATCTGCCACCATTTGTAATATTTAAGAGTAAGTTTCATCTTGCATTAGACACGAAAATCCTACAATTTTATAGAAATTCCATTAATATTTCGAATATTTATAATGGTACTCCTTCTTATTAACTATACACATGTAATGAAGTGACTTTCACAAAAGAATCTGGAAATACTAGCTAGAGCCTCACATTACAGTTTACATTTTTTAACATTTACAAAAGGTCGTATTTTTAATCAGAAGTCCATAAATTGAAACACTGATGATGCCTCATTAACATTAACGCTCATTAACAATGGCAGTGAAATACGTCTTAAAACATTATCACCCTGGAGCTCTGGCTGATTTCCAAACTTAAAGTACACCCGCGGTCACAGAAATTGCTTGCAAAATTCTAAGTCATTTTCAAAACTTGATTAATTAGACGAAAATACGGAGGTGAACGCAGATTTCGAGCATGTGGGATTGAAGGGTTTGATTAAAAGAACCATTCAACCACCTCATACATAATGATTAATTCTCCGCTCTACAAATATTGACGGTAATTCGAGCTCCAACTTTGCAGTTTACCGTCAATTTTTCTGACCGTGGGTGTACCTACCAAAAACAAAAAGCGAGGTAATTTGTAGCCATAAAATTAGATCAAATTTTTACATTTTTACATTTTAATTTGATAGTAGCCTAGTAGGTAAACTAGTCAAAATATATCAGAAAATATTGTCGATGAAAATCTGACCTTTAATAAATATAATACCTAATTAGCAACATAACAAAACAGTTGATCTATTTCAAAGAGGCTGATTGCGATCTTTCGAATGCTGCACAGGTTCTTCGGTTATTAAAATGTGCGAAGCATTACGTTGGATCACCGTCAAACAGAGGATTGTGCTCAACACTCTGTCATTCATATTCAAAATTGCTCGAGGAATAGAACCTTCATACTTCAATGAGAAATGTATTATTGAATCTCATGTTTACAATACAAACTGGATCGCAAATTACATTTATTTCATGAAGGAAATAAACCAAATGTCTTCATTATAAATATAAAATCATTAAAAATAAATGTTTAAATGTTTTATTCCCTGATTAACTGTAATCTGGCAGATAAATGAACATATTCCAGAACACACTGGTTGATGATTTTATTTTTAAAAATGCATGTAGCTTATCCGATTAAACAGATCAAAAGAAAATATTCATAGCTATGATTCCGACATGTTGTTTCGTGGTTATCGTTTTGGTAACAATTGGTTTGAAATTGTCAGAGTTCTCGATATTTTTACTACACCCATCGACATGAAAAACCATGATTTTATGTCAAATTTATTTGAATGCAGAGGCACAAAGATAATTTATGTAAAAGTCGATTAGTTTTTGTCTCTTCCACTGACGTCAGATCTGCACATCAGGACCTCTCACACAGCATTGCGACTAAATACCGCCTATCAACACGTGATTGATTAGTTTTTGTCTCTTCCACTGACGTCAGATCTGCACATCAGGACCTCTCACACAGCATTGCGACTAAATACCGCCTATCAACACGTGATTGAAGTGCTTTCCTTGTTTTCATTTCCTTTCATTTCCAATCAATACTTTCACTCTGTTTAGAATTGGAAAAGTAAAATGAAACTCATTTCACATTATTTTGAGAGCTAAAAATAATGTGTAACAAATTGGCCGAGAGCCGAGCAGTCGTACATAACGCACTTTGCATAAATCAGCGTTAATCTCTTGCGCCGCTGCCATTGGCGCCACGCTGGCAGGAAACAGCGCAATATGACACAAGCGTAATTGACGAGTACATCGAAAACAACTGCTGTTCGCATTACACTGATGAATACCGGATTCGATGCGAACAAACGACCAGTGAAGGGTGAAGATTGATATCAAATATCAACCAGGTCCATAAAGAAAGTTGATTGAAAATGTGAGCTGCGTTTGGGGTTGCCTTGACTGCTTCGGCGTGATGAAAGTGGTTGATTCTCAAAGGCGTTTGTGAGGGTAAAGTGGAAAAATAATGAAAGATATTTTATAAACATTGCTGCCGAGATGGAAGAGCGACGCGTTTGATTTTACTTCACTGCGCAACGCAACGGTGCTTTAAGATTCCTCGTCTTCTCTTTCATACAACATGAGACATATTAAATCCGTTCCATGCAGTATTTGACACTAAACTTTGTAGTACGCCGCCAAGTGGAAAAATTAAAATCTTATGTAAACAAACAGATGCATGGGCACGGCAATTTAATGGAAATGGCAGCGAGTTGCTCAGAGGCTATACGTACACCCAACAAAACATAAAACGGTATTTGAACAACACGGATTGGCTGCTTATCAGGTTCCTTGACAATAAATCCTTGTTATTATCAATTAAATCAAACAAGTTAACAAGTTTTCATCGGATGATGCCATCAAATATTTTTCAGACAATCCGTTTCTTCCGACTACCGTTTTATCATTTGTTGAATGTACCTCAGTGTCTACAATCCAATACAATCGGAATATTTCTTTACAGCATATTCATCGATTTTGTTGTGAATACTAAAAGTGTATTCACCAAACGCAGCATGTTTGACAGATTCTTTAACACTTGTTTTGATCACAGCCTTCTGAATAAAGCGTCAAAAAACTGTGAGTCCGACAATCTCAGTATTTTCTTCTTTTATAAAGCGCATTCTACAGATTTGTTTATACTCTAATCGTTAGCATGGCCAGGAATAAGACAATCCGTGTTAGAGAGGATTCACGCATGGAACGAAGCGTAGAGTACTGGAAGTTAGAATAGAGCCTTAATTTGAATTTATAATATGTTGGCTTATGATAAAATGGTTACATATTCTATATCCTGACACACACTTTAGTTCTACTTGACTGCATTTTAGACCGCTTTTGCCCTTTTCGTCCCCAAGTCTCATCCATCTTCTTATCGTATTCCAATGTAACTGGGGAACACATTTCGTCGTCGGCAACCAGCCTTATCCGCAATCCCGTCCGTTACTCCTGTTCAAACAGTTAAAGGGAAATAACAAACAACTGGTCCTGGAAATGTTTCCCTGCTGTTGCGAGCGCGCGCCGTGTTTTTCTCGTGTTATTATCAATCATCATTTATCCGTAGATCGAGTATAAAGTTTTATTGACGCCGGCGACTCAACTTAACTTCTCGGCCGTGCGTCGTTAATCAAATCCACTCTCACGCCGGATGCGCAGGAAAATAAGCGACTTTTTATTGGCGGTTCCGAACTTTGTTTACCACTTCAGCTTTATTCAGGGGTTTTCTGCCAGCTCAAATTGATTTGCAAAGCGTCCTCTTCGCCCCAGCTAGTGAGGAATCGCTATTTGATAAATACAACTTATTTACCAGTTCCAGACGATTCTCTTATTAAATCAATGTCCATGCACGTTCCTGTGACGTCATGAAACTATAGAGCCAGACAGGAATTGGAGCTTGAAGACAGGTCGCTCGGGAACCAGCCTCGCAAAACATCCGCTCAGAGAGATGCGCTCTGTTTCCATGCAAAAGATAACTAACTCTTAACTTCTTGTTGTTGGAATGAAGCGTTGTGTTGGTTTACATTTAGCTGCGAGTTGAGTTATTCGGCAAGAGACTATCGCATCACGTGATCAGACCGACACGGGGTGGTTTTGCTAATCTACTTGACGCCCAAGAGCTTTCTCGGGTCGACGCCGGGGGAGGTCGTTTCTCCTCCGCACTTTCTTCGCAGCCCTTTTTACCTTATCTCTCACTCTAACCCTTTAGTTCTTTCATTCGAGCTCTCTCACAGTATCTTTATCTCTTTCACCGACCATCACTCTTTCAGCGTCCCCATGGGACGTTGTTTTCAGAATACTCATACTCTTGGAAACTCCGCCATTCTCTTCTTCATCTCCTTCCCACAAACACGCCAATGTAATCCTTCCCCACGAATGAATTTGCTTCGCCGTCGAACTGATCAAAGCCGCGGTCTTTCACTGCACACTGTGTGCAGTTCTCGAGGGATTTCCCGGCCTCCTTGAAATGCTCCGATGGCTTTTCACTGCACCGCCACGCGGATCGATAAGCTGAATGCGCAGCTTGATAGTCAGTGCGATTCGGTCTCCTCTTCAAATAGGCGCTGCATACAAATCATCGAGGATATCAAAGTCTGAGACACGTCGGAGAGAACTTGCAGCTAAATGTAGTGGTTTCTGTCCAAAACAGAATCTTTGCTTCACTTGTATGTCGGGTTTGTTTACAAACCATTTCATCACTTTATTTACTGTCGTCATGCTTGGCTGGCTAGATGGTCTGGATGTCCTGGTTCTTGGTTCTGTTTTAGTTTAGTTCTCTGGATTCTTTCATTGCTGAAACGCAGAAGAAAACCTCGAGGGTGGTTCGTCATGTTAAAGGTTCAATATGTACATAATCAAAATGTAGTTATTGCCTCAACAGCAAAGCCAAACCAAATGTAATATATCAATTGATTTCTTTGTCTTGGAAAGGTGTTGAAAACCTTTTCAGTTTCCACACTCAGAAATATGAAATCGAACCAAAAGAAGGAAAAGGAAAAAGGAAACAATTTTATAGAAGAGGATTTGTGTTGAAGTTATGGTGTAAAAAAATCTGAGAATTTCTTTCGATTAGAAACGGTCCCATCGGAAAAGGATTATGTTTCAATCAAATTGCAATCATCTTGAAGGGAAGTTATGTAAGCTGTAACACAAAGCAACATGAACTCCCCACGCCACTTGCCGCTGTCAGACGAACAAAATGGCGTGCTTACTCACACCGGGGGTGACCTGTTTGCCGGGAATATTGTTGCTGCCAGCTTGACCCTTGCGTTCAGGCAATATACCAAAACCAGGAGATTGGAACTATAGCTCGATCCTAAGGGAATTGCACTGCGCATTGTTTCGACTGAAATACGTCGGCACGAGCTCTTTTGATCGTCGTAACAAATGTAATATTAAGATGATATTACATCAACTAGTTCACTCATTCTCGAGATTATCATTCTCTCATAAAGAAAACGGACATTAATTGTAAACAAAATAGAAATATACTTGATGAAACCTGTTGTCTTTACTTTGCATTAGGCACGATACTTTGTAACCCTCCAGATGCGCAGAGAAGAATGCAACGTCACTAAAGACGTGTAAACTTGTTTTAGTTCGGAACAGGAGTTCTAATGAGATAATCTATACGCCGCCGTTTAGCGATGTGAATGGATGTCGTCCGTTACTTCGGCTCGGCTGGTAGAGAAGTTCGCACTGACGTTTCTCAAGTTGTGACGCACCAATTAGATCACTAAGTATACCCTTAAGTCGCAGCTAACACTTAGCGGATTACTTAAGCGCAGCCGCACGGGGTATTAAACGGATGAACCAAACATTAATCTGATTGGCTTACCAAGAGCTTACGCCAGATCGCTGCGAATCAAACAAGACTCACGACTGTGACTAGTTTTTATTTTAGAGATTGAATTTCGACCTCCGCTTTGCGGTCGGCGCATTTCCATTTGCCGGGTTTGAAAAACAAACACGATGCCATCATTTGGCACGTGAATGTTTTATACGCGAAATTTTAACGTTCATGGTTTTCTCGTTATTGCAGGAACATCGAATAACTCTCGTAAATGAGATTACATTTGACCCCTACGTTAAAACTGGTCGCCATCAAAGTAGAACGAACGTAGATAAAAAGTTTTCGCTGCCTCGTATTAGATCGAAAGCATCGGTGTAAAAATGTCTCTTTGGTCCTCATCTTTGAATTTGCATAATTGAACGGGACGTCGCGACGCCGGCATGTCACGTGACAGCGAGCGACGCCTCGACAAACTTGTACACTGTCAAATTGAAACGTTTGTTATGACATTAATACGATTAATGGATATTTGGCGGCAACAAATACAGCCAATGCGGTTAACCGCGTTGTGACAGCCGAGTATCACGTGGAAGAACTCCATGAATTCTAATTTATACCTGTTTATGCAACCAGAACATGTCGCATTTAACACAGAAAGTAATTACCAAAAACGAGGAGAAATATTATCAACGATTTTATTTCTAAACCAGAAAAGTTGCGTCCCATCTGCATAACAAGTCGCTTATTTTTATGTGGGTTCTGCAAATGCAAAACAAAAGTTACAAAACAATAGGACACAATACAGAACAATACAATACAAACATTGCATTCCATTTTAGTTAGAAATTGTTGTAGCATTATTCATTAGAAAGGAATTTAAGTGTCATCATGACATTCTGATACCAGCTATTTCTTGTATCATTTCGTGGTTTCGTCGTCGACATTTTCTCTGGGATATTCTACAGGCTTTGAACAAGTCCATTACTGATGGGATTCCAAACAACTTTAAAACTTTCTTTTCTGCGCCGCAATGATTTGTCTTACAAATGTGTATTCTTGTCACTAGACGAATAGATTCTGTTTCTTTCACTCATGTCAAGCCTGACTTCGTAACGTCACTGCTTACTGTTACGTTGAACTGTTATGAGATTTACGTTATGCGAAATCGGCACGTTTTGTGAGTTGCAGACTTAGTCAAGTGAGAAAAACAAGGTCAAACTCATCCAATAATGATCCATCTCATGAGGTGTTGACTGCTGAATGTTGGGTGCATAACTGTCGAGGCACCTCCACCACAACGTCTGCAAGTATCTCCCATGCACACGCAAGCCATGAAAGAATTCCCTTTAATGTATTTCTATTACTCCAACGGAACAATTTTCCGAACTATTATTGCGAAAAGCTGACAATAGACTTCCCTCGTCTGAGATAAATTCTTCCCATCGAAGCGTCGTTATTGGAAAAGAGCGCTGGGTTCAGCCGGGAAATGATCTCCCACTGTAAGGTGAAATATGGTCGATGATTGGAAACTGGAAAAGCCGCGGTCCGCAGTTCAATTGCCTGAGAGCTTTCCGAGGGAAACGTTGAGTCGTGCTCGCGGCAAACATCTGGGGGCTCTCGTTGAACATGACAGCAAATATTAGTCGACGACGTTAATTCACTTCGGCGATAACAGAGCGCGCCTCGACAAGTCGTACTCGTGTAGGATTCTCTTCGTGTTTCACATTCAGATGTTCCCGAGCTTCGAGCAGACATGTCTGTGCTTTCTTCTTACCTGAGTTTGTATTCAATCTCAAAGAAGGATGTTGTTCTTTTGTGTAAAATCTTCAATTCTTCGCTTTGTCCTTGAATAATATTTGTTCATATTTCAATATTCATATTTCAATATTTTCATTGTTCATGGTTTCAATAATGAATAAAATAGGCTCTTGTATTTTTTGTGGGTAGGTTAAGTAGGTTATTTCTCCTTTACCCATTGTAATTGTTTGAAAAAGGAATAAAGATTATTATTATTATTTTATTGATACGATACATTAATACATTAATTGAATAAGAAATAAAATACGGAGTTCTGTAATCCCATACTAACTAATAAAATATTAAAAATTTGAACGTTTACTCACATTTAAACTCACAGGCCTAAAAAAGTCAACAGACTTCAGTAACTAACATTGACTGGTTTGTCCTTAAATCGTTAAAGAGATATTTATGGGGAACATCGTATTTCACGCTTGAGGACATACACGAGCTCGTATGTATCCAATGTGTGGATCGATTTTCCAATCATTCAATCTCTGTAGGAAAAATAGTGAACATCGTTTTAAAATACTCCTAGCGTACCATTTCCTCCTAACAAATTTCATCACAGAAATACTCAGTGGCAGAAAGTGATTTGTTGCAGTGTAACATTCTGAGAAATAAAATACGTCTGATAGGTTGAGTTACAAGTACGTATGTTTCAATTTAATTATTTCGTCGCGTATCTCGAGTTTGCTCATTCGGTATTCGAAGTGCGATTGTCCTGAGATCAGGTCCTGGGTGACGTCACTGCTTCTCGTTATCCTTGCGTCGCGCGATCCGTGACGGATTCCGTGCAATCCGTTTGCGCCGGATTCCTCGCAGAGACGTGAGCAAGATCACGGCCCGGCGGCCAGATGTGCAGTTACAGAAGTGTCCGCTGGTGACTCATTGCATCCACTCTTGGATTCACTACTTGCAGATCATTTCCAATGGCAATGGCAAGATAGATGAGGAAGCGAATAATTTAAATATGTGTAGAAATAAAAGTATTCAAACTTTATTTTTACTTAAAGAGGAGTACTCTCCTGGGTGCCTATTCTCGAGTTGTTTTGAAAATGTTCGCCATGCGGAAATGAGCCACTGCACAATGGATTCAACCAATTGAAAAGTCATTGAAAAGACAAAATATTTTACTTATTTTCGCATAGTCGAACATTTTCGCATGCGGTTTCAACTCGAGAATGGGCACCCTGGATGTTTTTGTACGAAGTTCGTATTAAAATAAATTGTTATTATTTGTTTAATCGCTAGTATTAGCTAGAAAAATTGGTATTTGTATTACTTTCATACCTCATACAATACTTAGAAATATACTTCGCCACTCGTTAATAATAAAATAACTTTAAATATAAATTGCAAACGAAATTAATGAATAATCAAATCTAAGAATTCGTGACATCAAGATACGGAACAGGTTGGCTGAGTGGTAACGTTTGTATTCCGGAGGCCCGGGTTCGATTCCCGCGGCCGTCCTTCCTGATTGGGTTTTTTTCGTGGTTTTCCCTCAGTCGACAGGCAAATGCTGGGAAGGTACCCTTCTAATAGGCCACGACCGCCTCCTTCCCACCTTCCTTCCTTACCTACTCTTCACCATCATTTCCCAATCATCCTCATAATCATTCATCCGTTGCCATTAGCCTCGCTGCAGAACAGTGCGACGTTAAGCCCCAGACAAAAAATCGAGACTAATAATTAGCAAATTAAAACTACTTGCTATACTAGCAAGTTGGTAAATATATCTTTCAGGCAGGTTTCAATTTGTTAGACGAGAAGTTGAAGTGTCCCTCTTCTGATTCCAAAGAAGTGAAAAGTTCGTTTTTATTTGCGCCAAACTTCGATTCGGTCAACTAGAAGCGAAAAAAGTTTTCGCCTTTCGACTGAAGGATTCTATTTTTTCCTTCGACCTTTGAGACAACTTAATTATAAGACTTGATCTGCGATGTACCAGCTTGAGATAAAATGAAAATGTATTGTTAAGTGCAATTAGTGTCTGTGCATCACAGGGATGCTGCATCATCTCCCATCTCCACTGACATCCATCTTCTCTTAGTCGGTCTCTCGACACTCGTCAAATAGCGTCAGAACATGAATAAAACATTCGTTGCTCGTCGAAGTCTCATTACAGGCGACGCATGTTGCAAGCAACGCAAGGTGTAGATGACGCAACGCGCCCGCAAGAGTTATGAATACTTGCGTCGCGTCGTCTGATGAACTATTCACTTCATTACGCGCTGCTCGACTGAAGAGTTCACACGTCTAGATGGCAGCACCGTCAAGCAGGAAAGTTAATTAACTTCTGGAGGACATTCCTGATGCATGGTTTACGTCGCATAAAGGTTCGCACTTTTTGTTTACATCTTACAACACAGTTCATTACTATTCATTTAGTTGAAAAAACATCAAATTTTGTATGAATTATTCATTTTGTCCATTTCTATCATCTTCGTTTCTTTTAAAAATGGTAAAGAGTTCTGAGAGTACATTTCAGAGAAATCCATCTAAATAAAATGGTAGGTAGTAGACAGATTCTTGACACCCATCTGAGCATGCACAGCCGCCATATCGTCATTATTTTAATCACTGCCTTCAAATATGACAACCCCACTCGATTATGACGAGAATTGCATTAGGTGGCAAGAAACTTGAATAGACTTTGTACACACAGGCAGTGCACTTAACAGGCAGTGCACTTAACACTTAACAAACAATAAAGAACAAATACATTTACAGTAATAACAAGAGATCATATTGTAATTCATAGTTTGCACACACTTCTTTTGTTCTACATTAGTACGCAAAGATGGCCACTCAAGAATGCTTTTAAAACAAATTTTCAAAAATGTAAAGATTTGTTTTTATTTGTTTAGAAGCTTATGCTTACTAAATAAAGAACAAAAGAAGTTCGTACAAATTATGAACAGTCTTCAATATCCAAGTTAGAAAAGTATCGACTAAAAAATTCCGAAGTTTTAAATTTGACGGTCAAAGCAATTTTTCAAGCCTTCCCTTTCCTAACTAAATCATTTTCCGTTCAAGTGCAGTGCATGACATTCCCAATATGGCGAAAAAGGTCTCTCAGAATTAGTCGAGCAATAACTAGAAGATGTACCTCTATGTAGCAATCGTTGAGGTTTCGTCCCCGGGCTTCTGTAACAGATTTGTGGTTAGTGGTTCATTTGCGGTTTGTGGTTGCGTTTAAATTATCGATGAATATCGCACGCGGGGGCGAGACACGCGTCACGCACGCGGGGGCAAGGAACGGTGGGGAGAGGCACGGGGGGCAAAGCACGCGTCACGCAAGCGGGGGCAAGGCACGGTGGGGCGAGGCACGCGTCACACACGCGGGGGCGAGACACGCGGGGGCGAGGCACGCGGGGGCGCGAGACACGCGGAGGCGAGGCACGCGTCACACACGCGGGAGCAAGACACGCGGGGGCGAGGCACGCGTCACACACGCAGGGGCGAGACACGCGGGGGCGAGACACGCGTCACGCAAGCGGGGGCAAGGCACGGTGGGGCGAGGCACGCGGGGGCGAGACACGCGGGGGCGAGACACGCGGAGGCGAGGCACGTGGGGGCGAGGCACGCGTCACACACGCGGGAGCGAGACACGTGTCACACACGCGTGACGCTTTGCTTCTTGGGAAGTAAGAAGCGGAGGTTAACTTCCTCCCAGCGCAGGAAACTGCACTCTCCTCTCACTCCGTCCTTCTTCCGACAGCGATGAACGAACCAGTAAAAATCTCGGTTGAATAGTTGAGCGAGCGTAGCGAGCGTAGCGAGCTTCTCCATTCTGCACTTTTGGACACTTTCTCTTTTTTTGTGTGTTTGTTTGTTTGGTCCGACGGCACAGGCCACAATTTTTTTCCTATCGAGCTGAAATTTTGCACACATACTAATAACATTCTAACTTAATAGTGTATAGTTTTTGGGAGCTGAATTATGATTGGTTCAAAAATTAAAATATCTCACGATTGGTCGAAATTCAAAATGCTCCGATTAAGTTCAAATTTTGCATGCACATTGAGACTACTATTTTCTCTTATTTTACAAGTTTTTAGTCCAATCATTTGATAACTTATGCACTTATTTACAATTTTCAATGTTTGAAACTGTCAGAATTGATGGTATCGGGAAATTCCACTGCTTTCTGGATTGTTTCTGGTAGATAGTAGGTACCAAAGTGTATCTAAAAAGTGTAAAAGTAAAAGTGTAAAAGTGTAAAGGTTCTCAGTTTCAAATATTCTTGTTGATTGTGTGGATTATATTGCAATTCATAAGGGATGTATATTATGTATGTATACCTACATGATATGTACCTACCTTATCTAGATACCTATAATTTTTTTTTTTAACATGGATCGTGTTTCGCAGGTATATTAGAAGCAACTTTTTGGCTAGATAGCACAATATGTAACATCTCATATTTTACACATTTCCAGCCTAATCAAACAAGAATTTACAGACTTATTGCTATTTTAAGAATTTTGAGTATCTGTTCACGGAGATTGATAGAGAAGTATTAAATGCATGGTAAATTGATTTGTTATTAAATTTTCCCAGAACGTTTATGGAAAGTTGCGATGAAAATCAGTAATAATGTATTGTTAGTTATCATTGATTGAATGGATCGTGCTCGATTGGCGATGTTGCGCGTGTCGGTGCTCGCTCATCAACGCGTTACACAGAGCGTTTTCCTAGTACTAGTACTAGTACTAGTACTAGTACTAGTAAAGTACTAGTACTAGTACTTTCCTAGTACTAGTTTTCCTAGTACGAAAAGAGCAGCCGAAAGAAGTAGATGAGGAGAAGAAGGCGATTTATGTACCTACAATAGGCTACTTCAAAGAAAAGTACAATTTAGTAGATATTGAGGTGATAGGGCTGTGGGTTGGGGCTAGAGGTACTATTTCTGATTTCTTTGTTAGTTTTTGTAGACGTTTTAAGTTAAATAGGAAGATAATTTATAGTATAGTTTTGTTGGCCCTCAAAGGTTCGATCCAAATTTTTAGGAATCATTGTTATAATACCGTATAGTTGATAGTTATAGTATTTTTCAATTATGGTTAAATTAATTTTTCTGTATAACCTTTTCAATTTAATTTTAAACAACTTCATAATTAATTTCATGTATTTTATATTGATAGTTATTCTGTGTTTGTACAACCTTTGTTAATAAGGCAGACTTTATTTCTCTGAATAAAGATATATATATAAAAACTTTTTCGAACCTTGCTGGCAAATATTGTATTGGAGCAAATGTAATTCCGCTCGATTGGAGTGCCGAAATTGATTATTTCATAATTTGTCAACCTTTCCTCTACCAACAATTAAATAATTTGTAAAATTTACGTTTTCCGCCATATTTTCCAAGATGGCCACCAACAAAATTGAAGGCACGTCAGGTAATATTAAGATTGTTGTAAACAATCGATAATTATGAAAAAATCAATTTCGGCAATCCAATCGAGCGAAAAGCATTTTTTCTACACTTGAACCTACACTAATAGCATTGATTTAGGTATCACTTTTATTCGAAGATCAGTTAAACTCTTGTCGCCATCTCTTCAATACATTCAGTAGATACTTCCAGCGTCCTATTGTGTATTCAGAGTAATTTAGATTTAAGTTTCTGTGCGACGTGAAGTACTCTTCCTGTGGAGTCTGTGCGTCTAATTACTGCGGTAGATATAAACTGAGCAATAAAGACTGTATTTAAGGGCTGTCGTAAAGCGTTTGCTTCGCTCTCAATGGGCGCCTAAGAGACACAAGAAGTTAATTACATTGCCCATCCTCCTGTCATCACGTGGAATATGCATGGGAGGATCGAAATGGCATTCAATGTGTCCTTGCAATCGTCAATGACTTGGCATAATATGTAATGTACGAGCCAGTGTTTTACACATTAAAGACTCGGGTGAAAGATTGCTTTTTGATTAGAAGAAATAAAACGCATCTCTGAAAGGTGTTATAATCAAAGAAAGTTGTGTGAATTATGCGTCAATTATTCAAAGATGTTCGCCTATCTCCATTTTCACCATTGTGAGTGTGATAAAGTGTAACTCGAATGATAAAGCAGTTCATAATATCATTGAAGTACTGCTTTACCATGTTGGTGGTAAATGTGCTGAAAAGTCGAGACAGGCTAACATACCTACCTAATGTGACTGCACTAATTATGTGCCAAGTACTTAAGTGTTTTTAAAATGTATATATTGACCTAATATCATGTAATTCCGTTGCTAAATGTTTATTTTCTCCCGAAGACTGGTTTTGAAAAGACTCAATACTCATGATTGTAATTAAAATGCCACGAGTTTCTTCTCAGACAGGAATTTTAATATTGTTGTGAGGGAAATTTAAAAGTGCGATTCTCACAGAATTCCAATCATTCACAACATTTAATATCCCATAGCAACTGAGTGAGTGAGTGCGAAGGTGAGGCTGCAGGGGTGCGAGAGAGAGCCAAGACATGCGTCACGTGGTGGTGACGTCACACCAGGTCACGTGATGTCGGAACATCTCTGCTGGGACCGACTCACTGTCAGCCAAGTCCCTCGTAAGCAAGTCCCTCGGCAAGTCCCACGTCTCAACATGGCGATATACATGTTAGGTGAAAGCCTGAAGCCGTGGTTAGTTCCTGTGACTGACACTCGGCTCGACTTGCCACGCGATCGTCTGCTCGTCGTGCTCGCAGTGCTCGTAGTTGTTTTTGTTGTTTGTTTAACATTTTATTTATTATAAACAGGTTAATACATATAGTCAGACTAGGCCACATAGCCATGACTGGCTAGCCTGTGGCAATACATAATTCAATAAACCATAATAAATCATAAAGAAATACAATATCAATATTGCAGACATAATTAATTAATTCAATAAACAATACAAATTCATAAGAAATACAGGATTATATTACAAAGTATTTACCAAACGTAATTGAGTTGTATAGGAAAAATAACATTAATAATAATACTCATCTGAATCATAATAATAATAATAATAATAATAATAATAATAATAATAATAATAATAATAACATATTCAATTAATGATCTCTATTTATCAACCAATCTTTGATTTCCTTTTTAATAATAACATATTTATCTAACTGTTTCAAAACAGGGGGAATGATATTAAAAATAGTAGGGATTGTATATTGAAGCCGCCTTTTGCCATGTTTATTTGTGTAACCTGGCACCTTCAGTGTTCCCTTTTCCTTTGCTCTCGTATTTACTTCATGATCGTATAATATTTTATATTCATCGTCAAAGTAATACCGTATAATTAATTTATACAAGAAAATATCAAAAATGTTAAGGAAATTCAAATATGCAAAAAAACTATCATTTTTATAATTAAATTTAATCTTCACATAATTTGGCGTTATAATATTAATAATTCTTTTCTGAACCATAAAAATCCTCTGTAAATGCACATCAGAAGCATTACCCCATGCCAATACCCCATACGTCATAATTGACTCAACCAGCGCATAATACACTATTTTTATTAATCGCAATGACAAAATATCGTTTAAATTATATAATCTATATGCACATATACGCAATTTATTACAAAGAACATTAATATGAGGGCGCCAAGTAAAATGTCTATCAATAGTCAAACCCAAATAAACATGAGTTTCAGCGGTCTCAATTTTAGTCACACAAAGACAACTACCTTCCAACGTATTATTATGTATACAACTATTGGAATGAAAAGTAATGTCAATCATAGAATTCTTTTCTGTATTAAAAGGAGAACATATATGTAATATTTTTGTTTTGCTAGAATTAATCACCAGACCACTATCATGAGTCCAACAAATTAATTTATTGAAGTTGATCTGAAGTTCCATTTCTGCAATTTCTAAACTTTTATTAGCTACTAAAAGAACGGTATCATCTGCAAACATAAATATCTTTGTGTCATGTAGTAATTTAAATACATAATTTACATAGATTATATACAAAATAGGGCCAAGGTTAGACCCTTGAGGGACTCCCAGTAACACGTCTTTATAATAACTAAAAGAATTTGACACCTTGACTACAATCTTTCGATTATTTAAATAATTCTTAAACCAATTCAATAATGGTCCCCTTATCCCAATATTCTCCAAAATTTGTATTAACTCTTTGTGATTAATGGTATCAAATGCCTTCGAAAAATCAATGAACAACGCAATTATATTGAAATTTTTGTCAAGATTCAAATTAATATATTCGGAAAATAATATCAATAGGTCAGTTGTACTTTTTCCTTTTTGAAAACCAAATTGCATATTATCAATTATATCAAACTTTTTAAGGTAATCCGTTAGCTTTTGGACTAAAATTTTCTCCATTATTTTCTCAACTGTTGGCAACAATGATATTGGCCTGTAATTTGTTAACAATAAATGATCTCCTTTCTTAAATATTGGTCTAACTACTGACAATTTCATTGCATCAGGCACTACACCGGTCTTTAATGATAAGTTTATGAGATGAGTTAACACAGGACTAATTTCAGTACACAAATATTTAATATCAATTGCTCGAATACTATGAATCCCAGGTTGCTTATTTACATTCATTTCTCTTATTATCTTTTCAATTTCAAATCTGTGAATTGCTGGAATATACAATGACTGTGTTGCCTCATCACAATATACACTTTTACTAGAGACAATATTACACTTGTGGCTTATATTCTCAATATCACTTATAAATGAATCAACAAGTGCGCGCAGTGCTCGCAACGCTCGTAGTGCTCGCAACGCTCGTAGTGCTCGCAACGCTCGTAGTGCTCGCAGTGCTCGTCGTGCTCGCCGTGAAGTTTCGCATGTGCCGCCAGGGCAGCGCTAGTGGTGGTTGTCTTGACGACTCAGAGGCTCGTGCGTTCACCTAACCAGTATGTCATCTTGCTTCGCAGAATCAAACACTAAAACATCCAAAACACAACATTGAGTGCTTCTTTGTTTTACTTAAAATATAATTTTAAATGTTCTGTTGTGAAAATTATAAAATGTAAGTACTTTATATTTTATATGTTTAAATGGTTATATTTGTAAGCCACTGTTCTTAAGTTGTTACTCCTGCTCACCAGACCGGTAGTGACGTCATCATAGCAACGCGGCGAATGAATGAATCGAATGAATGGAAATGAAAACGACGTCTATTCGTATTTAGCGGCTGGTCGTTTTACCTGCAATCTCCCACATGTTATGGGTCCCAAAGAACTTGTAAACATGCTACATATGCAACAGCTACGTTGTCCTGCGTTGTCCTGCTCCAAGGCGAAATGTGTTTGATACCAGATTCAATACAACTCGATACGTATCCGGTAACACCATCACTCATGCGCATTTATCAATACAATTTCAATGCCAATCCGGAAATGATGCCTTGGAACTTGAAATACTCTTCAACATCAAGTCCACATTTTCCTAGTATCCTCATTGGAAATATAGTAATTTGTAATTAAAACTGTAGTGTTGTGAATTCAATGTGTTACATAATAGGGTACTAGAGTGCCACGCCCACCAGGCACTTCCGGAGGACACTGGTTATTTCCCTTATGGAAAATAACATGGAGACTTATTTTCATTGCTGGTCATTTATAAACAAAACAGAGTTAAGAAAATCGCAATACACCACCATTAACTTCAATCTTTCATTTATAATGTTATGTCGACACATCTCTTCAAATATATACCAAATTTAAACTGTTACAAGTTAAACAACACACTACACAGGGTATGACGTCACGAAAATGTACACTGGTGCAAGATGTAAATTCAATGAACTGTCAGTCTACATTTCAACAGCTCATTACAGCTCGTTTTATGGTATCTTGAAATTAAAATAACTACAATATGAACTTGATTCAGTGTATAAACATGAGGAACACAGAAATACTTCAGTTTTGTTTACTTTTGATCAACAATCGAAAATTGACATGTAAGGTCTGGCATCATTGTTGAAAATTGTTTCATTTGTTTTTCATTTTTGTGAAGTCGCAGTTGCCAACTTGCTTCCCAGGACATCGCGCTGCGCCGTGTTACAAATATTATTGATGTAGTTTGCAACGTCGCACTTTGGAGCTGTTTAATAACTTAAACAGATTAACTACGGTATATATTTGAAGAGATGTGTCGACATAACATTATAAATGAAAGATTGAAGTTAATGGTGGTGTATTGGGATTTTCTAAACTCTGTTTTGTTTATAAATGACCAGCAATCAAAGTAAGTCCCCATGTTATTTTCCATAAGAGGATTTTGAAAAAGACTCCGGAAGTACCTAGTGGGCGTGGCACTCTAGTACTCTATTTAAACCATAGATCAAGAATTTCCCAATGAAACACAGTGCGTGTAAAATCAGAAACCACGATACGAGAAGGAATAAACATTTAACAAATAGTAAGCAACAGTTACGAATCGATGTGTAGTAATACACTTAGTTCATGTAGTAATTTACTTAAATGAATTTCTGAATGTGTAAAGTTGTCTGCTCTTTTTTACATTATTTCATACACGTCCACATGTATTTCATTCATCCCTTTTAAAAAGTGAGTAACAAGACAAATAATTTGTATATTATTCCTATGAAAAAGGTCACATGATCAGTATTTTTATGGAATTGGTTCGTTTTTTTATTTCACTCCTCTTCATTGCTGAATGTTTATTTTTGTTAATAGAGGGGACACGGCTGTTGTATTTATAACGCTTGTTTATTATGGGTTGTTCATACAGAAACAACAATAATTTCAATTGGATAATACGATTTTATGTGCTGGAATATTCCTGCAATATAGACTGTATACTCACCAAATAATAAACTGTATTCGAAAGAAAATGATTGTCTGAAAAAGATTTGATGGCATCACCCGATGAAGTCTATGCTAACGAATCATCTATCTCTAGTAGGTGAGCTCTAATTTTATTGAAGGTTTGGTTGACAAGTAATCTGACCATCGGCCAATCAGTTTCGTTCAAACACCGTTTTTTGTTGGTCAAAGTGTACACATTTATTATATTTTTCAATTAGCGACTGAAAATCAAACCCAGGACCTGCGGGACAAGAGAATTGAAATATTATTTATCAGACTGTCGAGCTTCCACCCTGTGGAATTATTCTATATTGGAAATCACAAAATATTTGATAATAGAGATGAGAATTTCATCCAAAACGATCACTCTGAATTTATCAGATTGTTTTACAAAAGTTCTTGACACATTGTCATTCATTAGCCTCAGCGCATGAACGTGAAGTCTACTTTGACTCCAGACTTGTGAGAGAGAAAGAGAGGGGCTGGGAGAGAGAGAGAGAGAGAGAGAGAGAGAGAGAGAGAGAGAGAGAGAGAGAGAGAGAGAGAGAGAGAGAGAGAGAGAGAGAGAGAGAGAGAGGGAGTGCATGTGATGACACCTGCTGTCGGAACTGTCATGGCGGATGTGAGGTTACACACTGCAGAGCAACTTCAAACGTTCCTTCAGACCTCAAAACACTCGGCGCTTGTTAGCTGTGGCTTTATGTATGCACATTAAACTAATTGTTGTTCTCTGTCTTTCCAGGTTAATTTTGTCGGATTACAAAATGGACAAAATGGGTCCTAGCACAGAAACTCAAGGTAAGCTCTTTGAAATACAACTTTATATCTCTGACGTTCGTCTTTAATGAATAAGCCTAAACAGATTATACAGATTTCTTTTACCGCGTTCAATTGTCTTCGTAGATATTTCGACAAGCTTTGGCCCGGAGAGATTATAAGAACATTTCATAAAACCGAATCATCGTGGTGAGTTTGGAACAGAGCTGTCAAACATACGGCCCGCGGGCCCACGGGACCGGTTTATCATGCCCTCTAGGCTCTAGCATTGCATTTGCCTGGGTACACAGGAACGGTGTAATGTAATGTAAATGTAAATTGTATAGCCAACGCATTTAGTTGTGATAAAACTTACCCCCTATCGCGACTACCAGTCGTACACAGAAGTAGTATAAGTTGCCTAAAATACAGATATTTGTATACAGAGGGGTGATTTGCAAGACTGGTTTTATCATTGGCTTTGATCACGACTTAATGCGTTGGCTGTACAGCTGAAAGGGTAAACAAATCAGTATTTACAGATTTAAGTGATTTTCATCAAAGTTTATTGAACAGTTTTTGGATTATTGTATCTACGAAATAATTTTTGTCTAAATCGTTTCGAAATGAACTCCAAAATTCGTTTCGAAGGTGCCTTCGAAACGTCGCGTTTTTCAGGACCACCAACGCTTCTAAACGGAACAAAACCGCCATGATCACTATTCAAATGCACTTCAATTATATTACGAAGTTCTCAACTTACACGGCCATGCGCGGCTATTTGACAACTCTTATTGCAACGCCCACCCACACTCTCGCGAAACAACGGCCTGATAATTAATGTGGTCCGCATGAAGCTGGACACTCAGGCTTAGAAAGACAACGCGAGCGAGGTCGAGGTGAATGACCGACTTGACTTCTATCCAACTGTATTTGTAAGCAGCCATTGTGTTGACTACGCAACATATTCGCCGATATGGATGGCGCTATGGTAATTAAGATACAGTTTCCTCTCTTACTTGATATTCACCGCTGAAGCTCCGACGAGGCATGAATTCAATACAACATCCCTCGTGATTGGTTTACAGCTCGCAGCCAGTGATTTCGCCGTGTGTGATAATTATTAGCGAGTCTCTTTGAGTGGGGCGGGCGGGTGTTATGCAGAGCCGTTGTTTGCCCGGTTTAATTGCTCAATCACAGACACTAATCAGTCGTGTGACATTCTGCCGAGTACAGCTGGTGGCAGCGGTGGGATATCGTAATACACTTGCACGGTGACATAAGTGCAGTGACATGTTGTAGTACAAATGAGGGGGTCAGAGGAAATGGCAACATTAGATAAGTACTTAGTTCCATAGCTGAGAGTTGGTTTTTGTTGGAGGAAATATTATAAAGTGAGTTTTCAAGAAATGTTTACAGTGAAAGTAAACCGAAGGACTTCAGTTTTTTAGGGTTAGTGTAGAAACTTGTCTGAATGTTGAGGATAAGTGACCTCTGTTTTACTATCAGAGGTCCAATCAGAGGAATCAGAGGAATACCAATTGGTATTGAAAACCCGTATGACAATTGTCATATAAACTTCAGTATTGTTTAAAAGCTTCTCGAAAAATGTGTACCTACAATGTGTCATTTATCTCCATTTTGTAGAGAATGTTATTTGGTTGCCTAAACCCCTGACCCCATCAAATGGTGACAGTAGCAGGATCTCCCATCACACTTGTATGTGTCTCAGTACAATTGGTGACCGCTATGGGACCTAATAAGACACTTGGACTAGAGAGCCTGCATATTTTAACAATCACTGGAACGTAAGTGTTGCCCCATGTGTCTCAGTACAGATGGTGGCAGATGCAGGATCTCCCATCATACTTCCATGTGCCGTATTACAAATGGTGGCAGATGCAGGATCTCCCATCACACTTTCATGTGCCGTATTACAAATGGTGGCAGATGCAGGATCTCCCATCACACTTTCATCACACGTGCCGTATTACAAATGGTGGCAGATGTGGGATCTTAAGTCTCACTAATGTGTCACGTGTGTTGAACCAGTTTATTTACGTCACGTGACTGTCTAGCTGAATGCAAATGAATCTAGTTCGCGAGTAGACGCCGGCGCCATCTGTCGGGATCGCTTGGCAACAGCGCCGCAGCGTCGGAGCTGGCTACTAGCAGCTTGCACAGAATCCCGCTAGGTGTCTTCCGCTGCTCGTCGCTTCTGTCAGCTCAACACGCAGATGTAAACAAACTCCTACTTAACTGAATAAAAGTAATATTTGAATAAGAAACATACATAAAGACACATGCTCACGAAAGTTTTATATCCCGTCTACGTGTTGACAAAACTCGGCCGTCTCCAGCGTTAACAGAGTTGAAACGAATATCAAACAGCTATTTTAAAAGTGTGTTCAGAGGAATTGCACTCCACCAATGAAGGGTAATGCAAGTGAGTGAAGAAGTGAACTGTTCTATGGCTGCTGGTCAAAGGCCTTGAGTTTGATCCCCGGTGAGTCGAGTCACGCCATTGTTGCCAGACGTCCCCAATCACACATCTAGCAGAGCTCTGACGTAATAGACCAATATGTGATGAAAAACCATCGCTTTACAAGAAGCTATTTCAGAAATATTTTGCACGACGAATCATAGGTACTAGTGTCATATCCAGACAGTCTGGGCTGGATTTTAACTCTCTGTAACTCAACATCAAACGTCACTTCGTATTCTTTGACGATATCGCGATATAATTTAAATTCAACGGCTTGTGAATGCCTTTGTGGTAGTTGACGAGCATGTCATGCCGCCACCCCTCCTCGCCCTTTGTCCACATTATTAACCCCCCCCCCCCCCCCTCTGGTGTCGCGGAGCACGTGGTTACGAGGGATGACTGGTAACCCAGCGACGGAGATCAATATGGCGCAATACTATCATCTCCCGACTCATCCGGTGCTAAACGCTGCGCGGTTGAGTTTTACTCCACGCCAAGCAGAGCTATTAGTAAACAGACACAAGATCGCGTTTGATTGGGTTTCACAGCGTGCATTTTACGAGCCTAGTTTTGCATCTATGAAACAATATCCTGAAGTTTGGAGGCGTAAAATTAAAAATACGGCAGAGCTTCACTCTTTAATAGGTTCCATAAATTTTCCGCGGAGCAAAATTGTCATACAATCGTGATTTATTGCTCGTGGTTACACTTTTAATAAAAAATATTGCAGCCGAGCAGTTTCCAACAATGTGGAAATCAGTTCGCTACGCAGTGGATTTCTCGCACGAGAGTTTTGGAAACTCTTTCTTCTTCTCTTCTTCTTCTTCTTCTCGTGTTTTCAATGGCCTTGGACGTGTTCGTATAGCGGCCAGCTGTAAACATTCACATTTAAATGCAGAGAATCGAAACAGCTACCTTCTCTACATTGCTATTTTTTCGTACTTCATTACTTAAGTACATTTTTAACGTTTTCTTGCCGTAATATATTGAGTTACAAACAAGCTGAGCAACGACTACTTAGACATGCACGATGCATTTTACTCGTCCTTTAATTTGTAAATAATTCCACTGTTTCATTCTCTTATTTCAACAATCTTGCATGCAAACAAATTACAATTTCGTTTCATTGCAAAGTTGGCTTTTTTATTCATTTTACTCGTTTGCCCGGTCGTACTTTTTCCGCTAGCTGCTGTTTATTGCTTTTCACTGTAGATTGCTAGTTCTTGGTACTCTAACCGAGGGGTGGTCGTGAAACAAGTAATAATGGGACCGCCTAAAGTTCATATTGTCCAGCTTTATTCCAGCGTTCTTTGAGATAACAAATTACTCTATATGTAGAGCAATATACATCGTATGCTATTTGTGTAAGTTGTAATTCATTGCATTATAATAATATAATTTATAATACATTATAATAAATTGTTTAATCTTGACATCATGATCGAACATAGAAAATATGTTAGTTCCCTAAAATTAAGATATTTACAAGATCGAACTACATCTGAATTAATAAGATAATGTCTACATTTAATTCTATTTTCTATTGCTGCCAGAAGAGCTTCAATTCATGTTATCCCTACATTAATATCGATTAATATAATCTAATCGCCCTTCTGTGTCATTTAAGATCCGGGCAAGTGACAATTTGCTCATGGATCCCACACTCACACGCGTACTCCAGTATTGCATGGCTCACTAATAACTAAAACAACTAAAACAATTTCGCTACATTTTGTCTTTACTCTTTGTAATTTCCAATGCCTCGTACAAATCGCGTTTCACAAAATATAGAGTTATGTTTGCCTTCATACTAAATGATTAACATACTGTACAATACGTTTTAGAAACTTTTTATGTTTTCTTTGATTCTTTATTAAATTTATTTATTGTGTGTATTTGGAAATAATAAATAAAATAAAATAAAATAAAATAAAATAATAATTTAAAACCTAAGCACTCTTTTCACACAAAAGATTATAATATGACACTACACGTTATCTTAGATTTACCATTAAAAACATAACCTTGAATATTGGTTTATGTTTTTTATCTTATACTGTTGACATTACCTCGCATTGTTCCACACCACTTATTACCCGAATATAAACCTATATATTGCAAAATGTAATGGTCGGCATCTGTTACAATTTGTTTATACACAGTCACAGTCACAGGCATGGTGTCGCCTATGATTCTTGCATTTTACAACCAAGAAAACATAATTGGACCAAGAACACATCCTTTGGTAACACCGAATAAACCGTCCATAGAGATAATTAAACTGCTTCGTTGCTTCCGCTCAGGAAATCCTAAGTCCAATCCAATCCCATCACCGTTTTCATCATCCATGTGTTGGCTGTCATGGATTTCAATCTTAATGTTGTTTATCATTGATTTCACCCTCTATCTTGAACGGAAAATCAACAGGTAGTCATCAAACGAAAACGCAATTTTTACTAACGTTCTAATTGTCCCTCCACCTCCCTCCCCCACCGCCATCCTACCAGCTGTACTCGACGCCCTCTGCGTGGCTGCGGCGGCGTCGCGACGGCAGTCGTCGAGGATCCTCGCAAGCGTCGACATCATTCCGAAGGCGTCTCTCGGCGTCGCAGGCGTCGTTACGCGAGGACTCAGCGCATCAGATCCGTTCGGGTTATTAATTGCCGGATTTCTGATTCGATCAATAGAACATGAGGAAATATCTAGACATTATATTAATTTATTGACGTTTGTTGATAATTTTTACACAGGTAAGACTGTGTTTAAAAGCGGTATCATCATTAAGTCTTATGGGTGTGTTTTAATTTAGTTTTGCTATCGATCATTCAAAGGTTGGATAATGAGTAGAATGCGTGGGTTTATGGTTCAGCGCTAGCTGTGATGTCACCCAAGTAAAGTTTGAAACTCTCTGAGCGGAATCTAATGATTATTGATGACTTACTTCTCGATTTGCTGCAAGAAATCCGTTCTTAAGTGAGCCATCTTCAAGACAATGCGGCCAACTTTTTAATTTGCTTCTAAAAGAGATAATCTTCTTCTACTAGGTGAGTTGACACTTTGCGTAATTACCTTCGCATATGCGCCGTGATATTCACTCGCATATCTGAACAACTCTCTGTCGATGCACTGCAATAGAATCTATTTTTACATGTAATTTAGCTCTCATTACCGCAGATGATGTTACAGTTACATTTTCATTCAGAATACATTTTCAATGTCTATACTGATGAAGGGGGATGAAATGAAAGTGTAGTTTTACATCAACTGAAGAGGAGAATCAGGTGACTCACTAAATTACATGTAAAATAGCAGTTTTAACTTTTACAGTGCATCTAATCCAGGCTTTGAGAGAATTAGAAAACGCCCGTAGTTTTTCTTTCCGCGGTTATCCCGTTAAAATGCGATCTCATTATCCAAAATAAACCTCCCCCTGCACTTCTTATAATTTGGTATAATTTTGCTACGATCACATTTTTAGAAAACTAAATTAATTAAATTCTCAAGAGAATTTGTGAACTCTAGGTAAATTTCAGCTGAAGAGAAGATGAGCAAAGCTTATTAACTGAATATGTCAGGTAAGCTTTCGTTTATTTGCACACGCACACAGGCAATAAAACAAACTCTTGCATTAATGAAAGTGGCGTAAAACATAATATCTCCTACGCACTCGCACGGCTGAGAGCAAACGCTTCGAGAAATGTTAGATTTATGTTGTGGCGTTGATTCAAGTACATTTCTTCTATTGAACTGTGTGCTTCTTGGCAATAAGGAGGTAGTGTGAGCGGATTTATCACATTATTCACGTCAGGTATTTCAAGTTGTAATTATAATAATGTAAGTAATTATAATAATGAAATTATGAATTGCAAAACACACAGCGACATGGTTTTGAGTCCCAAGACACCGCACGGAAGAATCGCGGCAGATCTCTCTCAATACCTCTTAGAGCTGATCCAGACGATCCGACACATTGCCTTGAGTGTCCTCTGAGGGAATACAGGAGACTGAAGATTTGTACCGCGTGATTCCGGATGCAATCGAGTGGCTGGCTCACCGTGTAACTCTTTTCTAATGCCAACATAATTATATCGTGCAATTATAAATTTTTGTTATTAAAATAAATATTTCATTTCATGGCATTTTGTTATCATCGTGTAATAAAACTATACGATAAATAAATAGCATGGAATCGAACCCAAGCCCAGCAGAAGGAAGGTTATTCCCTACCAAGAAGTTCTGATATTATTTTTATTCTCTTCGTTCCCCGTTTGCGCAAAGTATCTTGTCCCGTGATACCGGATAAACCTCTATTGTTGAATGCACTGCAGCAAGAAACATAATGTGTGTGCGTTTCCACTGTATGCTGGCAAGTGTGTGCGCAGATAGATCTATTACATTAGTCCCAGCACTGTTTCGCCAACACCCTTTATCGTGCTAAATGCAATAAAACAAGACACAATTACACGAACAATGAACTACAAACTCCAACAATCGGGAAACAATAGAAGTAGCCAGTGGTATTAAACGAAAGTGTTGCGTTGGCCGCATTCGACCGCTTGGTAATCGCACTTTCAAACAACAATAACCCTTGAACTTAGCTATCTTGGAAGCAACTTCGTCTTCTATCTGTTTTATTGAATTACGTTGTATTAATTCCACGTCACATAAGCTACCTATTCGGGACTCAGGTGAGCAAGACCGCTTGATTGGAGTGTGTGCCAAGTAGACACTTTTCTCAAACTTCTTATTCACATTTAGCTGAAAGTATACACTTAAAACTATTGTATCACGTAAAAGTGAATTCTTAACTAAGGTTATAAAAGACAAAGTTCGCGTCCCCTTCTCGACTCGACCGCACAAACAAACAATAATCCTTTAAATCACCCTCAAAACAACCAACAACAAAATCACATTAAAAACCTTCAGCTTACCTCCTTTATTTTTCGCAAATAACAAAAGAGGAAGTTTTTTCTCGGCTTAAAAGAAATCTCTGAGCGAAAAAGTAAAACTTGTCTTGGCATTGCGAGCTCTCTGAGAAGACCGAGCTGTGTCAGGGCTGTGGATGTAGGTTATGATGACGTTGGCATTCTGTCTGGAAGTATTGGCTCTTCAGAGTTGCATTCGATGTGACGTCAGGGGCTCTTCAGACGAAAGCGCAGATAATGAGGCAATTCCACGGACTTCGACATTTCGCGAACATCGTTAGTTGATTGCAAGCTGCAACCGGATGGGAGATTGTGAACGCATTCAAGAAAACGTCTATCCAACATTCTGTATAGAGCTGTAAACGAAATTCAGATTCTCTTTAGAATTAGGTAATTAAGTAGGTATCCATGTAATTTCTCTTCTTAGTAAAATAATAAGTACCTATGTGATTTCAATCATGTTTATACCAGCCGAAGGCAAAAAACAAACTTCACTAAATTCGAACAAAATCAATGCAAATGTAAAAATAGACCTTCAAAGATTCAGAGATTCGTCTGAAAAGCGTGAACAAACTAACATAAAACAACAAACAAAACAATCAGAGTTTCTCTAAATCCGCTCAATCAATAATCCTTGTAGCTGTGGGAAGCTGTTTGAAAGCTGATTGTAAGCTGTTAGTCATCCCGCGTGGACGCATGCGCAGTAAACAGCTGATAAAACAATTGCTCTGGGGTGAGGAGGAAATAAAACACATTCTCTTCTTCAGACCAACTGTTGGGACACTTCAGGATCGTTAGAAAGATAAAACGGGACAATTTCGACTGTAAGGAAGGATTAAAGGCTTGTATTCTGGTGCTCATGCGCTCTGGACCAGTCTGGATTTAATCCGCAATTACGTGGTCGAGTCACGTGGAAGCCACTAATTACGGGATATTCAGCGGTTTTATCTCATTGTTAACCGACTTCACTAACGCTCTGAGCTGCCAAGGAAATGCACATATAATTGCGGTCTGCGAAGTCGTCGAAGTGCCGTGTCGTCGCAAACCCCAACGTGTCAGGAAATATGATTTGCTCTCGCGTCTCGGGATGAATGAGTTTGCAGAAGAGAAGAAGGAACTTCTCGCTGTTGACTCGTATTGTTTTCTCTGCGCGCGTGAAGACGCTGCCAGCCAGGGGTTGACGAGACTGACACGGCCCAGGCTCAGAGCACGAGCAATCAATACAGCGCTGCGGCGGCTGGACACCCCTTGATAGCGCCAAGTCCATCAGTGGCGCGATTCAAGTCAACTTTCATCGACATGGGGAGCAAATTGAGATAAAATGAGAGTGTCACGATCCTGAATCAAGGACTAGATTGCAGCTCTGACGAAGCCGAACAGTGCGTCTTATTCATGGAGAAGGCCGTGATTGAATGGCAACATCGCAGCTGCAACAGGCGGATTCTCAGATGTCTTGCAATGGAGATAATATGCCGGAACAACTAATTACAATTGAGTCTGCGTTCCCGCAAACCCGGTGAAATATTGAGAGTAATTTGTGTTCATGTCAAAAACATTCATATTGGAGGATTACGTTGTTACAATGACTGGAGAAAATGCTCCGAGCACTGCTCTGAGAAACTGCGTGAGCTGAGTAACGACGCGATTCTAGTCGGGTTACCTGGCAACTGGCAAAGCAACACGACGCCGAGGTTTTGTTTACACAATGATTTAAATTGGATGTAAATCTAGGAAAACGCTCCGTGAACACTTTGATTACCGAGCCTTCGAAATGCATGGAAACCTGAACCACGGACATTCTTTTAGATTATTCATCAATAGAGCGGAGTGTAAACTATAAATCAAATTCTCGGTGAAACGAAAGACACCGATCTGGCTTGCAATCAATCGTCTGACGAACAAGATAGTAATGTTTATGTTCTGCAACAATTAACCTCATCTGTTAGGTACTTCGTCGGGCCTGGAATGCGAAAAGCTAACGAGATTGGAGCCATCTTAATTAACTGATCAAGTGCTCACTGACGTAAATAATTTTAAAATTTAAACTTTTTCCGATGTGGTTGTTGACACTTATTTACTTGCATTGATTGAAGCTACAAACAAGTATTGGATAATTTTATTCCTCCATGAAATTCTATGTGTGGCACAGAACACTGGCAGCTTGGGCACGTATTTCGGAAACTGCGAATCGGACTGAGAAACATGACTTCATATTGGACTATCTGATCAAGGAATATTGTTCGCTCGCAATGATCTTTCCACACTCCCGTTGAGTTTGAAGTGCTTACAAATATACGAGCATGGAGAGAATACAAATAACAATGATCAAATACTAGGAAAACGCTCTGAGTAACGCGTTGATGAGCGAGCACGGATACGCGCAACACCTCGAACCGAAATTCTGTTTATCGAAAATGTCCCAATTCCTAAAATATTGGTCCCAATAACCACGCAATGTTTTAACTTAAGTTGATCGATTAAACCTTTGGGATTGAACGATTCCTTGTTAATTTTCAAAAATCACAGGATCTCGTTTTAAACGGTCATCAGTTTCATATACGTTTGAAAGTTTCTGCTCTAACAACCTTGAACTGAAGATTCGAAGATGCCGTGAAATGTGAAATTAGAGAAATATGACAGCCAACACGCAAAATATCCGTAAACTGTCAATAACTTTTGAATTTAAACACAGTTTAGTCTGAAAATTGTCAAAAATACTGATAATGTTGAACCCAATGACCATGCAAATTTTTAAGTTGATCGGTCATACAGTTCTGGTTTAAATTTCAAAAAGCACATGAAATATTTTTTTAATTTTTAACCAATGGGAGGATTTGGCTGAAAATTTGTAAAATAAGAGACAATGTTGGCCTTAATGACCATGCAAAATATAAGGTTGATCACATTTGTCGAAGACCATTTTCATTTTTCAGCCTATCAGGAGATGTTTATTTAAATTTTAACCAATCAATGGATTTCAAAAAAAAATTGGGTCAGCAAACAGAAAAGGTTGTCTCTACATGTGTGCAAAATTTCAGATCGATAGGTGAAACGGTGCGACTTCTATTGCTCCAGATAGCAGCCAAAAGTAAAAAAAAAAAAAAAAAAAAAACAGAGGTCCGTGTCAAAAGAGTCAAAAGGAGACGCTCGCTTCGCTCGCTCAATTACTCATCGAATAAATAGAGGGTCTTGCAAATATCTCTGCACATCATGGACGGTTTGATTATATGGCCTTTCGTCTAGAGATGGTCTACAGTTACATGAAATCAGGATTTTGGCACATTAGCAATACTAGGAAAACGCTCTGAGTAACGCGTTGATGAGCGAGCACGGATACGCGCAACACCTCGAACCGAAATTCTGTTTATCGAAAATGTCCCAATTCCTAAAATATTGGTCCCAATAACCACGCAATGTTTTAACTTAAGTTGATCGATTAAACCTTTGGGATTGAACGATTCCTTGTTAATTTTCAAAAATCACAGGATCTCGTTTTAAATGGTCATCAGTTTCATATACGTTTGAAAGTTTCTGCTCTAACAACCTTGAACTGAAGATTCGAAGATGCCGTGAAATGTGAAATTAGAGAAATATGACAGCCAACACGCAAAATATCCGTAAACTGTCAATAACTTTTGAATTTAAACACAGTTTAGTCTGAAAATTGTCAAAAATACTGATAATGTTGAACCCAATGACCATGCAAATTTTTAAGTTGATCGGTCATACAGTTCTGGTTTAAATTTCAAAAAGCACATGAAATATTTTTTTAATTTTTAACCAATGGGAGGATTTGGCTGAAAATTTGTAAAATAAGAGACAATGTTGGTCTTAATGACCATGCAAAATATAAGGTTGATCACATTTGTCGAAGACCATTTTCATTTTTCAGCCTATCAGGAGATGTTTATTTAAATTTTAACCAATCAATGGATTTCAAAAAAAATTTGGGTCAGCAAACAGAAAAGGTTGTCTCTACATGTGTGCAAAATTTCAGATCGATAGGTGAAACGGTGCGACTTCTATTGCTCCAGATAGCAGCCAAAAGTAAAAACAAAAAAAAATAAAAACAAAAAAAAAACAGAGGTCCGTGTCAAAAGAGTCAAAAGGAGACGCTCGCTTCGCTCGCTCAATAAACCGCGAACTATTTTCCCAGCAATTTCGAAACTGTGTTCCGATCTAGTTGTATAGCTTATGATATTATTACGCGGAATTATTATGTGATAACTGCTATGACCTGGCATGGTAACGATGACCCCTCATGGCAACCGATCTCCTCGTAACCAAGCTCGGTAACCTGGGTTACCATATCGTTGACAAGATGGATTGTGGTCCATGACGCGGAAATAACAAGAATCAATCAATTCTTCTCATCCGACAACAGAACATGAACCAGCACAGGAAGTCGGCTCGCTGTGTAATTTCATGTCACGTGACCCCGATATGAACACAGTCCACGGATACGAACATCGCAGTTGATTTGGATTGTATAAACAAATACATGGTTTCAATATGCGAGCTTTTGTATGTATTTCTGTGTTTTATACCCGTTTTATATTATGTATGTTCCATAACAATGGAATATCAGAGTGTATGGTAAATTTCATCGATTCATTTGTTTCATTCAATGAAGCCACAAGTACTCCAAGCTGACGTCAAGAGTTGATTACACTTTGAGAATGATATTACTTCCGTTGTATGAACAAGTAAGGTACTTTTACTGACTTAACTAAGTGGCATTACAAGTTCAAAACAATGTCACCGTGCACTTAGTTGTATTCCATAAAGCACTTAGCACTTCAATAGGTAATTAAAGAATATTGATAATTAATGCAGATTGACAGCTGACGAACTCTCTAAAATGTCTCCGCTACAAGATTCTCTATAGAATCGATATCCCATTCTTCGTCACTCTTCGGAACTCTTAGCCCGGTATTCATTGAACAGAGCCACTTGCTGCTCCAGTGGCGTGCTCCTTATTGCGTCCAGTGGCGTCCTGATCATTCCTCACACCCTTCAGCTTTCTTAGCCCGGTATTCATTGAACAGAGCCACTTGCTGCTCCAGTGGCGTGCTCCTTATTGCGTCCAGTGGCGTCCTGATCATTCCTCACACCCTTCAGCTTTCTTAGCCCGGTATTCATTGAACAGAGCCACTTGCTGCTCCAGTGGCGTGCTCCTTATTGCGTCCAGTGACGTCCTGATCATTCCTCACACCCTTCAGCTTTCTTAGCTTGGTTTACAACAATAAATCAGATGAATTAAACAAATAAATTAGTCGTCATTGTTTACTACCTACATCTGCCACCATTTGTAATTTTAAAGGTACACATATTTTATTTATGAATTACATCCCGTGCTATTGCTAGTGTTCCAGTTCGTTATTGAAAGAGGATATAGTTTGTGTAGACGACGATTATGTGTCGTCTGTAAAACTGTGTTTCTCCACAGCCCCTTGGAAACACAATAGCGAGCTGATTAGCAAGATGCGATCTCGTGTTTCTCTTGCTGATCCGCATACTCTGGATGTCAGGTCAAAAGACGTTCAATCATTTTGAAGGCACTTAAGTTACATACACTCGAACGAAAATTTTATTTATTGAAATAAAAATCCCTACATAGGTTCAAATTTAAAAATATATGTCTTCTGATTAGTTGATCCGATTAATTTGAAATTTTGCAAGGTCATTAAGACCAATTTTTATTTTAAAAGTTTCAACCAAATCCACTAATTAGTTAAAATTTTAAAATATCTGCGATTGGTCAAAAATCAAAATGTTCCGATTAAATTCAACATTTTCATGGTGATCAAGACCAACATTATCGCATATTTTTCATATTTTCAGTTCAATTGGTCAAGTATTTACGGACTAATTGCCATTTTAGAATTTCGAAATAGCTTCCGAAATATATTTATAGAAAACCAAGTTCACGGCATGTGGGTCTGTTATTCAATTTTAACAGTGTTTGTTTGGAGATGTTGCACGTATCGGTGCTCGCTCACTATCCTTTTACAGTCATGATCATGAACTCTTCGAATTCTTGTCCGATTTGTCTCTAAATGATGTAGGTGTTACTTAATAATAACTCAGATCTTGAAATTCTTAACTTCATCTGAGAAACGGGTAATTTTAATCTCAACTATTCAGAGGGATACGTTCATTCACAAATCATATGGTTAACTCTGGCATTGATTTTCACACACGAGCCAAATTTCAGATCTCTCAGAGAAACCTGTAAAGTGCAACGAAACAGAAAACACGAACAAAAACAGAAGTGAGTGCCAAAATATGTTAAAAGGAGGCGCTCGACCTGCCCGCTTCAATTCGTATTTGCTTTTTATTTGTCGTTTGGCAAACGAATTTGTCGGCAGTGTCTGGAAAAGATGTATATTATATTGCACCTAACAATGGAATAATTTCTCCATCAAAAGGCATCAAATTATCATAGCCTACAAAAATAAGTATCCGTAGACTAGGAGCGATCTGAATATGATCCAAGTCAACATGTTCATTGAAATTTTAGTAATTGCTTAGAGTCTTATTGGATTCGTAGAATTATTGCGAATGAATTCTTGATCGTCATGACCACCAGTGAGGTCTTATTGATGCTTTACACAGAAGATGGAGGGTGGATTATTGTTAAGGGTCCCTCGCAATATAATCTACCCGCTGATTAATATTCAGATCACAGGAATTGAATTCCTTTGTGATTCATCAGCATAATAACCGCGGCTATTGAGGTGCATGAATAATTAATTAACACACAATTGTTCGGTTCAGCTGAGCGACGACAGTTACGTGGGAATCCAGTCAACTCGTCGACAAAATGCACAGCCGATGTTTCAGAGTCAGTTGCAATAACATATTGATTGAATAGCAAATGCCGATGCACAAGTACATGGCTTTTTGATGCAGTATTTTACCGAGTATTGGAAAACACATTCGCATTCGGAAATGTGGCACGAGGTATTTCAATATGGAACATCTGTGGTCGGGACGGAATTGACGGTAATGTTGCGAGAGGCGAGTCGGTTCATTTTAAACTCGCGCCCTTCGGAGCGGAGTTCATCGCAACTTACGACTTTCAGAACACACTTTTAACTACGAAATAAACAAGAAGAAATGCTTGGAAAAGTCATATTATTCTTTCCGGTAAATAAACGGCTTAGTCCCGACGCACACACTCGCGCACGCACACATTCATTAGGCCGTCGCCACAACGCCTCCACTCCTCTCCGTCGCACTCCTTGCCGCCGCCTCCACTCCTCTCCGTCGCACTCCACTGCTCCCAGAGCGGCGGCCAACCCTCCACAACCAGCCAGAGTTGGACTCTGGCCAATGACTCGGAAATGCGACTGAACTCTGGAATCACCACTCGACTCTGGAACGAGATTCGCTCTTGCTAGTCGAGGAATTGGGTCCAAACATTATACAAATGTGCAAATTACATTGGCCATAAGTCTGTGTTCACGGGCGGACATTTCTACACGTTTAAGATTCCTGTGGAATAAAGCAGGATGAGGTGAGGTAAAAATGCTACGGATAATTCTTAAGTTGTTCATTTCACTTTTTAGGAATCTTCCTTCTACAATATTGACCACAAAACTTTCGCATGAACATCAATAAGCAATGAAACAAAAGCACACAAAATAATGTCTATGTATAGATAGATACTAGGAAAACGCTCTGTGTAACGCGTTGATAAGCGAGCACACGCGCAACATCGCCAATCGAGCACGATCCTTTCAATCAAAGATACCTAACTATACATCGTTACTGATTTTCATCGCAACTTTCCATAAACGTTCTGGAAACATTTAATATCAGGTCAATGTACAATGAATTTGATAGGTACTTCTCCATCAATCTCTGTGAACAGATATTCAAAACACCTAAAGTAGAAATAAGTATGTAATATTTTTACCGATTGGACTGGAATAATGTGTAAAATATAAGTTTTTACATGTACTGTCTAGTCAAAACGTTGCTTCTAACATAACTGTGAAACACGATCAATATTTTTAAAAAAACTATGAAGGCATACTTATACATAATATACATCCCATATGAATTGTATTATATTCCACACAGTCAACAAGAATATGTTTTTCATTGAAACTCAGAATAGCTATCTATACACTTTGGTACATAATTAATAAAATTAAACAATCCAGAAAGCGGTGGAATTTCCTGACACATTCCATCAATTCTGACAGTTCTAAACATGGAAAATGTCATTAAGTGCATAAGTTATCTATTGATTGGGCTGAAAATTTGTAAAATAATAGAAAATAGTAGTCTTAATGTCCATGCAAAATATGAACTTAATCGGAACAATTTGATTTTCGACCAATCGGGAGATATTTTTATTTTTGAACCAATCAAATGACAGCTCCCAAAAACTATACACGATTAAGTTAGAATGATTTAAGTATGTGTGCAAAATTTCAGCTTGATCGGAAAAAATTGTGACCTGTGGCGTCGGGCCAAACACAAAAAAAACACACACACAAAAAATACAGAGAAAGTATCCAAAAGTGCAGAATGGAGACGCTCGCTACGCTCGCTCAATTATTTTGTGTTATGCTGTAAGTATCAAGTCCAATATATAAAGTATATTTTATTATTTTCGAGTTCTAAGACAACTCTCCCACAATCCTGTTGAAACGTTTACCTATATTACTTTTTGTTACTTCGTTCTTTGTTCAAAAGTTTTTATAGCAAACATGGTCGGAGGAAGATTTCAAAAAGTGTCTAGAAACTGTGAACTTTGAATCTGAACTGTAACTCAATTGTGAAACTAAGAAACAGAGACTGGGACTAAATTCCGACCAATGTAAGCGTACATTTTAACATGAAAAACAAATAGGTACTATATATTTATTTATTTACATAAAAGCCATGAGTGACTGTCTCCACGCCCCATGTAAATATAGCCTCTAATATGACACCGTGCATGTCACCGACGTGTGGTAAACTACATGTTATTAGCATATAGAAATGAATGTACTCTTCCTGCTAACATCTTGACTCCTGTCAGCCTGGTGAGTGAATAATTCCTGTCGCATTTGTTCTTGAACAACTCGCGTGAAAGACAAAGACTCTGGCACGCGGCCTCGGAGACCTCAATTATTCTCCAAAGCGGCCAGAGCGGGAGATTACAATGACCTGGCCGGGTTGGATTTCACGATGGTTTAAAGACGATAGACTCCGTCGGGATGCGAAACTGCCTACAGCTTCTCCAGGCTCAAGTGTAGTTGATCTCATTACTTATAGATAGCGTCCTGAATTCAACAGATGAAACAATCATTTTATGAAGGACCGAAGTCATTAAACGTACCGGGTTCCGATAAAATTGACAGCGACTGTTTTGTAAGTTCGATTGTTGCCTTTGAACATGAAGTTTTTAATACTACCAAGTAAATACTTTAAGTACTACCTAGTGATGGTTGTACAATGCTTTTGTATCATTATGTTCATATACCTCATTTATATGAAAGGTAAAAATAATGAATTGTGAAAAGTTAGGTCGTTTTTTTAAATATAATAAATAGAGAAACAATAAATGAAGTAAATAACAAAAAATGAAATGATGCATTTTGAATTGAAACATAATAATAGAATAATAACTCCTCTTGATAACAATAGTAATTTGCACTCATATGAAAATTGATTCGCTGACTTAAATGCACTATGTGTTACAAAACTCTTATTATTATCATTCACAAAATTCACAGTGTAGAGAATATAACAAATGAACTTACTTATGGCATTGGCTATTGAGTTGAATGACATATTTTAGTCTCTTTATTCAGAATATGGCCAAAGAGCTTACGTGTAATTTTCCGCCCCGCCAGAAACTCAATTTGTCATAAAAATAAGACTCGAGTGTTGTTCTTCAAATTCACGGTTCAGCTTTTCACAAAGTGATAGACAATGTATCTTTGCTCCTCCAGCATTATTAGCTCCTCCGCCGAAGTTGAAAGCATACCAATGGATCCAGGTCTTCAGGTGGTGGGGGTAACAACCAGGCGGATGTTTTTGCACTGAATGAGTGAAGTTTATCTTCCTGTTCGATCCCTCGGGAATGAATGTACAGAGAATGTGCGCGACATGAAGTAATCAACTATTCATGCGCGTTGAAAAAGCAAATATTACTCCTGCACAAGAGAGAATGGGTGGCGAAGTGGATCTAAATACAGATAGAAAGGTGATGGAGCTTAAATCTCATGCATTCTCACGCATTATTTTTAATTTAAAGGCCATTGCGAAACTTCTGACTCAAGTATATGAAAAGCCGGGAAGAAAGAAGCTGTGTCTTCTTATTATGAAAGTTTAATGGTATATCCCACAAGGCTGTGGGACTGTGAAGTGGGTGGGTGGGAGGGGAAGACGATAGAGCACACAAATCGGCAATGAAGGCATCTGCTAGAAATCAATGAATTATTCAAATACATTTAAAATTCAAATTTCATCCCATGCTCGTCCCGTTAAGCGTTACACAAATGCAGCAGAACAATGTTGTTTATGGAGTGCGTTTCATCCGGGTCACAGTCCGCCAGTCATCCGGGTCACACTCCGCCGTTCATCCGGGTCACAGTCCGCCATTCATCCGGGTCACACTCCGCCGTTCATCCGGGTCACAGTCCGCCGTTCATCCGGGTCACAGTCCGCCATTCATCAGCAGTTGCTAGAAGAAGGATATAATCACACTCTCTCGCCTGTCAAAGTGTGCGTTTCATCCGGGTCACAGTCCGCCATTCATCAGAAGTTGCTAGGAGAAGGATATAATCACACTCTCTCGGCTGTCAAAGTGTGCGTTTCATCCGGGTCACAGTCCGCCGTTCATCAGAAGTTGCTAGGAGAAGGATATAATCACACTCTCTCGCCTGTCAAAGTGTGCGTTTCATCCGGGTCACAGTCCGCCATTCATCAGCAGTTGCCGGGAGAAGGATATAATCACACTCTCTCGGCTGTCAAAGTGTGCGTTTCATCCGGGTCACAGTCCGCCATTCATCAGCAGTTGCTAGGAGAAGGATATAATCACACTCTCTCGCCTGTCAAAGTGTGCGTTTCATCCGGGTCACAGTCCGCCATTCATCAGAAGTTGCCGGGAGAAGGATATAATCACACTCTCTCGGCTGTCAAAGTGTGCGTTTCATCCAGGTCACAGTCCGCCATTCATCAGCAGTTGCCGGGAGAAGGATATAATCACACTCTCTCGGCTGTCAAAGTGTGCGTTTCATCCGGGTCACAGTCCGCCATTCATCAGCAGTTGCCAGGAGAAGGATATAATCACACTCTCTCGGCTGTCAAAGTGTGCGTTTCATCCGGGTCACAGTCCGCCATTCATCAGCAGTTGCCAGGAGAAGGATATAATCACACTCTCTCGGCTGTCAAAGTGTGCGTTTCATCCGGGTCACAGTCCGCCATTCATCAGCAGTTGCCAGGAGAAGGATATAATCACACTCTCTCGGCTGTCAAAGTGTGCGTTTCATCCGGGTCACAGTCCGCCATTCATCAGAAGTTGCTGGGAGAAGGATATAATCACACTCTCTCGCCTGTCAAAGTGTGCGTTTCATCCGGGTCACAGTCCGCCATTCATCAGAAGTTGCTAGGAGAAGGATATAATCACACTCTCTCGCCTGTCAAAGTGTGCGTTTCATCCGGGTCACAGTCCGCCATTCATCAGAAGTTGCTAGGAGAAGGATATAATCACACTCTCTCGGCTGTCAAAGTGTGCGTTTCATCCGGGTCACAGTCCGCCATTCATCAGAAGTTGCTGGGAGAAGGATATAATCACACTCTCTCGCCTGTCAAAGTGTGCGTTTCATCCGGGTCACAGTCCGCCATTCATCAGCAGTTGCCAGGAGAAGGATATAATCACACTCTCTCGGCTGTCAAAGTGTGCGTTTCATCCGGGTCACAGTCCGCCATTCATCAGAAGTTGCTGGGAGAAGGATATAATCACACTCTCTCGCCTGTCAAAGTGTGCGTTTCATCCGGGTCACAGTCCGCCATTCATCAGAAGTTGCTAGGAGAAGGATATAATCACACTCTCTCGCCTGTCAAAGTGTGCGTTTCATCCGGGTCACAGTCCGCCATTCATCAGAAGTTGCTAGGAGAAGGATATAATCACACTCTCTCGGCTGTCAAAGTGTGCGTTTCATCCGGGTCACAGTCCGCCATTCATCAGAAGTTGCTAGGAGAAGGATATAATCACACTCTCTCGCCTGTCAAAGTGTGCGTTTCATCCGGGTCACAGTCCGCCATTCATCAGAAGTTGCTGGGAGAAGGATATAATCACACTCTCTCGCCTGTTTATGGAGTGCGTTTCATCCGGGTCACAGTCCGCCGTTCATCAGAAGTTGCTGGGAGAAGGATATAATCACACTCTCTCGCCTTTCAAAGTGTGCGTTTCATCCGGGTCACAGTCCGCCGTTCATCAGAAGTTGCTGGGAGAAGGATATAATCACACTCTCTCGGCTGTCAAAGTGTGCGTTTCATCCGGGTCACAGTCCGCCATTCATCAGAAGTTGCTGGGAGAAGGATATAATCACACTCTCTCGCCTGTCAAAGTGTGCGTTTCATCCGGGTCACAGTCCGCCATTCATCAGAAGTTGCTGGGAGAAGGATATAATCACACTCTCTCGCCTGTCAAAGTGTGCGTTTCATCCGGGTCACAGTCCGCCATTCATCAGAAGTTGCTAAGAGAAGGATATAATCACACTCTCTCGGCTGTCAAAGTGTGCGTTTCATCCGGGTCACAGTCCGCCATTCATCAGAAGTTGCTAAGAGAAGGATATAATCACACTCTCTCGGCTGTCAAAGTGTGCGTTTCATCCGGGTCACAGTCCGCCATTCATCAGAAGTTGCTGGGAGAAGGATATAATCACACTCTCTCGGCTGTCAAAGTGTGCGTTTCATCCGGGTCACAGTCCGCCATTCATCAGAAGTTGCTAAGAGAAGGATATAATCACACTCTCTCGGCTGTCAAAGTGTGCGTTTCATCCGGGTCACAGTCCGCCATTCATCAGAAGTTGCTAAGAGAAGGATATAATCACACTCTCTCGGCTGTCAAAGTGTGCGTTTCATCCGGGTCACAGTCCGCCATTCATCAGAAGTTGCTGGGAGAAGGATATAATCACACTCTCTCGGCTGTCAAAGTGTGCGTTTCATCCGGGTCACAGTCCGCCATTCATCAGAAGTTGCTGGGAGAAGGATATAATCACACTCTCTCGCCTGTCAAAGTGTGCGTTTCATCCGGGTCACAGTCCGCCATTCATCAGAAGTTGCTAAGAGAAGGATATAATCACACTCTCTCGGCTGTCAAAGTGTGCGTTTCATCCGGGTCACAGTCCGCCATTCATCAGAAGTTGCTAAGAGAAGGATATAATCACACTCTCTCGGCTGTCAAAGTGTGCGTTTCATCCGGGTCACAGTCCGCCATTCATCAGAAGTTGCTGGGAGAAGGATATAATCACACTCTCTCGGCTGTCAAAGTGTGCGTTTCATCCGGGTCACAGTCCGCCATTCATCAGAAGTTGCTAAGAGAAGGATATAATCACACTCTCTCGGCTGTCAAAGTGTGCGTTTCATCCGGGTCACAGTCCGCCATTCATCAGAAGTTGCTAAGAGAAGGATATAATCACACTCTCTCGGCTGTCAAAGTGTGCGTTTCATCCGGGTCACAGTCCGCCATTCATCAGAAGTTGCTGGGAGAAGGATATAATCACTCTCTCTCGGCTGTCAAAGTGTGCGTTTCATCCGGGTCACAGTCCGCCATTCATCAGAAGTTGCTGGGAGAAGGATATAATCACACTCTCTCGCCTGTCAAAGTGTGCGTTTCATCCGGGTCACAGTCCGCCATTCATCAGAAGTTGCTGGGAGAAGGATATAATCACACTCTCTCGCCTGTTTATGGAGTGCGTTTCATCCGGGTCACAGTCCGCCATTCATCAGAAGTTGCCGGGAGAAGGATATAATCACACTCTCTCGGCTGTCAAAGTGTGCGTTTCATCCGGGTCACAGTCCGCCATTCATCAGAAGTTGCTGGGAGAAGGATATAATCACACTCTCTCGCCTTTCAAAGTGTGCGTTTCATCCGGGTCACAGTCCGCCGTTCATCAGAAGTTGCTGGGAGAAGGATATAATCACACTCTCTCGCCTGTCAAAGTGTGCGTTTTATCCGGGTCACAGTCCGCCATTCATCAGAAGTTGCTAAGAGAAGGATATAATCACACTCTCTCGGCTGTCAAAGTGTGCGTTTTATCCGGGTCACAGTCCGCCATTCATCAGAAGTTGCTAAGAGAAGGAAATAATCACACTCTCTCGGCTGTCAAAGTGTGCGTTTCATCCGGGTCACAGTCCGCCATTCATCAGAAGTTGCTGGGAGAAGGATATAATCACACTCTCTCGGCTGTCAAAGTGTGCGTTTCATCCGGGTCACAGTCCGCCATTCATCAGAAGTTGCTAAGAGATGGATATAATCACACTCTCTCGGCTGTCAAAGTGTGCGTTTCATCCGGGTCACAGTCCGCCATTCATCAGAAGTTGCTGGGAGAAGGATATAATCACACTCTCTCGGCTGTCAAAGTGTGCGTTTCATCCGGGTCACAGTCCGCCATTCATCAGAAGTTGCTAAGAGAAGGATATAATCACACTCTCTCGCCTGTCAAAGTGTACGTTTCATCCGGGTCACAGTCCGCCTTTCATCAGAAGTTGCCGGGAGAAGGATATAATCACACTCTCTCGGCTGTCAAAGTGTGCGTTTCATCCGGGTCACAGTCCGCCATTCATCAGAAGTTGCTAAGAGAAGGATATAATCACACTCTCTCGGCTGTCAAAGTGTGCGTTTCATCCGGGTCACAGTCCGCCATTCATCAGAAGTTGCTGGGAGAAGGATATAATCACACTCTCTCGGCTGTCAAAGTGTGCGTTTCATCCGGGTCACAGTCCGCCATTCATCAGAAGTTGCTGGGAGAAGGATATAATCACACTCTCTCGCCTGTCAAAGTGTGCGTTTCATCCGGGTCACAGTCCGCCATTCATCAGAAGTTGCCGGGAGAAGGATATAATCACACTCTCTCGGCTGTCAAAGTGTGCGTTTCATCCGGGTCACAGTCCGCCATTGATCAGAAGTTGCTGGGAGAAGGATATAATCACACTCTCTCGGCTGTCAAAGTGTGCGTTTCATCCGGGTCACAGTCCGCCATTCATCAGAAGTTGCTGGGAGAAGGATATAATCACACTCTCTCGGCTGTCAAAGTGTGCGTTTCATCCGGGTCACAGTCCGCCGTTCATCAGAAGTTGCCGGGAGAAGGATATAATCACACTCTCTCGGCTGTCAAAGATGTAATAACCAGGAGTATTCTCACAAAGCAAAGCAAGTTCTGACGAAAGTCGAGCGTTCTCTAAACACTGTTTGCAGAAGTTTCGCCAATCTTCAATCTACATTAGGCATAAGTTGTGCTGTTAGCTCTTTCATAACGCCGAGTTGAGACTTCGCGGCACAACTCACGTCAACTCGGATTCAGATCGACCTGAGTTCAGTTGCTGAGTTGGGACGTGTGTGTGTAGAGTTTCTGAGTTGGGACGTGTGAGTGTAGAGTTGCTGAGTTGGGACGCGTGTGTGTAGAGTTGCTGAGTTGGGACGCGTGTGTGTAGAGTTGCTGAGTTGATACGCGTATGTACAGTTGCTGAGTTCAGACGTGTCGTTCAGCTCATTTTGTTTGCAGAAGTGTTAGCGAAACACGTCCAGGAATGTGATGAATGATTCGTGAGAGACGCAAAGTTCAAACACATTTTAGAAACCCTTCACCCAGGACTCGCCTGATTATGCTGATGCTCCCATTGCTCCCGTACATGTCCCCATTTTTCACCATTTTCATTTTTACATTTCGTTCTCGCTTCTGTAATCTGATATAAATAACGTGCGCAGGTCTCTGGGGCGCATGCGCAGGCCACAGCTGCTGGACCAGGTGCAGAAGAGAGATAGCAACACAATGCGAAACAAAATTATACCATAATAAAGTTACAATCCAGCTCATAAAATACATCTGAGCATGTTCATTCATGTCAAATCTTTCGCTCTCAAAACATCTTCTATCGTATCAACTAGGTTGACGGAGCAATTTGGCTCAGGAAAGGATCTGGATTTTGCACTCCGGAGGCCCGGGGTTCGATTTCCACGACTTTCCTTCAAACTGATATATGTTTGTGGTTTCATTCGGTCGAGATGCCATGTTGTGAAAGTTCCCTGCTAATAGGTCACGACCGCCTCTGTCCCACCGCATCCCCTTACCTATTCTTCATAATTATCTCCCTCCTCATCAAAATCACTCATATTTCATCATTAGCCTAGTTGCATAGCAGCTCAAAATAAACACCACTAAAAATAATTTTAAAAATGCTGTCCCATACCTTCGCTTCTATCGCATTCCGATTATTTGATGGCCAGGATGTTCATTTACCTCTGATCTCTTGCTTCAAGTGACACGCGGTTTACTTTTCACACACAAAGTTTTCTCATTAAGCCGGGACGGGCCAACACGGTCATCTGATCAGCAGTATTGATCTCTCAGTGGCTCCTGCCAAGATTCAAAGTGTGCCCATGTTGTAATGGGAATGGATGGGAGAGACGGCGACGGTAATAAATAATGACGTTCTGCACTCGATCGGGGGTTTTTAATGCATCAAACTCGGCTCTGTTGAGCAACATCGCCCAGCATCAGTGTAGTGAACGAACTCTTCATTGATTCCAAAATAAATACGTGCCTACCAGGAATAATAACTTAATCCAATACGAGATTCCCTTGCGAATGACGTTTAAAAAGTAAACTTGGATGCCAATAACTTTAACTGTGTTCATTTGACAAAGAGTGTTTGAATATAGATTTTTGTATGTTGATCTTTCCTCGTGACAGGTTTTACTCTCGATGTAGTTCAACTCCGCGGGCAAGTATCCGATAGGCTCTGAACGTCCCATCTGCAACCAACCAATCATCGGCTCGGTTTGAAACTTGGGCCCGACCACACAATGAAACCCGATATTACAATCAAATTCCTCCCTCATTGAACCTCGGAGAGAATCGACTTCAGTCACAGCGCTCCAGTCAAAGTTCACGGCTAAACGCAGGTTCATTTCCTGTGATTTATTCTGCTCAAAATAACTTTTAAATTATTCTTTGGTAATTTTTCTTCTGATCGAATTAAAAAGTTCGAAGGAGAGGATTCATTATAACGCGTCCACTTTCTATTTTTTAGAACTGAAACGATATTATATTTCTCTGGCTGGCCCGATTTCATTCCAATATCAACTGATCATCTCCGTCTGCCAAATGTCAGTACTTTGCATCGGTCTCAGATGAAGAAACATCTGAGATCGCTGAGTAGCGAGCGCTTCAACATCTTTGAATTACGGACTTTAAATGTAGTATAATATCGATATTTTGCCGATCATTCGCTTCACTTGATCGCGATTGAATTCTTACGCAGTCTTTTAGACTTTTGAATTCTGCATCTACTTTGTCAGATAAGAGCTATTGTTGGAAGAATCTCATCAGCGTGGCGACGCCGAGAGACGCCGCGAAACGACGTCTGGCGTCCGAGTGGGCGGGCGTCGCGAAGAATGCCATGTCAGTTTTAGCGGTTTTCAAAGTGTCGGAGCGTCCGGCCCGGGCAATTTCGCCTAGTGGTTGTCCGCGGGGTGGAAGGTCGGACCTCAAAGAAACGTGGGTGTATTTGTTCAGAAGAAATCAGTGGTGCAAAGAACCAGGGTGAATATGACAAGGTTACTGAAAGTATATGGTGCCGAAGTGACCTACTTTCTACTTACATAGCAATGTGTTGTGTTGTGGGTTGAAGAAAAATCTGTGCTTTTTGTTTTAACTTCTTGCTCTTGCATAATAAACAAAATCATTGTTGATATCCTCACATAGATATGTATGAATTACAGTCTGCAATTCTTTGACATTCCATAACTATAATAAATCATATTTTACCTGATTATATAACACACCGTAATAACAATGTATCAAGAAACAAATACAATGTTACATCAAAGTCTCCCTCGAGTTACCTCGCTCCACTGCAGTGAAATCAGGAATCATGGATGAATGAAATATCATGGGACGGAAAAGACCCGATGGAGGCTGATTAGTATGACGTCACACACATGACGTGATGTCACCATGACGACGGCGTCGTGACAAGAGGATGTGACCCATATCGCACAACCACTCTAATAGATCATGCCAGTCATATCCAAAAGAAGCGGACGTTTTCCTTCCCTTCAATTCTGCGACGTCCTTTTATATTTCTATTCAGCATATCACGACAAGAAGAGCAACAAAGCAGCGTGCCTCTGACCGGCGTGACGAGCTTTGTCAGTCTTAAGTTACGGACTTCTTCTTTGTTTGCTTTCAGACACATGTGAACGTATCGCTTTACTCTTCAGCTTACATCCAGCTATCTGCGGAACTTCTTCGACAAGTCATGTGACTAGTGGCGTCATTAACACGAGCTGCTTGATAACTAATGTCTTGATGCTTGCTTCAGACAGATGGAACAGGAAAAATACCGCCAGGAGAGAGAAAGAAAATTGAATCCATCTGCGGGTCGTGTGAACCGGAAAATGAAAATACTTTCCCGCCAAGCGATTTCATTCTTCACTATCCAACTGAAATGCACGATGATGATTGTTATATAAGAAAGGAAAATACGGTTTAGTGTTCGCTGCACGATATGTCTAACAGCGATATTTCTCTCTTCCCGAATCGTAGGAGTATTATATTTGATGGTTCACCAAAGCCTCTGGGCTGTGAATGCAAATATTATATATTTCAGCTCGAGAAAGACTTGACAATGTTATGATGAAATGGAAAGACATTGAAAGACAAAAAAAGCAAATGTGGAAACAATACTTGAAAGATGTTCATATCCGAGTCTTCCTTTTATTTCTGACGTCATTGAGTTAGATGTTAAGTTAATAATCCCCGCCGGAGTTCTGGAGATTCTCCGTCTAAAAGTATTATTTATGTGTAGTTGGAAAAATGGAAGAGGAAACGCCTTTTGAAGTTTGTCTCTTGCTTCGAATCATCCGCGGCTGAGCGCTTAGGAAGCCATACTTTGTGCAGTTTATTGAATGGCCATAGAATATGACAGCTCAATATTTCACCAGCAAGAGCCAAAGAGCAAAGCGAGAAATGGTTGCGATAACCAAGTCCTGTTCCTTCCCGTTCCTGCGAGAGGTTTTTCAAAGAAATCGCATTATTGCAAAGCACAGCAAGCCGTTTACGTCCTTCTTTTAGTATTACGGCTCGATGCAAACGATCATAATATTCCCAGCACCCTGGCCTATTCTATTTTATAACTTTCAGTGTAATTATTGTAAAACGATGCTTAGAACTCTGCGCACGATCTTGTCTGTCTAACTTTGTTCTTTCTCTGATATTCACGTGAAAAGTTCGGCTTCTTGCTGACCCCAGCTGCGTGACATTTGAATCCCTTGCCCCAATACATGGAAATAACACATGAATACTAAAGAAGCATCTCGTCTGTCAGAGAATGCGGGCTCATCACTTGGACAAACAGCAATTAGGTCAAGTTGTGGGGTGGAATAAATTAGCGAGAGCTTTCAGCGGACTTCCTTGAACTTTCATCTCCACAAAGAGAAGCAAACTCCTTTGAGCTCGGCTACAGCAATGTTTTCGTCCTACGTAATGATGAATCAATTTAGTTCTGAATACAAAGCTGCTTTTGGAATAAATCTATATTGCTCTCGCTGTCGACGCTAATGTTTCATTACAAGTTTTGATAAGTAAGCGACTTGATAAGTAGTAAAGTAAGTGAATCCAGCGGAGCGGAATGTGGAACCGATGCACTCGGATGTAATTACAAGAAGGAAATTTGGTAGTTGGCAACTCGTAAGTAGCTTTCTTCTGTCGATGAGTCGAACGGAAGATTCGATTAGCGATGAAGCTCTGCCGATATTTCATCGACTTGTGGCTGATTCATTTAGAGTGGAGGAAATTACATTTTCTTTCAGGGACTTCTCCGCATGAAAAATAGACGAGTATTTTAATTAAGTATTGACTAGACATGCTTAATTGATGAGCACTTTAAATGTTTCCCATCTTCACTAAGCGACAATTAGATCACTAAATCAATTGTTCCTTGTCGAAGCTGTTTTCTATTCAAGTATTGGTCCAAACAGACTGTGTGGAGAATTCATGTTCTCTTTCTCTTTCGATCGACCTTTCGGATTGGTACTCAATTACCTACTCGATTATTTCTGTGTACAGATTGCAATGGTTTGCAAACATGCATTAATGTCTTGAAGTATTCTCTGATTGGGAAGGTAATCAACCAGTCGGTATCACACGGACCAACCAGCACCGACAATTCTTATTTGATTATTCATAATAATAGCTGCTTAGTGTTAGATCTCTATTTAGGCAACAGCTCTTCACTGCGCATGTGTTGTGACTGATTAAATGCTGACGAAATCAATTGGCGCTTATCCACAAGTCAGGTGGGCGGTCAGGAGGTGTGCAAGTCCGGGCGAGTCAGGTGGGCGGTCAGGAGGTGTGCAAGTCCGGGCGAGTCAGGTGGGCGGTCAGGAGGTGTGCAAGTCCGAGCGAGTCAGGTGGGCGGTCAGGAGGTGTGCAAGTCCGAGCGAGTCAGGTGGGCGGTCAGGAGGTGTGCAAGTCCGGGCGAGTCAGGTGGGCGGTCAGGAGGTGTGCAAGTCCGGGCGAGTCAGGTGGGCGGTCAGGAGGTGTGCAAGTCCGGGCGAGTCAGGTGGGCGGTCAGGAGGTGTGCAAGTCCGAGCGAGTCAGGTGGGCGGTCAGGAGGTGTGCAAGTCCGAGCGAGTCAGGGGGGCGGTCAGGAGGTGTGCAAGTCCGGGCGAGTCAGGTGGGCGGTCAGGAGGTGTGCAAGTCCGGGCGAGTCAGGTGGGCGGTCAGGAGGTGTGCAAGTCCGAGCGAGTCAGGTGGGCGGTCAGGAGGTGTGCACGTCCGGGCGAGTCAGGTGGGCGGTCAGGAGGTGTGCAAGTCCGGGCGAGTCAGGTGGGCGGTCAGGAGGTGTGCAAGTCCGAGCGAGTCAGGTGGGCGGTCAGGAGGTGTGCACGTCCGGACGAGTCAGGTGGGCGGTCAGGAGGTGTGCAAGTCCGGGCGAGTCAGGTGGGCGGTCAGGAGGTGTGCAAGTCCGGGCGAGTCAGGTGGGCGGTCAGGAGGTGTGCAAGTCCGGGCGAGTCAGGTGGGCGGTCAGGAGGTGTGCAAGTCCGAGCGAGTCAGGTGGGCGGTCAGGAGGTGTGCACGTCCGGGCGAATCAGGTGGGCGGTCAGGAGGTGTGCAAGTCCGGGCGAGTCAGGTGGGCGGTCAGGAGGTGTGCAAGTCCGAGCGAGTCAGGTGGGCGGTCAGGAGGTGTGCACGTCCGGGCGAGTCAGGTGGGCGGTCAGGAGGTGTGCAAGTCCGGGCGAGTCAGGTGGGCGGTCAGGAGGTGTGCAAGTCCGGGCGAGTCAGGTGGGCGGTCAGGAGGTGTGCAAGTCCGGGCGAGTCAGGTGGGCGGTCAGGAGGTGTGCAAGTCCGAGCGAGTCAGGTGGGCGGTCAGGAGGTGTGCAAGTCCGAGCGAGTCAGGTGGGCGGTCAGGAGGTGTGCAAGTCCGGGCGAGTCAGGTGGGCGGTCAGGAGGTGTGCAAGTCCGAGCGAGTCAGGTGGGCGGTCAGGAGGTGTGCACGTCCGGGCGAGTCAGGTGGGCGGTCAGGAGGTGTGCAAGTCCGGGCGAGTCAGGTGGGCGGTCAGGAGGTGTGCAAGTCCGGGCGAGTCAGGTGCCGAGAAGAGCAAGTCAGGTGTTATGCGCCGGGCGAGGGGGGATAATTGTGTGTTGAGCGGGAACTGATGCTCGATGAAGCGTCGGCATTGTCACGCTGAGTTCACTCAACTTGATCTTATAATGACTGAGCCAGGAGATGATCCACGTGTGACGTCATTCATGCGAATGTATTGTATCCTGTGGGAAGATAAAGCTCCTGTCTTCCTGTTTCATCCGCCTACAATCATGAGACGTATGAATAACGAGCTTATTCATTGGACTTCCTTGCTGCTTGGCTTGGTTCGTGTCAACGCCGCCGCTAATTCGCCGTCTAATCGCTTCGGCAGGAGCCCGTTGCTCGGCAACCATCAAGCCCTTCAATAACATGGCGTTGGGAATCGCTGCACGTTTTTTAATTTATAACTGATTACAATTCATGACCGGGTACGCGACCAAGGCATAATTGTTTTTAATTTAATACATGAGAATATTGCTGGAGGGAAAATACATAACTAACATGAAATGTATAAAATGTTGAGCCGCTAGCGCTATGTCGACATGATTGTTGTTTTGCCGATGATTTCTACCGGGCTGTGAGAATGACGTCATCCATGTAGCTGTCGAACTGCTCGTAATGGAGCGCACTCTTGGGAGACAAGTTGCTGTTACAATGATGTTCGTTTCACTCGCTCTGCAGGTCGCTGACTTGACTAATTACAGAGAATATGCTCTCATCAGAAGGAGCGAACTTTGCCTACAAATGACGTCCATTTCGCTCGCATTTTATACTTTATCACAAAGTTTTAAAAGAACATAGAGAATGTTAGTCCGTCATCCACAATGAAATGAAAATGACTATTTCTATAAAAGTTATTTCAAACTTGTGAGGATTTAAGATTAAAATCACTGATGAAACTTTCTTGAGATTAAAACAAGAGCCTGGAGATTATTTTAAATTAATAATTTGGCGTGCTCTTTGATATCATTAGGTATATATATGTAGTAATGGAGTGGGAAAGATGGAAGTTTGTTTTAGAATTACTCGGCTTCTAAATTAGAGTTGAAAGTCTAATTAAAATCGGACATCAAAACAAGAATCCTAGAAACATATTTCGCATTCCGCTTACTTAGTTTCAGTTTCGAAATGAGCAGAAATAATTATTTGTCAGTTCATTTAATTTAAAAAATATATTTATTCCCATTTTAAACGTCAGTCTGAATGTTACTAAACGTTTTTTCGAGCTAATAGCTTATGAATTATGTTGTAAAATAAACTACCTGCGATTAAACCTTAGCACGTTGCCATGGCAACTCCCATAATTATCGTGAAATAATGAGCTGAAACGCGGCGCGCGCTCAGATCAAATCATCAGTGAATCACAAAACAGCTCATGTGAGACTCACTCGGTTTCCATGGCAACATCAAGTAATCTCACCCTCATTCTCTTCTTCCAGGTTCTGGGGCGCCGGCGCCTGGCAGAGGATACCAACAGGTCGACGTTTCCACGCAGGTGAGTATCTGATGAGGAAGCGGCCATCTTGGAATGCGTCAAATTCCAGAGACTGTTCAGCTTGACCGAGCCTCTTCTGGAACCCATTTCAGTTTGACAGGCATCAGATTCCGTATTCCGCATTCCCCAGGCTTTTGACATTGCTATTATATACAATTAACAAGAGAAACAAGTAAAAAGCGTATTCCCCATTATTTCATTCAAATAACAGAAAATGTTTCCAAAAATGAAACCTTATTTAGTGCATGACCTATTAGTGACTATGACTCAGTGGCGAGGTACAATTAAAAGCGGTACTTTATACAAAACGGATTGGCTGCTGGTCAGGTTCCTTTGACGATCAATCCTTGTTATTATCAATGAAATCAGAGATCACCTACTAGAGTTAGATAATGCATTAGCACATACTTCATGGGATGATGCTATCAAACCTTTATCAGACAGTCCTTTTCTTTCAAGGTACCGTTTATTATTTGTTCGAGTGTACATGGTTACTCCAATGCAGTCGTGAAGTCAGGTATATTTTCTTCCCGGATGTTCCCTCCTCTCCCGACGCCGCCGCGGGAACAGCCGACTAATTGGACGCTCGCGTCGCGACGCCGGGATGACGTCATCTCATCTGGACGGCGACGTCTGCATCTTCATAAATGTCGCGAAAACACCAGCTCGTTTGAATTCCCCCGCAGCGTGTCGCTTCGAATGTGGAAGTAAAATATTTCTTTCGAAAAAATGCAATTTCGCTCCCCCCATGTTTAGTGTCACATCTAGTTTTTATTGGTCAGAACATGGATTGAGCCCCCCCCCCCCCCCCCCCATAAACATCGCGCGAGGCTCAGATGTCACGTGACATTCCAGTTAGTTGAACGCGTTCCAGACGACTTTCCACTGGAAGCCAACGTCTTTCCAGAGTCAACCGCCACTCACACGTCCGAGAAAACAGAGGACAAGGCTGAAACTCTTCTTCTGTTCGAAACAAAAATATCACTCATTATTTCATTAGATCATTGACTTGGTTCGGGATTTGAAACACTCTCATCTATGTACAGTGGCAAAGTCTAGCGGTAACGTAATGAACCAAGGCCAAATTTATCGCTGCGTTGGCTGAAATCGTCTTGAATGTGACCAAATTGCAGGGAAACTTGACACAGTTCAACAATGGATTTATAATAGTACTGCCGTACTGGATAGGTATCAACAGCTTAAAATTTCGTGCAATGTTCTGCGCAAACAACATAGTGTATCATAGGAGTTTCTTTAATGACGGCGGTTATATTGGTTGCTTACTTCTGAGTTGTCATACCTCATTGTGGTTCTACTTTCACGTATAGTCCATTTAAAACTTGTAAATTTAGATTCAGTTTGTGTATTTTATGTAATGTGATATTTTTTACATAATGTTACCACGGGGCAAGATTCCTAAGAAAGGTGGGGGTAAAAATCGTTTTTATTGTTGTCATGGCGTGTGTAATAGCCATTCGCAAGAATTAGATGAAAATATCAAACTTCGAAATGTTGAAATAATCTGACAATCTCAGATGGGATGATGTTTAGTATATGAACTGCAAATTTAAAAGATTTCAAATCTTGTAAATTTGCAGTTCATATATCAAACTTCTGCCATTTCCCAAACCTTGCCCTCTCTTCTACAAATCACTTTTACCTCCTGTACCACATCAACATAAAATAAAAGAATGTGTACAAGTACGTCCAGTGAGCGTGTAGCCAGTTCAGCAAATGCTGTGTAAAATTCAACAATGGGCTTAGCTTGTAATCCTGAGTGTTTTGACGCGTGTGCGGCTGTAAATATCTCTCAACCACTGCAGATGTTCTGGAAAGGGGTGTTTTGTTGTGGTGCCAAATATCTTTCAATGCAGTTGGCTTTTAAAATTCAAGGAAAGTTGTTTAAAATGGCAACAGTGTAGGTGGAAGGGGTGGCAGGTCATAAAAAGAGTTGTATCTTGTCAGAGCTTAACGGTCGAACAAGGGTCGAACAATACTGCTCATCTTATGAAAGGAAAGGCTACACGCTCGCTGGACGTACTATCCAATGCATGAAGTGTGTCCGATGGATGCACTTATGCAAAAGAGAGGACAAACGTTTCCAAACTCATCATGACATCCACAGCAAAACTCCATGGTACAACAATATGCTTCTTATGCAGACTGACATTGTGACGAGTGACTTGTGACGTGTGACTTGTGACATGTGACGTGTGACTTGTGACGTGTGACGTGTGACTTGCAGGCTGACATCTGCCCCGATGTGGTGACCAGCTACGAGTCGGAGGATGAGACGATGGGTCGACGCAACAAAGTGGCCAGCGACTTGCTGCAGAGGAACAAGAAGGGGACGCCGCTCTACTCCAAGGAGGATATCCGGGAACAATACTGCATCACGCCCAAGCAGCTCGATGTGTTGGAGCGGAGCAAAGGCGCGGGCTTGTTCGGCTGTCTCTCCAACTATCACGTGAGTCACAGCCCCATGGAGTCTCACATGGCTCAGAGCGGACTCGGGACTGCATGGAACGCAGTCAAGATAATGCTATCCCACATCTGCCACCAAATGTGGATTTTAATTTTAAATGTATTTATCATTTTATTTCAATATTGAAGCTTTACCATTCATTGTTCCATTTTAAATACCATTCCTGCATGATAAAATGTCATTGCACTATGTCAAGCTTCATATTTCTCAAAGAAAAATTGAGCAATTATCGCATTTTCTCTCCTCTCTTACGGAGCACAATTATTTACGCTCTGGATTTACACTCAGGAGATCCGGGTTCGACAATCACGAGATCATTCCTCTCCTGACTTCTTGGTTTCCCTCAGCCCGATACAAATGATGGGATGGTTCCCTACTTGGACCACGATAGCTTCCTTCCCACCATCCATTACACATGACCCATTCAACTTGAACATTGCATGCGATCTTGGATTTTCGAACACATCTCTAAACATTAGCATACAATCCATGAATGTGTCCTTGAACAATTTAACACTAGGAAAACTCTCTGTGTGTAGTCAAGTCATTATGTTGTGATAAAACTTACCCCCTATCGCGAATACCAGCCGTACGTAGTACAAACGGCCTAGGTTGATTGATATTTGAATACAGAGGGATGATTTGCAAGGCTAGTCTTATTACTGGCTTTTATCACATCATAAAGAGGCGACTCTACCGCGTTGACAGAGAGTCTTCGTATTGCAAGCAAATTAATATTCGCGTGAAAGTTGCTGCTCTATAATATACCTTGGAATTGGAATATTGGAATTTATAATATAGCTTGGAATTAGAAACGAAACAATCTTACTAAACGCGTCAAAAGAGCAGTGATAATTTATTTGATAACTCCTTGAATAAATTTGACAATACAAGCATAAAATTTCCTTAAAATATCAATAACTCGTGAAATTCTTGACAGATATGTCTGAACATTTTCAAACCCATCTAACATATTGGTACAAAATTGTAAGTTGATCGGTCAAACGGTTCCAATTTTAATTTTCAACCAATAATAGGATCTCGTTAAAAAAAAACTTGGACTGTTCTTATGACATTATTGTTCGTGCCAAATTTCAGATCGATCGGTTGAACGGTGTGACCTGGGCATTGCCTACAATAAAGCAAAAATAAAAACAAACAAACAAACAAATAAACAAACAATCAGAGAAAGTGCTATAAAAGTTCTGTGGTGACGCTCATTACGCTCGCTTATTATAAGCATCCACGCCACTGTTAATTTAATGCGTCAGCAGGTGTACTGGCGTTATCATCATAATCATTCATCATCTCCATTAGCCTAGTTGCAGAACATGAACACCTCTGTTTCATGGCTCTGTCTCTGTCTTCACCTCTGTCCTCACCAGGAGAGTTCCTGTCGCTCGCGTCACTCGCTGCTGTCGGTGTGCGTACGCCGCAAAGTGCCTAGCGATGAGAATCTGCACGAGCTGTGTCGCCGTCCCGTCGCCGAATACGCCCCCCTGCCCCGGTGGCCCCGCTACCCGCCGCCGCCCTCCGACGCCATGTACTACGACGCCGACCTCGAGTGCTCCTACTTCCGCCGCCGGCCGACGTCCTTCTGCAACGCCGGTGCCGACCCCAAGCGCTATACGTGGATGCCGGAGGACGAGGAGGACGGCCAGCGCATGGAGCGGCCGCGGTCCATCCGTCCTGACCTTGACAGCCTCCATGACTACGACACCAGCTCCATTCAGACGAGAAGACCAGGTCATTTAATGTCTAAATACCTCTTTCAGGGGAAGAAAGATTCAAGTCCATTTGATGCAAACGCGTCCGAAAAGTGGAAATCCTGCTTTTGCATTGACAGCCGCAGTTTAAATGTTTGTTTTAAGGAATTTACCAATATTACAAACCCCTACGAGATGAAACCACTATTTTCTCTAAAATGTACGTGTATCTTTCTTCCCTTTGCCCTTCAAATTCGGCAGCTAAAAAGGGTGATTATAAGGGTCTCTTGAGACCTAGAAGCAAAGTCAGGTTTCATCTTTTAGTTAGATATTTACCTAATTGGAGGGCGTTTCTAGTTTCTTATCTTGTAAATACATCATTACATGCAAACATATCATCTCTTTCAAAAACATGGGTTTCAACTATGCGCCTTACTTCTTGTTTGTTTTCTCCGAAATAATAAGTGGAGAAAGTCGGATTTGTTACGGGCCTCTTTTCCATTTCAATTCAACATGAACGTGTATGAAAGAGATGAGATGTAATGAGGCCATTATCCTGATATCTTGCTAATAAACTCTGCGCCAAGAATTTTATCGATTCCCTAAATGCTCGAGCGCAATCGAAATTGACTTGGCCATATTTTGATATCATTCTTTTTCAGTACCGTGTTTGTTTGTCTAGACAAATTGACTTAGCAGAGTTTCTACAAAAAAAGTTTTTTTTAAAGGATATCCCCCTTTGTAAGGTTCACTAATTACGAATTGCATAATTTATTGAGATTATTTCGCTGCGTACTAACTAGGTGCTTGACTTATTTGTAGAATAAATACCCTTGTGTGAACACAGATGAAAGCAACAAATGAAATGCAACCCTCTCTCAGGCTCGTCTTGTCTGTCGTCTCGCACGCTGAGCTACAGCAGCGACTTCCTGGACAACAGTCAGTGTCCGGCGCACCCCGACCTGCCGCCGCCTCCGCCGCCGCCCAGTCTGCCGCTGCACGACCCTCCGCCGCGCACCAAGCACGTCAGCTTCGCGCGCTCGCACACCATGGCCTCCTTCGACGACCTGGGTCACGTCACCCAGGGGGGCACTAGGGTCATGTTGGCCAGGAGCCAGGAGAGGCTGATCGACGGGAAGAAACCGATTGGGGAGGCGGGGGAGCGCCGGGGGGACGGCACAGAGTCCCCGAAGATCGTGTTTATGGGTTGGTCTTTCGCATTGCTTCACTCAAACTCAGCCTCACATTGCATCGAAATCTGTATTTGAATTGCTTTTGAAATAAACCTATTATTCTCTTATAAAAGCTTGTGTTTCATGTCGTTCAGATTTATCGAAAGTTTTAACGTCCATTGGTGAATATATAGCCCATCATAAAATCCAACGCCTTTCGCCGTAAAACGAAAAAAATGACGGAAAATGATATTTCTACTCGCACTCTGAGGTGGGACGTTTCAAACTTTATTCAGCATCTGGGCACGAGCGTCTCTCTCGTTTAAGATTCGTTTTACATATTATATTTTTAATTGGATTCTATGTGTAAAATTGAACCGCCGTAGACGTGACATTTTCCCGCTGCTTTATAGCCAGTGATATGAAATTGTCGGGGTTGTCATCGCGCTATAAACGTTGCCCGTACGTCAACCAGCCAGCGTTTAATTAAACGAGACAACATGTGACAAATGGCGGGGGAGGAAAAGTAGCAGAGGCGTTTTGACGCGGGTTCCCAACACGAAAATTTCATAGAAATTAATACATTCGAAAATGAAATTGAACTGGGAAGTCTAAACCATGCCCGAGGCTATTAAACACGGGGTTTGGTTTAGAATGTTTCTTTTAATTACTCCCTGGTGTTCATTAAAGCTCCGATTAACCTAATTGCTATTTGTCCTTGCAGAGAAAGTAAAGCGCTCTGCGATGAAGACTCAGGCGACTCAGACCGAAGTCTGTCTCGGGAGGAAGCCGTCAGCGCCGAGTTATCTGTCACTCAGTCCACGCACTGTCCATAGAGTAAGTTCTCATCTGTATGCGACCTGTCCTCTCATTACTCACTGAATAGATCCCATTCTCTGCTGAAGTGAGAGCTTTTGTCCACTCTTGATAGCCTCTCAAATATAATAGTACTTGATATTGTGTTGGATATAAACTTTTCATGTTATAAAAAGGCATTTCGCTTGAAAGGGTTCAATCCTGGTAAATAGCGTTCTCTTTTTCTCGGAGAGAACGACGAATGAAAACGCGCCCGATGTGACGTGTTTCAGGTTCGCATGGTGTCTCAAGGTGCGCAGACGAACGGCGATCGAGACCGCCACTCGCGCAGGCTCATGAAGAGCTACTCGGAAGTCGGCGGGAACTTCGGCGTCGACGCGGACTCCGTCGGCTACCAGATGGACGTCTACGACAACGGCTCCAACGGCGACCACGAGATGTTACACCGGACGCAATCCGAAGAACCTCCACGATCGCCCTTCCTAGTGACCACCCCCACGGAGAGCCTTTTCACTGCCAACACTTCGGTTACCTCCGCGGAGACCCTGAAGACTCCGCCTCCATCAGAAACCAAGAAGAAGACTCAACCGAAGACATACACGGAGATCTTCATTGACTTCGAGCCTCTGGAGCCGTCGGGGTTTGAGCGGCGCGGGAAGAAGAGGATGTTGCAGAAGACAGTGTCCGAGAGCGAGATGTTGATCGATAGAAGGAGAGCGAACACGAATCTCTACAGCAACCTCATGGAGGTGGATCTGCTGGTGGACCCCGGCGAACAAGTCCCGCAGTCGACCTCCGAGGAGAACATCAACGACCACTACTACTCCCACGACGACCACTTCCTCGAGCCTCTGGAGAAGCGGTCCACCTCCATGTTCTCGTCCATCGCCGGCGACCTGGCGGCGTCCTCGACGTTGCTCCTCGAGGACGGGAACGAAGACGAGTTCCACGAGAACCTCATCTACCGCGGGTTGTTCCGCAAGCGCAGCATGTCTCTGGAGGAGTCCACGACCAGCGATCCAGACCTGCTGGGCTTCTGTCAGGACGTCGACGAGGAGGACGTCGTTGTGGAGGCGCCGGTGGAAGTCGTCATTCAGCAGGAGCGCCTCATCAAGAAGATCGACGAGGAAGAGAGCAATGGGGAAGTTCCGCAACCGACCACGCCGCTCACGACGCGCTCCTCGCCATTCGCCTCCAGCGACTCGTTGGTCACCGATCAGCGCGATCACAGCGACGGGATCTGGAACGAGTCGCAAGCCACCGTAAGTCCAAGTCACGTGACCAACTTCTCTGGCCAACTTCGAGCCAAGTCGTGATCGGAAAAGTTTCGAACTGCCCTCAAGTGTCGACTGAACCGTGTGTCTGGGGAGTGAAGAGAACAATTTACTGCTCGCTCGAGACTTCTATATTACTTAACGAACCCTTTCAATTCAAACACAATTCCCAACACGGTGTTTCTTGCTATCAACTTACTGCATGATTAAATGCAACCCGTTCATGAAGATATAAAATATTCAGAAGTCTACTCTCCTACATTAATTACAAATTCAACAACGAAAAAGAGTGGTACCATATTGGAGTCGAGCTTACGTGTTCATTCAAATATTAATGTTAAAAATCGATTCTATTCTTTCCAAATCGATTCTAGGAAAAGAATCAATACAGTTTACAAATTTCTTCACCGAACATTGGCCGTAAATATCTGGAGTAAAATGCAAAAAATACGATGCTCGTGAATTTTTCAATCATAATAATTATTATTCCTAACCCTATACTCAAAATATTTGGAATCCGGGTCTGTTCAAATAAATTAACGATTTAATGTGTTGACTTGCCTACGCTTTTTTGTCTGCATGTATATTTATTTAGGGAAAAAGCTTCTGCTGGAATGTTTAATAAGTTACGTTAATTTTGAATATACTATAAGGGGGGAAATTAATGATTTCATATAAAAAATTCACAATCACAAGACGAACTGAAACCGTTTGAGAAGACTACTTAGTTATGTTCCAAGTAGAGCATAAACACTGACGACGCCATGCTTGTGCAGGTGCTGCAGGCGGACTCCGACTACAGTGGCGGACTGACGGTGTCCGACGTGACGTCCTCCATGCTGTCGTTGACGCCGGCGTCGCGACGCAAGCACCTGTTGCAGCTGCAGCATCAACAACGCAGCTCCATGGACACCGAGGACCTTGACACCGGATACGACGACTCCTTGCAGGTACACCTTGCTTGGCGGAATTTAGAATTTTATTATAAATGTATGCCAAAGTGCAAATGTAACTGTTTAATTATTTCCAAGTTCACTGCAACAAAAGTCAAAATGTATCTAACTATTAAAATTTTGAAAACTTTCTACGTAGTACCTAATATATGAATGTATTTAGATTTACTTGTAGAGTATTTCTATATAGAGTAGCAAAATTAGTAGCTACAAGCGATTCGCACTAAGACAAAAGTCTTCTGTGACTTCAAAACCCAGCTCCAAGAAGATCTGTTTACTTCGTATACTTGATATTGAGTTGGTAATATTGCAACGACTCGATCAGATGGGTTCCAACTGTGACAATGTCCAGGTGGTGCCTGGTCCTCCGTCCCCGCGCGTGCGCCTGGAGCCTCTGAAGCCTCCGTCCATCATCACCACGGCCAGCAGCGTCGACGAGGGCACCGCGACGCTCAAGCGCAAGCCGCCGCCCACACGCGTCGAGCTGCCCTCCGGCCGGCCGCGGGGCGAACTCCGCAGTCGACGCAGTCCTCGACGCACGCCGGAGCCGACGCTCGAGTCGTCGCAGTCCACGGAGGGTCCCAACACGACCAGCAGCGGCAGCGTCAGCGGTGAATAATCTTTACTCGAGAGAGCGTCATAATCAGACATCTTTGACAATGCATTTCCCCTCAATGATGAAGAATAGCTACACAAAACAGTTTATTTGATGAGCTCAAACCATTAATATATCCGATCGAGCTAAAACTCAATTGTTGATGCCTTTTTAAAATATTTATTACATAAAAATATTGACTAAATGTATCACCAGGTTCCTATAATTCTACAACTAATTTCAATTGCTAGCGGAATCGCAACGTGTAAAGCTTATGCAAATCTCATTGCTTGCGGATGTGCTTAACGCTGTGGAGTTATAGAATCAGGTCTCTGGGTGTGCTTTGTATATCTGCTCTCTCACCGCAATATTCATGCTTTGCACGTGACGTCATCTCATTGTTGCGCGGCCATTTTGGGGATACATGTCAGAACGGCTGTCAATCTGTTGTTCAGTACTTTTTGATATTATTTATGGTTTACCTGTGTAATTGTAAGCTGCAGAAGAAGTTCTTATAGGTATAAAACCACTTATTTACAAACTATCTTTGACTATAACCGATAATAATTAGTTTAAATCGAATTGACAGCTATCACCAATATGGCCGAAAATATACTTTTTTACATTGTTGATGTAAAACAAAAGACGCACGTGCAAAGCATGAATACTAGAACACAGCACATGATATTGCATGCATGTCAACGCCTACACATGAAGTAAGAACGTGGTGTGTTCCAGGCGTGTCCGTCGCACCGGACCTGCTCCAGCTGCAGCTGGCCAGGTCGGACTCCGGCAAAGCTGACCTGTCCGAGACCTCCACCGAGGACTACGTGACGTGCACCGACAACACCGACAACAGTTCGCGTCTCCCCAGCGGAGGCGGCACGACGCAGGGCAGCGGGACGACGGGAGGCAACGCCGGCGACGGCAGCTCGTTCGAGAGCGCCTCCTCCATGTACAGTCTGTCACGTGACGAGCACGTCCTCGTGTGCGCGTCGCCGCCCATCGTCGAGGAGACGTCCAGCGAGCTCGCGACGACGCCGGCGGTCGAGAGCGAGGACACGACGCCGCGCGTCAGCGTCGATCAGCGCGAGGGCTCGTCGTTCAGCAACGCGAGTAGCAGCAGCTCGGGGAGCTACAGCGTGGAGGCCAGCGACGTCGACCGCAGGACAGACACGCCGCCATATCCGCCGCCGCTCAAGACGGTGTCGGCGTCGGAGGACGAGCAGCGGGACTCGTCATCGGAGTCGTACGCGTCGCCCGGGGACGACGATGACGACGATGACGAGGATGTGAAGAAAGCGGCTGGCGAGAGTCGAGAGTGGACCGATGAGGAGAAGAGATCAAAGAAGAAAGCATTTAAGTTGGATTTCTCGCCGATTGCCGACCCCGATGACGAGGAGTATTCTCCACCGTCGGTTGGAGGCGTGACGTTGCAACGACCTCGTCCGCAGGAGGCTCGGAGTCGAAGCCCGGCCGTGTGTCGACGCACACCGACGTCCACGACGCCCGTCACGGCGCAGGTCAGTACCAGGCTTGAGTGTTGCCAACGGACAAGTTATTGCAGCAAGCGCGTGTGGTGGAAATAAGCTCCGAAGGAATGTTGTTACAACGACGATAATGTTGAGTCAAGTTACGGGGCATGCAGGTAATGTCGTGCAGTGCGCAGTAAAACACTCGGAGTTCTGTTAACTCGCCAAGTTGCGTTTTATGTCGACTCAGAGTCCATCACACATGTTATTGCTGCACCAATCTTGGCGTAAGCAAGGAATTCATATTTCTAAATTGACCTTTATCCATCGTATTCGTAAATATCGTAAATACTGATAAAAATAACACACTTTGTCCGAAATTGTCAACACCTTCGTTGAACACATCGAACAAAATTATTTTTAACCTCAATTCCTTCTATCAAATTCAAAATTGTATTAATTCTAATGTTTGCAAGTTTGCATACGTTTCAGCTATAGGTTTCAGCATAAAGTAAGGGTTTCAACCAGTCTGTCATTTCTGTCCATACATACGCTAATTGTATTAATTTTACGATCTATTATTAATGTGATGTTGGTCCAATATTCCAGACTCCATCTTTCATTAGATTAGCTATGGGAAATACACTCACTCATGCTCGTCTACTCAAACTTTTGAGTTGTGCTTCACGCTTCATTTCTTAAATTAAAAAACATTCACAATGTGTCAAGGTACTCCTTGTTGAGTGCTACCTGTTGCACAGTCATCTTGCCAAGAGCCATCACGTGGCACGATTATGGTGTAATCGGTTTCATCTTGCGGGAAGGTTCGTTGCTTGAACATGATTGTTTGCTTCAGTCTCTGGCGAAGAAGGTGCACCGCGACAAGGAGGCGCTGACGCCGGGCATGGTGAGGAGTCCGGCGATGCACGACGGCTTCCGCACCGAGGACTGGGGGGCGCCGCAGAGGACGACGCCGTCGCATACTCCCGACGAGGCCGCGCGTCATCAGGCCGTCGCGACGTCGGACGACTCCAGCTCGGGGCGACATCCGCCGGCCGACGCCAGCAACGGCGCCCAGCAGGCGTCGCCGCGGAGACATCGACGCACTCGCGAGAGTCCGCGCAGGAAGCCGAGCAGCGGGGGACGGAGTCCCAACACCCTCCCCAGGTGCGAGGAACATGCGAGGATAAATATAATATTGAACTCTATCTCTATCCGCCAACTGCCAACCTTCTCCATCACTCTCCTTCCACTGTACAAAGAGTCACAGCTTGCACCACATAGTTCTTTTTCTTATTTTTATATACACATTAAAAGTGAGAGTATACAAGTTAAGCAAGTCTCTCCTCAAAACGATGTCATGTTAAATGCAACGTGTTGGTAAACTAAGTTTTGAAATTCCCTCAGCAGCAAAATACCTGAATTGGTAATGTCTGAAACCGGAAGGGTTGTCCCGGGGGTTTTGACCCTCATCCCTCCCTCAACCTTCTCAGCGCCTAATGATGCAAACACTGTTTAACTCTATGTACGAACTAAGAAGGGAAAGCGGATTTAGAAATCAGAAAAATAAATATATAAAATAATTGTGTGTCTCAAGCCCGATTTGCACGGTCACATTTCTTGAACAACTTCTGTGTCACATTCCAAGTTTTCACACAATTTTGCATTTACACGAAGCAACTTTCTGTCAATGTTCTAATTTCCTTCGAGAAATGTGACAAAGACTGTGCCAAAGACTGTGTCACAAAAGTTGATCAATAAATGTGACCGTGTAAATCGGGCTTCAAAGTGTGTTTGAAAGTTGAGTCTGAGAAGCTCAGCCCCCCCCCCCCCCCCCCCCCCCCCCTCTCCACAAATGGATACGCCACTGCATCAGAGTAGTCTTCGTACAAGCGAGGTTAATTGAACATTAATCTTACTCAAAAGTAGATCAATAAAATACTTAGCTAAAACATAATATTTGCTGATCTTGCGCTAACAAAACAATGTCCATGTTAGGGGGAGGATGCGGGCGGGGAAAATGAGTTATGACAAGTCATGACGTTGTCCTCTTGAAACACCATCGAGTCTTTCCGTCAGGATCCGACGGCGCAGCGGCAGCGGCGAGGACAAGCCCGGCTGCGCCAACGCGCGACGACGCTCCTCCATCCCCGCCAAGACGCCGACGACGCCCGGGCTCGACGTCACGCGGCTGAGTCCCAACCGCTACTCGGGCAGTCCGAGTCGACGGCACAAGAGCGGCCGCAAGCCAGCGAGTCCCGACAAGGCGCTGAGCGCTGAGTCGCTGCGCTCCGTCAGTCCGGGCAGCGACAGCGTCTTCTACAGCGAGAGTGCTGAGCATTGCCATCACTGCGGCAAGGAGGTCGACTCCAAGAGCCACTCGGGGGTGAGGACTTTGCTCTCCGGGGAGGTTCTAGTTGCTGCTGAAGTTTCACAATATATAATTATTTACTATAGGTATTCAGGGTACATATTTTCTTATCTTTTATTATTCTCGGTTTGATTGAATTCATATGCGTAATGCTACCTTAATGGCAGTGAAATCAATTCGGTCGAAACGAGATCAAACAAATTACAGAATAAGTGACCAGTTCTGAGAAAAATAATTACTATGCTAAACGTATTTCTGTACATCAGAAGTAGAAGGTCCGAAGTCCACATTAGAAATGTTCCCATTAGAAATGTGAGGATGAATGCCGGATTACTTGTTTTGATCTCTCCTCAAGAATCATTAAACTGGACTTCTGGCCTCCTACCTCTGAGGTACACATCGAAGTTACATATCGCCCATGTCTCAATGTCGACACATCTGGTGGCAGGAGGGCGAGAGCAACGGCACCGCGGCGGCCGCTGGAGAGACGCCGGACATCGTGCAGCCGCCCGCGGGGTTCGCCGACACGCCGGAGGGTCCCCGCGGCAAGTCGGGCCGCCTCTACAAGAAGGCCGACAAGAGGTTCCGCTCCGAGGAGAGGCACGGCGAGAAGAAGCATCACAGTCGCTACCGCTGCGAGGCCGTCAGAGCCAAGTCCGAGGAGCGCGGCAAAGAGGACCGCGTCAAACTCCGCCCTCTGGCCAGGTCCACGGGTTAGCGCTGTTCCTTATTACTCCCGGGTAACCAACAAACAGGAAGCAATAGGCATATTTGTAGCTAAGGTCACGTGATAGGGTAATGATAGTGTATCGTATACAATAAAATATTGGAGCTGTATGAAGTACAGCATCAATAGAAAAATCAAGCAGAGCCTTTAATACTTCGATATTTTAGTGGAAAAATAATTTTCTGTTGAAATTGCCTGGAGGTAGTTACGAATGACAACGAAAGAAGGTAAAGTGATTTTTAAATTCGTACCAATATCTTATTCAATTACTTTGATTTACATTTGCCCGAGGTCGTATTTAAAGATTTAGCTAATCAATGTGATCAATTCGTTTCTTGAACCACTTTGACCCATGATCCTCTCCTAGACACTGATCTAGCGCGTTGTGATTGAATCCTGCAGACGCCAGCATGGAGATGCTGCGGGCCGCGGGGTCGAGTCCCAGCGTGATGCACCGCGACGGCAGCTCGGGGGACGTCGCCGACGAGGAGGACGACATGGGCGTCTACGCAGACTCCTACCGCAGCTCCACCTGGATCTACATAGGAGACACGGAGGAGATGCACGTCTGGCAGAAACCAGATCTCAAGGCCAGAGGTGGGACAGAATAACACCTGTTTGTTGAAGAAAACAAAAGACCGCGTATTAATACATTTGGCTGCGTGTTAATGTTTTGGTTTTACGCCTTCATCCAGGTCAATCTAAAATAGTTTTTTAGTTTGGTCTTAGTTTGTATAGAAATATGTGAGAACCCATTCGATTAACAATCTGTCAAAGATGGATATTTTGCCAGTGATTTAAAGCGATCTTAACATTTTTATGATAACGTATTATTGTATATTAACTAGGAAAACGCTCTGTGCAATAACCATGCTAAGTTTTAAGTTGATCGATTGAACCTTTATACTAATTGAACGATTCCTTGTTAATTTTCAAAGATCACATGATCTCGTTTAAAAAGTATACCTGGGGCCACTCATATGATATAAGTTAGAGAGCCTATAGATTGATTATATGAGTGTGTGAACACAATATTAGATCATATTAGATAGATCTGTTAAACGGTAATATCAGTTTCATTCTTTGGTTTCATATACATTTGAACATTTCTGCTCTAACTACCTTGGTACTGAAGATTCGAAGTATGCTGTGAAATATGACATTCGAGAAATTTGACAGCCAACACGCAAAATGTCCGTAAACTGTCAATAACTTTTGAATTGAAACACAGATTAGTCTGAAAATTGCCAAAACAAAATACAGATAATGTTGGTCCCAATGATCGGTCAAACAGTTCTAGTTTAAATTAAAAAAAACACATGAAAGATTTTTTTAAATTTTAACCAATGGGAGGATTTGGCTGAAACTTTGTAAGATTGGGGACAATGTTGGTGGTAATGACTTGTCAATATTTCAAATTGATCAAATTAACCAATCGAAAGATATTTTTTTTTTAAATTTGAACCAATCAATGGATTTCAAAAATATTAGGGTCTGCAACGCCCAGAAATGTTCCGTACATGTGTGCAAAATTTAAGCTCGATCGAAGAAAAACTCTGCCCTATATAACATCAGTAACAGAAATTTTTTAAAAAAAAGGAGGTCCGTGCCAAATGAGCCAAAAGGAGACGCTCGCTCAACAATTATTGATGACTTATACCTAATAACGTATAAAAGTATAATTGTAAAGAATACTAAAAAAATAGATAAACGAAATTCTAAAAGAAATGTCTGAAATTGACTGAAATAATATGTCATAATTTTAAATATTAATTTCACGAGCGTTTATAAGAGACTCGGCAGCTAGTGTATTTGTTGTCCAACTCCAATCATTATGTAGAGATTATGATGAAGTGAGAATCAAACCTGGGTCTCCGAGGGATTCAAGTCAGAGCGCTTCTACCTGAGTCAACTTACTTCCTGCTCCTTGTATAAGTTATGAATAAGTAAGTCACGCTAAGTGGAAACGAACGCGATCCATCTGGTGGATTCCACTGGAACAACGCTCCGGTTTGCACGACTTCAGTCCTAAAAGCAAATCAATTAAAAGAACCGCATAAATGACAGATCCGGCACGTTATAGAAGTTTTATTTGTCTGCTATTAATTCTATTTACATTTGAATAACGAGACAAAGTTGCATTACCGTTGGGGACAGATGTATCTAAAGTAATACACCAACCTTAATAAGAGTAACATTTGTTTTCTTCTGTGGATTTTATCAGCCAGGTACTTGCTCTTATTTAACCCCGTGGCATTTCATTCAGTCTGTTACAAGTTGACTTTATTTCAGTCCCTGTGCGTCATGTTATAAATATAGAGGCACTTGACAAAGCGATATCATCTGGTTCAGATGCGTCGTCGGAGGTCCTGTGGTTCTTGTTGTGACGAGGGCGATGATGGCCGCTACAGAGGGTGATGAGGGCGATGATGTATGTTTCAGAGGGTGGTAAGGGTGTTGACGACCCCGACGGCGAGCGCAGAGGGTCGGCGGAGTCGACGGAGGTCCTGTGGTTCTTGTTGTGACGAGGGCGATGATAGCCGCTGCGCTACAGAGGGTGATGAGGGCGATGATGTGTGTTGCAGAGGGTGACAAGGGCGTGGACGACCCCGAAGGCGGGCGCAGAGGGTCGGCGGAGTCGACGGAGGTCCTGTGGTTCTTGTTGTGAGAAGGGCGATGATGTGTGTTTCAGAGGGTGACAAGGGTGTCGACGACCCCGACGGCGAGCGCAGAGGGTCGGCGGAGTCGACGGGCTCGGAGAAGGACTTCAAGAGGAAGTACCAGGCCATCACACATCGCATGGTCCACCGGAAGTCGAGTGTCGAGATGTACAAGAGGCTGCAGTCCAAGTCGTTTGGTACAGACAAGACAAGTACTTGGGATTGGCATGAGTAACTTGAACAAGCATGAGCATGTGCTTGTTATGAAAGTACACAGCAATTGAAATAGCAGCAGGTAAGAAACAACACACTTTTTAGATATAGAAGAAGGAAAGCGATCGCCTGACTGTGTTTGTATTATTTCTGTGATCTCTGTCATTTTCAAGTAAGTAGTGTTTATTGTCTAAAGGTTTTTCTTTGTCATAATATTTATTGCTTCGTGATGTAAATGACGCTGGAATTCATTCTCATCAAGGATTGCGAAGAGAAGCGCAAGTATATGCGTGATGCAACTGGTCAAGTTCAAGGACATTCTCTGGCAAGTTGCATCGCGACGCCCCGGGCGACGCGCCAGACGCTAATCACTTGTGAACGACGTCTGTAAATAGCAGGACGCGTGACACCGGACAGGTCATCAAGGAGATTAGCACGCCGGTAAATTAGGTCAAGCGTCGCGACGGCGTGATAATAAACTTGGCGAGGCGTCGCGTGCGTTATATATAGGAGCGCGCGAGCAAGGCCGTCGCGGTGGGCGTCGTCAGTGCAGTCAGTGCGGCGTCGTCGTCGCGTGCGTATCATGGGATGTGGTATGTACACGTTACATGGTGTAGGAACATGGGATGTGGTATGTAATTACATGGCGTAGGATCATGTCTTCTCAATACTTCGGAGATAACTGCGACTTTCAAACTTTGATTAGATTTCTGTGGTCAGTTATTTTTATATGATTTCTTTTGTTGCTTGTATGGACTGGTTTTAGAAAGATAGAATTGGAATACATTTGTGTGAAGTTACTATATTTTATAAAAATAAATGAAATTTTTACTTAGTATACTATATTTGAAAAATATGTAAGATGCATTGATAGTTATACTCATTTTATTTCTCGATATCGTTTGCGAGGTTGATGTCAAGTCACTAATGAATCCATAACACGTTCGCTTTCAAATACTCAGCAAAATTATATTTTCATCAGGATTTAGTTAGTTATCTTTCCACCTTGACCGTGTGAATAATCAGAGGCTATGACACACACAATGTCGGCCGGTTGTATCTTAGACATACATTATGGGACTCCTTACAGTGGAAAGTTCGATTTCTTTTAGGTTCGCATATCAAAATGAAGAACTTGCAGATTTTTTACAGAAAAGCTAACCCATAAAAACATAACTGGTTTGTAAAAATACCAGCCAAGTCTCTTCAACTAAAAAAATCAAATAAATATAACAAATGAACTTTGAAAAGTAGTGATATCAAATTATGGGCCAAATCAACTCTTTATTTAAAAAATCAAAAAATTCTTGGACCATAGTCCATATAAATAATATAGAAGTGTAGGTCAGAAATCAAATACAAGACATTTACCGGTATGTTGTGTGAGATTATTTGCGCCTTACGACTTGGCTGGCGTGTAGCGACCGCTCCACTAGATGGCACAGCTGGAGGAAAATTAGCTAGTTGGGATTGCTAAGTCAAACCCGACAAAAGCGTGACATCATATTTTACCGTGTTATTTGGGTCACACTCACTTGAAATACAGCCGTCTGCCAGGAGAGTTGAAATTGCTCTGAAATGATTTATAACAATGAGACATTGTTTGATCTACAATGGATACACGGAGTATTGTTACAATTTATTCAAGACAATTTAATTGCGGAACCAAAACATTTCGTCATCTTCACTTTATTGGAAGTAGGTCTTTAACTAATACCGCTAACAGCTAACTAGATTTATAATAATTATTAATAGTATTAATTCTTTCACAATGAAAAAAGAACTTCTGGTGTATTAAAACTCAAGAACGTAATATTTAAATAAACACGTCCCACGCGCTCCGTTTTAAAATATGTGTGGTTTTCGCGGAATCCGATCACGACCTTAAAATCTGCATTATGATATGTTTTTAAAGTTACCTATAAATAACACTGTAATATTAAAAATACGGAACACTAAACTTCGCCGACAATTTCAGAAATCAGTTCTGTTCATAAAGAAATTATTGCGTATAATATTCTCAGCAGCTAATTTTGAAAATAATTTAAACTAATTTGGGGCTCTAAATAGCTACTTTTTGGATAGGATAGGATAGGATAGGGTGGATAGGGTTTAATATTGTATGTAACTATCAAAAAATAAAATAACCCCTTTTGTAAGCAAATCATATAAAATTTTATCAGTGACTACAACGATTATTGTTTACACATTTATCTTTTAAAAGTAACATTATGAATATTTCTTCAGCCTTCGCTGACCAGCTCCATACATTATAATATTCGAATTACTTTATAATATAAACGTTACATTTTCTTACAATGTCTGTACGAAAGCAACACAAACGCGTTGTACTAACACTTGAGCAACTCAACACCGCTGGAAGGTAAGCGTGGCTTGTTCGCAGCAGTGAACGACGTCGGTGACGGCGTCGGTTCTCTGCGCGACGCCCTCGAGAACATCATGAAGCAGATGCTGGTGGTGTGGTGCAGACAGACCACGGCCGTCAAGATCGTGTCCGGCAGACATTCGGGTGAGACAGTCGTGTCCGACGTAACATTAACATGGCAATCTCCTAGGGACTGATGGGTAATGTTCTGGATGGTTCTGCACGGCATTCTGCTCTCTCTACTATTAGCCTTTAGTTCTAAGTGTGCCTATTTCTATGTATCAAGTAGTAGGTTCGTAATCGCTATTCCTGGATGTATGACTAACGCACTTGACTGTGTCTTGACTGTGCGCACTACACGTTATACGTGGCTCTACGCACTACGATGTATGTTGCTGCATGATGCAATACGCTTTACGCACTACGATGTTTGTTGCTGCATGATGCAATACGCTTTACGCACTACGATGTATGTTGCTGCATGATGCAATACGCTCTACGCACTACGATGTATGTTGCTGCAAGATGCAATTTAGCTAGAGCGCAGTTGTTATTGTACCTAATTATACCTCGTGAAAGATTCTGGGTGTATATTCTAAACCATATAATTTTTGTGAAATAAAATTGTAAAATATACATTTTGTGTAAGTAATATAATTTACTAAGAGCTCAGTTTGGTATATTTTGAATTTTTGAATTATATAGAGCTGTATTCATGAGATCCAAAACGACCCAAACTCCGCTACAATGTAAAACTCGTAATGAAAGAAATTCTCCATTTGCATTATTCACAATGTTATTGTTCCTGCACCCCTCGTATTTTGCAAGCGCCCCCTCAGTGACAGTTGAATGTTCCAGAGTGTGACAAGACCGTGACAGTGACAGTTGAATGTTCCAGAGTGTGACAAGACCGTGACAGTGACAGTTGAATGTTCCAGAGTGTGACAAGACCGTGACAGTGACAGTTGTATGTTCCAGAGTGTGACAAGACCGTGACAGTGACAGTTGAATGTTCCAGAGTGTGACAAGACCGTGACAGTGACAGTTGAATGTTCCAGAGTGTGACAAGACCGTGACGTTGAATGTTCCAGAGTGTGACAAGACCGTGACAGTGACAGTTGAATGTTCCAGAGTGTGACAAGACCGTGACAGTGACAGTTGAATGTTCCAGAGTGTGACAAGATCGTGACAGTGACAGTTGAATGTTCCAGAGTGTGACAAGACCGTGACAGTGACAGTTGAATGTTCCAGAGTGTGACAAGTCCGTGACAGTGACAGTTGTATGTTCCAGAGTGTGACAAGACCGTGACAATGACAGTTGAATGTTCCAGAGTGTGACAAGACCGTGACAGTGACAGTTGAATGTTCCAGAGTGTGACAAGACCGTGACAGTGACAGTTGAATGTTCCAGAGTGTGACGAGACCGTGACAGTGACAGTTGAATGTTCCAGAGTGTGACAAGACCGTGACAGTGACAGTTGAATGTTCCAGAGTGTGACAAGACCGTGACAGTGACAGTTTAATGTTCCAGAGTGTGACAAGACCGTGACAGTGACAGTTGAATGTTCCAGAGTGTGACAAGACCGTGACAGTGACAGTTGAATGTTCCAGAGTGTGACAAGACCGTGACAGTGACAGTTGAATGTTCCAGAGTGTGACAAGACCGTGACAGTGACAGTTGTATGTTCCAGAGTGTGACAAGACCGTGACAGTGACAGTTGAATGTTCCAGAGTGTGACAAGACCGTGACAGTGACAGTTGAATGTTCCAGAGTGTGACAAGACCGTGACAGTGACAGTTGTATGTTTTAGAGTGTGACAAGACCGTGACAGTGACAGTTGAATGTTCCAGAGTGTGACAAGACCGTGACAGTGACAGTTGAATGTTCCAGAGTGTGACAAGACCGTGACAGTGACAGTTGAATGTTCCAGAGTGTGACAAGACCGTGACAGTGACAGTTGAATGTTCCAGAGTGTGACAAGACCGTGACAGTGACAGTTGTATGTTCCAGAGTGTGACAAGACCGTGACAGTGACAGTTGAATGTTCCAGAGTGTGACAAGACCGTGACAGTGACAGTTGAATGTTCCAGAGTGTGACAAGACCGTGACGTTGAATGTTCCAGAGTGTGACAAGACCGTGACAGTGACAGTTGAATGTTCCAGAGTGTGACAAGACCGTGACAGTGACAGTTGAATGTTCCAGAGTGTGACAAGATCGTGACAGTGACAGTTGAATGTTCCAGAGTGTGACAAGACCGTGACAGTGACAGTTGAATGTTCCAGAGTGTGACAAGTCCGTGACAGTGACAGTTGTATGTTCCAGAGTGTGACAAGACCGTGACAATGACAGTTGAATGTTCCAGAGTGTGACAAGACCGTGACAGTGACAGTTGAATGTTCCAGAGTGTGACAAGACCGTGACAGTGACAGTTGAATGTTCCAGAGTGTGACAAGACCGTGACAGTGACAGTTGAATGTTCCAGAGTGTGACAAGACCGTGACAGTGACAGTTGTATGTTCCAGAGTGTGACAAGACCGTGACAGTGACAGTTGCATGTTCCAGAGTGTGACAAGACCGTGACAGTGACAGTTGTATGTTTTAGAGTGTGACAAGACCGTGACAGCGACAGTTGTATGTTCCAGAGTGTGACAAGACTGTGACAGTGACAGTTGTATGTTCCAAAGTGTGACAAGACCGTGACAGTGACAGTTGAATGTTCCAGAGTGTGACAAGACCGTGACAGTGACAGTTGAATGTTCCAGAGTGTGACAAGACCGTGACAGTGACAGTTGTATGTTTTAGAGTGTGACAAGACCGTGACAGTGACAGTTGTATGTTCCAGAGTGTGACAAGACCGTGACAGTGACAGTTGTATGTTCCAAAGTGTGACAAGACCGTGACAGTGACAGTTGAATGTTCCAGAGTGTGACAAGACCGTGACAGTGACAGTTGCATGTTCCAGAGTGTGACAAGACCGTGACAGTGACAGTTGAATGTTCCAGAGTGTGACAAGACCGTGGTCGTGTGTCGCGAGTCCGGGGAGTTCGGCTTCCGCATCCACGGGTCGCGTCCTGTCGTGGTGTCGGCCATTGAGCCGGACACCCCGGCAGAGTCGTCGGGACTGGAGGTCGGCGACATCGTCATCAGCGTCAACGGCGTCGACGTGCTCGACGCATCGCACTCCGAGGTCGTCAAGATTGCGCATGCAGGTTGGTTCACTCTTCTCTCTTCTTCTTCCCGTCATTATCAGCATATTGTCAGAGACAATTTTGATGTTTCATATTTTTTATCTGATGATGTTTGATGTTTTTAATTTTAATTTTGTTTGGGTTTGGTGGTGAGAGGGGGCATGAAGCCTCCATCATAGCTTTATGGTGGCAAGGCGTAATAGGAGTTGATTTAAGTAGAATGTAAGGCGGTGAGGCATAAAATAAAGCTATTTAAGTAGAATGTGAGGCGGTGTGGCATAAAAATATAGCTATTTAAGTAGAATGTGAGGCGGTGTGGCATAAAATAAAGTTATTTAAGAATGTGAGGTGGTGTGGCGTAAAATAAATCTATTTAAGTAGAATGTGAGGCGGTGTGGCATAAAAAACTATTTAAGTAGAATGTGAGGCGGTGTAGCATAAAATAAAACTATTTAAGTAGAATGTGATGCGGTGTGGCAAATGTCTGACTTCTATCAGTAGATTCTATGTGAAGATTGTATTTTAAATATAATTTTTAAATTAAGGTGTTGACTTGCCCCATTTATTGATTCCCTTTTCAATACCTACTGATGTTTTTTCTATTAGAGCAGACTTAGCTCATATTTTGACACGAAATGATTTATATCATAGTAAATTGTAAAGAAAACTCTTTGGCTGAAACTCCTTTTATGGAGGCAATATAGTTTTGACAAAATATTGGATTTTCAATTAATTAAATTAATTTAATAAATGAAGAAGAAAAGATAAAGAAAGAATGTTGTGTTGTTACCGATAACAAACAGGACGTGTAAATGATGTACTTGAGTAGCCTGTTCCTCGGCAGGGTCCGACACACTGAAGCTGGAAGTGGCGAGCACGTGTAAGGCGCTGGCGCCAGTGGTGCGCGAGCTAGGCGCCGGCAGTCCGCTCTACTCGGGCTATCTGTGGAAGCTGGGAGGCGACAAGTGGGTGCGCCGCTGGTTCTGTCTCAAGAGGGACAACTGTCTCTACCACTACAAGTCAGACGCGGAGTGCCAACCACTGGGTGAGCAGACAATGTCTTAGCTGATGGTCACAGCAACGAGAGATCTGAGGGCATATTTTCGAGCTCAAACTGCATGCTGCAACTTCAAACTTGATGATAAATTATAAATTAGCTGAATCCATTGTGCGAGAACGTTTGAGTGCTCGTATATTCGAGCGTGACGTCAAAGTGACGTCAGACTCAACGAAATAGCATTCAATCGGACAAATAAGTTTATCATTTTGTTCGGTCTGACGTCAGGAGGCCGTGAATCCGTATGAAATTTGACCGAAACCTCAGTTGGCTATAATACTCGAACAAGCTCGAAAATATGTCCGAAGACCTAGAAGACTCCCTTCTAGGTGTATGAACCTAGCAGAGGCATATGCCCGAAATCAAATAATACGGACATATATCTACGTATACAAATGCTCTAAAAACCGATGCGCAAAGTATTTTCTGATTTTGTAAACAAAGTGTTGACTTGGCCCACATCAGTGCTGAACTGTGTGTGTGTCCGCCAGGCGCGCTGATGCTGGTCAACTACTCCGCCGAGCGCACGCCCGACAGCGGCCGTCTGCACAGCTTCCGTCTGGGACGCAGCGGCGGCTCCAGTCTGCACCTCGCCGCCGACAACGAGGAGTCCGCCATCCGCTGGCTCGCCGTCGTCAGCCACGCCATCGAGCGTCATGCGCACATGGACGACTGGCTCGACATGAGCAAGCAGAACCTCAAGCTCTCGGCCACGGCCATCGCGCATCCCGACTGCTTCGGACACCTCATGAAGCTGGGCAGGAAGTGGAAGGGTTGGAAGAGAAGATATTGCGTCCTCAAAGACGCGTGTCTCTACTTCTATCCCGAGGCCACGTCGGACAGCGCCATTGGTAAGACGCTCACTCGGTACAGTCATTGAAACATCATTCAAAGAGGTTCTGGTGAAGCCCACTAGGATCTCTTTGGTTAGTGGCGCTTCCTTCAGACATACCGGTGCGCAAATTGCCAAGCCAAAGTTTTAAAAGAGAATTTTCTCTTCAACCTAGTACTTAGCTTATTATATTTGGGAACTTTGCAGATCGTTCCAAAATGTATAACTCCCAACTCCCTGTCCATGTCAAGGTATACCTTTAATGTTCAATGTCTCTAAATTTTGTTGATTTTGTTAAGTGTCTAATCTTGTCCTATGATGATGTTTTGCTTTTCAAGTGGCCCACACACGGTCAATCTTGAGTGACAAACTGACTTGACAAGTCTGGAAGTTTGATCGTGTGTGGAGCTTTCAGTGAAGCTGGTAGAAATTCATACACTGACAGAAATCCCCTATGCCTGCCTTCATTACAAAGTCACCCGGCTTGACATGCAAGTCGTCATACAAGATTGACCATTTATGGGCCATTCTAAGGACTAGAACTTCAATTTTATCCATACAATATTTTATTGGGGTACAATTTCCTATGATATCATATTTTGTCTAATTTGCCATCTACTTCTAGAAGTATGAGATGTGTAGCTGGATGATTTCTGTCCGCAGGAATGGTCTGTCTGCATGGGTATCGCGTGCAGAACTCCAACGCTGGTGGAAAACGATTCGCTTTCGAGATTATTCCTCCGGAGCCCAAGCAGCGGCATTACTACTTCCACACGGACTCCGAAATGGAGAAGAAGAGGTAGGAGGCTGTGTGACCTTGACAGGAGCAATGCCGGACTTCTGCGTGGCCTTCAGGGGGGGGAGGACAATTTTGATCCAATCAATACCATGAAAAGCGAAAATAGCAATAATCTATATTAATGAAAATTGAAAATAGAAGTAATTTAAAGTTCTTTAAATTAGACAAGTACTAAATTATTTAGTGAAATTCAATCATTTTCCGGGCTTGCGCGTATTGTTGAGAGACACTCCCCTAGACCTAAATCGGACCCAGGATTGTAATTTTTTACCTTCTACTATTACCTACATACTCAAAATTCCGAAGCGCTCAACGGGATGTACCTATACAATCATTGAAAACCCGATTTTATAAAAACGATTGAAAAAATATTTTATAAGATTTAAACAATAATGCAATTAAAAAAGTAGGGGCTAAAAAATATCCTTCTGGGGGCCCGAAATCTGAAATGACGTCACTAGCAATGGTTTGATCTCCTTGCAGATGGCTGGCGGCTCTGGAGTACTCCATCGACCGCTGGATCAGGGTCGGATGACGCAAGTGTGCGGGGTGCTCTCATAAAGACAAATCCGCGAAGAAATCGGACCAAACTAGATCTTAACTCGAACATTTCGTACGAAGAGGAGAGCACACCAATATACTCAACGAATCCGTGATGTCTAGGAGGTAAAATGTGCTAGTTTAGACAGCAAACTGAACTGCCAGGAAACATCGGTTGTTGATCTTGGAACCACTTGCTTATGGTTCCAAATTCAAGAACTTGTGTCTTGTTTTAATTATAAATAATAAGAGAATAATGTGTCAAATAATACGTGTCAATGTGTGATAATGTTAATATGGATTGATATATCTTGTTATCCTCGCACAAAATCATGGTTTCTTTGTTCAGATTTGTTTCAAACGATTCGGTTTATGAACAACAGACAAGGGTGTCCATTGGTTACGTCACAATCTCTTAGGCCTTCTTCAATTCCCTCCCCATGTCATCGTCACAAAAGAACTATTTTATCCACGATAAAACACTTATTTATGAAAGGTAAGATTGTGAACACTTGTTAGTGTCACTTGTTGTTAGTGTTGTTAGTCCATCAACCCTCTCTTTGTGTACGTAATACATGGACGCCCTTTACATATTTATCCGACGAATAGCTCCGTGTATGTCCAATTAAGCCATGATAGAGCTGACAAATCGAGTTATCACATCCGGAGTTCGTAATGCTGTTCAAAGTGTAATTTATGAAAGTTTTCTAGGATATTGTTGGTGTTAAACGTATTTTACGTGAGTCTGAGAAATGATAAATAAATGTCGAAAAGTGCGCTATAAATGTTCTGTTTGGCACCAAGAATTGTATGCGAAATAAAGTCACTTCATTAGAACGGTAGAAATACCATTATTGATTGTTATTAATATTTGTATTTGTTAAAACAATATTAATTGCGATTATTTGTATAGATTCTAAATAATTGGTCTGTTTTAATACCAAGCGAGACATGACGTGACACGACATGACATGTTCAGACATGGCGTCATGTCACCATGTCGATAAATCCACTTTCTAACTTTGTCTAGAAAATGTTTGAGATTTATCACGAAGCTCAATAAAACCACAAGACTAGTCAGGAAATAAACGGGTTGAAATGATATTATCTAAAACCAAAAGATCTAAAATAAATCTTAATGAATTTCCAATAAACGAACCTGGTATCTGTTGAATCACCAATCAGACTTCTCAGTTGGAATTTACTAATTTTACTCCTGAATCCAAATTCAATAATTCTGCAATAATTCCGTGACAGTTCGTAGTGACTTCGTACTTTGTGACAGCGAATCAGCAGAGTTGCATTTTTATTTTATACAAATGTTGACTTTCTGTTTGAATTCTATAAACTAGAATCTGCTGTAAAGTGTGAGTCTCAGTCTCATCGATATGACTCGTGCATCCATTTGGCCAGAGCAAAGAGGTTATACAGCGAATCGTGGAAGATTCAAGTATTGACAATTGATTCTTATTTGAAGGAAGTCCGTAATTATAAAATTAATATTTCCCAAAGAATAAAGATATTCCGTTCCGTATATTTTTGTTCAATGCTTATGCTTCATACTAAGCTCTTATTTACTCCTTTCTATTTTTGTCGTTCTTTTACCAGACAATTTTAATCATTATCCTTGATGTTTAATCATCTTATGTAGGATAGAAAAAAGAATGACGCGGTCTGTTAGTAGGGAACCTTCCCAACATTTGTCCATCGAAATGAGGTAAACCATAACACCTCATTCAGGAAGGAAAGATGGCTAAGGTAATTGAACCCCGGACAGGGGAATTCAATTTCAGAGCCCCTGAGAACTCAAAGGCTGACTTCGTTATCGCTCCTATGTTTTGTTGGGTTTGATTTGACCTTGCGATATGATGAGAGTGAGCTGTCATTCATTGCAATTTCATTCACTTTGCCAATGCATGTTCACATTCTGCTAGTTTCCTCTGGCACCTTGCCTAGTGAGGCCAACAGATGGGACCACATCGAGTTCAACAGTGACGCGATTTTAACAGTGATTTCGAGTCTGCAATACCGTCATCTTCTGCTCCATGGAAGTCCAGTGGCGAGTTCTCGTACGCAGTGTGGAATCCAGGTATGCTCAGGTGGAGGGGGGAGTGCAAACCCCCTGGACTCCTCAGTGACCCCCCTTGGGAAATAATTAATCGCTAAACATATCACTAATCAATACGGCTCGCCATTCAAATGGAAAAACAAAGATTCCTAGCAATAAGTGCTCTACAATTTTGAAGTCTTTGAAATGTAAAAATAATCAATGATCTTCGTAATATTAAACTGTCAAATCACTTGGATTGTTTACGTCCAAGTGCTTCTTGATAAGAACCACGTAATATTCATACGTCATCATTGTGACGTCATATCAAGCAGTACGCAACTTTAGCACTTACGAAGTGTGCTACAAGTTTAACACTAACCCCCCACCCCACACCCTGAACTTAAATAGAAATAATTATATGATGTCACTTATGACCCGGCACCTCCACTACGCCGAGCTTCATAATATAGCCGCTAGGCTCGACGTCCGTTACCGACCTAACGATTCTGAGATTTGTCGATAGAGGGCTCTACTTGGTCCATTGGAGGTTGTTGCGCTGTTCGGATTTTACGACTTTCACCGACTGAGGCTCTGCTTGTTTCGTTACTTCTGATTCTAGCCGCTAGGAGTTGATTATCGACCCAAGTCAAGTAATACTGTTTACCGATAGGTCACTTTGCCATACCTTGAGAGTTGATCAAAGATGTTCAAAATATTTCCTCTGGTTCAATTTTAACACATAGGTAATACATAATTGTTCCACTCAGCCTATTCGAACATGTTTTTGAACCCATCTCTATTATTTGTTTTTTACCTCTTGCTGGCGCTGTACCTACGTGTTTCACTGAACGAGATCAAATGTTTCAGAAAACATGCATAATTGTGATTTTACCTGTTTGCCCGAAACAAGTATACACACTTTCAGCCACTCCGATGAAGAACATACATTTTCTGGACATTTGTAGTCTTGAAATATTTGTAAAAAAAAGAATCATTTCTCGAATTAGTTATCATGTCATACCTCCAACTAATGACAATGAATGAGGTTTGGTTGACTTGTCTCACTCTATGTTGATATTATCTAATCTTTGATATTATTATTACTTATGCCAAAATCAGCAATATATTCTCACGACATAGCAGAAGTGCAGGATAGGATAAGAATACTTTAAATCAGTTTCAAAATCATTTTTAATCAAGAGTATATTTTACTCGTTGACGAGTTCATATTGAGTAATTAATGATTTTATGACCAGATCGTGGTAACTTCCATGAATGATTTTGACTACCCATGCTGTATACCTACACCGGATCTATCCTGACAATGTTTATATGTTCTGTGCATGTTTATAACTGCAATAAATAAATAAATAAATTACTTTCGTGAAGTCTTAACTTATGACGTAGTAACCATGTCTTATTGCAAATATTGACATGAGGTTGCTTGGCAACTCATTATTCACTTTCCTTGTTACTATGCATGTTTGACACACGCCCCCACCACCCTGCCTTACTTATCAAATTTACCAAAATGAAAAAGAAATGCTTCTTAGTATTTGATTATGTTTACCCAGTTTATTATTATCTGGGTATTTGACACCCAGATAAACAATAGTTGTATGGTAGGATTGTGATCAGAGCCATTGATTAAATGCTTTATTGCGGTAAGGGCTCTGTTGTTAGATACCAGTTTGCGCTAAGGAAAAGCAGTAATTTTACAAGTTTCTTGAAATCAATTTGATTATTTAACTTGTATTACCCTCTTCAACCCCAAACAGGCTAACAGACCTGCTGGCGAAATGTCACTGGGTTAATTCACAGCTAAACAAAGCAATTACCGCAAATACAGCATTTAATAATTATACTATTATTGGAGAGTTGTAAATTTTTAATAGGCTTTTCGAGATATTCTTAAAACTGCTGCACAAACTAACGTCCTTGCTACAAAATGTTCTGGACGGCTTGAAGCCCGAGCCACCTGATGCGCTTATTACGCCACTGGATACACCACTGGCTCAACTGTTATTTTGTTTTTTGTGTAAGTTCGAGGGCACTTGATGATTTTGCGGCTGACAAAAGGCTCTTCGACTAGGAGATGGTTTGAGTGAATTCGAGAGTACTTTAGAACCATTACATTCAACCTTCAAGCTCCAATAAGAAAATTAATTATACACTAATCAAGTATTAGAAATATAATGATAGGTTGATGTCTTATCTTGAGAACTACGAATCATGCCTTTTTTATTAGTATACAATCATAACGTGGCAGCCTTCTTTCTGCTGCAGACATCTCTTTTGCATGGCTGGCCTTGTCGTGAAGTTCAGGGCAAAATCAAATTATTAAACAATTCATATTACAATGTTCAAGGTTTCTTTGATTCGATTCATGTGACATTTCCTTCACCCCTTGGTCCCCGCCCACAAGCGCCGAGGGGGGATTAGGGGTGCAAAGTGGCGGCTCATGCTCGCAAAGGTCCCGACGAGGGCAAAGGGTAACTAACTGCAGCAGATGCCTCGTCGCCCCCTCCTGATCGTCTAAATGAGGCTGAACGCAATCTGTCAGCGGAGTGGAAGTCGGCAGAGTAAACAAGCGTGACCTTTGACATTTGCACTCTCACATATTTCTACCTGCTCGTTGACAAGTACTCGGCGTAATCTGAGCAAGGTTCGAACCCGGCACGCGCCAGGACGGCCTCCAGCTGCGCTCGACGGGGTCTCCATGTCAGAGGGTCCTGATGCTGCATACGTGATTAAACTCGAGCTCAGACAAAAATGTACTTACATTTAAACAGGATTTAGCTCAGTTTCATTAAAACATAATATGAAGTTTACTCAGAGAAGATGACAGCCGAATGAGGTATGAAGGAGAGAAAATAAGAAAATGCCATGAAGGTCGATCACCGGGATGGAACTCGGGCCTCTAGAGTGAAAGTGGGTTCCCTATACAAGTCCTAACAGGTTATATTAGTAACATAGGATTAGGTAAAATAACATCTGAATGTGATTATACATAGGTTCTAAAGCATCCCTTTCGCATCTTGGAAGTCCTAACAGTATGAGGGTCGTAAAAGATGTAACTGTGAGTATCCATGCTGCAAGCTGGTTCTGCCGCACCTCAAGGTATAATGAGCACTTCGGGACGCTTCTATGCGCGGTCTCTTAGACGCTGGACGTCGGGACGCTTCTATCTCTCAAGCGCGGTCTCTTAGACGCTGGACGTCGGGACGCTTCTATCTCTCAAGCGCGGTCTCTTAGACGCTGGACGTCGGGACGCTTGTACCTCTCATGCGCGGTCTCTTAGACGCTGGACGTCGGGACGCTTGTACCTCTCATGCGCGGTCTCTCAGACGCTGGACGTCGGGACGCTTGTATCTCTCAAGCGCGGTCTCTTAGACGCTGGACGTCGGGAAGCTTGTATCTCTCATGCGCGGTCTCTCAGACGCTGGACGTCGGGACGCTTCTATCTCTCATGCGCGGTCTCTTAGACGCTGGACGTCGGGACGCTTCTATCTCTCATGCGCGGTCTCTTAGACGCTGGACGTCGGGACGCGTATATCTCTCAAGCGCGGTCTCTTAGACGCTGGACGTCGGGACGCTTGAATCTCTCATGCGCGGTCTCTTAGACGCTGGACGTCGGGACGCTTGTATCTCTCAAGCGCGGTCTCTTAGACGCTGGACGTCGGGACGCTTGTATCTCTCATGCGCGGTCTCTTAGACGCTGAACGTCGGGACGCTTGTATCTCTCATGCGCGGTCTCTTAGACGCTGGACGTCGGGACGCTTGTATCTCTCATGCGCGGTCTCTCAGACGCTGGACGTCGGGACGCTTCTATCTCTCATGCGCGGTCTCTTAGACGCTGGACGTCGGGACGCTTGTATCTCTCATGCGCGGTCTCTTAGACGCTGGACGTCGGGACGCTTGTATCTCTCATGCGCGGTCTCTGAGACGCTGGACGTCGGGACGCTTGTATCTCTCATGCGCGGTCTCTTAGACGCTGGACGTCGGGACGCTTCTATCTCTCATGCGCGGTCTCTTAGACGCTGGACGTCGGGACGCTTGTATCTCTCATGCGCGGTCTCTTAGACGCTGGACGTCGGGACGCTTGTATCTCTCATGCGCGGTCTCTCAGACGCTGGACGTCGGGACGCTTCTATCTCTCATGCGCGGTCTCTTAGACGCTGGACGTCGGGACGCTTGTATCTCTCATGCGCGGTCTCTCAGACGCTGGACGTCAGGACGCTTCTATCTCTCATGCGCGGTCTCTTAGACGCTGGACGTCGGGACGCTTGTATCTCTCATGCGCGGTCTCTTAGACGCTGGACGTCGGGACGCTTGTATCTCTCATGCGCGGTCTCTCAGACGCTGGACGTCGGGACGCTTCTATCTCTCATGCGCGGTCTCTTAGACGCTGGACGTCGGGACGCTTGTATCTCTCAAGCGCGGTCTCTTAGACGCTGGACGTCGGGACGCTTGTATCTCTCATGCGCGGTCTCTTAGACGCTGGACGTCGGGACGCTTGTATCTCTCATGCGCGGTCTCTTAGACGCTGGACGTCGGGACGCTTCTATCTCTCAAGCGCGGTCTCTTAGACGCTGGACGTCGGGACGCTTCTATCTCTCATGCGCGGTCTCTTAGACGCTGGACGTCGGGACGCTTGTATCTTTTATGCGCGGTCTCTGAGACGCTGGACGTCGGGACGCTTCTATCTCTCATGCGCGGTCTCTTAGACGCTGGACGTCGGGACGCTTGTATCTCTCATGCGCGGTCTCTCACACGCTGGACGTCGGGACGCTTCTATCTCTCATGCGCGGTCTCTTAGACGCTGGACGTCGGGACGCTTGTATCTCTCATGCGCGGTCTCTCAGACGCTGGACGTCGGGACGCTTGTATATCTCATGCGCGGTCTCTCAGACGCTGGACGTCGGGACGCTTGCATCTCTCATGCGCGGTCTCTTAAACGCTGGACGTCGGGACGCTTGTATCTCTCAAGCGCGGTCTCTTAGACGCTGGACGTCGGGACGCTTGTATCTCTCATGCGCGGTCTCTTAGACGCTGGACGTCGGGACGCTTGTATCTCTCATGCGCGGTCTCTTAGACGCTGGACGTCGGGACGCTTGTATATCTCATGCGCGGTCTCTCAGACGCTGGACGTCGGGACGCTTGCATCTCTCATGCGCGGTCTCTTAAACGCTGGACGTCGGGACGCTTCTATCTCTCATGCGCGGTCTCTTAGACTCTATGACTGATTGACCGGTCCGATGAAGAATGTGTCTGTCACCGCGAGTGATGTGCAGCTCGTTCCTGCGCACTGCGGGACTTCTATTGCCAACATCACGCTGCTCTGGTTGGCACCCCTGACATGCGTGTGGTCGGACTACAAATGACAGAGCCGTGTCTAATGACGAAATGATAGCTCTCAAACCTATAATAGAAAACCGATTAAGAAATTCCGGTCGTTTTTTGAAAGAATTTCCATGTGAATGACTGTCAAACGCGTTCGTTTTATAAATCTTAAGATTTTTGTAGACGATTAATAAGATTTATGTTGGTTGTTGAAAGAATACCTATGTATGTTGATGGCAGTGTCATCAAGTAGAAAAATCTGTCCTATAAACATCCATAACGTCAAAGATTACAATGTAAGTGAAGGAGTACATGGCATGTGATTTGGAAAGGCTGGTTCAATAGGTAGTATACATATTTTTATTTTCAGTGTACATTTTTAGTTTTAATGTTTTTTGAGGGACAAGTCGCGCCAACACTTGCCAGAAATGCTAAAGCTCATTATTTCCTCTTCGTTAAAAGGTCAAGAAGGGTGGGGGGGGGGGGGGGGGGTTGCATATGTTACACGATGACGAGTGTTGCAGGTTGCCTACTCGCAGGTGCATCAAAACTCACATTATTAATTCCAGAGACGTAGCAAGACGTCAATTATTCGCCATCTTGTTTCCAACTCATTATATCTCATCACAATATTCATGGACTGACACTTGTTGATTACACAGTGCGTGGAGCAACATCCTTGCCAGCCGCAATTATCTTCCAACTAATACATTTACCTCAATCTATGACACCTGGCTTTTGAACCCACAAGAAATAGATAATTTTACACCTTCCGTTTTATTTGTAGATTGTGAAAGATTTCGGTGCGGGAGTCTGCTACCTTACGTCTGTCCCTGTAATTAAGCGGGTGGTTTTTTGAAGGGCAGATGGCGAGCAGGACGCTTGTGCGTGGTGCGTTTACGACGGTCAGTAACTCGCGGCAATGGAGCCGACAGAACTTATTTACATGTGAATAATGCAACTCACAGGAACTGAGAAGACAGCGTCTTTCTTTTCTCTGCGGTCGTTCATCTTGCATACAGCCGCCGCGCGCCTCATAGCGGCAAAATGTCGCTCACAATACTTTCCAAGAAATCTTTCTTCCTTTGCGTTGGAGTACGTTCGCGCTTACAATTCCTTCTTATCAATCGTGCTTTATGTTGGGCTTTCAATTCTCTCTTGCTTTGCGGTGGGTTGCGTTTAGGAGCTTTCAATTCTTTCTTATTAATCTTCGAGTTATATGGCACTGGAACTTTCAGTTAGGGCTTGCATTGCATTGATAAAACTACATTGCGTGAATCTATACCGGCTTGTGTCAAGAAATGCAACAACATGAGGTTCGTTACAATATATTACATCGCCATGTAACTAATGTGTCATGTCATGTCATGTCATGTCATAAATGTAGTATAGTGTAAGTTCCTCATGTATATTGTGGGCCACAAGATTAAAACCTCCTATTTTTCGAAAACTAAAGTTATTATTTCTGATTAGAATGATGATTTGAATTATCTTACGGGAAGAACACAGAAGTATATTGCTCTGAAATAAACATAACCCTTCTGCTCAGCGGGGTACAAGAATAAGGGCTCAAGAATCAATATGCGATACGATCTCTTCAAGTTCAGCCCGGAGACTTCTTGTAAATCTGACATTAGAATAGAAAGAAGGTATACCCCAATTTAATTTTCCATCCTTCGATCTAATTTATTCGAATTGATATGAGATTTGGTAGGTGTAACCTAGACTTTTGTAACCGAACTAATGCCAGCTACAGGTAGGTATCTGATCGGACCTCTCTGTCACTCGCCTCGGCCGGCCATCTTGCCGTCTCTCTCACTCTCAGTCCATCGCCGCCGGCGCCCAACGTGGAGCACGTAGAGAAAAAACTTAGCCTCGTCTTTTTGTTATTGTTGTTGCTGGTCTAAGACATGCTCGAAGACACCGCAACTTGAAAGCGACTCTATTCATATAATAATGAAAAGAAATTATGCTAACCCTTCTCAGAATTCCAGTCAATGTTACGGCAACAAGTATTTCTATACTTATGGATCGGTGTACCACGATTCTTGTACATTGTCGTATTATTACGACTTGTAGGTAAACCGAACAAACTTCTCAGATGCAATCAGTGACTTTATATCCATGATTCTGCTAAGTCTTGGCAAGTTACAACCAAGTTCTAACGGATTGACTTTCGACGATGCCAAGTTGAGCGCACTCCGACTCAAGTCCTCGATGGTCCAGCTTCTTCTACATAGCTGGAGGTGTTTTTTGTGGTTATGATCCGAATACCAATCAGAAAGCTGCGAGATTTCAGAGACGGAAACTGTAGAGTCCGTGCGACAAACATCTGCCACTGTGCACTCATCTTATGCAGCTCAGACATTTGCATGCATTGTGACGTCACTGCTCATCAGCTCATGGTGTTGACAACTTCAAATCATCATTTTATGAGCAGTTTACTCGGCAGCGATCACGGATATCACATTATAAAGACAAACATTATTTACTGCATTGAATAATGAACGCTTCCATGAAAACAAGCATTTTACAGTCAGTCTAATAATTTTGTGTATAAATAAATATGATAACACGCAGTGCAGTGTAGGTATATTGTAAATTTATACATTTCGGGCTATGTAAGAGGTGACAATATTTTACAATATACTAAAACAGTAACATTTTGTTCAAATTTTAAAAAGGATTTCTTAAATCGAAAAGTAATGTTATTTTCATTATTCGTCAGAATATTGCATTGCATACTTAACTTTCTATTTGCATAATTGATGTGATGCGTTTTCACTTGCATTGGATTTATCTCAAACGGGTTCAATGTATTGTTTCAAATACGAGAAGAATATCATTGAACCATGGTTTCAAATGTTTACAAGTTCGGTTGGATTTGCATATCCAATGCATATGCATATGCATATGCATATTTGCATATGCATAATACAGTAATAATAGTTGTTCATACTAGGACCGAATAAGGACTGGGAACTATAGCTGGGACTAATCAGGACTTGGAACTATAGCTGGGACTAATCAGGACTGGGAACTATAGCTGGGATTAATCAGGACTGGGAACTATAGCTGGGACTAATCAGGACTGGGAACTATAGCTGGGACTAATCAGGACTGGGAACTATAGCTGGGACTAATCAGGACTTGGAACTATAGCTGGGACTAATCAGGACTGGGAACTATAGCTGGGACTAATCAGGACTTGGAACTATAGCTGGGACTAATCAGGACTTGGAACTATAGCTGGGACTAATCAGGACTTGGAACTATAGCTGGGACTAATCAGGACTGGGAACTATAGCTGGGACTAATCAGGACTGGGAACTATAGCTGGGACTAATCAGGACTGGGAACTATAGCTGGGACTAATCAGGACTGGGAACTATAGCTGGGACTAATCAGGACTGGGAACTATAGCTGGGACTAATCAGGACTTGGAACTATAGCTGGGACTAATCAGGACTGGGAACTATAGCTGGGACTAATCAGGACTGGGAACTATAGCTGGGACTAATCAGGACTTGGAACTATAGCTGGGACTAATCAGGACTTGGAACTATAGCTGGGACTAATCAGGACTTGGAACTATAGCTGGGACTAATCAGGACTGGGAACTATAGCTGGGACTAATCAGGACTGGGAACTATAGCTGGGACTAATCAGGACTGGGAACTATAGCTGGGACTAATCAGGACTGGGAACTATAGCTGGGACTAATCAGGACTTGGAACTATAGCTGGGACTAATCAGGACTGGGAACTATAGCTGGGACTAATCAGGACTGGGAACTATAGCTGGGACTAATCAGGACTGGGAACTATAGCTGGGACTAATCAGGACTTGGAACTATAGCTGGGACTAATCAGGACTGGGAACTATAGCTGGGACTAATCATGACTTGGAACTATAGCTGGGACTAATCAGGACTGGGAACTATAGCTGGGACTAATCAGGACTGGGAACTATAGCTGGGACTAATCAGGACTGGGAACTATAGCTGGGACTAATCAGGACTGGGAACTATAGCTGGGACTAATCAGGACTGGGAACTATAGCTGGGACTAATCAGGACTGGGAACTATAGCTGGGACTAATCAGGACTGGGAACTATAGCTGGGACTAATCAGGACTGGGAACTATAGCTGGGACTATACAGGACTGGGAACTATAGCTGGGACTAATCAGGACTGGGAACTATAGCTGGGACTAATCAGGACTTGGAACTATAGCTGGGACTAATCAGGACTGGGAACTATAGCTGGGACTAATCAGGACTGGGAACTATAGCTGGGACTAATCAGGACTGGGAACTATAGCTGGGACTAATCAGGACTGGGAACTATAGCTGGGACTAATCAGGACTGGGAACTATAGCTGGGACTAATCAGGACTGGGAACTATAGCTGGGACTAATCAGGACTGGGAACTATAGCTGGGACTAATCAGGACTGGGAACTATAGCTGGGACTAATCAGGACTGGGAACTATAGCTGGGACTAATCAGGACTGGGAACTATAGCTGGGACTAATCAGGACTGGGAACTATAGCTGGGACTAATCAGGACTGGGAACTATAGCTGGGACTAATCAGGACTTGGAACTATAGCTGGGACTAATCAGGACTGGGAACTATAGCTGGGACTAATCAGGACTGGGAACTATAGCTGGGACTAATCAGGACTTGGAACTATAGCTGGGACTAATCAGGACTTGGAACTATAGCTGGGACTAATCAGGACTTGGAACTATAGCTGGGACTAATCAGGACTGGGAACTATAGCTGGGACTAATCAGGACTGGGAACTATAGCTGGGACTAATCAGGACTGGGAACTATAGCTGGGACTAATCAGGACTGGGAACTATAGCTGGGACTAATCAGGACTTGGAACTATAGCTGGGACTAATCAGGACTGGGAACTATAGCTGGGACTAATCAGGACTTGGAACTATAGCTGGGACTAATCAGGACTGGGAACTATAGCTGGGACTAATCACGACTGGGAACTATAGCTGGAACTAATCAGGACTGGGAACTATAGCTGGGACTAATCAGGACTGGGAACTATAGCTGGGACTAATCAGGACTGGGAACTATAGCTGGGACTAATCAGGACTGGGAACTATAGCTGGGACTAATCAGGACTGGGAACTATAGCTGGGACTAATCAGGACTGGGAACTATAGCTGGGACTAATCAGGACTGGGAACTATAGCTGGGACTAATCAGGACTGGGAACTATAGCTAATACTAATCAGGACTGGGAACTATAGCTGGGACTAATCAGGACTGGGAACTATAGCTGGGACTAATCAGGACTAGGAACTATAGCTGGGACTAATCAGGACTGGGAACTATAGCTGGGACTAATCAGGACTGGGAACTAGAGTGATGTGCAAGTGTTGTGTTATCGATTGCATGCGGAGCGGAGTGGAGTCTGTGAACCCGCGAGGGAGGGTCTCTCTCCGCGTCGCCAGAAGTAAGTGGGTGACTGAGCTACAGGTGTCCATGGTTTCACGTCTGGTAGTAGCAAGGCAAGCGGCGGCGGTTCAAGTAGCGCTGCGGCGGGAGCGCGGGGAAGCTCTCAGATCTGCACAGGTAGCCGCCATCCAGCCAGCCAGCCAGCAACAGCAGTCCGCTTCACCCGTGGCCAGTCTGATACACGCGCTCTCGCAGCGCTCGCAACGCAACCACATTCAAATAACACCACATTAGTCGACAGAGGGTTGGGATGTGACTTTCCTCATGTGACGTACACATGTGTGGATTACGATTGAGATTTAACATGTGAATTCTTTAGTGGCTGAAAAAGTGCGCGCGGTTTTGTGAATTGTGAGGGCGTCAAGTTGAGTTTTGAGTACGGAGTGGTTTTATTGTGTCCCGTGTGCCCCGTGGAGTGTAATACAAAGCCAGTAAGAGACACGCATATTGGATTATACCAGGCTGTAAATAAGGTAAGAATGACTTGTTTTCAACAATCGGTAGTATTCTCATCTGGAGCTTCGAAACCCACCTCAACAATAGGCTTATTTGTTGTTGTCTATTGTGACAGCTGAGGGTGGTTCTGAGGGTTCATTCAAACGCCTGCTGTAGTTTACGAGTATTGGTTAGAAGGTGACAGCCATATTGAATTTTATTACACCGAGCGCCTCTGTGTTGGCAGGTAGCCATCTTGATTCGGCAGGTGAGTGAGAGAGAGAAAGAGATGGGGATACATCGTGGGTGAAACAGAATACAAACGTTCATAGAAGAATGTTTTATACTCCAAAGTCTTCATTGTTTAAACTTCTATTCGGAAAACTTGGTTGACATTGTGATTTAGTTTGTTTTTGTTCCTCCAGAATGCGCGTGAGGCGCCGCGACGTCACCTAGAAGCCATGCCTATCGAAGGAAGTGATTCGGCGTCCAGCGCCGTCGCCTCGTCGTCGCGCGATGACGTACTTCCGCTGCAGTTGTCGCGGCCGTCCCGCGGCGACGGCGGCTTCCATCACAGCATGACGTCGCCGGGAGGGCGCGCCGCGTCGTCGTCGTCGGGGCGCTCGGGCGTCGTCGCCAGGAGCGGCGCCGGGTTCGAGGTGTCGACGCTGTCCTCGTACCACCAGCACCTCGCCGCCGCCGCCGCCGGCCTGGGAGGAGGATTGTTCTCGACGACGACTCCGCATCATCATCGTGAATCCTCGGCATTCGTCCCCGTCGTCCCCTCGCGCTTCGTCGGCTACGGCGGCGACCTCCACCCTCTCATCTCCGCCGAGCTGATGCAGCAGGCGGCGTCGGGACGGGAGGGCGGCGCGCGAAGCGAGGAGCGCGGCAAACACGACGAGCGCGGGGGAGGCGCTGGGGTAGGCGGAGGGAGTGGGGGAGTGATCGCATATTCAGGAGTAGTGGCATATTCGGGAGTGAGGAAAGCCGCGAGCTTCGACTTCATGTCGTTGATGGCGGACAAACGCAAGGAGTTGGCCTTGAGAGAAGAGGCGGCGTGTGTGGCGGCGGCGGCGGCAGGACTATTCCATCATCGTGGACAGCCGCCCCCGCCCGGCATGCTCGAGCCACCCCCGCCCCCCTCGCATCATCCCTACGGTCCGCCGAGCGGGTTGTTCGGCCCAGGGTCAGTGACCGGCGCCGGGCCGTCGTTCCCGTTTCCCGGCACTCCATCTGGCATGTACAACGCCGGCCAGCATCACGGCCACCTGGACCGACGCCTGTTGCGGGCGCCGGGACGCGCGTCCAGGCCCAAGAAGCAGTTCATCTGCAAGTTCTGCAACCGGCAGTTCACCAAGTCGTACAACTTGTTGATCCACGAGCGCACGCACACAGATGAACGCCCCTACTCCTGTGACATCTGCGGCAAAGCGTTCAGACGTCAGGACCATCTGAGAGACCACAGGTAAACACCCAATACATGGTACTAACATGGCACTAAAGTAGGACCAACTAATGATCTTCCTCCTCCACATCACTCCAACCTCCTTGGTCGACTAGAGAGTGAAGGATTGCGGGAGTGAGAGAGAACGCGCTAATCTCTGTAATCCAGTTAGCTGTGCTCTAACGGTCCTCCATGACACTTAGCGATCGATATCATCTCACTCGCTGCGAGTTCCGTGAACCTCTCGGTCGTAAACGCATGAACTATCGCGAGAGTGAAGATGAAATCCCGCCACCCACAACATGAAGCTCTGCAACCAACTCCTGAGCTTTGTGACAAGTTGGCTTCCAGTTGGTTTCATGTTCCGTATTTTGACCCCATGAAGATGAAACCCCCACGTTTATTCCATATTCATAACACGTTTTAGTCAACTTAAAAATTGATCATTATCATATTTATCACCGTCATCATCGTCTCCTATAATTGTTGATCGATTTACATATTCGATCGTCGGTCTCGGCTCGGACTCGGCTCGGACTCGATCGCTGAGAGCTCGGCTGGGTAATTACCTAATGGAGAGTCGATCTTTGGAATGTTTCACATATGACGTCATCCCTGTCGCTGGCCAATGGGGATGTCGGAGAACTTGAGCGCTTTGTGATCGAAATAATGAGATAATCAGAATATGATACACATTTTCAAACACGAGGTTATTATAAAATATCGAAGATTAATGATCCAATCAATTTGGCAAGCGTTATTGAAGAAGGTTTCGGTCTGCATTTTGTATTGTCGAGAGAGTCGACATTGGGGCCTCCATCTGCATCACGGTGGAGTGTACTCCACCGTGATCTGCATAGAATAGCGTGCTAATGCGTATGCTGTAAAGTAGCAAAAGATCCATGTTACTATATCCTACAGAATTGCGGAAACGATGTTTTGTATAACAACCACGCTTGTTGGCTTCGTGCAAATGTTGCCATCAGATAAGAAAGCGTTTAACAATGACGTGAGCCCATCCTTGCATTGTCCGCTTCTTCGCGGCAAGAATATTCCAAGTCCACTGTTTAGGCTCCTTCTCGAGCTCTGCGTGGACATCAAGAAGACAGCAATGTGAGTCAGATCTGCGCCTTTCTATTATGTCTGAAGATTGACCACATTATTCGGGGCGTTGATTCGATTTCTTCTCGCGCTTCAAAACAGCAGCCAAGAGAATGGCAGTCGGGAAAGAAACTTACGAACACTCTCTAGATACAAATATATTACACATTGTACTGCAGTATTTGGAACAATATAATTTTAAAAGTGTCACTGACATAGGATATGAACAATTTTATGTTCATCTTCGTGCGACTCAAAAGAAAAAATACATATTTTTTTCTCTATAGCCTTATTTCGCCTTAAAATCATTTTTGAATAGAAAAGCTAACAAATGACCTAACCATCCATGACAAACCGGACTATTGTCAGATAAAGTCGTAGACACTTGCGGAGGGATTTAGTATTATTCACATTTGTTTATTTTGATCAGTATTGATTTTAAACAATACGTAAAGGATATTTGCAGACTTTTGAGTGTCATTCTTCTTACTAATAAATCCAGAGAAATGTTTGAGAATATATTGGCAGCTCTGTAAACTAATCTCGTCTATGCAAGTCTGTGTACAGGTTGTCTTGGTAAATGTATGCCACATCATTTAGTACTTCTAAAGGACAGTATTTGATAAGCTGCATCACATCCATGCCAAGAGTCGTCCTTCTCAGTTTCAAAGTAAACATTGACTGCATAGAAGATTCACTGGCTGTTCACCTGTTGCCTCCAGGGTCTCCATATCCATCCACGTCACGTGACATTTAGCAAAAGTTGATTCCACGCATCCAAGGGGGGGGGGGGGGGGGGAGCTTGTTACTTGCGCAAATGATGGAAAATATTAATTGAAACAGTGCATAATATTTTACTGGACACTACTTGTCACTTCCATGAAAATTTTAAAAAAAAAGTCAGAAAAAGATTTGAGACTTATGTAACTTTTTTCATCGAATCCCCCCTCCCCCCCCCCCCTCCCCTCTCTCAAACAAGCATAAAATGTATGACTTCAACACTGTCTTCATTCTCCATTACGCTTGTTATTTTTGTTCGTATGTTTATCAACTTATTTCGCTTCTCTGTGACATATTCTTGTGTCGTTTTCACTGATCTTGTCCCAGCACTGGCGATCCACCCCGCCGTGTTTGATGGTCTTCCAGTGTTATGACGTCATCTCGTCTCCCACGTGGTCTCCACCTGGCACTTACCTTGCGACTACTGTTTCACATAAACCCTTCTCACGCTATGGCAGGTGGGAATATGTAATATCGTCTTCTGAAAGACGGGAAGTTGCACTCAACAGAGGCGATTCGTTTCATAATAACTCTAAATCGTTTCCGCAATCAAATGATTATTCGTACAATAAATTGGAGTTCTCTGTCCCTCTAATGTAAAGTTAAACATTACGTAAAATATAGCAAGTTGGCTCAAAGGAAACGATCTGGATTTGCACTCTGGAGACCCGGGTTCGAATGTTTCAGTTCTTTTTCATGACTGAGGCTTTTCGTTGTTTCCCTCAGTCGAGAGGCGAATGTTGGGAAGGTTCCCTACCAATAACAGGTCACAACCATCTCCTTCCAACCTTCTTCATCATCATCATAATATGTATGCTTTACTTGACAACTTTTATACATTCGTAAATTTTGTATAATTTTTATTGTAATGTGGAAAAAATGCTTACGAAATAAATAAATAAAAAAAAGTCTCCAAATTACCATCAAAATTGTTCCTCACCATTGCCTTTAAAAGAAAACAAAAAGAAAGAATCGAAAACTCCATGGAAATGGCGTGGAGTAAGAGTTTGAATTCAGTCTTCAGTGAGTGAAAACTAATCCTGGAGTATTTTCTAATGTGTTCGAGGGTTGTATGAATTCTATACTGGATAAAAGAGTCTTCTTCGGTGTTAGCAGAAGCCTGCATTATTCTGGTCGGCGGAGCAGTGATTGGATCCACGTGTAATGAATGTGTGAGGCAGCACTCGGTGATGGACATTGTTCTCACGCCCGTCATAAACATTCCTCTCTCGGCCACCCACCTCTCCATCCATCAGCCCAGAGACTACTTAACGATGATTTCATTATGAACAAGAAGCAGCGAGTGTCGGCGGCTCGACAATACCGGCGCCTCCACTGGCTCGGGAAAGCCGGCTCCTCCACAGGCTCGACAAGGTTTAGCGATGGCGTCACGCAGCGCCCACTCGCGCGCATGCGCCAAACAATGCCATTGTAGGTGATCAACGACGAAACTCGAATCATAATCGTAAATTATAACGATCCTAAAACCACAGCGCGAACAGAATGAAAAGTCAACACCAGAATGGTTTTCACCTGCCTTCGTTTAGGAGGGAAAATATTACAAACCCATGCGTTAAACGTCTCGACCGTAAATTAAATGTCAGTCTGGGTCACATTCTTACTCCCATGCCTTCTTACAGCTTCTTATGCCTTCTTTCCTTGTCGAGAGTAGGAGAGCCACGGGAGTACGTCATACCCCGTGTACTCCCTCCTGAGTAGTCTAGGAGGTGTAACTCCTTTGTCTTGGATGGCGCGAATTACTCCCTTTACCTCCCGTGTAAATGAGCTAAAATGTTATTTCTTTGTATTGGACGTGGAAGAAGGTGAATTACTCCCTTTACCTCCAGTGTAAGTGAATGAGGTGTTATTTCTTTGTCTTGGACATGGAAGAAGGTGAATTACTCCCTTTACCTCCCGTGTAAATGAACTGAGGTGGTATTTCTTTGTCTTGGACGTGGAAGAAGGTGAATTACTCCCTTTACCTCCAGTGTAAGTGAATGAGGTGTTATTTCTTTGTCTTGGACATGGAAGAAGGTGAATTACTCCCTTTACCTCCAGTGTAAGTGAATGAGGTGTTATTTCTTTGTCTTGGATGTGGAAGAAGGTGAATTACTCCCTTTACCTCCCGTGTAAGTGAACTGAGGTGTTATTTCTTTGTATTGGACGTGGAAGAAGGTGAATTACTCCCTTTACCTCCCGTGTAAATGAACTAAGGTGTTATTTCTTTGTATTGGACGTGGAAGAAGGTGAATTACTCCCTTTACCTCCCGTGTAAGTGAACTAAGGTGTTAGTTATTTCTTTGTATTGGACGTGGAAGAAGGTGAATTACTCCCTTTACCTCCCATGTAAGTGAACTGAGGTGTTATTTCTTTGTATTGGACGTGGAAGAATGTGAATTACTCCCTTTACCTCCCGTGTAAATGAACTAAGGTGTTATTTCTTTGTCTTGGACGTGGAAGAAGGTGAAAAGGAAGCTTGCAATTAGTCTTGCGTTTCTTGCGTTTCCATGAATTACAGATTCCTGACGTCACATCTCGTTGCGCACAATCACGCCGGTCCGAGTAATTACTCTAATTATTCATTGAAATGCCAATTAAGTTTTATTACGTCATTAATAATAATCGCCTCTGTGTAGCTTATTGTGTGTGTTGTCTCTCTTTAAATTAACTAATACATGGAAGTGACCAATTAGGCTATACGTTTGAAAGAATTTGGTAATGGATTCTGGTTTCTAATTTCCCTATGTACAGAAGCGTAGCGCTAGGGGAGGATCGACTCATTAATTACTTACTTCGTTAAGTCAGAGCAAAGTACGAGAAGGCTCATGTCTTCATGTTTCATTTTGAAACTGAGAAGCAGCTGAAGGAATTAGGATTTACATTCCCACTTGGTTCGTCTCAGACCAGATGTATTAGAAGTAATTCATATTCGCTGCATGGACCCATTTTATCTTTACTTTTTACCCCTTGGGTGGAAGATAATTTGACCGTTTAGTCTGCAACCCAGACATTTTCTCTCATGGGATCAAATTCTGTATCCCTTTCAACTTTGTTCAGCCCCCACAAGTTTGATCTCGAGTTATAAGAAGCGTTTAATTCGCTTCGGTACGTCGCCAGCTACCTGTAGCTTGGCCACTCAACTGGAAACGCAACATAGAATCTGAGAAATGAGTAAAAAGTGCCGCGCTGGAGGTGAAAATCCGCACCCAAGGACTTATTTCGTCTCGTTTCAATCTCTCTTTCGACCATAATTTCAGCTTATTGTCGCGAACGAACGATGTAATAACAGACGACATCCCCAAGCCTGTGTTTTATCGCGTCTTAGCGTTGTGTCGAGCTCGGCCCAACAAAGTTCGAACTGAATGTGCAGAATGCGTCCAGGAAGACGAAACCGGTTGAAACTCTTTCTTCGAGAAGTGAGACTCATTAACTGCAAACTAAAAGGTGTAACTGCGAGTCTGCTGGATCGAGCTATTCTGATCTAATTTGAATATTCATGAAACGCTTTCTGGTTTGGGACGATATTTGCCTCGTGGGCAGAAGCCTCCGCTCCGCTTGCATATCATAAGAGCCATGACATCTCATGCATATTCTAGTCATTCTTATCCGACTGGTCATCAGCAGACCACCAGGTTCTGAAGACAGAAGCTTGTTCTCAACTTTTACCGCGCTTTAACACGCATTGCCTAAAAACAAAAGTGCTACTTTGTTCTGCATTACGATGCTATCTCGCGCAGTCGCACAGAGTGGCACTCTCTTTGCGGCGAGTCTCGTGGCTTCTTTCCGTGTTGACTCGATGTCGATGTCCCTGAAGAACGCGTCGCGTCTGTCGTTCATCTTTGTCTCTCCCTCGCTTTGTTCACTTTTTACCTCGAGTTTCTCATCTCGGCGCAGCCTCTCAGGTAGAGATGAAGAAGCAAAGGACCGGTTTCCCTCCGCGGTTGCCAGATCGCCTCTCTACCTCATCGCCATGCAAATAATAGTCAATATATTTCGTGAATTAATATTATATATTATGGTACGACAATATCGCATTTAACCCCTTGGCAGTGCTTTATTTTATGGATGGTTAATTGAATGGGCTGGTCCGATGTTTGAGACTGGCCAATAGGGTTTCGTTGCGTGATGATCTGATTTATTGCGAGTATTGGCATGGCATGTGGAGGTTGCCATGGATACGATCCCGCACGCGATCCCAACCTTCCCTCGCGTCGGTGTCGGTTTTCCCGCGTCGGTCACTCGCTGGGTTTAACAGTAGTTTCTCTTGTGTCCTCAGATACATCCACTCCAAGGAGAAGCCGTTCAAGTGCGGCGAGTGCGGCAAAGGGTTCTGTCAGTCTCGCACGCTGGCGGTGCACAAGATCCTGCACTTGGAAGAGTCGCCGCACAAGTGTCCCGTGTGCAGTCGCAGCTTCAACCAGCGGTCCAACCTCAAGACGCACCTCCTCACGCACACCGACCACAAACCCTATGAATGCAACTCCTGCGGCAAAGTGTTCCGACGCAACTGTGACCTCCGTCGCCACGCGTTGACGCACGCCGTCGGCGACGTCCCTCCCGACGCGCTCACTGCGGGAGACTCCATCGGCCCGGTGCCCGGCAACGCTCCGGAGACGTTAAACAAAGACCACCCTCGTGGGACGTCGCCGTCGAGTCGCTCGTCCTCGGAGTCGACGCCGACGAGACGCGAGACGACGCCGTCAAGAGAGCGCAGCAGCAGCCGCGAGGACATTTACCACCATCATGGCTCGTTGCCACGGCGATCATCGCCTCCCCCGCGGCGAGCCTCCCCTCCGCCCCGACGCGTGTCCCCGGTGCCCATGACCCGATGTCACCACCAGGACGCCTCCAGCTCGTCCAGCTCCTACACCATGCGACCTCCCACGGACCACGTCGAGCCGCGGCCACCGCAGCTGCAGATCCGTCGTGACCTTCATCACCCCGTCAAGTCGGCGACAATCACGAGCGGCTCTTTAGACGCCGCGACGAGCAACTTCGGCATCTTCCGACGCCGTCTGCCGGAGCCTCCCGACATCTACCGAGCCGCATCGAGCTTGATTGGTCGACGTCCTCTGACGCCCACGAGAGCGCTGACTATCGGCAGGACGTCGATGATGGGCATCATGGGAACCGTGACCAGTAGATCGACGAGTGAAATTAGCGACTCCATGCCGTCGAAGTCGTCTGACAAGGAGGTTCCTAGCACGAGTAGCAAGTGTGATCCGCCGCCGCCTCCGCCCTCACCGCCACCACCTCCACAACGCCCACCTCAGAGGCCACCAACTACTAAAATGCACGGCTTCAGTATTGATGAAATCATGAGACGATAATTGCGGTTTTGTTCGTGTCATTTGAACCTAATCAATCATTGTGTGACTAATTCGAGGCACAACAAAGTGTTACTATAAAAATGGCCAACAATAGCAGTTCCTTAATAATTGATGTTGCACTCACCTTAATGATGACAAATCTCAATCCGAAACATTCCCAAGTGAATTATAGTTAATGTCCTGCTTGATGGAGCATGCAGAGGTTGGGTCACCGCGAGTGAATATAAAATACATGAATAAGACCTCTTACAAGCTGCGGGCGATTCTTGCCGGATTAAAAATGTCTAAAGAAAAGAAGACATGAGAAAATTGAGATGATATAAAAAGATAGTACTTTTTTCTTCGGCTTGGACTGTGGCTAATTTTTGTACGACGGACTCTGAGTATAATGAGCTTATTTTACATTTTTAACCGTCTCTAGCCAAAGATCTGTATGCCGATGTATATGACTTGGTCTCAAACAGTGATTCATATTTTTGTAGAAACGATCTCAGCTCTCTTGAGGCGTGTGAGTTTTAGTGGACAATCAAGACAGGTGTACATTTATTGTACACAGAAAACTCTAGAGTCTAAATTGTGTGTCTGTCACTCAGGTGTATTGTTGATAGTTGTACATTGAAGGCATTGTTGAATACCTAAAATCTGTTTTCATTATGTTTCATTATTAATTATTAAATTGATTAGAGGAGATCGAAAAAAACGTTCAACAAATAAATGTTTGACTTTCTTGATTATTCCATGTTTTTAGTTTGGTTTATTTGACTCGGCTTGTTTCTTATGGTACCTTTCTGTTCCCATCAAGGCACGAAGCAATCGCACCAAACTTCCTTATAAGATCCTATATTAAAACTTATTACAGCTCTTGGCATTAAAGCATTCCTGGCTTTCATATTATACAAGAAGATCTTTTATTCAAGCTGCGGTCTTTATATGAGTTTTTTTCTTCATCTTCTATCATTCTATATCTTGTAGTAAGTCTTTCCATCTCTCTCTTCATATCCATCTCTCTCACTCCCATGGCATGGACTTGTTTCTTGGTTTATTTGTCGGTTGGTAGATCCTGTTTCGTTCAGTGGCCCCAAGGCTCCTGGCTGCAGTGAAGCCAACCTCACCATCTCGCTTGGACCCCGCCCTACACGCGTAGGACGCCTGGCTGTTAGTGGCTTTACATATTATCTAGAGCAGATGCAGGCCAGCCAACTGTCGTCTCTGACTCACTTGTGTGATTGCTCTTTACTTTCAAAGAGGCTGTGAGAACCACCGCCTCCCGCATACCGCTCGGAAAGCATCCAGTAGGCAGAGGCTTGTCAATCTCTGCGTCACATATTCTCTGCAGACTTTGAAGAAGCATGCTGCAGGTTGGAGAGAAACAAGTGATCACTGATCCGTGATGGATGTGACCGGGGATCGAACCCGATACTTCAGCTGGAATCCAGTCTTGGAAAACGACGAGTTTCTGCAGCATTCTGAAACATAATATATTCAAAATGCTAAACTAATCGTCTTATTATCTGATCTTGTGCCTTTGCTTTTACGAGGAATAATAAGAACATCAATGCATATTAATTACAGTAGTAATAACAATATCTGGAGTAGACGAGCATTTAGCGCGGTCATGCTCTCATGCCACAACATATTATAATAGTTTCTAATTAAACCAGAGACGCTGGGAAGATATTTTATAAACGTGACGAGAAAGAAAATATTCTATCGTCTATGATTTGGTGTGTGTGTTGGGAATTGGATCGAAACCCGTCCGACGCCGCTTGGACCGCGTGGATTGTAATTAAGCCGAGGTGATGCTATAAATCAGACGGTTTTTTGTTAATTAGCTGTGAGATGAGATGTGGGATGAGAGATCGAATACTCTCGGTGCAGCAAATAGTGACCGGCCGATAACAAGCGGACACCTTCTTCGTTATCTTCACGTTTATATCAAGACTTCTGATACATGATTGAATGTGTTTCACGATAAATTATTAGAATTGGGAGAATGATTATTGATAAGATAATAAAATCACATTAGAGCATCTCGATTAATAGGTTAAAAAAATACAGCTGTCAAATACCAAAAATATTACCTCGTTCAATTGTTACAATGACACTATTTCAATACTCTGTTAAAAACAGTTTAGGTTTAAACGGTCATTGGGTAAATCAACTCTCTAAAATTTAGCAGAGTATTGAAAAACTGCCCCTAAGAGCAGTTTTACAGTGATCTGTAAAATCGGCTGTTAAGTTTAACAGTTGATTAGGACCATGGCAACATCCAATGGCATCTGGACTGGAACGACGACGACGACTGTTAGTTAGTCAATACTTAGCAAGGTATTGGAAAACCGGCCCGTTTGAGATGGGTCCAGATAATCATTGGAACCGACTGTATAATGTTATAAGAGTCTAATTCATTATTTCTTCTTGCTGTCATTCTTACTTCTTTAAATGGCTTTAAAGATCTGCCGCTGAAAAGAAACACATTTAATTCAGGTATAATGGCCCTTCAAATGTTCTTTAGAGTGTATGTTGAAAACTTGTAGTGATTTTATTCCATCTCATTTCGCGAAAATAGCAATGTTCAATTTAAATTAGACTTAGTATATTATTAGACCTCCAATGGGCGAAAACTGTGTCTATTACTTCTAGGCTAGTTCTGTTTAGCATAGAGGTAAGAAGTCGATGCAGAACTCCTAACTCTACTCTGGTCCATGGTTCAAACCTGACACATCTCCAAATCACTAGCTTTGAGATAAATCGAATATTATAGGCTGTAACCTGTTACTGCGTCAACTATCTTTTGGACCTTAATTAAACTAGATAATATATTATGCAAAATTGATAGAACATGAAATTCTTAATCCAGTGATACATTATTTTTTTGTGGAGGAGCCGTGTCAACCCCATGGAAGAACAGTGTCGGTGGAGGAGCCGTGTCAACTCCGTGGAAGAACAATGTCGGTGGAGGAGCCGTGTCAACTCCATGTTAGAACAGTGTCGGTGGAGGAGCCGTGTCAACTCCATGGAAGAACAGTGTCGGTGGAGGAGCCGTGTCAACTCCGTGGAAGAACAATGTCGGTGGAGGAGCCGTGTCAACTCCATGTTAGAACAGTGTCGGTGGAGGAGCCGTGTCAACTCCGTGGAAGAACAGTGTCGGTGGAGGAGCCGTGTCAACCCCATGGAAGAACAGTGTCGGTGGAGGAGCCGTTTCAACTCCGTGGAAGAACAGTGTCGGTGGAGGAGCCGTGTCAACTCCATGTTAGAACAGTGTCGGTGGAGGAGCCGTGTCAACTCCGTGGAAGAACAGTGTCGGTGGAGGAGCCGTGTCAACCCCATGGAAGAACAGTGTCGGTGGAGGAGCCGTGTCAACTCCGTGGAAGAACAATGTCGGTGGAGGAGCCGTGTCAACTCCATGTTAGAACAGTGTCGGTGGAGGAGCCGTGTCAACTCCGTGGAAGAACAGTGTCGGTGGAGGAGCCGTGTCAACCCCATGGAAGAACAGTGTCGGTGGAGGAGCCGTGTCAACTCCGTGGAAGAACAATGTCGGTGGAGGAGCCGTGTCAACTCCGTGGAAGAACAGTGTCGGTGGAGGAGCCGTGTCAACTCCATGGAAGAACAGTGTCGGTGGAGGAGCCGTGTCAACTCCGTGGAAGAACAGTGTCGGTGGAGGAGCCGTGTCAACTCCGTGGAAGAACAGTGTCGGTGGAGGAGCCGTGTAATGTTTGGCTAATATTTGCAATGATTTAGCTCAGAAGTCACGTGATCTCGCCGACCAATCCGAGTGCTCCGGGACGAAGTTCAACACCTGCCGATGAGCGAGGGTCTGGGTTCGAGCCTCCACCGTCACGTCACGTGACATTAAACACGATCTATTTATGTAACAGGACGGATTTTCCAATAGGATTGATAAAATGTGCATAAACCAGTAATATTTTATGACTTTATAACAGAAAACGTCGCTCCATTATAATATCGATGGAATGGTAATCACAGTAGGTGTGTGACATTTTATAGCGTAATTAGTGAACGTTTGTTTTGCTGGTTGCAAATTCCACTTTGCTATGACGAGATTACTATGTTAAGTATTATTTGCACTGCAATGCATTTATATGAGGCTCGCTAATGCACCGAGCATGTACAAAAACGGTTCAAAATATGCAAATTCAATGTTCATTGTAGAAATAAAAATTGTGTCTATCTCAGAAATTAATAGGTACTACTATTAGACTGGTATTACTATCTGAAATGTAGGAATGAATTACCAACAATTGGATTAAATTCAATATTTTCAATAATTGAACTAGGTATCTGATTGGTTGTGCCTTCAGTTTAGTCCAATCAGAGCTTAACTTTGGTAATACCCGCCAATTACCGGTAATAACGGTCATGGCAGCACCCAATCAAATATTTCACAATTACTGAAAATTTAGTAAATCCATCACAATTTTTGCTTTGGTAAACCCAAAAGCTATAGTAGCTTTAAATGTCATTGGTTAAACCGGGCATATCAATATAAATAAATAACTAAATGTTGGACATGGTTGGACCATATTTAAAACTCCATGGTTGGACTAAGGGGCCGCATTACCTATACCATTAGTTTCAGTTTCAGTTTGGGAAATTTAGTGTAGGTATGTATTAACCATCAATGTAGTTTGAGGTAAATTGCAACTGAGAAAATAAGCTACTGAATAAAAAATGCAGTAGGTATAAAATAATAATGGTAATACCAAAGAGTTTCTAGTAGGCTTCGACTAGAAACTCTTTGGTAATACACCACATTTTCCAAGTGGAGCTGAACTAACTGTAGCTTAAACTAATGGTAATACGGCCCTCAGGTACAGCCAATCAGATGCTTCAAAATGATTGAAACATAATTGAATTTAATTTAAATTTTACGTCTTCTGCCTTAACTTTTAGTTGGTACTACCGGCACGTATAGAACTGTAATTCCAGGTAACTATGTTATTGGTTGTTGTGACAATATAGTCTAAATCAAAAGTTAAACTTAAAACCATAAACAAACAGACGAACAATCTAACAGACGATTAAAAACAATATTTTGCTGCTTCTCGAGTAAAACGGAGAACAACGTTGCATCTTCGGCAGTGTCTATAGAGCATGGATGATGATTGCAGACAGCAAGACTGCGGGATTCGTGACCGCGTTTCCTTGTGTTGTGTAGTGCAGGTGTTTCGCGGGGCGTGCACTGCCCATCAGGAACATTGCGAATCATACGGGCCGTGGTGGCAGAACATTGCGAATCATACGGGCCGTGGTGGCAGAACATTGCGAATCATAAGGGCCGTGGTGGCAGAACATTGCGAATCATAAGGGCCGTGGTGGCAGAACATTGCGAATCATAAGGGCCGTGGTGGCAGATTATTGCGAATCATACGGGCCGTGGTGGCAGAACATTGCGAATCATACGGGCCGTGGTGGCAGAACATTGCGAATCATACGGGCCGTGGTGGCAGAACATTGCGAATCATATGGGCCGTGGTGGCAGAACATTGCGAATCATACGGGCCGTGGTGGCAGAACATTGCGAATCATACGGACCGTGGTAGCAGAACATTGCGAATCATACGGGCCGTGGTGGCAGAACATTGCGAATCATAAGGGCCGTGGTGGCAGAACATTGCGAATCATACGGACCGTGGTGGCAGAACATTGCGAATCATACGGGCCGTGGTGGCAGAACATTGCGAATCATACGGGCCGTGGTGGCAGAACATTGCGAATCATACGGACCGTGGTGGCAGAACATTGCGAATCATACGGACCGTGGTGGCAGAACATTGCGAATCATACGGACCGTGGTGGCAGAACATTGCGAATCATAAGGGCCGTGGTGGCAGAACATTGCGAATCATACGGGCCGTGGTGGCAGAACATTGCGAATCATACGGACCGTGGTGGCAGAACATTGCGAATCATAAGGGCCGTGGTGGCAGAACATTGCGAATCATACGGACCGTGGTGGCAGAACATTGCGAATCATACGGGCCGTGGTGGCAGAACATTGCGAATCATACGGGCCGTGGTGGCAGAACATTGCGAATCATACGGGCCGTGGTGGCAGAACATTGCGAATCATACGGACCGTGGTGGCAGAACATTGCGAATCATACGGACCGTGGTGGCAGAACATTGCGAATCATACGGACCGTGGTGGCAGAACATTGCGAATCATACGGACCGTGGTGGCAGAACATTGCGAATCATAAGGGCCGTGGTGGCAGAACATTGCGAATCATACGGGCCGTGGTGGCAGAACATTGCGAATCATACGGGCCGTGGTGGCAGAACATTGCGGATCATACGGACCGTGCTTGCATCGGGAGGCTGCGCAACGCTGCACGTGTAAATTCTCACTGTTCTAATTGGCGATGGATGATTGATTATGCTGATGATTGGGGGATGAGGTTGAAGAATGGGTAACGATGGACAGTGGGAAGGACGAAGGTACCGGTCGTGACATATTAATCTCAGCGTTGTCTCTCGACTGAAGAAATTCACGAAGAAACCTCAATCAGAAAGCTTTTGGATCGACCTCGGGAATGCACGGCCATAAGGGTTTCTGCCAGAGCCATCTTGCTCTGTTAGGCTGGTGTATTTACTACCATGGAGCTGTAGTCTGGTTGTATTGAATGATTGACAACCGCCTCACATCAATTATAAAGTCAGAAGACGTTCAATCAGTGGTGAGATAATAAAACAAGAGTGTTCATGAGTTCAACGTCATTCTATGTCGATATTCCGGGATAATCTCCGTGGGATAAGTTCACTTCGCATCTGCATCTCGTACCTAAGTGGCGTGTTGAAATGGCGTCGGCGAGCATGGGACAGGTGTGCGATGTGATTTGCATGTAGAGGGCGTCAGACTCGATGACAATGACTTTCTGTCGCGGTAGCGCGCAGACTCACGGCAAATATCACCTCTGTTTACCAGCGACTCCACCCTCCCGACGATCATGCCACACACTCTCGCCGCCAAGCCAAGTGCGCGTACTAGATCACATGTGCGCAGGTACAGAAGTGAGCTCGCACCGCGCAGCCGAGGCTAACAGCGCAGACTCACGGCAAATATCACCTCTGTTTACCAGCGACTCCACCCTCCCGACGATCATGCCACACACTCTCGCCGCCAAGCCAAGTGCGCGTACTAGATCACATGTGCGCAGGTACAGAAGTGAGCTCGCACCACGCAGCCGAGGCTAACAGCGCAGACTCACGGCAAATATCACCTCTGTTTACCAGCGACTCCACCCTCCCGACGATCATGCCACACACTCTCGCCGCCAAGCCAAGTGCGCGTACTAGATCACATGTGCGCAGGTACAGAAGTGAGCTCGCACCACGCAGCCGAGGCTAACAGCGCAGACTCACGGCAAATATCACCTCTGTTTACCAGCGACTCCACCCTCCCGACGATCATGCCACACACTCTCGCCGCCAAGCCAAGTGCGCGTACTAGATCACATGTGCGCAGGTACAGAAGTGAGCTCGCACCACGCAGCCGAGGCTAACAGCGCAGACTCACGGCAAATATCACCTCTGTTTACCAGCGACTCCACCCTCCCGACGATCATGCCACACACTCTCGCCGCCAAGCCAAGTGCGCGTACTAGATCACATGTGCGCAGGTACAGAAGTGAGCTCGCACCACGCAGCCGAGGCTAACAGCGCAGACTCACGGCAAATATCACCTCTGTTTACCAGCGACTCCACCCTCCCGACGATCATGCCACACACTCTCGCCGCCAAGCCAAGTGCGCGTACTAGATCACATGTGCGCAGGTACAGAAGTGAGCTCGCTCCATGCAGCCGAGGCTAACAGCGCAGACTCACGGCAAATATCACCTCTGTTTACCAGCGACTCCACCCTCCCGACGATCATGCCACACACTCTCGCCGCCAAGCCAAGTGCGCGTACTAGATCACATGTGCGCAGGTACAGAAGTGAGCTCGCTCCATGCAGCCGAGGCTAACACGACGTATGAGATCTAAATCTGCTTCATTTATAAACAATGCATTTATATAGGTATGTAGAAAGAAAAGCTTCATCAGTGGGTAGACTGTATGGGCGGGTTATTGAGAAGCGACTTGAAGACCAGATTAATATTGACGAGGAACAATGTGGCTTCACAGCAGGCAGATCATGTGCAGACAATATTTTCTCCATAAAGCAAGTGATTTCGAAGCGAAAGGCAAGGAACACCGATACGCATCTTGTATTTATAGATTTGGAAAAGGCATATGACACGGTACCTCTTAAGAACCTCTTTAAAATATTGGATGAGAGTGGGATCAGCAGCAAGTATATCAACACTATAAAGAGTATGTATTACCAACAGGAGAGTGTTGTTAAAAGTGGAAATAAATTGTCGCAACCTTTCATAATAACAAAAGGTCTACGGCAAGGGTGTTGCTTATCTCCCACTCTATTCAAAGTGTATGTCAACGAGATTTTAAAAGAGTGGCAGAGGAAATGCAGGGGCATGGGAATTGACGTTGGTGGTGAACTTCTTCATACTCTCCTCTTTGCTGATGATCAGATATTAATGGCCTCAGATGAGTATGACATTGATTTTATGCTGAGGAAGCTTAATGATGCATATGAGGAGGCAGGATTAAGAATCAGCGTTACAAAGACGAAATATTTGGTGGTTGGCAAGGAGTTTGGAGAGGGCTTGGATTTGAATGGACAGTGTATCGAGGTGTGTGAGCAATATAAGTACTTGGGAACTGTAATTGATAAAGAAGGAAACAGTAGGAGAGAGATATCCTGTCGTATTGGTCAGGCGAGACAGGCAATACAGAAGCTCAATTCGTTACTCTGGTCCGGGAGTGTAGGTAAAACCACAAAAAAAAGAATATACCAGACGATAGTTCAAAGCATACTTCTGTATGGTGCAGAAACGTGGGAGATGACGCAGAGGGATAGAGAAAGGCTGCTTGCAGTGGAAATGGATTTCTTAAGAAGGAGTTGTGGAGTCTCAAGATTAGAGCACATGAGGAATGAGGAGATAAGAAGACGGATGGGAGTAGAAAAGACGGTGGTTAATTGTATAGAAACAAATAGACTTGTTTGGTATGGGCATGTTCAGCGCATGGAACCTCAGAGGTGGCCAAAAAGATTAGAGTCTTGGTTACCTCCTGGAGGCCAAGTCTTGAAACTTACGCCTTCAGGACGCAAACGCTCTCGGACGTCATAAAGTCCCATTTACTGTAAGAATGATCGACATTGAAACATAAAGTCAAGCCATTTATTTGATTGGCATCCAGCAATCTATTGCAAACAATTTATTAACATTAAAATTATAATTACAGATGTTATTCAGTCATTAAACTTTATTCAAAATGAAGCTCAACAGTTAACAGTAGATTTCAAGGTCGTCATTCTTACAGTAAATGGGACTTGTTGACGTCCTAGAGCGTTTGCGTCCTGAAGGCGTAAGTTTCAAGACTTGGCCTCCTGGTAGAAGAAGACGAGGGCGACCAGAAGAGGATTGGAAGAAACAGGTGCTGCTGGACATGTCAAGAAGAGGAATTGGTGGTGATGACTGGACGGACAGAGAGAGGTGGCGTCTGGAGTGCGGGAAACGGCCGGCTTAGAGCTGTAGACAACCCGCTATTATTATTATTATTATTAGAAAGAAAAGCGCAGAAGCAAAGGTTCAGCAACCAAGTATGTACGAGATCTATAAGAGGAAATGTGAAGTAAAAAGTACCTCCAGAGCCCGATGTCCAGTTCAATTATTCTTGAGGTGAGCTCAAAGACCAGAAATTCTGCATACTGGGGTCTGTGTAGCTCCGTTGTTAGAGCTCTAGCCCGTTAAGTGAAAGGTCCCGGGTTCGAGCCCCGGTTCGGTCAGACATTTTCGCTGCCTACGCCAATCGTATTTTAATGGCGACACTAGTCATTAAGAGAATACTTCAATATAACCGTTTTTGTGGACTTAAGTCAAATTGAAATTGATAGGGATTGATTAGGATTCCAAAATTGTGGACATCGGGCCTACTACCTCTGATGTACAGAACATGATATATGTTCATTATGTTAATAATATGTTCATTATGTTACTATGTTCATTTTGAAGACTTGACATCTGTTTTTCCGTCGCCATTAGCCTCGCTGCAGAACAGTGCGACGTTAAGCCCCAGACAAAAAAATCTGTTTTTAAAGGTATGTAATTTTATAATGGATTATGTAGGCCAGTTTTTATAGACATTTGCATCTTTGGTTTCTTCTAGATGTGATGAAAGTGTTCCTGAAAATGGGTGGAAAATAACCCCTGAAAGGACTACTTTTAAACGGTAAAACGTTGTTGCATGATTGGAGGCTGTTAGTGTTCTGTTTCACGAAACCTGACACTTTTTAGTCTAGTCATAGTAGCATCTTTTTACAGTTGTTTGGGAATATCAAATATGAACAACTACTACGTTGAAAAGAGTTGATCGGCGGTACTGAGTGAAGTGGGTTAACTTCGCCCACAAACAGGTCCCTTGACATCAGCATTTTGTCGGAATCACGCCGTTCCTTCATTTCACACACCCAAGGCTTTCCGTGAAACATCGGCAAATGGTGTTTGATCCGATATTAGCGCGCAACATTTGAGCAATGTTTGCACACCGCGTCTGTTTGCCTTCTGGTCACGTGACACTAGTTCGTCATCTCCAGCGTGTTCTCATGTTGCAAGATCTGTTGCTAATGACACTGCTTCTCGATGCGTCCAGCTGTGCTATTCACTGGATTACTTACGAGATGAGATATGGCAACGCTGCGCTTAAGCAGCGCGCCTGACGGAGAATACAGGAACCTGCCACATAGGCTGACAAACCTATCTATCCAGGGCCGTTTTAAAGTTCAGCTAAATCTATTTGGGGTTTTTACCGATTTGTATTTTACATGTTATCATTGGTATCATACCTATTCATGTATAATCTGCTAAACGTAAAAACCGTACTTTAGAATGCCAAAATCGAACAAATTCCCTATGGAGCAATTCTGGGCCCGGATTCACGCTTTTCTACCGTGGGTTTTAAAATAAAACCCCTTCTTTCACTGCTTATTATACACCAAAGATGGGGTAAATGATCAATTCACCCGGGGGAAAAGCTTTGTGACCTGGGCCCTGGGGAGAACTCAAACCCCAATGAACACCCAATGAATGTACGCAATGCTTTTACGTGTAAGTATTTATACAGATGTTCCTAACGTCCTGCATGATCAGGAGATTCCTGGGCTCATGTTCCTGTGATGATGCTAAGATTGTTACGCAACAGACCAGAAAAGACGTTCACTTCCCAATTGTATTCAAATGAAAATAAGTCATGTGATAATTAATTATCATCTAGCTTGAATATTTCACAAATGTTATTTTGAAAACACTCAAGTAGGTCACTCTTACGACATTACCCGAATATTTCTAATAAAACTTTAATATTATCCATAATTGTCCAAAATTTTAATTTTAATTTTGTAAATTGAGAAAATGTCCCATATATTTTAATCGTCTAGAATTTAAATTGTATCTATTTTATGAACATAATGCCAAAACAACTGGGAAATATTTTGATCTGTCATATTTTAATATTCAATAGTCATACAGTACATACGACCTGTAGGAAATTTTATTTTTGAACTATCGGAGAATTTTGGAAAGATAGATCTGCAAACTTTGTAATTGAGGTGTAAATTGATGGTACCCAATTTCCCAAATCTTAGCTTGATCAGATGAACGGTACAAACAGAAAAACACCAAACAAGCAGAGGCAATGCTAAATCTAAATCTTTTTCTTAATTATATTTATAATCTTATTTCTTTGTTGGATGCCATGATTTGCTTGCGGGCCATTCCATGAAACATTACTCTAAGGCGTTCAGAATGTATTCAATCAAAAAAATTAATTTCCAGATCAAAATGTGTACAAAAAATCCTGTATAGTTGATGGAAGACGTGTTTTACTGACCCTTGTGTCTCGAATTATTGCTCGAGGCAGAGTTCCATTCTCTTTTCCTCCCCCACACTACTTTATAATCTGAATCGCATTCGACGACATTGCTTCGCTATGCCTTGGTTGAGTATCATCTTTCATTGGTGGCAAAACGATTGAAAAATCTAAATCTAAATACTCTAGATCTAGGAGATATAAATACTAAATATCTGAAATATTTGAAATATTCGACTAATTTCATTTTGATTTAGCTGAGCATGGAAGAGCGTTGTGTATTACAATGTTGTTCCCAGAAAGCTGGAACTAATTCTGTTTTCAAGCTGCGCCACAAAGTGTGTCATATATCCCGGCCTTGACTGCGCAGGGGGTAGCTTCATGGCCGATATAACAGCATGTGTGGGCAGTGGGGACTTCTGTTGGTTCACCTGATACCTGGTGACCCGTAGCCGGGGGGGTGAGGGGTGTACAACACTGCAGGGGCTGGGAGATCACCTTTACAGCCCCATGCATGTTTTGCCACCCCTATTTACCTGTAGCCCTTGTAAGGACCCTCATAAATCCTGCGCAGAATGCCCCAGTGTCGAGTGCCATTACGCAAGTCCTTGACACACTGCAGTGACACCTGAATCCATTCATCGGAACTATTTCAAGGTCCCGGTTGTCCGAAATGTCCAAATACAGGTGGACAATACTTTTGTCACTTTCAGTTTCCATGTCAAATAAGAATAAAAATGTAAACAATAGAAGAACCTCTGCTTAGTGTGGGAAAATAACTTCCAACGAATGTTGTTACAATATTTGCACCTTTTCGGTTAGAAAGAAAAACAATTTTAAGGGTAGAGAATTAAACGCCCGTGCTAACTCTTTAAACAAACTGACCGTCTTGATGATGATCCAGGTGCTGTGATACAACATAGGAACATCAGATGGCCGTGCTTTGCCGTCGCAGGGGATGCTATTGCGTCATCGGCCAGTCCGCGATCCAGATCAAGATGGCAACTAATTCAATGCAAACCGATAGAAAGTGAGTTAATGTGCGACTTCCTGAGGTGTAAAACGCTCCGATTAGAACTGTGAAGGAGACAATCGAGTGAAAGCAGCTGTGATGTCAAATCATAATTCCCCAGGAGAAATATTGTATTTGAGGATCACTGACAAGATAATCTGATGTTTGATGGCCGTGAGGGAGCAGATAGGTTGAACACACATTGCATTCTCCATACTTCCTGACTTTGAACACGTGACTATGTGGAGCTACACTATGCAATTCAAGTTAGGCAGCTCACATTTTTAAGACTCAAATTGTCCAAATTCAAATCTTGTGTGTATTGGGTCACTTCGAAGGTTTTAGGTTGGGTCAGTTTTATGTTATTCCATAGCCATCGTCCTAAACAGCAATAATTAGCATTCAATTTGTCTGTTGATATTTGATCAAGGTCTGATTAAATATGACGAAGCTGTGTTTTCTGCTTCGAAGATCTGCATCAATTTAATTAAGTGTCTATTAATCTCAAATTGTCCAATTTCGGTCTAGAACAGATACTATACCAAGAATGGGGAATAGGTGAATGTTGAGATTATATTTTATTTATATACAGAATAGCCTCAAAGAGCAATGTGAAATTTTATTATATTTTTAATCATATATTTCCCATAATAAATTTATTAGTTTTCGACATTTCACTCCTCTGCAAAAACAAGCTGTACGTCACACGCCGTGTTCCCTACGGAATGCATAGGACCGGCTCTGGCTAACATAATCTATCTATCTATAAGGCCCGACTCGGCGTGTGACGTCAAATTGTGTTTCATGGACATCTAGGTACAATCTACCAAACTTTGTAAATTCGTTCCTTGAAAACTATTCATCACACAACAAAAATAATACCCCATCCGTCTTCAACAACATCTCAACTTTCATAAAATATTCATTATTCTAAAATCTAAACTTTACTTCACTTCCCTATTGCCCAGATTTTGATTATTTTCTACTATCACATGAGAGAAATTGGGCAATTGAAATCTGAAGATTTGAGTTTCACAATTTGAATCGTATAGTGGAACCCACTGTCACTTTACCAATCAATACTAAGATAACACGTCCACTGATTTTTATTTGTAAATTGGGATTTTTGCAATTCCAGTCGACTAGAGAGTAGCCAGTTTCAGTGACGCGACTGCGTGGTGATGATCTGTATTAAGACTTTCCTTGAACAAATGCGAAGCGTATGGTTACATAAGTTTAATGAAATAGTTTATGTGTCCTCCTCGTGTGGGTCTAATGAGCGCATGGAGCACGTGGACGATCACCCCAAGAGTTACGATGTGTGGGGAACATGTCCGCTGCCAATATCCACCACTCCGCCGCTAATTCCCTCGTAAAACCTTTCATCGAGCGCCGCTTAATCAAGAAACCAGGCGTCACATTGCTTTTGTGGGAGCAAAGACACAGAATGATGGCGACGCCGACGCCGCAGAGCCGAGGGATAACGTCGCGACGCCCTCGTGTATCTCGACGTGATGCCTCTCGACTGAGGGAAACCAACAGGAAAAGACACAACATCAGTCGGGAAGGGAAGGACGGAGGACGGAGTGCAAGTACAGAGCTTTCCAGCCTGAGCCAACTTGCTCCGTGACTTAAAACGCAGTCTTTATGAACAAGTTGCGAATTTTAGTGAAGAATGCAATAGTTTTAAACTTCGTTTATATTAAATTGTAAACGTGTTCTGAGATATTGGAGGTTGTTAAATAGCATCTCCTACAAACAGACAAATACAGCCCAATGTTCTCAACAGCATGGCCAAAGAAGCTCTTGCTGCTCTTTTTAATTGGCTCCTTCCTGGATGTAAGTTGCAACTGAGGCGTATAGTCAAAACTATTGTATAGTTTATCATCAAAACGCTGCTGCATTATTGATGTGATGCTAGTGAAGTTTTTATATCGCATTTATTTAATCTATGACCTGCCAATTCTAGTCCTTGGTTTAAAAGGCATTATTTGAATTGAGTATTGGCTTCATTTTGGCCGCGTCGACTTGACCTGGCGTCCGGACGGGCACACGTCGGTGTTGTAATACGTGCTCGCCTGCGATTGGCTAGAGTCAACATCACGTGCTCGGGCGTCGTCAATAAAGACGACGCCTGCTTCACAAGCGTCGGCGTCGGGCGTCGGCGTCGCTAATAACAGCAGCGCTAACTTCTGAATGACCGGAGGAATATTGCTGCTCGCTCATTGGTCGACAGGATTGATTGACGTCATCAGCTGAGACTGGATAATCGGGATGATATCGCGAACTGATACAGTACAATTATAACGCTCTTTTACTTGCAACTTGCATGTTGTAAGATCAAGTTCGCTGATCGTTCTGTTCATATTCGCCGCCGAGATTCCTGAAAGTCAGTGCTCTGTATGAACGAGAGCGACTGAACAAGTGCAGGGCTGACGTGAAGCAACGGCTAGAACCGATGCGATGACTCGTTACCACGGGCAACGAGATCTTGCACATCTCTTGATGAGAAATGATCGATATCCTGGAATCGAATCTCGAGCATGTCGAGCGATAAGATCTCGAACTTGCCAGTGGCGCATTTCACAGACTTTCAGTTGCACTTCTAGCAAATGTTGAAAGAAAAGTTACGCTTATGGATTTACATGGTTAATGATTTTAATCTTTTAGAATACTTCCATTACTTGTATAGTATTCTCCATAAAAATATACTGAGTAAAACGATGGTGAAGTCGTTTAACCATAGTAGATATACTATAAAACAACCACATAAAAAAAACAATCCGTGTAAAAATACCAGCCAAATCTCTTCAACTGAAAAAATAGAAGAAATTTAAAAATTCAGCACTGAAAATAGTGATATCAACAAAAAATTCTTCTTCTTTCTGATATAATTTCGTTTTTTGGAGGGGTATTTAAACAAAATTAAAGTTCCTTTTTATTCCTTTAAAAAATATATTGGATGTGAGTGATGTTTGAACTATTTGCTGAGTAAATGATAAGATATCTACCATTTGAAATGGAAAGTAACCCGGACTTCAAAACCCTCTCGGTGCAGAATGGTTAGACCATTTTTACAATTATCCGTAAAAGCATTACATTTTCCAGGCTTCCAACTATAGACTCTAATCTTTATTTACCCAACTTACCGCTACAAATTGCCGCACACAACCACTACTCCACCCACTTCCATGAATATCGCTTAAATCCTCACTATAATCAATCAATCAATACAGGATCTCGAAAACCCCTACATTACCTCGAGTAGCGACATATGGTCATTGCTCGAGTACTTTCCTGCGGCTCTCAGCGTTATCAGCAGGGACTGAAAACGCTTTTAATTATGTGCTCAATACAATTTGCATGAGGTGATAGGAAGGCACTTCACGTGCTTTTAATCCAGATTATTATTGCCCATTAGCAGGTACCTCTTTGCCCATCGTGAGCAAAAGAAGACTGTTCTGATATTGTACACATAAATAGCAATATTACTTCTAATAAAAACAGAACATTACCTTTCTTGGAAATATAAGTATCTGTACAAATTACCGGAAGGCACTCGGAGTACTAAAATAAAATCTTTTGCCTTCTGACAAAGAACTTTACTTCTCCTATCTCTGTGCTTATACCAGAGATACAAAAAAGAGAATCGTCTACTTCAAAGAACGGAACAACCAAGTTAATAATATTGTAATATTTAATTATCTGGTAATTTTTTTTTTTTTTTTTTTTTTTTTAGTGCGTGAACATTCTTTCTTCAGTATCGTTTACTTCTTTGTGTTGTGACAGTATTATTCATATATAGCCACCTACTACCTAGTATGTATCAAACCGTGGAGGTTCTTGTTGCTTGTTGTTATGAGACATACACCAGAACGTTGTTTGCTTCAAACTGCTTAGATTTACAATTCTTCAATCAAAATCAGTATTAACAATTCAACATCAACACTTGTATTCGGACCAATCTCAGCGAATAGGAAGCTGCAAGACTGGGCAGAAGAGAACTGATCGATAAAGCTGAAGCTCGTTCGCTCACTCGTTGAAATATCAAACCACACATCTTCATTTCAACCTCCAATATTTCTTCTTATTACTTTGATGTGCAACAGCCACAGAATTGAATTTCCTCGTCGGTCTCAATCCAGAGCTGAATAGAAATATCTCTCTGCGCCGTGTCCAGTGTGTCTAATAATAATCTGTTCGTTTTGTTCCGGTAGACGTGGCAACACCGTCATCGCGATGGTCATTAGTCAGGTGACTTTTTAAGATGCAAAAGAACACGAGAGATCGCTCGAGATGATGGTGGAGGGGGAAGCGGAGAGAGATTGGGGGGGGGGGGAAGAATCTCTGAACGCATTCCTCAGCTTCCAGAGGCTTCCAAAAACGACAAAGAAGTCACAAAAAACTGTTCTTTTGACAGCCTAATGCCGCTTAATGACTACCTCCAACACGGGCTTATCTCGTCACAAACAATTTCAGAGTTTAAGATTTCTCATTAAAATAATTGGTTTATTGGACATTTCTGGAGCAATGACGGATACCTACTTGTATATTCTCGTGCGTGTTAGTTGTGTAATTAGACAAGGTACGTGGATCAAGCCGTCAAACTCTCGCCTCCACAGACCCAAGTGTCGCCAGATTCAAGCCAACAGACAGCGAGCAACAAACTGTCAAACAATCAGGAGTTTCATCTACTTGCAAATAAAACGTGTTATGCACAACAGACAGAATGCACGCGACGGTCATCTTGCACTTTCAAACTTGTCTTTTGTCCTGCTGCATGTCATTTGCCAATATTATTGACATTCCAAACGAGATCCATGATCAGGATAACCTCATAAAAATATATAAATAATTACAATATCAAAATAACAAAGATAAAAAATAAAACATAATCATGAACTCAGAACCTCTTCTTTTGAGATCGATCAACCAACATAAAAATGGTACCTACATCTTGAAGACGTCATGTAAGGCCTAAGTTGTAACTATTCTTCAACAACATCACTTCCCCACAATATTATGACGACGAGGTCTGAGCAAAGATGACGCCGTCTTGTCCAATCAGGCGTCATTAGGCGACGCAGTGGTGGAGGTGGTAAAGATGACGCCGTCTTGTCCAATCAGGCGTCATTAGGCGACGCAGTGGTGGAGGTGGTAAAGCGACGCCGTCTTGTTCAATCAGGCGTCATTAGGCGACGCAGTGGTGGATGTGGTAAAGCGACGCCGTCTTGTCCAATCAGGCGTCATTAGGCGACGCAGTGGTGGAGGTGGTAAAGCGACGCCGTCTTGTCCAATCAGGCGTCATTAGGCGACGCAGTGGTGGAGGTGGTAAAGCGACGCCGTCTTGTCCAATCAGGCGTCATTAGGCGACGCAGTGGTGGAGGTGGTAAAGCGACGCCGTCTTGTCCAATCAGGCGTCATTAGGCGACGCAGTGGTGGAGGTGGTAAAGAGACGCCGTCTTGTCCAATCAGGCGTCATTAGGCGACGCAGTGGTGGAGGTGGTAAAGCGACGCCGTCTTATCCAATCAGGCGTCATTAGGCGACGCAGTGGTGGAGGTGGTAAAGATGACGCCGTCTTGTCCAATCAGGCGTCATTAGGCGACGCAGTGGTGGAGGTGGTAAAGCGACGCCGTCTTGTCCAATCAGGCGTCATTAGGCGACGCAGTGGTGGAGGTGGTAAAGCGACGCCGTCTTGTTCAATCAGGCGTCATTAGGCGACGCAGTGGTGGATGTGGTAAAGCGACGCCGTCTTGTCCAATCAGGCGTCATTAGGCGACGCAGTGGTGGAGGTGGTAAAGCGACGCCGTCTTGTCCAATCAGGCGTCATGACAGCGACGCAGTGGTGGAGGTGGTAAAGCGACGCCGTCTTGTCCAATCAGGCGTCATTAGGCGACGCAGTGGTGGAGGTGGTAAAGCGACGCCGTCTTGTCCAATCAGGCGTCATTAGGCGACGCAGTGGTGGAGGTGGTAAAGCGACGCCGTCTTGTCCAATCAGGCGTCATTAGGCGACGCAGTGGTGGAGGTGGTAAAGCGACGCCGTCTTGTTCAATCAGGCGTCATTAGGCGACGCAGTGGTGGATGTGGTAAAGCGACGCCGTCTTGTTCAATCAGGCGTCATGACAGCGACGCAGTGGTGGAGGTGGTAAAGCGACGCCGTCTTGTCCAATCAGGCGTCATTAGGCGACGCAGTGGTGGAGGTGGTAAAGCGACGCCGTCTTGTCCAATCAGGCGTCATTAGGCGACGCAGTGGTGGAGGTGGTAAAGCGACGCCGTCTTGTTCAATCAGGCGTCATTAGGCGACGCAGTGGTGGATGTGGTAAAGCGACGCCGTTTTAAATGGTGGAGGTGGTAAAGAAACGCCGTCTTGTCCAATCAGGCGTCATTAGGCGACGCAGTGGTGGAGGTGGTAAAGAGACGCCGTCTTGTTCAATCAGGCGTCATTAGGCGACGCAGTGGTGGAGGTGGTAAAGAGACGCCGTCTTGTTCAATCAGGCGTCATTAGGCGACGCAGTGGTGGAGGTGGTAAAGAGACGCCGTCTTGTTCAATCAGGCGTCATTAGGCGACGCAGTGGTGGAGGTGGTAAAGCGACGCCGTCTTGTCCAATCAGGTGTCATTAGGCGACGCAGTGGTGGAGGTGGTAAAGCGACGCCGTCTTGTCCAATCAGGCGTCATTAGGCGACGCAGTGGTGGAGGTGGTAAAGCGACGCCGTCTTGTTCAATCAGGCGTCATGACAGCGACGCAGTGGTGGAGGTGGTAAAGCGACGCCGTCTTGTCCAATCAGGCGTCATTAGGCGACGCAGTGGTGGAGGTGGTAAAGCGACGCCGTCTTGTCCAATCAGGTGTCATTAGGCGACGCAGTGGTAGAGGTGGTAAAGCGACGCCGTCTTGTCCAATCAGGCGTCATTAGGCGACGCAGTGGTGGAGGTGGTAAAGAGACGCCGTCTTGTTCAATCAGGCGTCATTAGGCGACGCAGTGGTGGAGGTGGTAAAGCGACGCCGTCTTGTCCAATCAGGCGTCATTAGGCGACGCAGTGGTGGAGGTGGTAAAGCGACGCCGTCTTGTCCAATCAGGCGTCATTAGGCGACGCAGTGGTGGAGGTGGTAAAGCGACGCCGTCTTGTTCAATCAGGCGTCATGACAGCGACGCAGTGGTGGAGGTGGTAAAGCGACGCCGTCTTGTCCAATCAGGCGTCATTAGGCGACGCAGTGGTGGAGGTGGTAAAGCGACGCCGTCTTGTCCAATCAGGCGTCATTAGGCGACGCAGTGGTGGAGGTGGTAAAGCGACGCCGTCTTGTTCAATCAGGCGTCATTAGGCGACGCAGTGGTGGATGTGGTAAAGCGACGCCGTTTTAAATGGTGGAGGTGGTAAAGAAACGCCGTCTTGTCCAATCAGGCGTCATTAGGCGACGCAGTGGTGGAGGTGGTAAAGAGACGCCGTCTTGTTCAATCAGGCGTCATTAGGCGACGCAGTGGTGGAGGTGGTAAAGAGACGCCGTCTTGTTCAATCAGGCGTCATTAGGCGACGCAGTGGTGGAGGTGGTAAAGCGACGCCGTCTTGTCCAATCAGGTGTCATTAGGCGACGCAGTGGTGGAGGTGGTAAAGCGACGCCAACGCAGTGGTGGAGGTGGTAAAGAGACGTTCGTCTTGTCTACGCAGGCGTCGCATCCTGATCGTGGACCTGGCGATGGAAGTCTGAATGAAAGAATCCGATGGAACGTTACATAGTGTTTGTCTAATCCCATCACGTCTTGACCAACACGTAGTACAGCTATTTGCATATCCCCTCCCCCTGCCGGTCAGCCATTGACGGCCGCGGCATCTGATCGTGATGCGAGACGATCGCGCCATCTCAAGGCACGATCAAGAAGGTAGTTGCAGTAGAAGACGATCGCCATGCGCTCTGGCGGGAGGCTGTGCAAGCTGATGATGATGATGATGATTACAGGTAAACAGCACTCACGCGCTCTCGCGGGAGGCTGTGCAAGCTGATGATGATGATGATGATTCAGAGACTCACAGGTAGATGGTCGCCACGAGCTCTAGCGGGAGGCTGAGGAAGGTGAACTTGATGATTGAGAGAATCACAGGTAGATGTTAGCACGCATGCGCTCTAGATATCTAGAGGTTAGTGGAGGTACGACTAAGTAATCGAGGACAATTCTTGGAACAATTGAATTTTAACTGGAAGTTGATCTCATTGGAATCATTGGAATTGTTCATATTTTCTAAGAGAATTATATGTGAAGTGTTCTTTCTCTACAAATGATTCATACATTATATAGGTATTTATATATGTTTGTTCTCCCGAACTTAAAATAAAACAAGCGTAACGCGTGAAAACCCCTTTCACCTGTGGAGTATTTCTGAGAGGCAAGTCCCCCGCCCCGGACCCCCGGACACTTTTATTTAGTTCATACCGTTATAAAAATGCATTTGAAAATGGCATGTTCTGTAAATTAAATTAACCAAAACAGCAAACTATGGCATAGTGTGAAAAACAGTAACTTGTCGACAATTTGACGCACGATATTCATGTAGATATAAATATGTATAAAAAAAAACACAAATTATTATTATTATTTTTATTATTTATTTTCAAAACACCAAAAAATATACAGTGTTTTGCTGGTAGTGGGAATAGGACAATCCCCATAGCACAAGTGCCCCACTACCAGCTGTAAAATAAATATACTATATAAATTAAAATAACAGTAGGCATTGTAATGGAACTATAAAGTAACATAAACTCCAAACGTAAAAAAAAAAAAAAAAACTAATTAGATAACAAATTCCGCAATAAAGATTTGAAAATATGAAAATCATTCTGTTCCCTAATATTAGCTGGTAGATTATTAAAAAATTTAGATGTTCTGCAGTAAAAACTATTTCCAGTGAAATCAGGACTATGAAAAGGGACGTACGATCTGCGGGATTTGAAAACTATCAGGCCGAACCTGAGCTCGAACCAAATTTAATCAATTTTCGTGGTGAGTGAAAAAAAGAGTTCGTGGTGACAAAACAACATCTTCAGTGGTGTCCTGCTTGGTAGCTCAGTGGTAGAGCCCTCTCCCCGGCTCTCCGGGAGTCCCGGGCTCGAGCCTCGGTTTGATGTACAGATTGAGAGGAGTAGTACAGTTTCTTATACGGGGGGTAGTTTTTTTATAGATATTAATACCAAACCTGTTTGTCCTTGCATAATGTAATTCGATTCATTTCCACACACCTTTGACGCTTCTTTGCCTAATCATCTCCCAATCATCGTCGTAATCATGCATCATATGATCGGAACATCAGAACAGTGCGACGTGAAACCAGTGACATAAAACAGACGCTGTTGGAAGTTGTGTGGAATATTGTAAGACCACGGCAAGGAATGCTGATTGGTGTGCAATATAACCAGTGGCTGGCATCTCGGAATCTGGACCAGTGATTTGTGTGACTTGAGTTTTATTGTCTCTGTTTGTGCTAAAGGATGTGTAGAGATGTAGGTTATATTGATGCTTAAACTCATTTTAATGTCCAAGTTCAATCGTAAACTCGAGTTGCTTTGAATCTCTGAATCTATTGTCATGTGTGGGTTCAACTTCAGTCAAAATGCGACAAGAATTCGAGCTTTTTACTTCACGGCAAAGATGGAAGTGTAGAGCAATGCACTTCACGCTGTAGATTACTATATTTTTAGAAAATTAGAAATGTATACCTACAATTATTTCAATTATAATAAAGAAATGTACACTGTGAAATGCCCACAAATGTTTCGATCTCAATCTAAAGAATGAAGCAAGTGTGTCAAAACAAAATAACTTTCGGTTTCCTTTACTCGATAACTATGGTCGGTGACAGGCAAAGATGAACCCAGTTTAACATGGCCAGGTATAGGCCGGCCCATGCTAGCGCGGGTTCATCTTTGCCTGTCACCATAGGTGAGGATTATTGGAGACAAATGTGCAGGAAATTTATTGTGGGTGGAGTTGTGGTTGGAGGGGTTATCCTTGCAAGTCGGTATGCTCAGCGCATGCTCAGAAATGATGAAGAGGTTGTGGAAAAGCAAGAAAAACACCATGTTTGTCAGTCAAATCCACAGGAATCGAACACGGGTCTCCTCTGTCGGTGTGAACAACAGATGTCAACCTCTTGATACACTCTTGTGCCTTTTGAACTTCTACATGTCCCACAACAGCGATGCTTCGATATTACAGCGATGTTTTGTTTTAAATTACACCAATCTGATGAATTGTTTTTAAATTATATTCTAACCCAGATGTCTCCTTTGTAAGAGAAGATCTTCGTCAACCCGTCTCTTGCTCTTCACGAGTATTGTGTAACATAGTTGACCATGCGCCATATAACATCACCCATCCTCTCAGAGGTTTACAGCATCCTTCCATTCTCTCCTCGCACACTCTGGAGCAATAAACCGAGAAGAAGATCTTTCAACTGTCAAAGCACTTTTTCATCGTTTATTGTTGAAAATATATTGAAAGAGAAAGTCTTGAAATGACGTGAATGCTTTTGTTGGCGTTTATAAAGCTTTGGTTGCAGTTGGTTCTTGTGGAGATACATTCTGAACCAGAACCAATGGCTTTGAAACTATGTGAGAAAATCACTTTAGAGAAAAATTTCAAAATTTTGAGAAATGTCAGTTTTTAGATCAGCGGATTTTAGTTCCGCAGACGCCTATCATATTAATTAAAGTAATTCAAAGGTAATTAATATTGTTTAAAAACTAACCTAATTGATAAGGCGGTACCAAAACTGACGGGTATATTGTAATAAATTAGTTTTAGTTTTAGTTTTATTTATTGTCAACAAAGATCATAATGATAAATTGACAGTTCATAATACACAGTAAACACATTGTTCCTTCATCATATTGTTGCAATATAAAAGATATTTGGAAATATTGCCATACAATACAAACTATCCGGGGAAATTGCAATATGTGTATGAGGAAAACAAGCTTTCCCCATACAGAACTTGGAAAGCTGTTTGATTTTTTAACAGTAAGAACTTTTCATTATTTACCTCAATATTCAAAGTGACTCCCTGATTAGCGAGCTCATCGGGGTTCTATTCCGAAGGTCGTGGGTTCAAGGCCCGTCTGGGGTATAAGGATTTGGATTTGTGTCAATTGTAATTGACTCTTAACTATAATTCGCATTTCAAATTTTTTAGATTTCCCAATATTAACTACAGATTTTACTGGCAAAACTTATAAAAATATACCATATCAAGATAATGTGTAAGATATTTGGAGATCTGGTTTCCAAATACATTTTGAAAAAATCAATGAACTTTTTTAACAGTGTGCGGTTTTTAGGCCAAAAAAATCATAAAAGAAATGTCAGTTTTAGAGTGATCAGAGTGGCACAGATCTCCATTAAATCCTGAGATGAACAACTAATCGTGAATAAATAGCCTTACCTAATTCCTTCAAACGACTTTCAAAGAGATTATTTTTAACAGAGATAAAAACTTAAGATGTGCACAGAAAGGTAGGTAATAAGAATAATTGGCAATCGGCACCTGTAAGAGAGTAAATTCAATTGATGCAACTTCAATTGTATCTAATTTTTAATTAACAAGTATTGCCACGATTACTGAATCCTTGCTCGAAATCTAGCCTCAATCAACGTTTTATAATTTAACGACCAAAGTATGAGTAAACATCGATTTAATTAAAACTAAATTGACTTCGAATTACCTACGCCTTTCTGTGCGGCATTTGATTGCTTGATAAGTGTTACTCGCTTATAATTATCTTGATCAATGATCCGAGAGTCGCGTGACACTTTATTGCGTTGCGATTCTTTCATTCGTAAACTGAGCTTTGGATTAGTTATTATTATTATTAAGATAACAGTCTTATAAAAAGGGCATATTATAAGGCCCTTCTAAGGCCCTGGAATAGCTATGCTATGCTATGCTTTTTAAGGATGAACCAGGCAGGTCATCTACCAACAATTTATTTCCAAACCATTTTATTTTGTTCCTAATTGAGCGAGCGTAGCGAGCGTCACCACGGTACTCTTATGGCACTTTCTCTGTGTGTTTGTTTGTATGTTTTTTTTTGTGGTCACAGCCCAGGTCAAACCGCTCAAGCAATCGATCTGAAATTTTGTACACATACTAACGTACTCTATGCGGTCCCTGGGATCGTTTTTGAACGCGCTTCCGTGATTGGTTCAAATTTAAAAAAAATTATCTTTCGATTTGTTGCTTCGATCAATTTGAAATTTAGCAAAAACATTGCAACCAACATTGTACCCAATCATAAAAAGTTTCAGCCAAATCCTCCTATTGGTTCAAATTTAAAACCATTTTTCATGTGATTTTTGACATTTAAACTAGAACAGATTGAACTTTGAACTTAAATTACTATTCTCGTTATGGTCAAAATGATTTTCAGCAAGTTCGCTCCATTGGTTGAATCGGAATCTTGATGTGTAGTTATAGTTAGCTTGGCAATGGGGATGAAGGAAATTCTGTGTATATAACTGCAATAGTTTGACCGATCATCACCAAATTTTGCAAGGTCATGTGTACCAGCATTATAAGTGATTTTTTACAAATCTGTAATGAGCTTCAAGAGTAATAGACATTTTACTGACATTTGTATACTTAATTTAAAACGGCCTATAGCCACACCACCATTTGACCTATCAAATGGTCTTCGATTAATCTGATCAATCAAACTCATATTTTGCATGGTCGTTCAGACCAACATTGTCTCTTTTTTTACGAATTTTCAGCCCTACCAGTCAAGAACACATTGACAGTTTTAATAACTGTCAGAAATGACATTTCAAAACAGAAATTCCACTGCATTCTGGGTTGCTCTATGTAGCAAAGCAAAGTTTATAGATGGCTATTCTTAATATCAATGTAAGACAGATTCTTTTCTTAGGCCCGGTATTACCAAAGGTAAATTGTGCTGGATTAACTAACTTTTGGACTAAATTCAACTGTTTCAATCATTTTGCGGTATCTGATTTGCTGTGCCGCCAATTTAGTTCAATATTTAGTTAATCCGGCTCAGATTAACTTTGGTAATACCGGCACTTAGTGAATCATATTGCAATACATAATGTAGTCAAAATGTAATGTAGGTATTTCATATACATATACGTATAGGTATACCTTATCTAAAATAATTTATTTTACGATATGGATTGTGTTTCACTGTTATGAAAACAACGTTTTGACTAGATAGCATCATATTTTACACATTTCCAGCCCAATCGGTCAAGAATTTACAGACTTATTGCTGTTTTAAGTGTTTGAATATCTGTCCAAAGAGATTGATGGAAAAATATCAGTACAATAATCTGTTATTTAATTGATCCAGAGTGTTTATGAAAAGTTGCAAGGAAAATTGGTAATAAATAATGTATGTTAGTTATCTTTGATTGAATGGATCGTGCTTGATTGACGATGTCGTGCGTGTCGGTGCTCGCTCATCAACGCGTTACACCGAGCGTTTTCCTAGTATAACTATGTTTTAGATTAAACATGCGTTTTCTGAATTAATTTATCTCATGATATGAATATAGTCATTCAAAGCGATGGTGCATCCAGTTAGGGCCACTTTTTCAACACACAGCTAGATTAGAGGAATATTGTCATGGCAACAACCAAAGACATTCTTGAATGCCCGTTTAAACTTAACTACTGGTTTTAGCAGAGTATTGATAAACTGGACCAATTAGTGGTTAGTAATTTCTGGGACTAATAAAGTGCTATCATTTATTCTCAGATTCGTATATGAGCTCTTGTTGGAAAATGCTAACATTCGACAGAACTTTGGATTGTCAAACTCAATTTTCTTTTTCAAGTGTAAAATCATCATAATTGAGCGAGCGAAACGAGCGACTACTTTTGACTCTTTTGACACGGACTCATTTTTTTTTTTTTTTTTTTTTTTGCTGTTATTTGGAGCAATAGAAGTCGCACCGTTTCACCGATCGATCTGAAATTTGCACACATGTAAAGACAACCTTTTCTGTTTGCAGACCCTATTTTTTTTTTAAATCAATTAATTGGTTAAAATTGAAATAAACATCTCCTGAGAGGCTAAAAAATGAAAATGGTCTTCAAAAAATGTGATCAAACTCACATTTTGCATGGTCATTAAGACCAACATTGTCTCTTATTTTACAAATTTTCATCCCAATCTGTTAAGAATGTAGGAACTTATTGACATTTTTAATAGCTGTCAGAAATGAAACATTGAAAATGAATGTTTTTCCACTGCAACTGAATCTGATTTGATGTGTACAGGTGTGTTTCGATGCTATTTTTAATTTTCAGTGAAAAGCAGATACTTTTATGTTGATTGAGTGTGTCATATTTTAATAATTCAATATGGAACGTATTTCCAAACAAATCATTTTGAGTATTCGCAAAACTAAGGACCTTGATTGACTTTTCGTAAATTCGTATAGTTCAGATGGCCGTGCACCTGTGTGTTTCTTAAGGTGGATTCACACGGCCGTTCCGAACTTCCCAAGTTTTCCGAAGTTCCGAATCGCCGTTCCAAAAACTCCCGTGTGAACTATGAAAAGATTCGAACTGCGAAGATTGAGTTCCAAACTTTTATAGTTCACACGGGGTTTTTTGGAACGGCGATTCGGAACTTGAGCAAACTTGGGAAGTTTGAAACGGCCGAGGTGAATCCACCTTTATAGCGTTTTCCTCTGGCATTGCTCTGTGACGTCATGCTCTGCACTAGTGCAGCAAAATAAGCAACCCCAGTGGAAAACAATGATATTTCCAGTGCTAACATAACCTAAAAATAGCAATGAATTTCATAGAATTCGTTTAAATCATCCATTGTTGGTCAATTAATCTATCACTGTTATTTGAAGATTCAAATAGGTTATAAACAGCAACTAATTTTCAAGCGTCCATCTTGGAATATTCGAGTGCAATGGCTTGCACTGTGAATTTTCTCAGTGCGAAAAATGTGCCCTCAGAGCGTGCAACTTTGCCATTGGAAAACGCAAAAACCACTCCAGGGACCCTATTCTATCTCGTTTTGATCTCGTCGCGGCCGCCTTCGTCTCGGCGTAATGCTATCTTAATGGCAGTGAAACGAAGGCGGCCGAGACGAGATCAAAAAAGATATAGAATAGGGCCCCTGTGCACACTGGATTTCCCAGTGGAAAACGATACCTGGGGTGGGATTACATAAAATGATAACTTTCTTGTCACGGTGACAAGCTTCTCACTCAATGCTATTCACGGCCTTCTAGGGACTTGCCACCGTGGCAAGGAAGTTATCATTTTATGTAATCGCACCCCTGCACCCAGTGCACACTGAGAGACCAGTGCAGCCAGTGGAAAACGCTATAATAGAGTGGCGTTTGTAGGGGAGAGAGGATCAGTGCATGAAATGAAGAAGGTGGTGTTGTGATCACAGGTCATTTCAAATCTCTCCAGCATTTTTCTTATATTCGTTGAAAAGTTTGGCAATTTGGTGTTCTTTGTGAAGATTTTAGTAAAGTTTCCCCGCTTTTATAGCAGGTGAATATTGTTTATCGAGAGTTTTTGTCAGACGGCTCATTTTAAATAGCCAACAATAGTTTCTATTGACGAGTGCTCACGCACGATTTTGTTATTTATTCTTGTTAAATATATATATTGTAATTTATCTTTAGTCTGTATTTTTAATGTGTTTTTAATTGTATTTATGACTTTTTGCTCAAGCTGGCAGTGGGGCACATGTTGTTACGGGGCTTTGCTCTATTCCCACTGCCAGTAAATGCATGTATAATATGTATCTCATGTATGTGTTATATATGTGTTTTAAAATAAATAATAATAATAATAATAATATTTCATAATAGTCTTCTTCTACCAATAGGTCTACTTGTGGAAACGTTGGATTCATTCCGTTTCTGAGCTTCTGATCTAGCCTGACATTTCCTTGAAGATTGCTAATTTTTTTAAAGATTTGATTCATTCAGTTCAAAACATTACATTGTCTTTTTGTAATTGTGGAACGTTGGATTCATTCCGTTTCTAAACTAGGTAGAACTGTTTAACGTTTAATCTAGGTTTAATAATTCGTTAAAACGTTTATTAATGTTTTCTCATAAACGAGAAAACGTTTCTCATAAACGTTTTCTCAAACCTTTATTAATGTTTTAACGCATCTTCGGTTCTATGTTTGCGCACGTGTCCGGTGCTCGCTCATCAACGCGGTACACTGAGCGTTTTCCTAGTTATACTATTTTACTAATAAAATCTTATTTTTTCGATTCATCATGAAAAATGCAAACATTCGACACACCTTTCTAAATAACTTCCAACCAAATCTTTCCTTTTCCTTACCAACGACAATCTCATCGAACTGTGGTCTTTGAAACCATTCCGTTCCGTCATGAAACTGACTGATTTGCTAGGGATAAAAATAAGTACTTTTAACCATACAGCATGGGGTGACGAATTCGCCTACAGTTGCAAAATGTAATCTCATGGGAGTATACTACAATATTAAAGTCTATAAAAAGCAGAAAAAAATATGGATCTATATATCTATCTATCAAGAAATCAATAGCGCTAATTTGTAACGCGCCGTCACTTCATCTGGCCGCCGCTGTTTTGCTTCTCCACTCTCCGCGATGTTCCTCTTCACAAAAGCAATTCAATGTACAGTTCCCGCCGATTAGAGATGTTGGGAAGTGTGAGCGATGTCTTATCAGGGATCAATAAGAACGGGAGCCGTGTTGTTCGACTTCAAAGAGGCCGCGCTTGTGATACGCCGCGCCGCGAGACCGCAGCGCAATCATCTTGTCACACTATTTCTAGCTTCTAGCAGCAGATAACGTCGCTGTCCTGCGTCATGTTCAGCACTAAATGAAGAGGATATTTGCAAACTGAAACATCTCCACTTAGCAGAGTTCGGAGAAAATACTACAACCATGATGCACTTCATATTATAAAATGACCAAACGACTTTTCAACACAATTTTCAAAGTAAAGACTTTTTTTATACACATTTTTTTAAGATGGAAAATTGCATCAAAAATTATTTTTGTCGTCGTGTGTATTGCCATGGACGGTATTTCAAACACCTTTTCCTCAAATGATTTATTCGATGTCTGAAATAAATAGTAAAAATATTATTATTTATGGTAAACAACACATTTTTCACCCCGAAATTCATTTTTCAAAATTAAAAAATATAATTTAAAACTAGCCAATATCCCCACGACATTTCAAATTGATATATTTTATACCTATACAAAAAAGGTTCAAATGTTTTTCTCAAGTCTAATAGCTTGTAACATTTTTCGAATAGGACGAGAAACTGCAATTATGTATACCTATGAGTACATATTGACTGAAACAGACTTAAAATCATTTCAAAGTAAATGTTGGAAAATGTACTTTCATCTGAAAACGTGGTCCATGACGTGTGTTGTGAGGAAGACATAACTACAAGCAGAAGAACAGTCGTGAGAAGTCACTCTTCCATGAGCTAGAAGATTGACATTCCATCAAGATGGGATAGGAGGGCTCTCAGGATTTCAAGTGTTCCAGAGTTGTGAATTTCAACCCTCGGATGCCTGGAAACCACACGACGGGATAAAAAAGATGCTAGAAGGAAACTGTTTACAAGGAAAGTACTCTATTGTCAACGTGCTGATAAGTGGTCACCGACATATGCACTACATCGCAACTAATTCCCTACAAGTACACAGAAAACATACATTGTACTTCGGAGTGAAAAAAAAAAAAAACAATAGAAGGGATCACGTTGCTGTGCATTTACTTTTCGATAAATAGGTTTTGAGCGCAATTTCAAAGTAAAATGGCGATAAGTAATTCAGTTCGTGACTGACTTTTGGCTTATAAGTTGGAAAATATAAATAAATTTGAAGGTGAGATGGATGATCTTGCAAAATTTCAACTTGATTGGAACATTTTGACTTTTCAACCAATGAAATTAATTTTTTACTATACTGCAAACTAGACAAGTGCAAAATATCGGCTCGATCAGAGAAACGGTGTCAGTCCAAAAACCTTGTGTGTTGACCCATCATATCACACCCCCAGCATACCGCAAACAAATAACACGAGGTATACTCGCTGTATGCCACCGCTACTATACCATACCGCAGCCACAAGCACGTTACCAAGTGACAGTTTGTATTGTGTTATTGATTGGTATCATTCAACCAACACATATTCTATTAAACTATTGTGCTCATTAAGAATTGTAAGTCAAAACTTGTGTTGAAGTTGAAACTTTTAGGTACACCGGTGTCAAAGCAAAGATTGAAATACGGTTTGGCGATTGGTTCAAAACGGATTTCATGTCAGGAGGTGATAGTGTCTTCATGGTTGGTATTAAAATAAGTGTTGAATTTCATTGTAATTATTCTGTAAATTAAAAAAAAAAATGTTTTCTTTAAGCACTTGACTGATTACATGATTGGTGGGTGACGTGTGGAAGAGATTATTTGCAAACTCTCTTGCTATAAGTATAATTGTTTTTGACATTTGTATGTCAGCCAGATGATGATTTATGTATAATTTCAAACTCCGCTGGAAAGATATACTTTCATTTCATAGATGGCCTCAAGTAAAACGATAATACCGCGAACCGCGAAAACTTCGGTTCTTTGCCATAGCCAGACGTACTTATATTCTTGTGATCATCAAATTCGCTTGCTGGAAACTGTCTCAAAATTAAAATCAATGTAATTAACTAAATACATTATTGGGATAAATTGCTGCACAGGTTTGATTAATGTATACTTGAGAATCGCAATAAGTCTAGCTTTCTAATGAACTCTAATCCATGTTCACATAACACTGACATGGATTGAATTGTGTCAATGGCATGTCACTGCTCTCGACGTAATATAAATAATTTCAATAAGAGCCTGACATTTTTGAAGCTACACATCGATAGAAGCTTATCAAGCCATATTGTTTATTATAGGTGGCTGTAAATTGATTTTGCGTATGATCTAGTGGGGCGGTCACTGACGCCAGCCAAGTGGGATGGTACACAGACTCAAATATCATCGTTACAAAGGCTGGAGCTTCTGCAAATTTCGGACTAATGGACCTTAAAAATAGAATTATGTCATTACATTATTATTTTTTTATTTACTTTGAAGCTTTAGCTACTTACCACCCCAGCCTAAAAGGCTGTTAGGATGTAACTAGTGTAACTAGTGAATGCATGTGTTGTAGATACTTGTTGTTATTATATATGAATGTGTAGATGTATTTGGAATAAATGTTAGATCAGATGTATTTGTATACATAACAAGGCTAAACTGACTGAAACGAAACTAGCGCCAATTGATTTAATTGGCCATATGAAATACCAATAGTAAAACAGAACTCAATTTACCGAAACCGGAAGTGACATTGCGAAACTTCTTATATACCTACAATTACATAATTAACATGTTCATGCTATAGGTAAATCTGTACCTCAGAGGATTTTCTAGATTTTGCATAGCATACTTTTGGAATCAGGTATTCACGCTCTATCAATTGCCATTTGACTGAATTACCTACGAAGTAAAATGACTGCGGTAACACTCTTTCAAATCATTACGTCATTACAAATACAATTGGATGAACGAAGAATTGGCCTGCTAGCTGTAAGGAAGGTACAGAAACATAGATTCAACATTAAAAATGATGGGAAATGCACTTCAACACTGTTACTTTATAAAAGGTACACGATCGATGAGTCAAGTAAAATTTGATTTTTAAACATTTGACTTGGCGCCATTTTGACATCATTCAATTTCACTACAGAATGAGTATATTTAATTTATTTCGTTCGCCGAGAGGAGACTTGGCTGTGTTTTTACACTGAGTGTGGATGATAATGTCTGCATTTGCGACAGTGAAATCCCCTGATCTCTGTAATCGGTATGCTTGATTGCAGTATTAACCAGTTGGTAGCGTAATCCCCTGATTAGTACACGTAAATCAATCAATCAATCAATCAACATACACGTCAACGCGTGATCCCTGAGCCTGGTTATTGCCGCTAGCGAGGTGATAAGCGAGTCACGTGACAACTGTCAATCTCTGCACAGTGTCATCCTCGCATCCCGCAATACGGCCATCCCCACTTTGCGTATAGAAATAGGAAAAACAATCGTCATTCCTATGCTAATACATGGGAACATTGATTTTCAACACATTTCGAAAGTGAAGAATGTATTTCCTGGATGCATGTAATAAGATAATACAGTGCCTCTTCTCTTGTCTAACTTTTGAAAACGATTTTTCATAGAGAGGCATGTTTTTAATCCAGTCAACTCATATATCCAGGGTTACTTTATCCTATACATGGTTCAAAGTGTGACCCCTATGAGGCAGAACTGCGCGAAGAAAGAGGAACCTTGTGTTGACCGCGCCGCTGTGATGTCACTGACAATGGGGCGGGGGCGGGGGCGGGGGCGGATGTCATCACCCCGGCTTCTGAGGCAAGTCGCCCCCGGCTCATCACCTTCCTTCATCTCCGACATCAAAGCCAACTGAAACCCAATCACAGTCGAGTATTAGGACCTAACGAGCGCATGACGACATTATAACTCATCTACATTATGATGGAGTTTCAATTCAATTGTTCCTCGCTACACAGAAGTATACGTTCTCAAATAAACTTGGATACATTCGAGCACAAAGGTAGAGCAAGTTGTCCCGGTACACGTCGTCGTGGTACAAGTTGTCCATGTACAAGTTGTCCCTGTACAAGTTGTCCATGTACAAGCTGTCCGTACAAGTTGTTCTCTCTCCAAACTCCAAAGGACCAATCAACATTTATTATTACCTACACTGGAGGACTAGAATTTATTTAGACATAGTATAGGTTTCCAGTTCACTTCATGTATATTGCACCCCATAAAAAACACTTCGTGTAAAAATACCAGCCAAGTCTCTTCTACTAAAAAAAAATATATGAAATCTAAAAATTCTGCACTGAAAAGTAATGATATCAAAACATTTGCAAAGTCAAAACTTTATTTGAAAATCAAAAAATACTTGGCGCATCGTGTATTTAATAGCTTAGAAGTATATGCCAGATATAAAATATACATAAAATATACAAACATATAGTAGACCTAAAATGCCCTAAAAAATCGATGCGCCAAGTATTTTTTGATTTTCAAATAAAGTTTTGACTTGGCAAATTTTTTGATATCATTACTTTTCAGTGCAGAATTTTTAGATTTCATATATTTTTTTTTAGTAGAAGAGACTTGGCTGGTATTTTTACACGAAGTGTTTTTTATGGGGATATCACTCCTTTTTTTAGTTTATTCTATAACAACTTGTGACACATATGAAATGAACAATTACTAAATTCTTTTAAAAAGTCATCACCCTTTACAATTTCGTTACCACTAATGAATAGCAGCGTATGGTCCTAAATAATTGCTATAAATGATCTTTCACGAAGAATAGCAAAGGTTTCATTCCAATCAGTCAACCCAGTTCCGAGATATGGAAACACTTCGGTTTTCAAAATGGCTGCTGAACTTTCTGCAATGCCACATAGAATTTATTTCTATAAATGATGTGTATCATTTTAAGCTTTCTGAATATGTATTTATTGTATAGGAGGGAATTATAATAATTTATACATTTGAATGACGTCATTTCCGGTCTCATAAATAGGAAAATTCTATTTGTACTGTTCATATTCCATAGAGATGGCCTTCCGAATCGTTTGGCGCTAGTTTCATACCGATTTGTCTACCAGTTTTTGAGATATGACGTTACTTCCGGTTTAAAAATGGCGGCTGAAATCTCTGACCCCTTGAAGTATATTTGAAACATGATTACAATTTTATAAGCTGTCTCAAATAGTATATTTATTGCATCAAAATAAAAATTTGTGAGATTATTAAAATGTGTGACGTCATTTCCGGTTTAGGTATAGGAAACTGCAAATATTATTGATGATAATACATAAAGTTGACCGTCTAAATTGTTTTGCGCTGGTTTCGTTGAAATCTATTTAGCCGTTATTGAGATATGATGTCACTTCCGGTTTCAAAATGGCGGCTTCCGGTTGGTTTTATAACAAGTCACATAAGACGTCAAAAGTACATACGTTACATAAATATCAAAATAATCGGATCAACCTTTGTTGCCAAAAAGCCAATCGATGTATTTCAAATTTCATTACGTCATTTCCGGTTTCTTTAACATAATGTTTAGTCTTTTCTACTTATCATGCATATAGATGACCGTCTGGATCGTTTGGCGCAATTTTCGTTCCAATTGGTCCAGCCGTTGACGAGATATGACGTCATTTCCGGTTTCAAAATGGCGGCACAAAAAATTCATGGGGTGAAGGTTAAATCAGACGCCAAAAGTGCACACGTGGTAAAAATGTAGGATCAATCGGTTCAGCCGTTTAGGCTGTGGCCTGTTTACCGGATTTAAATTCCAGGAGACTACTACTACTACTACTACTACTACTGAGATTATTATTATTATGAAAACCGCCCTAAAACACTGTTTTCACGGCCCTCTAGCGCGCAAAGGGCGTAACCTATTGTTCCCAAATTTGGTATATGTTGTAGGGTGGGCCATAGCTCGAAATTAAGATATATCGCGACAATGTGAGATTTTCCAATTTTAAGATCCAGTAGGCCGAAAATGCCACTTTGATGCTTAAGCCGCGTTTACAACAACTTAACGTTCGAAAATTAACGTTGCAAAATTAACGTAATTCCACTTTCTGATTCCACCCTATGAAAAGTGCTGGTACACATTGAATATGGTTATGAATATGTTGATAGTACATTTTGTTCCTCTTCCAATGTGCCCGCTTTGACGGTCCGTGGAAAAGAACAATTTTTTTCCAATCCAGGTTACACCAAGTGGATTGCCTCGCTCTTCGTTCCCTTGACTCTGTGACGCGAGGGTGGAAGGGCGGGGGCGGGGGTGGGAGCTGCCATTGTAGTTGCAATGTTGATTATGCAGAAGCCCAGAGCATTCCGTTTGAAACTTTGTGCTCGGCGAGATTGCGAGCAATCTAATTTGCAGGATAAACTGAGCCATTGCCGTGACAGCCCTCGGGCGCTCGATTCCGATGCAAATTGCAGTATAAAATAGCGTTTCTGTGCGCGACTCAAACGGTTTCAGATCTTTTTTTAAATTTTAATTACTCAGTAATGCGTGATTACATTTCTGTACGGGCTCTCGAGTTACAGCCCGAAGCATGTTCTGCTTCATTTGCCATCATCTCTTCGAACCTCTCGACTCAATCACTGCTGGATTTCTACATGCGTGAGGAAAGAATCATCATACTTAGTCTTGATTTAGTAGATTCTGAGATGGTGTTTATAGTGAAGTATGTTTATGTCCTGAAAAGGGCAATTTATTACTACTTTTTGGCGCAGCCCCGAAGATTGCGGAATCTATATGCTGAAATCCTTTGATGTGTTTCGTCGTCCCCACTTTCATCCGAGGCAATCGATTTCTTCTATAAGTCAATAACATCCCTCGTCAATGCCCAATATTTGTTTTCACCTACTGCGATATGTGATAGAGATCGTAAAAGGTCTGCCAACTAACTAAATTTGTTCAACTGTGTATCGAACTAATAAATATTCCGCCCTCTCCTTCTCCAAACATTTTGGTTCTCACACATTTTCTTTTCAGCTTTGATATTACTTTCCTGTGCCTAACACCCCTAATAAAGTCATTGAGGACAAGGGTATTGCATTGTAAAGTTCCGCCTGGGTCGATTTGGCCATACAGACTCTGTACAGTAGTAGAGGCCTCGACCCCAATCCACGTTTATGACTTGACGGATTCATTACTATTTTCCAAACAATTTCTCTTTTAAAATTCAACACGTTATTTTAATTTTAATTCCTTTTTGAGAACAATATGTAAATACATAAATAAGTCTACAATTTGCTAGATGTTTCATGAACCTGTAGAATGCAAGACTTGTGATGTGATAAGAGAATGAGACAGACAGAGCGGCTCCTCAAGCCTCTCACTCACTCATCTCTATCTTATAATCTGAATTGCCACTCGACATGACAAATATTGATTTATAACACTCATGTTGTTGACAAACTGGTCTTTACTTGGGTAACAGATGAAAGTGCATCTAAAACCAGAATTACATCGGATCCATTTCAAGTTCAATTCTTCGACCAAAGGATTTTAACATCTTCTGTTGTTATTTCATTGCTCATTGCTCATTGCGTTGTATTTTAGTTTATCGAAACATTATCCGTGAATCTAATTGAGTTCACGTAGCAATGAACTATTTCACCAACTTCTCCCAGCAGAATGTGAACCGCGTTTTCTACCTGAAAGAACTAAGCTCGCTTTGCCCAGGTACAAGCAAGAAGCTAAGATGGCACTATTGTCCACAGCTGTAAATAATATCATATAAACCCACGTTTATATTATATGTTGGTGTCGAGGGCACAATGCCTGGGTCTGGGGCTGGGGCTGGGCTGGGGTGGGACGGGGACCGCGGCGCCGGCTTGAGAGGTATCTACTCAACTGAATTAAATGAATGTGAGAAAATACCGCAGAAGCATTTAAAACCAACCTTTCCGCAGAAGCACCTGTATAACTGCTTTCTTGGTCAAAACTGTTTTGTAGGTATAAATTTATCCAGTTCATCTTTGATTCCTTTTGCTCGAATAAAGATCAACTGGTTTTGAGTGAATGTGTTGATATTTGACACCGGGGTTTGAAGTCCTTCGCCCTTGCCAGACACATCGCAAGACATCTGTTGTTCGTCAGTTCGCCACCTCAGATAAATGCAATTCTCAGTTATCATGAGGAATATTACTGAACATTCTGTGTGGGAAGTTAAATAATGATCTACACAAATCAATGATAAGACTGAAAACAGTTGATGTGAGGGTTGAAGATTTGAAGGGTTGCAGCGCAGAGCAAGTGGCTGGTTAGTAACATCTCATCCTTGTTCTTGTCATCGTTCATCTCAGTGTTTATGTCTTCAGAAGCACCACTTGAAGATGAGATTGCCACACACACTGAAGCTCCTCCAACCTCATGGATTCCATACGACACTTGCAACCAGATCAGGCAACTGATTCTATAACTCCATTGCGACCGCTTAGCAATTGACAATTATTTCAATGTTAATCCTTATGGAAGAAATTGCTAAGCGATCGCAATGGAGTTATAGAATCCCACCTCAGGCACCTGAGACTCGGCATTCAAAAATACTCAAGAGGAGTTGGAAATTGATCGAAAGTAAAATGTGACACTGTAAGTTTTCTTCCTACGCCGAAAGAAATACTTATTTGGTGGATTGAATAAATGTATTTGACTCATATTCAAATAAATTTTCTACTTGACATTAAAAGATCATAAATTGACATAAATATAACTTTTATAAAAGTTATTACTAAGCTAAAAGGATAATTTATTGGATTCAATAAAATGTAAGTATATATTTGTCTCGTATTCAAATACAAATTTATTTTATCCAAACTGATAAGTATTTCTCTCGCTCGGTGTACATTTCAGCAGGTAATTGGCCAGACTATGCTAAAAGTTATTAGAACTTCAAACTTATTTTGAAATAATGTTGTGAAATGGGATCTCTTTTCCTTGACTATTGTCATGATGGAAGCACAAGGGTTGTGAAGCTTGATGAATGTGAAGACATCTGGAACCCTGCTTGTTATCAACATGTTGTGTGGTCGCTGAAACATCATCGAGAGATGCTCACGGATCTCAAGAGACAAGACAGTCTTATGCCAACATGCATTAGTTGAACAGAGTGAGAGATATGAGGAGACACTTGACTGCAGATGAGCGAGCACATTACACAATATTAGACAACGGAGATGGAATCTTGCATTAGTATAGTTAGTGTGTTTAACATTGCACTGCTCCGCAACTTGGCTAATGGCGACAGATGGATTATGTGAAGATTGGAAGATAATGATTAATGTAAGGATGCACTGTGAGAATGAGGCGGTCGTGGACTAAGAGGAACTTCCCAACACACTGGAAAACAAGTAGCCAAAACCGAGACCAAAACAGCTGGTGAATTAAAAACAGTTCAGGTGCATTTTATTTCGCTTTTTTCCTGTAGCCGTTTTGACTCGCATTATGTTTCAGGAAATAACGCCTAAAATACACTGAAGCTGTTTTTGATTCGCCCTGTTTTGACTATTTGTTTAACAGTGATTATCTCTACCGAAGGACCACTCAGGAGGGAGGCCATTGGATTCGAGCCGGGACCTCCAGAGTGCAAGTCCTGCAGGTTGAGCCAACTTGCTCGGTGCAACATGATGATTCGGCGTGACAATGTTGGCGACTCTCAACACAAAGCCACGAGTTGGTGCGTTCAGATGAAGTCGGTTTCGCGCGATTATATCTCGCTTAGGCTTATCTCTTCGAGGCTAGATTTGCTCCTCTCTTTTTACCACCTTTACGACACGTTAAACTGTTCATAACGGCTACCCCGCCCGAGTATTATGATGCAAACTGCATCCATGTGGCTGGGCGATGATAGCGGCCGCGCTATCACAAAGCTGGGAGTTGCAGTCATAGCGAGATTAAAGACGCCGCTATCACCTGCCTAAAGGAATATTTGAGATAAAACGCGAGTTTTCAGAACACTTACTTGCCACGATGTTTGCTTTGAGGTTTGTAGAACTTCCGAATCCAGTAACACCCTCCGTGTGTGCTCAGTGATGCTGAGGTGTTGCTTATCTTCGTCTGATCCGCATCATGATTCACATTCACTTCTCATTGCTCGGCATCTGGGTGGCTCTGATCGCAAACGCTCGATGCAGTGCAGATTGTCATTCAAGATGGCAGGAGAATACATCATGTTAATAACATTGATGGCACCATTCAGACTGAATAGCTGTGCTATCCATTGCCTTTTTGGCGACATTTGATAGTTTTACCATGGGTATAATGTAGGCTCCGGAGAGAAATCTTTCTCTTTACAGAAATACATCGATTTACCTACATTTATAAGTAACATCTGACCTGGCAACCTGCCAACATGTCCGCAATTAAGCTATGAATCGACGTTTTACCAGCAATTCCACCTACACTAAGTGTCAATTGAAACCTGGAAAATCAGTGTGAGAGTTTAGAAGTTGGGTTTTCAAAAAAAACTCGCACTTCAGTTTGGTTTTACACATTCATGTTTATGACAGTAACGAACGAACAACGAAAAGACCAGGAAAATCAACTGCACATGAAGCTATCATTAACTCAAGGAGCCCAAGATAATTTCTGAATTAATCTAACGCCATGGGTCTTCAAACAAATATCTTCGGTAAACATTATATGAAGGAATACTTATAGTTTTAAGTTTTCGTACAATTATTGTTAGTTCGCCTCTTCATTGATTCATCATTGATTCATCGCCTCTTCATTGATGATACCTATTATAAATTTCGTCTTTGATTGAATCGAAAAGACAAAATTCAATGTACACTCGACAATTCATAAAACGGTATTTGAACGAAACAGATTGGCTGCTGGTCAGGTTCATTGACAATCAATCCTTGTTATTATCAATGAAATCAGAGCTCACCTACTTAGAGGTATAGATGATGAGTAAATATAGACTTCATCAGATGATGCCATCACATTTTTTTCAGACAATCCATTTCTTTCAAATACCGTTTTATGAATTGTCGAGAGTACCTAAGGTACAATGTCTTAGCTATTACTATAACAAACCGCAAGATTGAAATGATTCTATTTAATGTGTACTAATCTATTTAGATCTGCGAGCGCTGCTCTGCTCAGCTGCTAAGAAGCGGTTTCAACTAGGATGGAATCTTCATCTAATCACATAAGTATCTAATTACTCGCGAGATGGCGAGGCTGTTGGAGCGGCAATCATCAGATGAATTAAACGCGATGATAAAAGCTTAATTAATTTCGAGAAATAACTCTCATTTTACTCAATTGAAGGACATGAATCGATATTGGTTGTAAAACGGAACAGAGGAGGCGGCCCGTTTGAAGCCGGAGTCAGGACTTTCTCGTCAATAGAGGCCCTTTGTTTAACTCCAAGAAGACAATTTGATCGATACAATAGTTACCCATTACAGAGGATCAATTCTCATTTGAGGACATCCTCATTCATTTGAGGAATGTAGAGACAGTTTGACGCCTCATTCAACGTAGCTTAAGGACGCACTGATTTCAACCAAACTTTATCCCAGGTATTAGGGACATGAGGCGGTAATTCATATTATTTGCTCAGCTAAGACCTGAAATAATGAGGAGATATTCGACGCCATTGAGTCTTGACGCTTACCCATGACAGTGACGACGAATGGGCGTTCGCCTCCCGACCAATCAGAGAGGTCGACGCAACAAGTTCCACCTCCTCGGCGCAGGCGCACACCGCTGCTCCCGTGCTGACGGCTTCCAAGTGGAAGTCGAATCAGTTCACCCTTGGAAGCTGCTGAGGGTCCAAGTATTTCGAGTGTAGTGCTATTTGTCCGAGCAGCCTGCGTGTTTGTTGTTGTTGGGGGCTGGAGATAGATGGCAGCAGGTGTAGCGACCAGTGATCGGAATGGACCACAGCATCACGTTGAAGGTGAGTCATCGTAAAGCCCCAGGGCTCGATCATAACGTTCAAGATAACAACTCAAATGCCTGACAGTTTACAAGCTTTTTATTGAAATACCGGACATGTTAAAGGCCGATATAATAACTTGCAAATTTATGGTAATCTCTGTAATCTGGACTGGAGAGGGTGGTGCATGATCTCGTCAATGTGTCTGACGGAGTCCTTCTTGCTCAGGTTCCCCTGTGACGGTGAAGGAAGAGAACGCGTCGTCGCCTCTGCTCACTCCGCCGCACACACCGCCGTCGGTGCCGGAGACGCACGGCCGCTTCCTGTTCGACGACGCCGACGCCGACGTCCGCAGCGAGTGCAGCAGCGAGGTGGAGCTCCACCACTACAGCGCCATGCAGGAGCCACCCCCTCACCCCGCGTTCTGGGCGCCGCAGCCCCCGCAGAGCTTCAGGAAGCAAGAGTCATCCGCCTTCAGACCATTCTGTGCGACCTCCATGGACTACTCGCGGATACCTCAAGGTCAGATGATGATGGAGACGACGCCGCCGATTACGTACATGGCGAACTTCCCGACGCCCGACGGCTACCCGGTGGGGTTCCCGGCAATGTTGATGAACCAGTGGCTGAGGACGGCTATCTACAGTCGGGCAGCGGCGGCGGCGGCGTCCAGCAGAGTGTTCGGCGCTCCGCCCCCGGGACCCATGAGGCCGTTGAACCCGCCTCACACCAAGGGGGTGGCGGGAGTTGGAAGACCCAGTGGAGGAGGCGGAGGACCGCGAACAAACTCGACGCGACCCAAGAAGCAGTTCATATGTAAATATTGCAACCGACAGTTCACCAAGTCGTACAACTTGTTGATCCACGAGCGTACGCACACAGATGAACGCCCCTACTCCTGTGACATCTGCATGAAGGCGTTCAGGCGGCAGGACCATCTGAGAGACCATCGTTACATCCACTCCAAGGAGAAGCCGTTCAAGTGCGGCGAGTGCGGCAAAGGGTTCTGTCAGTCTCGCACGCTGGCGGTGCACAAGATCCTGCACTTGGAAGAGTCGCCGCACAAGTGTCCCGTGTGCAGTCGCAGCTTCAACCAGCGGTCCAACCTCAAGACCCACCTCCTCACGCACACCGACCTCAAGCCGTACAACTGCAACGCGTGCGACAAACTCTTCCGACGTCACTGTGACTTGAAGCGTCACGAGATGACGCATTGTGACACTCTGTGCCCCGACGCCGTCCTGCAGCTGCCCCCTGACACCTTGCTGGACTTGTCCGTGACGTCACAGCAGTGCCCCCCGCCGCCCCCACCGCCCCCCGCCCCTCCAAGGAAGACCACAGGCTTCACTATTGCAGACATTATGAAGCGATAGAACCCGGCACCTCCACCGTATGTCAACTCAAACAGTCAGTATTCCACCGTCGTTATAATTATTGAATAGGCTATTAAAACTAATTTATTAAAATGATTAGATATGCGGGTTGTAGAGACCAAAGATTTTCATCGATCACTAATGGACAGTATTTCGTGTATAATAAGTAGTTCCCTATAAGTAGTTACCACATCAATGTGCATTGATCTCTCCACAGTTCCACGAATTCGGAAGATTGTTAGCAGTTTTGTTCCTCAAGCAGGCCAATTTATAATTTCACGTAAATTCAACTGTAAATCATTCTATCATGTAATTATGTACCTATAAAGATTCACATATTAATATAATTGTATCGCAATGCGACTCGATGTTCCTCTGAAAATATAATTACTTTATTCTTTAATATAAATAAAATTATAATCTAAATCGATTGTTAAGTAAATATGATCCTTCTCCATGTCATCCTTTGGACCTCCTCAATCACTCTTCTTTGAATATTGCTCTTGAAAGATTCAAGATTCTTGCTCTCTTCGTAACATTATACAAAGAGCAGCCGTCTACAATAATTGAACAAGTAAAATCCCAGGTTTATGAAATATTGTGTAACTTTCCTTTGACTTGAATCATCTTTTGGTTGTTGAGTTTAAATTTATTGACGGTGAAGAGAAGTGGACCGGAGATAAAAGGTAAGTTGATTCTTATTTCTTTGCCCGATGTATGAGGACGAGGGGCCATATAATATCTAGCAAGAGGCCTTCGTTATAATAGTGACGTGCTATGGCCACTGAAAGCAATAACTTGTCGCAACATTCATGAAAATATTATATAGCCTACAAACAAAAACTAGTTTTTACGATAACAAAATTATTTATTTCTAAATTTACGTATTAATATTATGATATTTACTTTGGTGGGCCCGAAACCGCCACTTGAGCAAGTGGAACGGTAGTGTACTGCAGACGAGGAGGATTTTACAGCTGGTCATTAAGGGCCGAAGGGAGTTCCTCAACTGACGTTTAAATAATCGAATAGTAACTAATATTCCAGCGAAATTTGAGTAGTGTAGAATAACGTCCTTATTTATACATAAGTAATTGAACTGTACGGAGAGTGACCCGACCCCAGACTCCGGAGATTAATAATGTGAGCTACGTAGCCGTGCCAACAATAAATTAAAATACGCCCACTTTCATTTTCAAAAAATTAAAAGCTGAAATGAGTAGGCGTGTATTGAGTTGAACTAGTAGAATGTTAATGCGTTAATTTATTTAATGGAAATTGTTAAAAGCGAGAGAAAAGTGCAGTAGCGAGTGTTTTTGGACGAGAAAATTGCGGGTTTGGAGTGTTTTATGTTTGCTACTCGTTGATGATTAGTTACGCTTTGTTAGTCGTAGAAGAGTTCACATGGTTCAAAATATCTTCGTTAAAGAGTTTCAGGAGAAATCCCAGCATTCGGAACATTGATTGTCAAATGACATTTACCTGATGGGACAAAAGCGGTGGGACTTCGAAATTCGTGCTCTTCTTGGCTCGAAATAAAAATAAGTTTTTCTATCATATTGGTGTTCGCACTGTTCGGCTAGACCATTTGTTTATGATCAAACTGACATTTATCAATCATAAAATGGAAACTATTTCTGCACTTTTACAAAAGCTTCCGATTGGTTGAAAAATAAAACTGGCCTATAGGTATACCTAGGTACCCCGATTAAATATTTTGAGCATTCTTGTCTCACTCTATACAATTGACAAAAATTGCCTGTAAGTAATATATATTTATTGCCGACTCTGCCAACATCAAAATGTTTGAAAAGCCAACAAAAGACACAGAATTTAAATAAATCAATAACAGAGAAAAATATCGAAATTAACAAAATCGTGTGAAGTTACTAAAATTACTAAACAGTTAAATTAATTGTGTACATAAAATTAATGGTATAAATGGTTTTACAATATAATAACTGATCTCCAACTTACCTACATCAAAGACTCATGCAACTTGTGCAATGATTTCAAAAACCCTGGAATCGTTCCACGCTTGACCCACCATTAACCCATGATGTCAATATGAAGCAAAACATTTCTAGAATATTCACCAAGTTGCTTCATTATTTCCGTTTCTCTTCGACTACTTTTTCAGTGCTTTAAATCGAATTGGGCCAATAATCAGAGCGTCTTCTTGGCTTTGTCGATTATCATGATGAACTTAAGTAAATTCTCAAAATTTGTTAATTTTATACAAGTAATCAAATGACAATGAGAAGTTTTGATTATTTATTTTTTAAACTAATTTTGAAATAGCACCTTGGACATTCATATTCGGTTTATAATCTTTCTAAGATTCTTTCATCAATATCATCGTATGCTACCATGATTATGGTGAAATAAGATGTGAAAAATATCGGACAGAACCGGGGCTCGAACCCCGTCAGATAGAAGAATGGGCGAAAAGGTATTAGTGGTGTTTAACGTCGCGCTGCTCTGCAACTAGCTAATGGCGATGACATTGATGATGGGGAGTTGATTAAGAAGTGGTAATTTGACGGTGGAAGGTGACGGTGACCTTCCCATCATTTGCATATCGACTGAGGAAAACCACAAAATTATTCCTCCTGAGGGACTCGAACCCGTGACGTCCGGAGTGTAAGACCAGAGCGTTCTGAGCCAACTTGCTCCCTCAGCGCACATCCCTTCATCTAGCTTCCATGATCATTGATCACCATTCATCATAATCCACTGGAAGGTACACATAAACCCCAATATGTTACATCATGCTTTATTGCAGGTACGACCTATGCCTCGCAAACACGATATTTTGACTGTGATAACTGATAATAAACTGTCCCAAAATTATATGAGCTGACCATTGAAATAATTGTTATAGGTGTATATAATTCAGGTTTTATTAATTCATAATGGTGAATTTATGTTTCTATAGGCTATCAATTTTGACTACGAAATACCTAAGCTTAAAATGACAATAAATCTTTTTTATGAAAATCTGTAATAATTTTTGTATGAAAATATTGGAAACCTTGCAAAATGTCATTTGATCGAACGGTTCATTTTCTGTATCCGACAGCGTTAAAAAACCAATGGTCATGCATGCAAAGTATAGCTCGGTCGGAGAAACCCTCAAGAGAGATCCACAGCGTAAAAATACAAATCAAACAAAAGGGAGAGAAAGTGCCATGGGGAACGCTATGGGAACGGGCAATGTATTAGTAAATGTGCTCATTTGACAATCACTGCACTAGGAGTTGAACCTAATTCGACCTGCAGCGAGCAGGAGCCCAGATTGCCGGCCCGCGGCATGTCTGGGGCAACTGCCCCTGGCGCCTCTAGGGGTCGCCGAGACGCCGCCGTTTAACCCACAATTACCCCGCTCAATCGCCCACCGCCACTATAGAGCATGGGGGCGAGGAGGCGCGGGTGGGTGGCTTGATTTGCACCTTGTAATTAGGTACCAGCGTTTTGTTTTGAACGCCGGTTTTTGAGGTCAAAAAGGCGTTTTCTGCGGGTGAACCTTCCTCTTACAGAGCTGAAATAATAGCCTACGATGAGTTGTTGACGTTAGACATGTTTGTAAGTCTATGTAGGTGTGTTGTCTATACTTTAGGTAGAGAATAAGCTATTATTTTATATAACTGTCAAAATTATTGCTATTGCCGAGATATTCCTTCCGTGAGGGCGTGATGGTCTGCGGTTGCGGAGAGATTCTGTTCTGTGCTGGGAACTCTGAATACGCACAACTATTTGCCTGTCTTCCGATAGTCTTGGAGCAAATCAATGTAGGTTTATCAATTCCCATAAGTATGTTGATAAAGGAAATGTTGGCTCAGCAGCAAGATTATTATCCTCTTCGTTTTACCAGGAATCCAGAACCATGACTCTGAGAGAAATGTTTAATATTATTATTGTCTAAAACCATTAAACAGGCAGGAAAGTTTTTATTTTAATCATTGTTTAATTTCTTCGATGATCAGATATTATTTATTTTGGTTTTTAATAGGTATGTATAGCCTACACGGGATAAATATTTTTTTATTATCTATTTGTACCTATACTGCACACTTACATTGCAAAAAAAAAACAGAATACCAAAGAACAAGACAATTTGACTATTTTGGTCCAACTATAATTCTGATTGGCCAAACAGAAAATATTGGTGTCCCAGTATTCTTATGTAATAGCCTTGTTGTTATCAGTATTTTAAATATTTGTATTATAATTTTTTTTTGAATATTATTTTTTTGAAATTTGTGTGGAGCGGAATATTTTTTGGTTGTCGGAGTAATTCTTCGTATAAGTCGTAATCGTGATGTTAAGAAAGACCCCCCCCCCCCCTCCCCCTCCCCCAAGCCGCGAGAAGCTGGCGCCAATCAACTAAAGCTTAATTCGAAATTTGATCTCATGAGAAAACTTCCCAGAAAAATATATAGTTTCCGATGAGTCCTTTAGGTAGGCTGGCCGCCGTTTATGATACCGATGGGAAGTTTATCTAAGGTTGCTGCACAAGCACCCATGTCGTAGAAAATTATAGCTGTGAGTAAAGAAAGCAGCAAACTGACTCGGTGTAAAGTATAGGTTTGGTCGGCTAGACAAGTTAGCGCAATGATACAGACAAACCCTAATGAACCCCGCTGTAAAGGGAAAATATATACCTATACGTTAAAAATAGATGGTACGTTCATCTTGTGGCCGATCTTCCAGGCTCGTAATTACTAATTTAAAGTCACAAGGATCGCTACGACAAGTTGCCAAATACTCTAGTGATGCCGTTAAGGACCGAGATGTGTGGGAACCGGACAGGAATCCAGGAGGAGTTTTCCAGGACGAGTCGAGGAAGGAACTCTGTGAGTTCTCGGCTCAGGATTGTCCTCAGGGTGTTGAGAAATTATAGTTATTATATTTATAAACCTAAGATTGTATCGAAGACAACATTTGAACATTTAAGACATAATGTGTTGTTGGCGTAGCTTCTTCAGGGACAACGCAGATGGAGATGATGGCTGACGGCTCTGATGTGATTCGCGCTAATCACCTGGGCGCAACAGAAGACACGGGGAGATCTGTGGGAAATCACCTGTTCAAGGCTGGAGCATTTCCATATCGACTGGGAAAACATTTGGAAATCAGCTGTTGAAGAAGCCAGTTAGAGATCAGTTAGTTAGAAGAAGTCAGAACATTTCCATATCGACTGGGAAAACATTTGGAAATCAGCTGTTGAGAAGCCAGTAGAAGAAGTCAGTTAGAGATCAGTTAGAAGAAGTCAGAACATTTCCATATCGACAGGGAAACTCTGGGAAATCATCTATGTTGAAGGAACTGACGCTTTCCTTGCCATCCTGTAGATGAAGAATTCTGACGTGTTTTTGAAAACCGAATCGGATGTGATGTAAAATCAGCTCTTATATTTATAATAGTCGAAGTTTAATAGCGCATTGCCGGTGGGGTCATATAATACACTTTTAATTAGACACCATTTATTACAACACAATTGCTTTCATCCGTCAATATTCTGCAATTACAGGCACTAACATAAAGAAATAAATGAAACATATAATTATTTCAGGTAATTTTGCAATCAAACACTACGATTTCCAAATAATTTATAACGAAATAATCGTAGCTAAAAGAATGGCCTATATATTTATACCTATTCCAAAATTGGTTCCCTTTCTATAAGTAGGCTAAATCATCTTGATTGAAGGTTCGAATGGAACGATTAGAACTAACACGGATTTCTTTCTCTGCATCAGTCATCATCACTCAGACATCCGTGGAAAGACTCCGAGGTAGCCTAGCAACAGCCCTGGGTGACATGGCCTGTAGTAAATCATCTGGTGACCCCTGACCGCCGCTGACCAGCGCTGGGGCGGAGTAATCGCTTGAACCGTGAGGCCCAAGGCAGTGACATGATCTGCAGCCGAAGCATTGTTATTATTTTCTCCCCGTGTCTAACCACCGACTTTCCCACGATATGCTTATATAAAGCGATCGCTATGACTATGACTGTGATGTGGCTAATGGAGCAATTACAGATAGCGCTGCGAAACTTCGTGCCGCGTTGATACGCTATCTGCGCAATAGGCATGCCGATAACATTGTTGTGCAGGATGTAATTGAGCCAGAGCGGAGTTGATATATCAGGTATATTTTACTATTATTTGGGTCAATCATTTCGTGGCTTTCTTTATACTTACAATAAGATGGATTACAGTTAGTAAATTTCAATTTAACAAAGAGTTTAAAATCAATCACACGCGTTTTATTAGGCACTTTGAAACTGAATTGAAATTGATATTTTTAAATTGTTTGCAAAAGAATAAGGGTTAATCGTCATCTTATGAAATGTTATTGAGCCATAAATCGCAGGTATATCTTCGATTCATACAAAACATGCAATTTACCGTTTAATAAAACAAGTGGAATGAATATTTGATTTCTATGTTTAATTCTCCATCTGTGTAATGGCAGGTTATCGAGCCGCCTGAGGTGTCTGATCGTGACGGCGCCGAGCTGCACAGTGCTGCCACCAGCGGCGACCAGGCCAACGACAAACAGACGCGACGAGCTTTGCGCTTTGGTCGAGAATCAACGGCTCATTTCAGATAGAACGCTATTTGACAACACAAGGAATCATGACGCTAAAACAAATGTCAACAATCGTGATTTATTTAGGTCCAAATAATTCACGGTCAAATGATTAATGACGTATAACTTCTGTACCTCTGAGGTAGATGGACCGACGTCCATTTCAGTAATTCTTTAAAGAGCTCAAAACCCTGTAATTTTGTCTTCATGCCATTGTAATTTGTAATGTTGACACCAGTACATTTGTAAGAGAATACTTCAATAGAACTATTAGTTATTGGTTTCAGTCAAATTGCAATCGATAGAGCTTGATTACATGATTCCAAAGTCAGAAGTCAGAAAATAGATTTCTGGCCTTCTTCCCCTCAGGTACAGAGATCGAGTAATTAATGTCGTAAGCAAATATTGTCCTAAGTTTTATTTATCATCGATATTTCTAATGCGTAAAGCTTGGCATGTGGTGGAGGAGCCGTGTTCTTGCGTGCTCGGACAGACGGCATTCCGATGGTCTGGAATGGAATGAAATGAACTGGACCGCGCATGGCAATGACGTCCACCCCCGAGCCACGAGAATGTTCTCACGCTCTGCGCCGGCGCGTTCCCAAGCTGCGCGTAGTACAGTGGCGCGTGCCCGACTTCACGTCATCGCGCATGCGCGACACGAACCACCACAGCGGCGTCACGCAGCAAACATCACTTGAAAAATCAAGAAATATCTATTAAAAATGATTTTGTACGCTTCTATAAAATGTATGGAGATGTCTTGACAGCGTGAATGGAACTGCTTCTAAAAAAAGATTGCAATTTCCTTGATTTTATATGCATACGTCGGTCAAACTGCAGGTATATTAAGAAATATTTGCTTCTCCTAATAGGTAATTACGTTTTACGATTGGAGCGAGCATTAATGTAGCATGGTGATTGCGATGAAGATATGGTTTGAGTGGGAGGGAAAGAGTGGAGCGAGTGACCGTGGGAACTGCCGTGTGCCCGCGAGCGTGCCGGGCTCGAACTCACGCCCCTGCCAGCACGCGCTGAGGCAGGGACATAGGCTGTGGGAAGGATGGGAAGGATGAGAAGCTTCAACCCTTGCCACAGAGATGAACAGTGCTGCGACATTCCGCAAAGAGATGGTGCCTGTACCAATTAAAAATACATATATTAGGCATATAATATTTTTTGATACGAATGTTATTCGCAACATTTCTTCTCAACATTTTCTCTCTGTAAACGTCACCGTTCTATTTTTTCTGGCTCTGAAGAGCCACTATATGTCATGACAACTCTATAGTTCTCGTGTGACATTTCTCATCACCATCCAACCCTGGATGCATATCCTGAAGAAAAGTGCGATGAGAATGTGGAAAATTGAATCATAATTCGAAGTCTGCTGGATTCTTATTGTTTGATAACAATGTACCCACATTTCTTTCATTTCTTTCAGGAATATGTCTTCTGTCGTCGTCTGCTTCGTCCCGAGCTGCAAAAGCCACATTATTGAAAGATCCACATGCGAGTGGAGATGAATTGACCAAGAGCTCGTGTCTGGGAGCCGTCCCTTACTCGCCGAATAAAAGCAATAAAGTGATATTTATTATCGCACGACGAAAGCGTATAATATAATTCCTCGGCGGACATAACGCAGCGGGTCCAACGTTCACTTCGGTTCTACCGATCTCAATAACGTCTTAACATATCATTTACTCGATGCTCTCCGTCGCTCTCAGCGGAATTATTTATTCGCACATGCGAAATTTGTTGTCCAATAAACTCGACATGTGTTCTGGAATCTGGGATGTCTTGCTTCATGTCAGGATGTGAAATAATTAATTACTGATTTTATTGTCTGCGGGTCCAGCAGATTCTCGCCATGATTTACGATTTGCAACTTGAAATAATGTAGAACGATTCTTCATTCCTCTTCTCAACAAGGCTCAAGATCTCAAGAGTCTTACATTTATTACGCAGAAAACTCCAAGATTAAAGAATAAGGCGGAGACTTTTATGTCTGAAATTTAATGATTTGCAACTTTGAATAAATTGTAGGACGATAACTTTAATACATTTGTGATCATTTGACTTCTTTCTTGTCCCAACAAAATGTTCTTCTGTTAAGTAGCTACGAAACATAAAATATGATTGCTGTATTATAGACCGCAAGACAGTAAAATATTGGACCGAGTCAGCTCTTCCAAATTTATTACCAATAAAGTCACCGGCTGAAAATGGATTTCAGTTTCCCGCGTTGTGCAGCGATTGCATTATTTACGATCCAATTATTAGCATGAAAGCGTTTTATGACCTTTTATTTTACAAAGAGGAGTGACGATTGTATACAGGTGCATTGGAGGACGAATTTGTCCTGACAATTTCAAACTACATCGACGAGTTCTTATTATAACTATCTACTTTAATACTCTAACATGAGTTTTACATAATTCATTCCATAAAAATATGTCATTCTCTTCAATCATTTTTATTTTATTTAACAAAATATCCACGAGTACGGGTGTATCTTGGACCAATATATACGTCTTTGGGGCTTACGTGAGTCAGATCACGGAGTTCTCACCCAATGTAAGCAGGGTCATGTAGCCAAAGAAAGAACTACAGAATCTTCTAGAATATCTGACTGCGGTGATGGACAAGCGGAAAGTACGCGCGTATACAGATCCAGATATCAGGGAGAATCCGTATAATACAAAATAACAACATTAACTGATGGACACACCATAACAAGCCAGAGACGTCAATGATAATAAGAAACATTTGATAACTGAGAAACAAAAGTAATAATTTAGATGTAAGTTTCTTACTTGGCAATATTGATTATGTGAAACCTACACGTTTCATTGTTGCACCTATATCAGACAACATTCATGTCATTAATGAATGGCTTTGTTAAATAATTATTTAAAAAAATTAATCAAAATAATGATTTAGCAATGCAATCTTACAACATTGTCGAAAATGAAATGAGAGAAGAAAAATCGCTATAAATATCTGCAGATTGAATGAATTCTTGTTCTGTCTGCTGTCATTGGCACTACTAAGCAGAACTTCGGGTATCATGCCCCAATATATCAGCAATTTTATGATCATTAATTTAGATTTATGTCTAATTGTTTATGATTTGGATAATCACACATGCCATACATCATAGTGCGACAAATTTATTTGTATGATGAATCATTGTGAATCCGTGATAAATCAACTCCCAATTATTTGAATATTTACCGGTACCGACATTTAATCCGAAATGCTTTCTTTTAAATAAACTATTCTGCTTGGACCTTGAAGACTTGTTGATAAAGTTGACCCCACTGTTGCAGCTGACAACTCAGCCGCTGGAACACTTGAGTCGATGTTGGCTACAAATAATCGCACTGCATCTTGCCTCGTGTTCCCAGACGGGAATTGTTTCCACACAGTGTGGTCTACGATGCGTCAAGAAGTGCAGCCAAAGGTAAAAACAATTCCCCTAGTACATTTTGACTAAAAGTAGAATTTATAACCGCTGGTTTCGGTAGCATCTTGGTATAGTAACATAATTCTCCTGGCTCAATGTTCTCGCTGTCTTGTTCTGCAAACTGCCGGGATAAAGTATGGTGACATGCTGGACAGCTATAGTGCGAACACTCGCAGATAACACCTCCTGGACAGTCGCGGGCGCTCAGAGCCAAGCTAAAGCTTATCGTCAGGTGACCGGAGTATACCTCACATCCAACTTGACATTTGAAAATGTCAAGATTGTTATCCAGAAGAGGATTTTTTCTCCCGAGAATTGAATGACTTTTCTGCTACTCATGTGGCGAGATGTCTTGTATTTAACACTCTTCTTTTCGACGGCGAGATAAGCTAAGATTAAGCTTCGTGGGCCAAGGTTGTGACATCTTAAGCCAGTTTTTTTGGCTCAATCAACATTGCTCGGGGATGTGGAGTGGGTCCGACTTGCAGCACGGTTCGCACGGTTGTCATAACTGACTAAATCGTCAGGAATTCTCAGCAAATCGATTAACGCTGTTATAATCTCACAGAATTAAAATTAATCAACCAAGCCTTTCCTAAGTAGACTTTAAACGTTCTTTCTTAACACACATCTTCTTTCGTCATACAAATTTTAACCATTTTTGCAAGCACTTAATGAGTATTTTCTAGCGGTGTGTATATAAATGTGTCAGACTGTGCGGTTATCATTACCGTATTAAAGGTAAAGTCTCTGATTAAATTGTTTGAGTGGATGCGTGGGCGCCTGCGCGAGAGTGTTCCCATGAGCCACTCGGCCAGCCTGCGGCCGCGTGCTGGAGGTCACAGGTCATGGTGAGGTCAGGAACACATCACTCGACGAGCCTACCAATGAGAGAGGAAGGCGGATTGAACAACAATTCATTGCCAATAAAAACCGTTTAATGACAAAATATGCGAGTATAATATTTATTATAGGATTAACTAATTACTTGATTTTAAAAAATAAAAACTTTACATCAGCATTTGGCGGCGCAAACGTCTCAACGTGTTGAAGTCTCATGTGTCCTACTCGTGTGTTGAAGTCTCCTGTGTCCTACCCGTGCGTTGAAGTCTCCTGTGTCCAACCCGTGCGTTGAAGTCTCCTGTGTCCTACCCGTGCGTTGAAGTCTCATGTGTCCTACCCGTGCGTTGAAGTCTCCTGTGTCCTACCCGTGCGTTGAAGTCTCCTGTGTCCTACCCGTGCGTTGAAGTCTCCTGTGTCCTACCCGTGCGTTGAAGTCTCCTGTGTCCTACCCGTGCGTTGAAGTCTCCTGTGTCCTACCCGTGCGTTGAAGTCTCCTGTGTCCTACCCGTGCGTTAAAGTCTCCTGCGTCCTACCCGTGCGTTAAAGTCTCCTGTGTCCTACCCGTGCGTTAAAGTCTCCTGTGTCCTACCCGTGCGTTAAAGTCTCCTGCGTCCTACCCGTGCGTTAAAGTCTCCTGCGTCCTACCCGTGCGTTGAAGTCTCCTGTGTCCTACCCGTGCGTTGAAGTATCCTGTGTCCTACCCGTGCGTTAAAGTCTCCTGCGTCCTACCCGTGCGTTGAAGTCTCCTGTGTCCTACCCTTGCGTTAAAGTCTCCTGCGTCCTACCCGTGCGTTGAAGTCTCCTGCGTCCTACCCGTGCGTTGAAGTCTCCTGTGTCCTACCCGTGCGTTGAAGTATCCTGTGTCCTACCCGTGCGTTAAAGTCTCCTGCGTCCTACCCGTGCGTTAAAGTCTCCTGCGTCCTACCCGTGCGTTAAAGTCTCCTGTGTCCTACCCGTGCGTTAAAGTCTCCTGCGTCCTACCCGTGCGTTGAAGTGTCCTGCCCGTGCGTTGAAGTCTCCTGTGTCCTGCCCGTGCGTTGAAGTCTCCTGTGTCCTACCCGTGCGTTGAAGTCTCCTGTGTCCTACCCGTGTCATGTGCTGCACTGTCATGTGCTGCACTGGATCACATATCATGTGCTGCACTGCATCACATATCATGTGCTGCACTGTATCACATATCTTGTGCTGCACTGGATCACATATCATGTGCTGCACTGCATCACATATCATGTGCTGCACTGTATCACATATCTTGTGCTGCACTGGATCACATATCATGTGCTGCACTGGATCACATATCATGTGCTGCACTGGATCACATATCAGGTGCTGCACTGGATCACATATCATGTGCTGCACTGGATCACATATCATGTGCTGCACTGTATCACATATCTTGTGCTGCACTGGATCACATATCATGTGCTGCACTGGATCACATATCATGTGCTGCACTGGATCACATATCAGGTGCTGCACTGGATCACATATCATGTGCTGCACTGGATCACATATCATGTGCTGCACTGGATCACATATCATGTGCTGCACTGGATCACATATCATGTGCTGCACTGGATCACATATCATGTGCTGCACTGGATCACATATCATGTGCTGCACTGTATCACATATCTTGTGCTGCACTGGATCATATATCATGTGCTGCACTGGATCACATATCATGTGCTGCACTGCATCACATATCATGTGCTGCACTGGATCACATATCATGTGCTGCACTGGATCACATATCATGTGCTGCACTGTCACATATCATGTGCACTGCATCACATATCATGTGCTGCACTGGATCACATATCATGTGCTGCACTGCATCACATATCATGTGCTGCACTGGATCACATATCATGTGCTGCACTGGATCACATATCATGTGCTGCACTGTCACATATCATGTGCACTGCATCACATATCATGTGCTGCTCTGCAACACATATCACGTACAGATTGCTCGCTCATCGTCACGATGATTGGTTAAACAGCGTATTAATCACCACATGATTCTTGTCACGTGATACGTACAGTCAATTAACATACCTGAGTATGCTGCTCATAAACCCAGTAATCTGCGAATTCTCTCGCATAACCGCAGCCTCCACGTCCGTTCCATTCATCAGATGTTCTTTTATTACATCACCTGTGTATTTATTCGCTTAAAATTGTGCGATTATCTTCCAGCTATTGTCTGATACCTGCAAGTGAAGTCTGTTCGACGTGGTGCGGCCCGTGAAGCGGTCACGGAAAAGGATAGTGATTCTGATTACGCAGATTGGTAAGGCGAGATGGCGAGGTCTCCGAGACTCATATTTCATTGTGGGCAGGGTTTTCCTTAAATAGGTGGAAATGACTACTGAGAAAACTGTGAGAAAATCGGTTTTGACCCAGCGTCTAACCCTGCTGAATTCTTATTGATTTATATCAGCTTTTCACTGCTTGATCTCACTCACTTCTCACATTTCAGGAATAAAGGTCCAGTTCCATGTATCACTGAAGTCATATTAATTTCCGGTACCATTAATAATTAAATCTAGATGCATGATATTGATTTCTAATGAAGACTCCAATGATGATTAAGGAGAATGGTTTTGGCTAGGCTGGTGTGTTTCGAAGTATGTGTGAGGAACATCTCGATGGGGCTTATGATTCTGCGGGTAATTATACGGTACACGTGCCTTCCTTGGCCGACGCCGACACAGGAATGTTTTACCGCAACTGCGAACATTATCCGCGCACGGAGAACCGAGGAGTATTACAATATGTTTATTTATGTAATAGTAGAGTAGGCGTCATGCTGGAACATAAAGTTCCTCGGCTATCTGCAATAATTGATGTTCGGAATATAACATATAGCGATACCTTTGATTCATGGTGGTGCAAAATGTAAATAATTATGTTATGTTTATGTTTAATTGGCGGCTGGCTATTCAATGAATTGTGTTAACTTATAATAATTGCGTTTCCTGAGTGTTTGACAGGTTTCAGAAAAGTCCTATTATGAGAAATTCTTCTCTAGACAATAGTTCGTAGTAATAAAAACTATTTCTTTTATGAATGTTATTCACCGCTGATAAATGAGTACTAAGTACACTTAATTCCTGACTATACGTGGGTCACAATTGCGCAGGGAAGTTTTGTGCGTATGTGTGTCTTTTGTGAGTGTTGAGATCTTTGACATTTTCACATTTAAAATAGGTACATTTTCATACTTAAAATACATGTTCACTTTTATAAATATTTCACTTGTAGGCATATTTTATTTATCACATATGCCGCAAGCCGCAGTCGTCAAAATAGGGTGCAAGTTGCTGATACGACTGTCGATTGAAATGATTAGAATTTGGTAATATCTTGCAGATGCCACAGAGGAATATCTTTTCAATACACAGTTGTACTTTAATAACTTGCAATAAATTTGGAATTGATTTTCTACAGACAATAATGCACTTTTAATAACTGGACTCTGATACAATTCTGGGACTTGGTGCTTTACGGATGTCGGAACGATGCCAAAGACGAGTGTGTGTACAAATTTATAAAATAACAAAACCGATACAAATTATATGGTGATAAATAGAGCATGCTGTGATAGAAAACTCATTTTCACTATTTCATTTGATAGTTTGAAAGACGTTATCAGATGATTCAAACTGATAATGCAAACCTTAGTCAATGTCATCCATCTTCTGGCGCCAAACATAGTTCATATTTAGTGAGAATGTTGAAACAGCGGGGTTTTGTCGGCGCAGAAGGAACAAAAACTACCCCTTAGCGTCCAGTGACATAAAAATGATGAATAGTCATATTCGGTAATCCATGTGACCATGTTGCTAGCGGAGCTTTTTAATAAATCGCCCATATAAGGTTGCTCCTTGATAATAAATAAGTCTGCTGAAACATTGGTCACTGATTAAGTAGTGGATTTCACAAATTATAGGCCTGTGAAATTAGCAGAAACCTGAATTGCTGACTCCCTGCTGACTTTTCCATTTCTCTCTTACCAATAGTTAATAAACAAAACATCACGATATGCTTAATGAGATCCGCGAATGAACAAGAAGAACGCTTAGCAACAGGTTGATCTTCACACCTACTGGACCCCACTCAAACCAAATTACGATCATTATTAATCTATTTATCTTTTAATTAGGATGTATCTTGGAAGCTGCCAATTAAGTGGTCTAATAATCGTATTGGCAAATATAATTCATTCTGATATTGTAATAATTAAATTTCCATCTCTTCTAATTATATCTTTCTTGTTTACGGATGCGCGATGCTTGGGGGTCCAATTCAAGGAGCACACTTTTGGATCCACCTAACTAAATATTGGCTTCATTTGTCCAAAGGCAAGGCTGATGAAACAATGCCATGTAATTTAGTTTTCAAATGCACTCCTTGTGGATCTGAAGAGGAGCTGCGCGCGAGGGAGGTTTTGCCAGCTGGGAGATGAGAAGGATAAATCACGGCTCTGCAGATGAGTTTTACTGCATGATCAACGACGCGGCCGACTCGTAAATGTCGCTCGTCGCGTTCAAGTCGCTCAGCATGTTCCATGTTTCACGAGACTCCATTCTCTCCGCAGCATTCAAATTTAACATCTAATTTGGCGTGAAATTTTAAATAGTTGTCATAATAGCATAATTTAGTGTAGCTTTAGAATAAGAATGGACCGAAATAGTGGTTGAACGCAAGTTGAAAGGTAGTAAATGTTGTGCGCAGATCATGGCGTGATATACGAGAAGTTCGCTGAGCATCTTTACAGCCGTGCGAGCGATTTCAGAACAACCCGATGGACAGAGTAATCTTCTCATTCTGTTTTCACCGTCATTTCACAGGCATGAAGTCACTGCGAGCCACAGCAAAGAATTAACATTTTCCTTCGAATCCATATTGGATGGTTGATTTACACTCACATCAATGTGTGTCCTGCTTGAGCGTGACGGTAGGTACACTTGGCCAAACAAAACTTGAACGTTCAATAAATCTGATAGGCTGATAAATGTAAGATCGCACCATCAGAAGTCAGTCTAAGTGATCTCATTGTCTCACTCTAGTAGGTGACCTCACATTTCAATGATAATAAATGATATGATTGGTTATGGGACATGACCAGCAGTCATTCAAATTTGGTCAACGTTCAAGTTTTGTTTGGCCGAGTGTACATGTTTTATTTCAATACATTGGGGCTGGACTGTAATCTAGAAATATTGATTCCAACAGAATACTCCTGAAAATTGCATTAAGCCCTACGTATATATTAAACTATCTGCAGCAATTGATGAATCAATGGTCCACTCGACTTTGTCGCTTCAATATAACATTTCTGATAAATTAATAATTTGTTATTTTGTATAGACTAGGCAAGTCTTTTGAATGTGCATCAATTAAAATAAATGCTACTAAATCTCAAGTCTGTGTCATGTGATGAACTGAAAATTGGAACTTTATAATGAAGAGTTCTGAATTGAATTTAGTACTACTTGATGGGGAGTTGACGTGCACCACGTGACTGCATTGCGATCTCTGATTGGCTGTTGCTTGAGATTGACAGACGTGAGACGCTATTGTCGATGAATCAAGGACAATGTGGTTCAAGGTGTACACCTTATTTGCAGGCACGATTGCTGTAATGCTTTAATTGGGTAGCACATGTGGAGCGGGGGGGGGGGGGGGGGGGGTGAAACAATACAGCGATTAGTTTCTAGACTTTCTGTGTGTTACTAACTTAATGTCACATAAACAGAATTGGAAAAGCTGCAGAAGATGAAGAGTTGATTCCTACTTTATGTTCCCATGAGTCTTGCAAGGGCAACCACTTCCAAGCCCTTAAATCTACAGTACTTTATAGAGAATCGATCGTCGAAGTTCTCTATTTTAATGACGCGCTATTTATTTGACCGCGGTAAATATGTCTGAAAGAGTTGAATTATGAACATCGTCTGAGCGTCCTGCAGTCGGTTGGGTGCTAAAACTCATGTAAGTCTGTGGTTTTATGAGATGGAAGCGAAGATCCACCCTCGCGTACGTCATTAGCGGCCGGTCGCACACTGGACCCTGCCTCTGCGCCGCGTCTGACGAGCGTCTGTCGTGACGGCGGCGGAGTGCGAGCCGCCGCGCTAGATTGGCCTGTCTTGTCCCCCAACAGCACCCAGGGCTGGTCTGAGTTATGGGGCCCCCTGCAGTGCGAATACGGTAGGAAACCGGGGAGGAACCAACAAGTAATTGGAAATTCTTTAATTTATGGAAGAGAACACGCGAAGATGTCCCATCAAAGTGTTTTTGTCTCGATCATTACCGAGATGAGAACCGTTCTTCGGTCCTCTCAAGCAATCGTAAATTACTTTAATAAATCAATGAACGAGCATTCCTGAGATACACCAAGGAGCAGGAATAAAACAAATTGTTCTCCTGAACAATTACCTCTAAAATAAATATCGCGACTAAGAATACTGGCAGTGAAACTAATATTGTCCAATGTTTCTTCTATGTGCTTTTCAAGAGCTCATCAAGTGGATCACAGAACTGATTCTGAAGCGCTTGACAAGACCCGTGTCTCGAGCCCTCACCCCCTCATCCCTCACCCCTCACCACACTTCCAAGCAGCTAATCAACATCTTCTCTTCGACCGCCGCTTGCCAGTTTCTTGTTATTATTAAGAAAATAATAGTCCAACATTAAGATGAAGACCCGCCATCAAAATAGATGGGAAATATTTGACAGAATGAAATGAGAAAAATGAACTAAATTCCAGGTAGGTATACAGTCAAACGCTTTTATTTTCCAGCATTTAAATTTTAAAACAATTTATAATGAGCGAGAGTTGAGTAAAGAACCCTCCCGAATCAACACGTCACAATGCTCTGCTGTGAGCATACCCGTGTTGATAGCACGTGTGCACGTGACCACGTGTGCGTGACCACGTGTGCGTGACCACGTGTGCGTGACTACGTGTGCGTAACCACGTGTGCACGTGACCACGTGTTGATAGCACGTGTGCACGTGACCACGCCGGGCTGTTTTATTAGGTGTGAATGAGCATGCTGATGGATTACAAATAATCCTGCTCTTACTGCAGCTTCTCGCGGCTCAGCGATGTTCAACAGATATTTACTGAATCTCAGGAAATAACTATGACTCAATGTGTAATAGAGACAAAATCAGAACAGTCAAAGGCCGAATCAATTTCACGTAAAAATCAGAAAAAAATCAGAAAAAAATCAGAAAAAACATTATTTGTACATAAGCCAGCCCCGTTCAATCATTATTTCGAATAAGGTACATGGTATGAAAGTGGATTGAAGACATGGCAATCTCTGTCAAGTTGACACCAAATGATCCAAGAAAGCGAGAAGATTACGAGGAAAATGAAACATATAATGAGCAATGCCACAGTACAGTATTAAATTTGTAATTGGCAACCCATACTTAAATTTCCTCCAATACCATCCTGAGTTGACCTGTCGACCTCGTGTCTCTGACAATTGACTGACGTTAATTGCTGCCATCGTGTTCAATACTTCGCGCGTCCCGCCCACGGAATATGGACCACACTGATTAGCATATGCTCATGGAAAGCTACTCGGATGACCTTTACTCTCTTGACTTTACTCAAATTATCATAGTAATTATATTGCTATAAATTATTAGTACTCGGAATGTAGTTGTGACCTTATTTTGCATGATTTCATGTTGTGATATTGCGACGGTTTTTACGACACTAATGCAAAGGCAATACAAAGTGGGGTGAGGCGTGGAATGTGTGGCACCTCCACCAAGACAAACGCGCTGATTTGTGGGGGTGGAGAAAAAAAATCAAATTATAATTACTTTTATAATAGAATGTTGTATTTTGTGTTAGACATCTATTCTTGAATCTATTTCACCCTGACAGCCGTTTTCTCGCATTGAATCCAACAATGAGCACAATCGTCTGAAAGAAGAATGCGTGTGTAATGTAATCGATTAATCGCCTTCCCATCTCGCGTCGTCACCTGCAGCGATCAACCCCAACCCCACGTGGCAGGCATTCCGGTGTCAGATCGGAATTTCTACATTTGATTAACCGTGCACTACGTTTATGGTTCACAAGATGACTCCGCCGCATGCAATTGCCACGGGGCATCACAGGTGGAAGTATTTCACCTGCGTGGCTTTTCCCTCAAGAACAACATCTAGTGCAAGGTGCACATTGTTGTCGAACTCGCAACCCTGGAAGCCGTGGACGGACAGAAAGGCGGACATTTCTGAAAGATGGTCTCTTCGGATTTATTTGTTTCCCTTACGTCGCTGCTGTACAATAGTTTTACTTTTGTCGGCAGTTTTTGACCACACAAGACCCTTGGCAGGCTTCCGATGTGCGGTTTGTGAAACAGGAATATCGGCCTTGAATATCGGCGACGTTTCAGGTCACTGAAAGTCAACCTTCTTCGTCTTGGAGTTCAAATGGAAAGCGATTTTGCGAACTGTAAGCCAAGTCGTGGATGACTCTTCTATATTTTCACCTTCATGATCTATTAAAAGTTGCCGAGAATTGTTTGATGTGCACAATGGTCTATTCACTATTCATGTTGAAATGAGTGGAACATTTGTCAATGCTGAGATGAATGTTTGGTCGATGTTCGCTGCGTGGTGTCATCTGGGAAGAAGTTCCTCGGACCCCCGCTGAGTCGGCGGCGGCGTGCTCGTCGCAAGATTCCTACCTAATCATTATGAACCTAATGCGCATAAACAAGTCGCTAGGTAATGTGAAGAAGGGAATGCAATTTCCTTTTATTGCTTTACGATTAGAAGCTATATGCCTCTAATTGCGATGCTTGCTTATTTTAACTTCTTCTTACCTATTGTATGGAATGTATGAATAATATATATTACTACTGTAATATATGTATAAAACCTGACACTTTGTTTGGTTTTGTCAACATTTGTATACATTGTCGACGTTTTCAGTGATGTTTGTTTGATGTCTCTCCTCCGCTGAATGATGAGCGTCTGCTGTTGAACAAAGTGTGACAACGCTAGGTATATATGGGGGGGGGGGGGGGGGGGGGTGACAATGTTTCTCCGCGGGGAGATCTTGTCAAAATCCCAACATGTGGACAGAATCTTGTTCATATCGGGGCGTCTAATTGCAAACAAACAGAAAGTTCCGAGGTGATCATTCTTGCTCTCTGTTACTTATAATAGTCATAAATTTGTCCAAGTTGTTCTTGCGGATTACGATGATATGATACCGTAGATGACGGCAGGTCTGCGTTACATTTCAATGTTTTATGCTTTCAAGTGATCATTTTCGTACAAGAGGTAAACCCGTTGAGGTGCATCACTAATGCCGAGGCAGAGCCAAGTCAAAACACGGCATAAATTAAGAATCAACAACGAGTCTGAAGAGGATTCGCTTCATTATGCAGAGATGTTTTGACTCAAATGTATGAATAAAATCTAAGGAACGATCAAATTTCACGCATCTCGTTGGAAGGAAAGGAATGATCTATGAGATCAACACAATGCATCTCAACAGTTGTAAACACGACGATTGAACATAGCAAAGAGATTGAATCGTGACGCCTGGCCGACACATCCTATTTCCAGGCGTGCGTTGTTCAATGGCATCAGTTGTGCCAACACAATGGCGTCTGTCGGCGTCACCCGTGGCGAGCTTCGCAGACGCGTCACCAGAGGGACAATGGCGCGTGACTCACAAGATGGCCGCGACAAACATGGCGGATCAAAGTTGTTTTCACAATACTATTTTTCTCTATAAATTCTATCTTGTCTTTGTGGCTGTCAACTCGAGCGTGGTCTGAGCTTTCATTTTCAAACAGCAGAAGATTTTGCTTTAAAATTCTGTATAAAATGGGATCGAAAATTATAACTTATAACTTATAAGTGTGGAAAAATTCAGATTGATTGGAGTCACGGTCTAAACTGTCGGGAAGACGCCGAATTGAGTGTTAAAATGTTGACAGTGACAGTTGACGCTCACGCAATGCATTTGCGTTTCGCATTCTTTTTAAGAATCGCGTTTAATAAAAAGTTACAGCACATCTAGATCCTTTGTGTTGTTCATTTTCTCATTGACGACATGATGTTGTGTTCTACCGACCCACCTCAGTAAACAAATGAGACACATTGGACGGGGACGCAACTTATGCGATTGAGCCATGGGTATAATGTCATCTAACCACAGCTTCAGGAGGCTGAGAGATATGTGGACATGGACAAGTTCACGACAATGCCACCTTGTTTCTGTCGACCACAAAAAGGGAATATTGAAAAGCTTCCAAAAGTGTCGTGCTGGGGTCGCAGTGAATACGATCTTTTATTAATACAAAGAGTTTCTATCATTTCTTTTAACAATTTAGTTCCATTAGGAGGCAAGATTTAATACCTTGTCCACCTTAACGACACACTCACCTCTTTTACCTTACAACTTGACTACATATTTATTACTCTGATATTTTTCTATTTTAATAATTTTAATATTCAACGAATGGTCAACTTGACATTACCATTCAAATGTAACGACCTAAAGAGACTGAAGAATCAGTATTTGGCAACAGATCATTCGCGGTTTTGACTTTGATTGTATCTCATAGTCTTGATAGCGACGAAACACCGAGATAAAGTACGAGCTGCGGAACGGCTGTTTGTCATTTGAATGTGACATATGGACATTGGGAAAGCTTAACGCCGACCCCCTGCCTTAGTTTTATAGTGTTTAAGCTCCCAACATTGTCCCATGCAGACTGTGGTAACAGCGCTCCTGGGTAATAATCTATGGCCTGTAACGAATCCATAGCTTTGCCTTCAAGAGAATCTGGTATATTATCTCAGTTTCATGTTTCTGGATTAATTTATAGAGTAATCAAGTTTGAACTTTATGAAATCGTATAATTTAACTTTCTTCAAACAATACCAACATTTGAAGCAGGATCTGTTTTGTTAAGAGGCAGGGCTTCTTCAGATTCCACACTGCTATGGAAAGTGCTGGGTTTGGATCTCGCACCTATCGCTAAGCAGATGTGATGTGAGGATGTAATGTACCCGTGTGGCAATCAGGAGCTCCACGGGGCGGTTTGCTCCCAACACACGGGGATGAAACGTGAGCACGGGGCGCGCAGGCGCACCATGGGGTAAGCGGGTAGGTACTTAATTTGGTTAAAAAGTGGAAGTTGCTGCGGAGTATGAAGTTGAACTTTGCTCTTGAGGGGGTCTCTTTAGGTCAAGAGCTGGACCGAGAGGCGGGTGTCCAAATGTTACATTGTTTCAAGCAACTCATGCCAATACTCAGTAGATGAAGGAAATCACCATTATTATTATTGTTTTTATTGAATATTGGTTTTGATAAATGAATCTCGTGGATTTGCCTCCTCCGACGATAGACGCAGGTAGTAATGAGAAGAACAATGCTCTTTGATCGGTTTTGTGCACCCATTACTCTCCTCTCCGCGGGACCCCGTCGACTGTTTCCCATCAGTTGTGAGCTCACAGTGGGTCGCTCTTTCAAAGACATAATCTAATAAGCACTTACTAGAAAGCCATACTGTCTTACACACACAGCTATTAATTTCAATTTTCCAATGTTTTTTTGCTCACGATTTTAAGCCAAAAGAATGATGATCACTGCTGCTGGTTAGTATTTTTGACAAGAACTCAATCTATTTCAAATAACCATGTATTCATCTTTATGTCAAAATTAAATATCACTCAAACATTATTCGAAACCAATATTGACTGTGGGACATTTCAAAACGAGAAGTAAAAAAGTGAGATTAGAATATTGTTCCCACCGAGTGCAGTTTCTTTTGGTATGCTTGAGTGCTCATCTCTCTCCTGGACCAAACCCTGGGCTGGTCCCTCGACCTCCTTCACAGGTGTTGAGTTGAGGCTGCGCCCAAAGCACATTTGCATAAGTCTCCAAGTCCAGAACATGATCATGCAGTACTCGGGGTCCGGTGGTCGGTGCAATAGATGTCACTCATCTGATCAAGCGGAACTAATGCTGCCTGGAATTCAACTTATTGGATGACCAGTGCTTTTTGGGATGGAATTTTAGGCTAATTTCTCATTGACCGCGCCGAGATGGTCGGTATTGTCTGAACAACAATCGTGTTCTTGATATGACAGTTCAATACTTTTTACTTACACACAAACGTGCAATAAACAAAGAAGCTAATTACCTATGTGGGTGATTCTCCCCCCTCTCCTTGGCCGCACGAATTGCGTCTAATTTCGTCGGTAGTTGTTCGTCGTTATTAGTTATTAAAGCAGTAAAACAGGAATCTATCAGTGCCAGTTTAAACTGTTGTTTCATCTCTGCGGTGACTCGACGGGGGCTCGAACCTTTTCTCTCCCTCTGTTCACGAGTGGAACCGACTGGTTTCCAAGAGTAACGATTTTCATCAATAAAAAATGGCAGACATAAGCTAGTTATATATATGTTGATTATATTTAATTTTTTATCGAAGGAGAGAAAGGTCGTAAGGTTAACAGGCTTTCGTGACCTCTCTATTAAAGTACTGTGTGCATGAAATATGGTGTCTAGTGAAACGGTTTGGACCTGGAGTGCCAACTAAACGGTTCGGAGCGGTATTAATGTATAACCACGGTAGTCCCATTACCGAGTTGTAATGGGTTGAAGCGCGAAGATGCACCGCTAAGTATAATTGCTCGATGTGTGAAGAGTTGAAGACGAATCACACACACGAACCCCGCGATATGTTGAGATATGCAGATGAAAACTAAGTCGAGCTTTCTGTGTAAACAAGCCAAAAGGACGTCCCTTGATCTGATAACACGTGACGTCGTAGTGATTACCGGCGCAGGGGAGGGCGCCGCAGGAGTGCCGGTACCGACGCCCCGGGAGCCGGTCCATGGACGGCGGTGCGTCGTAAATCGCCATCACGCGGCGGAGAGATCCTGACTCGGACTTCACAGAGAATTACGACCACAGTTTAGTCTCGCTTTTGATCAAGTTTACTGGTTTCTTGGAAGGGATAACCAAAATGTGTGAGTCGTATTCTAGAGGCACAAGTGGGACCTGAAGACTTCCAATTGCACGTGCAGCAATGAGTGTGGATAGCCTTAAGAGGGCAACACTTTTAGGAACAAACAATTGGTGTAATAACATGCAGATCAACATTCTGAACAATGATCATAGACCTGATCGAAGATTCATTCTGTAAGCCGCGACATTTATCACTATTGAAGTATACCTACAGGCAATGTATGGTAAATCATTAGCAATGAGTTACAAGCAGTTTGATTGTTTTTATAATTGATTCCACAATGCAATGTGAACTGAGCTGACACTCTGTTCATCCCTGAGCGTCTCTGAATGATACAAATGATGTTCCTTGTGGTGGCAACAGATCGCTGGTTCGGTTCCCAACCACATCACGTGGTTTGGGCTCGGCGTTGGCGGGGGGTGGACTCAATGATAATTGCTCCCGGCGAGATATTTGTAATCCAGACCCCCGAGGCGCGCGCGATTAGACACGAAGCATCTCGATGATCTTGTGAAATATTCTGTTTGGAATCAAGCCGATGCTAATAATTGAAACACATGCGATGCTGAGCAACAGATGTCAGTGAGATGGATTGCGTCGGAGGCTTGGAATTAGGGAGCTCTGATATTCCAGCATCTCCCGCCGTTTATACTCTTGATTTGTGGTGATTGTTCAGCTGTCAACATCTGGAACGAAATGGTAGCTTGTAATGTGGGATTAATCGATGTTAAAGGTTGTATGTTGTAAGCCCGTTCCATCGTTCATTGAAGGGTTCCTATTAGAAAGAAATCAACTTGCCGAATCACAATAAGTCGAAGATTCCCGAACAGGTGTTGCACGTATTCATTTAGTGACAATTGTACAAAGTTGAAATGTTTTTGCATCATGCGAGGCAGATGACGGATTTGTGTTCAGTGTTGACCTATCCATATCTCTTGAAATCAATAGTGCGCCACTTTGGCACTCAGTCGAAGTGCAAACAACGAGCGGCGCTTTGTGCCAAGGACGGAAGTGCAAAGCCAAACAGCGCGTGTTTGTCAGGATAGGCGTCGCTGTTTGCGAGCGAGCGGCAAGTGTCACTCGGCTCGGACGTGTGGACTCAAGATGACAAACATCATCATTCCTCGCTACAAGAAGTCACCTTTGCACACTTTCAAATCAAACATCTCAAGGTCTCCTCGGAATCCTGCTGTTTATCATCTGAGCTGTGACTGAGATGACAGCTTCTCGATCTGGAGCAGAGTGACGTATGATCGATGAAGGAGTTGGGCTTCTCACGCCGATGCGTCTGCCTCGGCTGGCTGGCTTGTGGGTGAGGTGAGAAGGCAGCGAAGTAAACCGTGAGAAGGCGCTGTCGACGCCCGTTCATTCAAACACACTTTCTAACAGAGCCGAGATCGTCGCCGGCCGACGGAAACATTCAACAAGTATAGATGCGAGTTTCAAATCAACACTCGACCCGAAACGCTTGGAAAGCGCGTAGATAAGCGAGCACTTGCAATACATGTACACCCACGGTCACAGAAATTGCTTGCAAAATTCTAAGTCATTTTCAAAACTTGATTAATTAGACGAAAATACGGAGGTGAACGCAGATTTCGAGCATGTGGGGTTGAAGGGTTTGATTAAAAGAACCATTCAACCACCTCATACATAATGATTAATTCTCCGCTCTACAAATATTGACGGTAATTCGAGCTCCAACTTTGCAGTTTACCGTCAATTTTTCTGACCGTGGGTGTACCTAGAAGGTGTTTATTCAATTCAAACATGTCATTCTTATATTTTTGACATCATGCATTAGAACAGTAATTATTCAAATATATCCCTCTTGCGAAGAGGTCGGAATTAGCCAAGTGCATTTTTTCGTCTGCAATAATCAAATGAACAATTACATCTGAAGAACAGCATTGTTCACATATAATATTGATCTGCATTAGTACCTATAACAGGTGCAAACTATTAGATTGGCCAGCGCATAGACATTTATACTCACGAGAATATTGGAACTAAAGTTACCGCCAGCTGTCGGAGCTCGTGATTCATGGCCGAGTTTGCTCCACCGGCTCCAGAGCATGGATTGACGACTAACAATGTTTCAAACTGAAGACCTCAATAAGTTATTGTTATTTAAACATTGTCAAATGCCCGCTCAAGTTTTCAATTAAAAAAAGCCTGACGTAGTCAGTAAAAAGTTGAAGATAGCTTTTTAATCTACTTGTATGTCAAGTTCCGGGTTGTCATCTAATCATCGGGTTGTCTCTATTTATTTTCTCTTCGTCTTACCTATAGGAATTAACTTCCTATTTAACTTGAACAATTCTTCAAATTATCTTTAGATCTTTTTCTTTGGATAGTGATGATAATACATATTGTAGTTACAAATTACTTTCTCATTTATTGTTCCTAACAAAACCGCGTCCTAGCAATTACAAATATTGTTTAATCTCTGGTTAATATTCCTGGGTAATTCTTGGGTCTCTTCCCGTGTAAAGATCTATTGTGAAAGTGCCTAACTCTTATATTAAGATGTGTAATCTTGCAATCTTGCATACGCAGGCAAATTCTTGTGACTTCAATGCTGGGACAGGCCATGTTTTTACGTAGTGATTTCAATGCTGGGACATGCCATGTTGTTATGCAGTGATTTCAATGCTGGGACAGGCTATGTTGTTATGCAGTGATTTCAATGCTTGAATATGCCATGTTGTTATGCAGTGATTTCAATGCTGGGACATGCCATGTTGTTATGCAGTGATTTCAATGCTGGGACAGGCCATGTTGTTATGCAGTGATTTCAATGCTGGGACAGGCCATGTTGTTATGCAGTGATTTCAATGCTGGGACAGGCCATGTTGTTATGCAGTGATTTCAATCCTGGGACAGGCCATGTTGTTATGCAGTGATTTCAATCCTGGGACAGGCCATGTTGTTATGCAGTGATTTCAATGCTGGGACAGGCCATGTTGTTATGCAGTGATTTCAATGCTGGGACAGGCCATGTTGTTATGCAGTGATTTCAATGCTGGGACAGGCCATGTTGTTATGCAGTGATTTCAATCCTGGGACAGGCCATGTTGTTATGCAGTGATTTCAATCCTGGGACAGGCCATGTTGTTATGCAGTGATTTCAATGCTGGAACATGCCATGTTGTTATGTAGTGATTTCAATGCTGGGACATGCCATGTTGTTATGCAGTGATTTCAATGCTGGGACATGCCATGTTGTTATGCAGTGATTTCAATGCTGGGACAGGCCATGTTTTTACGTAGTGATTTCAATGCTGGGACAGGCCATGTTGTTATGCAGTGATTTCAATGCTGGGAGAGGCCATGTTGTTATGCAGTGATTTCAATGCTGGGAGAGGCCATGTTGTTATGCAGTGATTTCAATGCTGGGACATGCAATGTTGTTATGCAGTGATTTCAATGCTGGGACAGGCCATGTTGTTATGCAGTGATTTCAATGCTGGGACAGGCTATGTTGTTATGCAGTGATTTCAATGCTGGAACATGCCATGTTGTTATGTAGTGATTTCAATGCTGGGACATGCCATGTTGTTATGCAGTGATTTCAATGCTGGGACAGGCCATGTTGTTATGCAGTGATTTCAATGCTGGAACATGCCATGTTGTTATGCAGTGATTTCAATGCTGGGACAGGCCATGTTGTTATGCAGTGATTTCAATGCTGGGACAGGCCATGTTGTTATGCAGTGATTTCAATGCTGGGACATGCCATGTTGTTATGCAGTGATTTCAATGCTGGGACAGGCCATGTTGTTATGTAGTGATTTCAATGCTGGAACATGCCATGTTGTTATGCAGTGATTTCAATGCTGGGACAGGCTATGTTGTTATGTAGTGATTTCAATGCTGGGACAGGTCATGTTGTTATGCAGTGATTTCAATGCTGGGATAGGCCATGTTTCTTCGCGATACAACTGTATAACCGTATAAATAATTAAGACAAAATTATAGCCAGCATTGTGGTGCTCAGATGCGCTGGTATTGCACCGTAACCATCTAGAAACTGGTTTGATGATCAGAGGAAATAGGGAGAGGAGATGATTTTTCAGTTCGTTAGCAAAACAGAGAGAGAGTATTTTGTGCCTGTCGGGCACACGAACTCTGAAACTAACATTTGTTACATCGTTTCACAGCCGGCAAACGGTTCTACTTTGTTTTAAGTCGAACCCTTCAGCCATAGGAGAAATAAAACGGACGAATCATCGGCGATCGTGATCGGCCGAGAAGATGAATCTTTAGCAATGCACTCGACTCTGAAATTGCGCTAAAGTTATTCTTTTATTTTAAAATAAAGAAAATATTCGATAACTACTTTTAAGTTATGTATTTTGACAAACAACATCGTTTCCATGAATCGCCCTAATTGTATTTTTCATTCCAGTAGATTGATTAACAAATGCTTTTGATATCGCCTATTTGTTTCCATGGTACGTGCTGCATGGGAGTGAGTGAGCGCGAGCGTGGAGCAAGAGAGAGGCTGCGAGCGGGAGACCACAGATGTCAGTAGTGTCCGGCGTGGCAGGCCCGGCCAGAGAGGGTCTGATAGTCGAGCGCAGCCGCTGCTACAGAGATCTCGTGTCGGCCAGCCCGGCTGTGTCGCACGTGCAAACACTGATATCTCCGTCGCGTGCGTGCGTGCGTACGTGCGTGTGCGTCACGCGTGCGTGTGTGTGTTCAGGGGGTGCTGATAACAGAGCCCACGTGACGGGCATCGCGGTGTCTGTCGGTGTTACAGAACATTTCAAGGTACGATCGCGAGGACTTTTTTTTCGTAAATATCGACATCTATTGTTGTTTTGTGAAGTGACAAGCTTCCCCTCCCCCGCCTCCCGCCATTGTTACCATTTCACCCTCCCCCTCCACCGAGACCATCCCTCCCTCACATCCCTAGTTGCAACAATGCTGTGGAGGTAATAATAGACAATAATGCGGGATATTTACAAACATATACAACGAAGTTGTATCGTTAATTTTGACTTGACTTTTCGTGCTTTTGCTATTTGATGTTTGCTTTTAATGATAGTAGATGCCTATTATTATACTGCAGTGTGTGATTTAATTGAGAAAGCGTTGTTTACAACAATTAGTACAAATCAAATTCTTAAAGCTGATCTCACTGACGAGGCATTTTCGAACGATACCGATGCTAAGTATATGTATACTTATTTGTAACACAATCAGCCGCTGGCGCATGCGCTACTAATCACCTTTATCGTGCCATATGCAGCAACACGGAACCGCAATTAACCACTTATCAGTTATCAATATCATTGCGATGAAGAACTTAATCTCAGTGAAGCAACCATCTGTCCAAGCGAGCGAGGGCGTGGCTTCGACACCGGGTGACGTCACGTCGTCGTCCAACACCAACCAACCCTCCCAGTTGGACAAGTTGACACTGGCGATGACCGGCGCCGCGACGCTCCAGCGCTCGCTGCAGAGCGTCGCGTTGTCGTTGCAGAACACGATGATGACGTCGCTGCAGCAAGCCGCCCTCATGCCCGCCAACTCCGCCGCCGCCGCCGCCCTCAATCTCCAGGCGTTGGAGTCGTATCTGACTCTTCAACGCCTCTCGTCGTCCGTCGCCTCCTCGACGGCGACCTGCAACAGCTCCAGCAGCGCGCTGGACATCCTACGTCTGGCGACGGCGACGAGCTTCAAGTTCTCAGCCCCATCGCCGGCCTCCTCGCCGGCGTCCTCCACCTCGCGTCCCGACGCCCACGACGCCTCTCTGTCGGCGATAGTCAAAGACATCGAGGATGTCGAGGATGATCTCGGACTTCTGGACGACGACGATGACGACGACGACGACCTCGCTCTGCCGGAGAGCTCGTCGTCGGGCAAGGACTTGAGTAAGATCTCTGTAAATAGCTTCCCTGCCTTTCCTGGCGAGTCTGCGTATCCTTCCCTCCTGATGAACGCGATGTACCATCACCAAGCCGTCAACAACATCAGGCTGTCGACGACTTCCACCACCACGGCGACGGTCACCTCCTCGGCGTCGCTGCCCGTCAGCTCTACGTCGGCGCCGAGTAGAACGGCGTCGTCCAGGCCCAAGAAGCAGTTCATCTGCAAGTTCTGCAACCGGCAGTTCACCAAGTCGTACAACTTGTTGATCCACGAGCGCACGCACACAGATGAACGCCCCTACTCCTGTGACATCTGCGGCAAAGCGTTCAGACGTCAGGACCATCTGAGAGACCACAGGTAAACACCCAATACATGGTACTAACATGGCACTAACATGGCACTAACATGGCACTAAAGTAGCATGGGATTACATAGCACTAACATGGCACTAGCATGGCACTAACATGACACTAACATGGCACTAACATGGCACTAAAGTAGCATGGGATTACATAGCACTAACATGGCACTAGTATAGCACTAACATGGCACTAACATGGCACTAACATGGCACTAAAGTAGCATGGGATTACATAGCACTAACATGGCACTAGTATAGCACTATAATGGGATTACATAGCACTAGGTATACGTTGCACAAACCTTTTTTATATGATTAATTTCAATGCTGATTTTGCTTGGCTGTTGATTTAACATGGAGTGTTTCATATAGATTACCAGCTTTTGACAAGATATTATTGACACAAAGTGAAGTCTAGTTTACACAGGTCAATGTTTCATTAAATTAATTGAATTCAATAATTAATTCATTGCAGGAAAATAGGACCGGTTCTAAATGAAACGTACTTTAATGAAACGTTATTGTCATGGGGCATATTTTCAATTAGAAGGTTGTTTGTCTCATTCACAGTAGCTGTTTGTGAAGCAGCCGAATCATTCTTGTCCGTGTGTCTTTGGCATCTTAGACTTGGATGACATAATCAACACATTGCAGGGATAGTCACGGATTAGGGGATCATTTGGTTTTGGATTTGATTTTGATTTCAGTTTTGTCTTGGATTAATTGGTCTCAAATAAATATCATTTCCACAACTAATCCAAAAGTTGTTCTCAGTAAATTGTTTACTTTTTTCTAAATTGCATTTGGATTGACCCTTCACACTCAATTGCGAGCCCTTCCTTAGGCTCGCAACGTTGTATTACAAACAACTACATGACGCAGATCATTCCAAATTTTAATTTAGAAAATAGTAATTGCTACGAAAATCTAATCATCACATTTTTGTCTTTCAGTTTAGTTGGAAAGTTTATTGGTCTGATTAAATTGATGTAAATGTTTCTGCTTGTAGATGAGAAATGTTTCAAGTCTTCTCGATTCCAAAAATTAGCCAATGATTATTAGACAATGATTTTCTCGGAATTTTTTGAAAAGGTTTTGTTTCGGCATTATAACGGTCTTTGTCGTGGTAATGAAAATGCAAAATGATCTGTCGTCAATGCTGATGCACATTTAGAAGCTAAACTTTTAATTCATATTTCATCATATTTCATCATATTCCATGGGTAAAGAGAGAGAAGATTGGATGTTAACGGATGTAAAAGAAGTAAGATGTGAAATAACGAACCAAAGAGCAAGACAAGAACGGGAAGAGATGGATGTTATTATTTAGTTGTAGTATTTAGTTAACTTATAAATAAATAAATGAAATGAAAATGTCCGTATGAACTTTTGTGAGAAATTGAAAATTAAAATCTAGGTAATTACATACCTAGATTTTAATTTTCAATTATAAATCATTTTTTAACAGTTAAAAAATTATTTATAATCATTACGAACTTGTAAGCAAAGGCATGTCTTTAAAGTATGCCTTCTTAGATATAGGTTGTAAATACACAGAATATAAATCATAAAATATTTCATTAAAAGGAAAATTGCCAAATTAAGATACAAGAAAATTAATGATTGTATTTAAAAACTAACAAATATCTAATGGCTAACAATGGTTTCCAAATATTTGAATTGGTCCCTCCAGGGACAAAAAAACTATAATAGGTTTGCGATCTATTAATGTAAAAAGTCAGCCGACGTCAATAAAATGACCCTTGAAAGAAGGTGTGGGGATTATTTTTAATATCCGACATTTTCAAGTTGTAATTCAGCAACATCCGCAACAACACTGAATAAACCACAGCTTGCAGCCGCCGGACAAGTGATCTGCAGACCACAGAAATGTACCTCAAGGAAAACAGTTTTGTGGACCCGTGTTTCGTGGTTAAACACTCAGGTCTCTCCTACACTTACGCATAATAATTTGCTTCAAACGATGTTTTTATCATTTTTGTAAACGATTTGGTTCAAAAACTGTTTTACGGCATTTTTACAAAATGGTATAATGAAAGCTCAAGTCTTGTCTTCTGGATAAAACGAACCCAAAATATTCTACTGTCACTAGCTGTAGTTCCACGACAATCTTTCTGGGAAATATCTAGTGGAGCGGTCGCTCCACCCAGCCAAGTCGTACTGTACACTCACACTCACTCAACATACCGTAAATGCCTAATAAAATGAGGAGCCAGACCAACTACTTTTACTGTAAGCAACAACATGGCATTTTCGGCCTACTGAATCATAAAATTGGAAAATCTCACATTGTTGTAAAATATCTTAATTTTGAGCTATGGCCCACCCCACCACATATACCAAATTTGGGAACAATAGGCTATACCATTTGCGAGCTAGAGGGCCGAGAAAACAGTGAAATTACACCACTTTGATCTTTAGATGATGATTATGATATCAGGAAACACCGCTATCACCGCCACAGCCTAAACGGCTTAGCCGATCGATCTGAAATTTTTACCACATGTGCACTTTTGGCGTCTAAGGTGCCTTTTTATAAAACCAACCGGTAGTCGCCATTTTGAAACCGGAAGTGACGTCATATCTCGAAAACGGCTTAACCGATCGGAATGAAACTAGCGCCAAATGATTCAGACGGTCGTCTAGATGGAATATCAGTAGTTAAAGTAGAGATGTACTATTACCGAAACCGGAAATGACGTCATGAAAATGAAGATCTAGATTTTAATGACCTCTTACTACAATAACTACATATTCAGAAGGCTTATAATGATACATAACATTTATAGAAATAAATTCTAGGTGGCAGTTATTTCAGTCGCCATTTTGAAAACCGGAAGTGATACCATATCTCGAAAACGGCTGGACTGATTGGAACGAAGCTTTTGCAATTCTTCATGGAATATCACTTTAAGCTTAGGTATATTGAGCACCAAACACAATTTTTCGTATTAACCAATTCGGAAATGGCGTATTTTTTAAAAGTATTTAGTCATTGTTGCTCCGATGTGTGTTACAAGTTGTGTAAATAAACTAAAAAAATAAGTGATATCCCCATAAAAAAACACTCCGTGTAAAAATACCAGCCAAGTCTCTTCAACTATAAAAAAAATAGAATAAATCTAAAAATTCAGCACTGAAAAGTAGTGATATCAAAAAATGAGCCAAGACAAAACTTAATTTTAAAAACCAAAATATACTTGGCGCATCGTTTTTAAGGGCATTATAGGTATATTATATATAATTAGGTAGGTACATTTGATTTTTGGCATATGCTTCTATACTATTTATATACACGATGCGCCAAGTATATTTTGTTTTTTAAAATTAAGTTTTGACTTGGCTCATTTTTTGATATCACTATATTCAGTGCTGAATTTTTAGATTTATTCTATTTTTTTTATAGTTGAAGAGACTTGGCTGGTATTTTTACACAGAGTGTTTTTTTTTATGGGGATTCTACTGTCACTAGCTGTAGTTCCACGACAATATTTCTGGGAAATATTCTACTGTCACTAGCTGTAGTTCCACGACAATCTTTCTGGGAAATATTCTACTGTCACTAGCTGTAGTTCCACGACAATCTTTCTGGGAAATATTCTGATGGCTTTCTGGAAGAAGTTTTATAGACTTCCGTAAATAAAGTTGGTTCAATAAATAATTGACCGAGCGTCACCATTACAATTTCTCTGTGTGTTTTTGATTTGTTGTTTGTTGTTTGTTTAGGCTGTTTTTGCCAAACCGTTTAACCAATCGATCTGAAATGCTGCTCGCAGAGTAATGTCATAACAGCAATTACATTTACGTGCGTCCCGATGGCTAATCAGGACCTTGTATCTCCAAGAACATAGTTTTTCAGAAGAGCAACAAAACTGTTTATAATTTTTGTTAGTAATCAAATGCGATAAGGTAGGGCTGCAGTCCGGTTTTCAGTCTTATTATTCTAGATTAGATTAGATTATTATGGTTTAACGGCGCGTCAACGACGAGGTTATGTTGCGCCGTATTATTCTAGATGGAGACACAAGCTATTTACCATCTGATGTAGGTAGTATCTGTTTTTACATTGTTTAGATATCAAACTCATTTTCGTACAAAATGAAGATCTTATTGATTGACAATTTTAAATGGAGCCGATCAACTTAAAATTTTGCATGGTCATCGGGACCAACATTTTAGGAGTATTTGAAAACTTTTTGCAAATCGTTAAATCGTCATTGAAATTTTACGGAAATTTTATGATTGTTTTGAAATATTTGTCTCCTTTAACTCATGTCTTCATTCTTCCTAGCATTTCCAATGTCTAGAGCAGAAACTTTCACACTCATATTAATTCGTTGCAATACGAAGGCTGGCTTATCAACGCGTTACACATAGCCCAGTAATTAAAAGCAAAAAAAGAGCTGAACCCACCACTAATTGCAACAGAAGGTTTCAATATATGAATCGATTCAGAAAAATGCCCTCTACAACATATCTAGAACTTGAGTTCTATTCTAGAACTTTTGAATTCCCAATTCTGATGGAATTAAATTTCATGTCCTTATGGTCGTGAGCGGATTCCATCAGAATGGATTTGGTTAAAAACACAGAAATTAACAGTACATTTGTAACAAAAAAACAACTACAGGATCTGATTTACTGAAAAGTGAAAATGACCTGTGTGCCCAGGCAATAAACATACCACTTATATTGTAAACACATTTGAGATTCGCTGTCAACGCATTATTGTCTTTTAATCCAGATACTATTGTGGCTCCTTTTGTGTAATATAATTGTTTTGTCCACGTGCTGCCTTCACGTCAAAGCTTTATTTCTTATTTTAGCGTATGACTGGAGCTAATCAAAGAATGTATAACAATATGCCGTAGTATTATTAAAATTACATGATTATATTTGCACTGATGGTGTATATTCTGTAGCCTCTAAACCTCCAACGAATCAGTGACTGGAAAGCTCCAGAAAGCTCGAGAGTCTTCATCTATGATAATCGTATTGGATTAACACATTGACGCCAGTAGCTAACAATGTAGGTTTAGCTGTAATTATCGTGTTCTTCAGCTTGATCTAATTTATATTTTGAATAGCATCCCTTGGGGCTACCTGAACCTGAACAAGGAGCAGGTTTCAAATTAATATAACAGGGTTATTTGATTCCATTATACCTGCGCCTGTGCTGTAATATTCCTCGCCCGAGAGCTATTGGACGTCATGAAGCTATGAAGAATCAATTATGAGAATTATTTAGAGCTATTTTATTGAGCAACTTTTCTGAAACAGCCGAGCTCTCACAATGTCCATATTCGAACAACTTTGACGAATGCGTTTGTGTCTAGCATTTCGTCCACCCGGCCGATATCATGGGCTGTTTTCAACTGAAATATTAGGCAAATTATTACTAATCATTTGGATTAAATTCAACTGCTTCAATCATTTAATTTATCTCATGACAGTGATGCAAATTTAATGCAAATTTGGTTAATCCGACTTAACTTTTAGTTGGAAATACCGGCCCTAAGGGCAGCAGCCTCCCCCCCCCCCCCCCCCCCCCCCCGCCTCCTCCTTGCCACGATAAAGATGAAATCACAGATTGGGATTTTTTTAAACATTAATATTAAGAATTGTTAGGTACGCATTTTATTGTACATACTTGTTGACAATCAGCTGTTTCATGAATAATTGTTAAAATATGAAAAGTAATAATAATTAAACCACTGCATATGGCAATCTGCCAAAGAATATCTTTTCGAATGTTATTATTTATCTAATCAAAAACTAAAATTTTACATTTTACGTGGCCTCACACAAGTCACGATCAATATAGTAGGCAAATGAAATGTAATGCAAATCTTATGGTTACGTTCGTTTCGTCAAACATCACCAAATGTTTAGAATAAAACTATAAGAAAATGCTGGCTTTGCCAAATGAGGCTCTAGAATGATTTTGCTGGCAGCTACGTACCCAATGTATTGTAATGAATGGAATACAGATCAACCCAGTATTAGGTATAATGAAATGAGTCTCAAATGACGAATGCGTTAAGATAGAATTGAGTTTTACTATATTTTTAATAGGCAAGTAGTCATTTGCTTTCTTCGTTCACAATGATTAACACTTAATGAATGCTGGTCTGCTACTATAATAACAGCGCCCAGAACATGATGATTAATACGAAAATCCTCTTTTCCACACGCTGAGTCGAGTCGAACTAAACGCTACACTTTAATACCACATTATTTCACGTGTCAGTTGGTTAATTGCTCATTACCCACTGCTCTGCTGCGCTTCACGCCCTGCGCAATCCCCAGGTGGCCTGCATTTCAAACATGGGCCTCCGAAACAATCAAACATTTCTACTTGGAAAACCGTACTTTTACTATCGTTTCTCAATGCACTGTGACTGATAGTGATAAATTGCCCATACAATTCTACCTAATATCTAATGTAGGTACATGGCTATAAATCGACTACACTTGTGCCAATATGTTAATTGTTTTTAAATAAAATTTTGAAACAATGTGTACTTGATATATTTTTAATTTAAGGTAGCTGGAGCGATCGATATATATACAAAAATATTTTTTTCTTGAAAGTATAAGTTCAAAAAACGTTTTCCAATATTTCAACTATTTAAGTATAAAAGATTCTTTTAGTTTACAACTCCAGTCCAAAAATGAGGGTATTGTTTTCAATTTTTTTCCTGATAGTTCGTCCGTAAATCTACAAGAAAAAAGTTTTTTTGTTCAAATCTATTCGTACAAAAAATTAAAACTTTATTATAGCGTAAAAATGTATTGATTTTACTTAAGATAACATAGGGGAGAAAACTCAAATTATCTCAGAAAATAGGCACGAGAAGTGTATAATTTTTCCAGGGATTGTGTATGGCATGAATATCAATAAGTACACCAAAACATTATGAAGATCTGAGACTATGCCTCGATCGCTCCAGCCACCTTCTCGCTCAGAATAGATCACATATAAAGGAAAAATTGCATTAAATATAAAATTAGAATAACAGTATAAACATTTAAAAACAATAACATATCGACACATTTATTGTTGCCGATTTCTATAGTAAAATCAAAGGTAAAATTTATGTCGGACATTTTTAGAATATTAATTAATTACAGTTAATTGCTCGACTAACAGTGCGACATGCATCATAAAATGTAAAAACATGCAAAAACATGCAAAAACATGCAAACGTCCATAAAATTGAAGAGTGGAAATAAAATGTTATTGCCAGTATTACGGAAACATGGTATTAGATTTATTTATAACTTAATTTACTCTTTACATAGAAACAAAACAAAATGAATATAATTAACTTGCTAAGTATTTTCACTCCAACACTGAACAAATAAATAAAATCATTGCAAGTGTCATAGGGTATAAGCTCATTAACAGCACACTTCTATAATACATGGAATAATCATGTGTGGTGAGGCTATAGGCTTCCATAGGTTCTTGCAAAGCTATAAAAGAGTACCTATGTTCTATGTAAAATAAGTGTGGTTAAGAAGTACAATTTTTGGGTAGGAAGAAATTTTTCCAAAATGTGCACGATGTACAGGAAACCCTCAAAATAAGTATATTCCAAAAAATTCCCAAATATTCAATACATGCCACATAAAATGCACATCATTGAGGGAGCGTATCGAGCGACTCCTTTCGGCTCTTTTGACACGGACCTTTATTATCTATTTCTTTTACTTTTTTGTCGGTAGCTTCCACTACTGGTCACCTTTTTTCTTCGATCGATCTGAAATTGTAGGTAAAGACCAACCAGATGGCTCGCAGAATAAAAAAATTATTTCAGAGAACTGCTTTTTTAATTGTCTGATTGATTAAAACTCCAAAATAGTTTGATCAAGTTGAAATTTTAAACATATCTTCTAAATGGCTGATAATTGTTCCCATCATACATTGAAATTTTGCTTTGACCATCAAGGTCAACATTTCTTCTGATCTACTAATTAACGTTTAAATTTCTGAAGAGATCCGCCCAAATTCATGTACCTATCTAAAAACTAGGAAAACGCTCAGTGTAACGCGTTGATGAGCGAGCACAGAACATGCAACATCCCCATAGTAACGATGCACGACACGGCACAAGACGATTTTCTCTGCAACTTTTCAATCTCCATAAATACTCTGGATGAATAACAGATCCATTGTGTCGTGAAGGCTTACCTACATACCTTCTCCAGAAATCTCTTGTGACATCCCATACTAAACTCGTAAAATTACAATTAATACTTGACTGATTGGGCTTACAATATGTAAAATTTAATATTAAGTTGGTCTTGATCACCAAGCAAAATTTGAACTTAATGTGAACATTTTTATTGTCGACCAATCAGAAGACATTATTTAAACTTAAACCAATTAGAGGATTTGGCCTTCGTACTGCATCCGATTTTATGCGCTAGCTCAAAAATGCTTTCATTTTACTGTACATTGTGGATAGCTTGGCTGCTCTAGAGGTCTTGCCTTGGAACAGAAGCTTAAAGAAGGCAGGGATGACAATTTAGTATACATTTTTCAAGATTATGGAATAAAATGACCTTAAAATGACAAAACTTTTGAAAATAACGACAGATTAGACTGAAAATTGGCAAAAATACCTAAAATGTTGGTACCAATGACCACGCGAAGTTTTAAGTTGATCGGTCAATCTGTTCTAGTATAAATGTCAAAAATCACATGAAAAATGGTTTTAAATTTGAACCAATAGGAGGATTTGGCTGAAACTTTTTATGATTGGGTACAATGTTGGTTGCAATGTTTTTGCTAAATTTCAAATTGATCGAAGCAATCAATCGAAAGATAATTTTTTTTAAATTTGAACCAATCACGGGAGCCCATTCAAAAACGATCCCAGGGACCGCATAGAGTACGTTAGTATGTGTACAAAATTTCAGATCGATTGCTTAAGCGGTTTGACCTGGGCTGTGACCACAAAAAAAAACAAAAAAAAAAACAAACACACAGAGAAAGTGCCATAAGAGTACCGTGGTGACGCTCGCTACGCTCGCTCAATAAGCACATGACACCTTCATTCACTGCATCGGGATGGTGGCTATTTCAGGCAAGAAGCAAGGAAAAGGAGAATTATCGGTGATCGCTCATCAACGCGTTTCACTTATACAAAACGTTTATTGCCATTTTTGTATGTTCTTGTGATGAACTGCTCCTGTCTAGTCATAATAAGCAGGTATAGATATCCATAAAAGCACCCAATTCGAAGTTAATACTTCTGATAAATACATTTAAATTCCATAGAACGTTTCACAAACTTTTCATTTATTAAAATAGCTCGATATTTCGCTTTTTTCTGCAAGCTTCATCAACAGTTGACGGTTTGACAGATAGGTAATTAAACAATGATTGTAGAAGAAGAATGACTGAAGAACTCCTGAAGAAGCTCGCAGAAAGCAAGCGAAAAAAAGAGTAATTTTAATAAATAAAAAGTTTGTGAAACGTTCTATGAGATTCTGGTTTTTAACGTTTTTAGAGCCGTGTTGTTTCGTCAGGATTGGTTAAAAGAAGTCAGCAAAATGTATTATTTTAACCAATCCTGACGAAGTACAAGGCTCCCAGAACTTCAAATAATTAAAAAATCGTCGATGTTCTCATGAGCCCATAAACATTTTCACGCCCCTCTTTAGTTCACATAATGTTATCAAATGTATCAGGTGCTGGTTGCTCCATAGTTGCATAGTTGCATAGTTGCATAGTTGCATAGTTGCATAGTTGCATAGTTGCATAAGTTGCATAGTTGCATAGTTGCATAGTTGCATAGTTGCATAGTTGGCGATTTGAGCAAGTGAAGGATATTTATTGCAGATGCCAAGCAGTGCGTGAAAACATGCTAGTACCTTTTCAGATTGATACGTTTCCAGACAAAATGTTTTGAACTAAATCTAGCAAATATTACTTGTGTTACGTTATGTATAAGTATAACATACATGTTTACGTATTAATGTGGTACATGATTATTGTTATATAACATGAAATGTAACTGCAACAATGTCAGATGGGTTATGGATTTTCCCGCGTCTCATCCTAGTATTGCTATAGTGAATACAAAATTAACCATCGTTAGTAAAATGCAAATAGAGATTAAACTTAACCCAAAAAGACAAGCATTAAGGCTATTCGAGCGATACCACGTGACTATCAATAAAACACGATATTGGCCAAACTACTGCGCCCAAAGGGGGAGTATTTCCCTTGCTAGAAGACCGTTACCGTTTCCCATCCAATATTCTCGTTCAGAAAATATTTCTCCGGATTTTAAGAGGGCTTGGTAGTGAGTTTGACCTTGAAGAGTTTTTTAATCGATTTTTATCAATATCTTTTTCCAGTGTAATTGTTAACAAAATAGGGCTATGGACGTGAATTCAGAACAGTTCAATGAAAATAATTCCATAGCTTGTAATTGTTTATTAGATATACTTTGTCCTACAGGTGTTTAGAACCCGAAAATTTAGTAATTTTCGGGTTCTAAACACATGTTGGACACAATAAAACTAAGTAATAGCTTATTCCAAACTATGAAATTATTTTCATTGACCTGTTCTGAATTCACGTCCATAGCCCTATTTTGTTAACAATTACACTGGAAAAAGATATTGATAAAAATCGATTAAAAACTCGTCAAGGCCACGCTCACTACCAAGCCCTCTTAATTGTTAAATTTTCAATAACTTCCTCCCGACTGAAACCTCCACCAACTAAATCACTAAACGCAGTGCCATTTATTAATATTTATTCCAAGTTCCGTCTCTTCTCTCCTTTTGACATACGGTTTTGTTTTGCTGATGCTTTTGCCACTGTAACATTTATTAACCATTTTTCCACTTCCAAAAATGACTAAAGGGTACACTTCAATTCATGTTATGGGCAAATCAAATCTTCAAGACTCAAATTGTCCAAATTCAAATCTTGTTTGGATGTCACTTTGAAGGTTTAACATTAGGTTAGCTTTATGTTTTTTTTCATAACCATCTTCATAAACAGCAATTATAGCATCATAATTTTCTGTTGAAATTGAATCTTTATACAAGATGTGATTAAATATAAAGAAGTTGTGTTCTCTGTATCGAAGATTTGTCTCAAATTCATCATCTATTTATATGAATAAAACTCTCCAAAAATAGAAGAAATTCTAATCCAAGAATTGCCAAAATTTGGATTTTTATCAAGTAACACACTAGCCATTTTGACAACTGAAATCTGCAGATTTAAGTTTCCTAATTTGAATTGAACAGTGAATACACATTTAATGCCCCTGTATATAATAATGTTACGCAACCTCCCTCCAACAAAGTGAAGATAAAACTAGTCCCTATTTCCCCTATTTCCCTATTGCACCTTGCTCCGCGAATGTACACCCCTGTATGATTGAGCTTGGGACGTGGGACGCGTTGTTGCCGATATATTGGTCCCTCGCGACGAGAAGGTGGGACGGACATAAACCAAGTCACCGCGTGTCGACGAACAAAGACGTATTGTGCCAGATTTGGGTCCTTGTGACGGACTTGCATGAAATATAACCCGACTACCAAATCAGACACTAAAGACTTGTCTAAATGATACATTCAACATCATTCTTTATTTATTTTTAATTTTTATTCTCGAAAAGTAAAACGCTTACGCTTTTTTCGTTTTTAGTATGGCGTATAGTCTATGGCCATGACATTCAAATTGTACTGTAAGAACGATACGCCAAGTTTAATTTGAATGTTAAAATATACTGAGTTTGACACTTTTTGATAACACTCCTTTTCGATTCCCATTTTCTTCCGTGACACAGAGATTTGTATTTTGTTTCTACACATTATCTTGTGGGTAAGATGAATTGGATGTGACGAATATAAAGCGTATGACATTATTCGCTCAACGATCAGCTTTCTTGAAACATTTTGATATTGACTATCTGTCAGGAGCAAATACAAAAGCTGGTTAAATTATTTTATTTTACTTAATCAAAGTGAAAGTTAATCCATTTCGCTCTGTCCGTTGACTTGTCAGCAATCCACACCAACAATCTGATTTCATCTCACGTATCAACACTTCCAGCAATGACGAGACCGTGACATTGTTCATTTCATACAACCGTGATCATATGTTGGAAGCAAATCCAGTTTTCAATTACATCACACCATGTTATTTACATACGAGGATTTCAAAATCAAAAGCTGAACAATCTGCTTTCGATTATTTCATGGACTTATATGGTCAATGTATAATTTTGGGTTTCTTGTGGTTTTGGAAAGCTTTAGATAGGTATATGAAATTTTGAGATAATTTACGTAACGTCAGTATAGGATTGTCACCTAGGCTATCATAAAAGTTTTTCCTTTTACTTTCAGATTTTAAAAAAAACACAATCCATAAATTTTTATTGACTATTCGCGAATCGCGATTGATATAAGAATTAATTATGCGTTAAGTAGTTGTATTCGTAAATACAAAATAACTACCTGTACAATACAATATATTTGATAGTTTTATTGGTGTGTTTACTTCAATTGGGAACTTTCTGTTGGCAAAAGTATTTTACCAGTTTGCAATCCTCAGACGATCTTTTTATATATCTCAGTATTGTAACAACTTCCAATCCTTGAGACCATACGATCTTATACACGCCAAGGGAAATGTATGCAATAATTTATTTACTGGATTGTTATATGAATTGTATGATTTCATTTCACATGCATGCACGTTAATAAATAGCTTTGTGGATGGTTCAGTCAGTGACGGGAAGGGAACTCAACTCTAGTACCTACTTGCATCCACTTGCTAGATTCAATAGTGCATCTTGTCGGGGCTCTTATAGTGTCCAGACAGGTTTCGTATGTTTTATTGACTTAATGTTTTTTCATATAATAAATATTGCAGTATAATTTACTTATACTGTATCGCAATAAAATTGAACACTGGGAGGGCTTTCCCACCCCTTTGCGTTCGGCTTCCTTTGAAGCAATCATACATACCGCTCAAGTTTATAATTTCCAAACTATTGACAATAGTTACTTTACCTACGAGTAAGAACAATCTTCACATATCCAATGGTTATTGGTTATTAATATACCTGTGGTTAGAAGTGTTACAGCTGAAACATATAATGAAAAAATGGTGTCGGTTAACATTTGAGGTAGGCCAAGAATACTCAATGAGATGATTTGTAACCCAAACTCTATTGACGCTGTCCTCAGATACATCCACTCCAAGGAGAAGCCGTTCAAGTGCGGCGAGTGCGGCAAAGGGTTCTGTCAGTCTCGCACGCTGGCGGTGCACAAGATCCTGCACTTGGAAGAGTCGCCGCACAAGTGTCCCGTGTGCAGTCGCAGCTTCAACCAGCGGTCCAACCTCAAGACGCACCTCCTCACGCACACCGACATCAAGCCGTACAACTGCAACGCGTGCGGCAAAGTGTTCCGACGCAACTGTGATCTCCGCCGTCATAGCCTCACGCACAATCTCGGCGCCTCGTCGTCGGCGGCGTCGTCGTCGGCAGCGTCGAGCGGCTACGGAGAAGGCAGCTCGGGCGCGGGGAGTCCGTCCCTCGCGGCAAATGCGGCCTCCATCGCCGCCAACATCTCACCTCGCTCCTCGGCACTCGCGATTGTGTCGCCGGCGTTCAGCATTGAGGCCATCATAAGTGCGGCCAGCAAATAATACTCGCCTGTGTAATGACATTGCAGTGTAAAGTATAATAGCAAATACTTGTTTAATTTTACGATCGTTTTTATGCTTTTTATGTATACTTAAATAATAAAACCATTTCTATCTTGGAAACGCCGCTCATGATTCCACTTAGCCTTGTCACCTTGCAATTTTCATGTGTTATTCTGTAATAAAGATACCGCGTCTGCTTGGTTGAATAATCTGTGCAGCTTGCAATCTATATGAAGTAGGTTGTCGTGAGGCGTGCTGTGTGGTCCCGCAATATCGCTTTTAGTGATAATCCACAACACAGAGGTGCGAAAACTTGAATTCCCCTCTGAAAGCAAGGATTTGTTAAACAACAACGTGTCAACAGCACTTTCTGTGTGGTCTGTCGAGGATAAGAGATACTTGTTACCACGATCCGGGGAATAAGCCTGAGCAATTCCACTTTGTCGAGTTATTTATCGTTTACCTCGCAGGTTTCCAGTGAAGATGCGTCTAGTTGTCATGGCAACGACCACCGACACCTCTGCGTCTTTCAGCCATTGTCATTGAGATGCTGCAACACACAAATGGACCATCTTCTAAAAGAAGTCCATAGAATTGGAGAGCTGATATTCATCTGCCAGGTCGCGCACGCGCCTCATCATTGAGCCCACAAGCAGGGGTGGTTAAGGTTCTGATTTGTCAAAGAAAACGTCGCCAACATCATAGTCTCTTCTAGAATATTGGTAGTTTTAGTGGTGTCAAATGTCGCACATATTAGGCAACTACAGAGGATAATAACGACAGAAGAATGATGAGATATGAACTAGGAAGGAAGGAGCCGGTGTTATATTAGGAGGGAAGTTTCGCAGGATGTCATCTTCAACTGAGAAACATCTTCCATACATCTCAACAATTTAAGAAATAAACAGTATGGTATGAGTTCTGTTTAATTTTATGCGAGCGACGTTTCGGGTGATCTTCATTCCTTTTCAGACTCAGAACAATTTATATAGAACTTTATATAGACATATATAATTATATAGAATTTATATAGAACTCATACCGTACTGTTTATTTTTAATAAGATGTGTTCTGAAACATTAAGAAGTTATAACAATTTATTATACATTTTATTTAGGTATAAAGATAATTCCTAACACAGATGTGTCGACAATTTTATTCTCTTCTCTAGTAATGTTCTAGTTTCTCCGCACGAATAAATGACGGCCGGGAGTATTGTCCTGGAGTTATCAATAACAGTGCATTTATTACAGGAGTGACAGCATCTTACCCTGAGTTCTGAACTCGATTCCGACAGATGTTGCTCACCCCTGAGTAGTGTTTGCAGTAGCACTTAGGATGCCACAGGTGTGAGGTATCAAGAGCCCTTTACTTGTATTGTAGTCTTCAAGAGGCTCTTAGTGCGGTAAGAAGACTCAATGCAAGAGACTTTTTATCGCGAGATGTTTCATCAGTATCTTTTGTAATAAATGGTCGGTTCACTTCCTACTTTCATCGGGGTTGAAGCTGGAGGTGTTGGAATCCTTTCAATGGACCGACGCAGATGAATCTCGGATCGGTGGCGCGGCTGGATTTCAATTCACATTTCAGTACCTAAACAATATTCGAGGGACTTTAAAATATAGATGTCAACGACTTAAAAAAATAGTAAAATGTTATAATTAGTTTTTAACTTTCTGGATTCAAATTAGTATTTACATGTTCATTAGGATATCAAGTTCGGTATTATTAATAACTTGAATAATATTAAGTTTTATTTTATTTTAAATTTAGTAAAATAATAAAAATGTGTTTTTATAAATTGAAAAATAATGTAGGTAATCATCTAAGAGTGCAGAACCACATTTGCCCAGTGCACAAATCCACCACCTCTCCTCTCCCCCCCCCCCCCCCCCCCTTACGCACGCTCTAACACGACACTTCATGGTCTTGATTCTCATTATTTCCCTTGAAGTTTCATTGGTCGAGACAAATCCGTGACGATATCTTATTGGTGGTTTGTACTTTTTAATCGACATTGTGCAGTTTAGTCCCCCAAATGTGCACGTCTGGTCCTGATGTTGATGTAGTGTGGCATAACCTGAAGCAAGGAAGCGGGATACTCGGCTTCTAGGTTCCCAATCTCGCTGGTACGTTCTCAATTCGTTAAATAACATTTACAAATAACGTATTCTACAAGTATAATTATTTCTTCGTTAAATGTTATTTTTATCGATTTAGGACGAACCAGCGTTTGAAAATGCTCAAGAGGATGTATTTTCCAATCATTCAATCATTCGAAAAGAAGAGAGGAAAAATAACTATGTATTTTGACAAGTCAAAGCAATGTCTCGAATGTCATGGTTCTCCTAGTCCTGAATCCTGAGATTCTGATCTCCTAGTCCTGAATTACTCTCTGAATCTCTCTTCTCTATGTTGGTAATACATTTCATGACCTATTTTAAACCACATTCTCATGGAAATGCTATAGTACTACAAAGCTACTACTACTAGCACTACTAGTACTACTAGTACTACTAGTACTACAAAGCTACCCTGTTCACTATTCTCATCTGCGATGTCACCGAGGCGTCGTCCAGCGTCGCGGCGCCTTTGTCCTGCTTCGCAGGTAATAGTTCCCATGATCAAACTAAAATTCAGCACAAATGTTTTGATATAAATGTATTGCTTTCTCGTACTATCAAATTTAATAATGTTTATGTTGCACTTAGAAGGGATGGAATTATTTTAGTAGAATATATGACTCTTAGGAATCTTACGAATTCAAAGTTGTACCTACAAATGATGATTACAGAAATATACAAAAAAAATGTAAATAAGTGCCAAAAAAGGTCGACTTAAAACGTTGTAGTGCCAGCTGCTTATTACTTAATTTTCAGTCGACGTAAATAAATTTTGGCATCACAAAACGGTTGTGAAGTAGTATATTTCAACATTGAAATCAATGTACGAGTAGGTATTCATCCCCCGAGGTAATACTGCAATAGACAACATTCAAAATTCACTGCGCATGCGCGACGTGCCGTGATGCATGTTGGGCTTAGGATGTGAAGAGTTTGACAGCTGCCTGGTTGACAGTGCTGAGATGCATAAAGGAAGAATGTTTTTCGGTGTTTGTTATGTTATATCATCTCTGTATTTAAATGTAACTAATTTTATTGGTATTCAACATTATTTTATGAATAATACTAAGAATAGCAGATCGTACGGAACAGTGTGTTGTGTTCCATTGAGCAAAAATAACACTAAATTTAGCCGTGAAGTGTCGTTTCACTACTTTCAAGGGACATTGATTTGAAGAAAGAATGAGGCGTGTGAGGCGAATTGGATCTCAGGGAAAATGTAGTAAATGGTCCCCTATTAAGAACCACAGAATATGTGGTGCACATTTTAACAAATCTGGTTATAAGAAATATGAAGAAAAATTGCCCTGTTTTTCCCCTAACAAAATGAATAAATGAATAAACCGAAATGAATAACCAATAGGTCAGATTGATTTGTTAATTAGTTATGTATACAGGAACATACTTTGTCACATTTTGTCAGAATTTCTGACAAAAATAAGATTTTCGGCTACCTACAAATGTCCTGTTTGTTAAGAGGAAAAATAACTTGAATACCCCTGAAAGCGATAAATATGATTTCAAGCCCAGGCTAATAATATCTACAATATTGGATTTACATCTTACACTAAAAATTTTCAACAAAAACATAATTTATTGCGTCTTATCCATTCTTTCTTCAAATCAACGTCCCTTGAAAGTATTGAAACAACACTTCACGGCTAAATTTAGTGTTATTTTTGCACAATGGAACACAACACATTGTTCCGTAAGATCTGCTATTCTTAATATTATTCATAATTATGTTGAATACCACTAAAATTAGTTACATTTAAATACAGAGAGGATATAACATAATAAACACCGAAAAACATTCTTCCTTTATGCATCTTAGCACTGTCAACCAGGCAGCTGTCAAACTCTTCACATCCTAAACCCAGAATGCAATGTTGATAGTTGTAGATGGCGCTCGGGGTTTAAAATGTTGTCTATTGTGTTGCATTGAGAAGTGCAACATCTGGCAAGAATGCGGCTTAGCTGCGGTCTGCTAAGTCATCTCTGTGATCGAATGCGACGGCGTGGAACGCGAGGGGCGGTTGCGACATGGGGGTGGCGATGACCTCCCCGGCGGGCGGTGCTCGACCCCGGCCGGGGGTAAATGCACACTCATTGCCAGGTGATGTACGTCACACTAACATTATGCTAATTACGATGAGTGTGAATGAAATACATTTCTGTGCCTCGGAGTCGGAGGTAGAAGGACCGATGTCCTTTTCAGCGATTGTTGAGGTGAGTTCAAAAACCGCAGTAGCCTAGATAATTCTGCGTTCATACCCAATCATTTTTTTATAGTGACCCACAGTTATATTTTAGGAGATTATACTTCAATACTATTTGTTGACTTCAGTCAAATTGGAATTGATTATAAAATTCCAGTTGCACCGCAAGATCAAAAATTGACTTCGGGCCTTCTACCTCTGAGGTACAGATTTCGTCGCCTTATTTCAAATATATTAATTATGGAAATGGACCTGTCTCATCTTGAAAGATAAGTTCAAGTTAAGATCATTGAAGAGTTCGTGAGCCGCATGAAACCGAGAATAATTGTCTATGGAGTTTTAGGACTGATCTTTATTTAAATTGACTGATTTGAAATGGGGTAGGAAACACCCGCAACGCAACGCAATGGCTGTCCATGGTTTTGATCTCCACTGAACGGGCAGTTTTCTGCTCCGAAGTGTGTTTTCCGCGTCACGATCTGCTGCCAGACATCACGCACGCGCAGAGTTCGCTTCCTCATGCTGGAGATGGAGACAATTGATGCACGAATTGCAGAGCATAAGTCTCCTTCAGAAACAGAAAGAAAGGCAATTACAGATGTGTAAAACCAGTCATTTCATCAACAACGATCAACTAGAAGTTCTATATTTACTCAGACTATGCTAGAATATTTAATTGGCAGCTGTACATTGGCAGCTTTTGTTTAATGTGTACCTAATAGTTTTAATTATTTTCGATTTGTTGTCCTGAAGATGATTTTGAAATTAAAATCAAAACTGTTGACAAATAATGTAATAAAAACTATAAACATGACGCAATATCCCTACAGTAGTTGTAATGTAATTTTTAATATAAATTCAATTCCGTTGAATGTTACAGCCAAATTATTTGCAGGAATGCGGAGTAAAACTAGCTTTTTTCCGGGTCTCAGTCCGCGAAAATGTCAAGTGTGCAAGCAGCTCAGTAAATAGGTATAGAAATGCAAGAGTTATTTGAATACATTTTCTTTTCGAAGTGTAATTGTTTAATCATGAACCAATCTGCATCAGTATTAATCACCGAGCTGATTGTCTAATTGCTTCCACCTGATGCCCAAGAGTGGTATGCTTCATGACGCGACGAGGCGAACCTATTGGTCGTAAAACAACTGAATCCGGTCCAGCCAGCATCATCTTCCTCCCGGCCACATGACCATCATGTTGCGTGGGAGAACCAACAACACCCATCGAACACATTTCACAACGATCCAGACCATTGACGATCATCGGCTTTTATAGAGCCGTATATTTTAGATTTCTCAACGAGGAATTCGCAGGTTGTGAATCATTCTTTTTCCTTTTCTAGCTTGTATTGGTTTACAGTGATCTCTACATTTTATATAAATTGTCCAGTCGCATTGGTTTAAGGTGATACTAGCGCTCGGCCGTTTTAGAAAATTGAGAGAGAAAAATTGTTTCATAAGTGAGTGTAACTTTTACAGGATGTTCACATAATCAGTCTGATTGTATATTAGTAGCACTCTTTCATTTTTGCTTATTGCATCGTTAATTAGGCGCCGGTAATTCAACAAAACCGCGCAAAACTATGAAATTTGCGATACGATTGGAGACCAAACCCGTAAACCAATTGATCTCAAATTTTAATCATGATTAGATGAAAGACAAACTTAGGGTTATCCCTTGGCACATTTTTGAAATTTAATTTTATACGGCGCCCAGGAAGACAAGAAAATAGCTCATTTTTCAACAAAAATCCCCTAATTATTACTAATTAACGAAACAAAACATTAAAAATGTACCAAGGGATAACCCTAAGTTTGTCTTTTATCTAATCACGATTAAAATTTCCAATAATTTGGTCTACCCATTTCGTCTCCAATCGTATCGCAAAAAGTGTCTACAAAAAGCAGCAAAATCGCTCGCGCTTGCAGCACCTTAAGCGTCTATAAGTCGCGGATAATCTATTAATGTATAACGGGGCATGTTCTACGACGAATTAATAATCAAGATATGATTTGGGGAGATGACTAGATAAATGGGTTGGATGGAATCATGGAAGGAGGCAGCAAGTGATCTATTATATTGTATAATTTACCTTAAGTAGTAGAGAACCTTCCTATTATCTACCTCTGGACCATGGTGTTCTGGACTGAGGAAGACTACGAAAATACCTCAATCCGAAAAGAGAGTGGAAGTAACCTTTTGGAGTGGAAGTGTAAAGCGTTACCCCTGAGCCAACTTGCTCTGTCAAATCTCATATTACGACTCGTTGAGTTTCTTTCTTGTGTGGTGATTTCAATGCACGAATAGAATATGTATCTTGAATGGTGATTTCAATGCACGAATAGAATAATATGTATCTTGAATGGTAATTTCAACGCAGGAATAGAACATGTATTTATGTGGTGATTTCAATGCACGAATAGAACATGTATCTTGAATAGTGATTTCAACGCAGGAATAGAACATGTATTTGTGGGGTGATTTCAATGCACGAATAGAACATGTATCTTGATTCTTGAATAGTGATTTCAACGCAGGAATAGAACATGTATCTTGAATAGTGATTTCAATGCAGGAATAGAACATGTATCTTGAATAGTGATTTCAATGCAGGAATAGAACATGTATCTTGAATAGTGATTTCAATGCAGGAATAGAACATGTATCTTGAATAGTGATTTCAATGCAGGAATAGAACATGTATCTTGAATAGTGATATCAACGCAATAAATATTTGGCAATAAATAAAACTTAAACTAAAACACTATTTGTTTGGGGATTTCAACGCTGGGTCACACTTTTTTGTTACTCATTAAAGCTGATAGATTCCATTTTTACTATAATGAATATCAAAAGCCAAAGCGAATCAATCAATTTCTTGGTCTTTTCATAATGAATAAAATCATGACAAGCGAAATCAATCACATTAATAATGTCGACACATAATCAATCAAAAGATTGGAATTTTCATTTGAGTCGCCTTGATGACGCGCACGCGCATGGATCATCCTCTAATGGACACTTAATCTTTGACCGAGGACTCAAGTGACATGGCGATATCAGAGCGCCTGTACTTGTGTTTGTTTGCACGTCAAGAATCTTCGTGAGCCGAGAGATTTATGTTAATGTGCCAATTGTTTGTGTCCGCCGCAGCGCTGATTGGGCCTGGGCGCTCGCCACGGGGGGCCCGGTCCCAGAGCCCCCAGCACCCGACACTTGATGGAGGTTCGACAAAAATCTCGCACAAACATGCCTTATATAACTTCTATCCGCTTTCAAGACTATGAAATTGATGGCACGCTAATGAAAATAACTTTCATGTAATTAAGATGGCGGTCATCTATTTTCCAGCCATGTTTTTAGTATCGAGTTATTAACAATCAGCCAGACTTAATGTCAGGTCTACTGGAAACGCCGAGTATAAATTCAGTTTTTATGAATATTAAACTGTTTGCTTCAACCCGTCATTCTGCGCCAACTCCGATGCGTATGAGTCGAGGGTCAGAATCATACTCATCATATCTTCTACCTTGTAAACAGTCCCTCGTTTCCTTTCATTTTATGAATGGGAATTGGAAATTATCTTTCTACTCAAGATATTATTTTTTACACAACCAATGTTGGTGTTAAAATATGTAAAATAGTTGTCATTTTTATTAATATTTAAACCATGAAAATAAATTAACTTTGAGAAGCTCCTTTATATCCCAGTAAGTGTTTGTTAGTTTATGACGGAGTTTTATCGGATACTTTATATATTCAGACGAGTGACTGTTATTTGATGCCTGCTGGAGCTCGCTCACAAACTGCCATGGAAATGACTCGTGAACAACATATTAGAGGATAGGAACGGTTCGAGGCATTTACTGTAATGCAATTATTGTAACTTTAAGTCGGAGAACAAAACGTCAAATCTTTGCTAAAGGGAAATATTATCCCACAGTGAAATCTGTTCTCTTGGCTTCTCGCTGTTCTCACGATGGTTCAAGTAATTGGTGCCATTAGTTGGCCTTTTACAGGCATTAGAGAGAAGGGTTTAAGCCCTTTCAATGACATTGATACATGCTGTTGTAATGGAATATCAATACCCGGCTTGTACAACATGCGGGAACCTATAATCAAACACGTAATCTCTTGATGCCAGCTATTTGATTGCACTTTTTGTAAAATCTCCTTCATACGTTCACGATTTACTTAAACCTACGGAAACAGGATTGTCTAAATCCGGTTTGCTGTAAAAGGGTTGCGTATGAGACAGTTGGGGATGAACAATGAGATGAGCATGTTGGAGTGGAGTGAGACTGCGCAGAAGGCCCGTTGACGCTCAACCCGTTATCATTACGTTACATGGTTGACGAGTTAGCAGAACGCTCTGTTTTAGTTCTATAGACTTTTGGCATTCACTTTCCTCGTCACCTCAAATATTGTTTTTGCAATTCATTACGATGCAACGTTCGATTTTAACATTTCGAAAATGCTAACCAAACTTCCGTTCCGAACGATTTCCTGGCGAGTTGCTTGGTTCGAATCCCGGCACTTGCTTGTGGTTCGCGCTGCATCGTAACTCTGCGTTGACATTTGTGACATCCCCGAGATGAGGTTAGTTAGGGGCGTCGCCGCGAGCAGCGCGCAGGGCGTTGCCGACTTGACGCAGACATTCAAAGCTGTAATTTTAAACTTTGGAATATACTGTCCATGTACAATCCTCTGTCATTCTCTGAAAGCCGACTCTCAGATGCGCTGTTCAATAGAACGACAGAGCACGTTCCATGGACCACTAAATGGTTGACATCGCTCAGCGCTGTCGTCAACAATAGACACATTTGGTAGATTCGACAGCGCGGCGGCGTTCCGAGTAAAGTACAAGTTAATAACACCTCGCACAGCGCATATGATTAGAGCTTCAGCTGTAAAGCGGATTAAATTAGGAATGCATCTATGTTTAAACTCCACTTACGTTCAGAGAAGAATTCAACTAAACCGATTGAGAATGAAATTGGTGGTCGGTGAATTAATAAAAGCCTTTATGAATGGAAATGCCCATTCATTGTTTTATATGCAGATAGAGACGTCGTAGGTGAGTTGGAAAAAAAACTGGTTCCACATTTTTTGTCGCTGATAAAAAGCCGAATACGTTGGATTGTTGGTATAAATAACCATGATGTCAACATTCCCATTCTTCCTCGGGCCAAAATCGTGCTCAATCGTGGTATTAAAATCACCTTTGATTCTTGAATGGAGCTGGTGACAATCACTTAGATGTCTGCGCCACACACGCGCCTGCGCCGTGGAATGCGAGTCCGGCGTGTGCGCAGCGGGCGACCTCCGACGTCGGCGACCTGGACATCGGCGACAAGAGGGATGGGGGCGGGTCTCGCTGTGACACTCGAAAACGTGCTGGGAGAGAGAGAGAGACGGAGAGAGAGATTCAACCAAGTAATTAATTTCAAAATCAGAGACGCTGACCCGAAACCCCTTTCGGTTGGACGTAAACATTTTCAATATACGATATTGTAAAACAAAACAGCACACGGGGATAGAAAGGTCAAAGGTTAACAGAGTGGATTGGTTTTGATGAACATTTTCCTTTGCCAGACAAAAAGCAATTTACCCATCAACGTATGTTGTACGTATCACTTCCAGAGAGAGCTGTTTCAATGATATCTTGTATCGAGATCGAATCACCATTTACTCACAACCGCCCATAATAGTTCAATGCGATGGTTTTATTTAGATTTTGTATCAAGTCATACTTGTGTGATGGACCTCCCAAGTATAACAATCAAAATATCCTGTTGTATAAAAACTCTCCGTGCGTCTGCGCCGAGACAACGATCGATTGATTGAATGAAGAAAGGTTTTATCGATGACTTTCCGATCGGTTCTCTTCGCCTGTCAAATATATCTGCATGCCTGCAGGTGGTTTGTTTGACGTAATTAATTCATTGTAACGTCTCATGGCCAAGCACGTTACATTGTTCGGAGACTCGACGCGATTCAGCCGATCATCTTCACTACAACTTCTCCAGATAATCTGTCCGATAACTGATAATCGACCCAGTTCAAAACATTGGCTGTGATATTCGCCGTTCCTCTCACTTCCAATCATCTGCGCCGTCATCATCCCGGAAGAGATGATGAAGATGATGTTCTCGTCGCAGACAGACACAAACCGATGTTCGCGTCTGTAGAGAATCAATCACAGGACTCGGCTCGGTCTTTCCAACGTCTTCCGTCTCTCATAAGAGTACCTAGACTCACATAAGAGACAAAAGACATAAGAGTAATCTAGAAAGTTAGGTTTAATTATTATCACCACATTATCATCTTAATTAAGTTAACTAAAGATGATAATGTGGTGACAAGATCTTTGTAACTACAACCATCCGTTTTTATATCAAAAATAAAAAGTAAGCTCCAAGAAAACTTTCAGTGCAAAAAATGCAATCGCCATTTTTCCAGCTGACCAATTTGTACTTGTTGCGTGGGTGTGCGGATAACATGTTAATTCCCGAACAAAAGAGCCAGGTTATATGTCTCCGAGTGATGACATTCAGCCATCTCCTGGAATGCTGTTACTTCGCTGGGAACACACCATGTGTCCGCCCGAGCTTTTATGAACCATGGCAACATTTAGTCATACAAAGATGGCCGCATCACTAATCGATTCACAATAATTCAGTAAGTTGCGAATGCTGGCTCGGTCCATTAGCCCCCACCCTTGCCCTTCAAGATGCAGCGCACATCGTCTTGCATACTGATGCGGCTCTCTCCTATATGGGAACGTGCCATTATTATGTGATCAGGGGACTCGAAAGTCGTCGCTGTGGAGCTGGGCGACGTCGCTTGCTGCGCGCGAATGTGCTTGTGCACCCCTGTCCGCGCCGTGTGGATGAGCATGTGGGTGTTGCCGTGGAGCCCACCACCTGCACAGTCGACATGAACTGACGTCACAGAGTAAATCATCGCTTCGTCGTCAACCCCTGCAGTGTACATTATTAAGTCGCAACCACGAGATGACGTAACGATGTTTATTTTCAACCAAATTCTGATCTTTTGTGGGCACTTGTTTCCATGTCAGAAGTGAAGGAAAGAGTGATTCTTTATTGAGAGTATATCAAAATATAATCCGCCTGATGAAGAGAGTACATTACTATTCAACAGGTTATTATTCAGACACTTGAGTGAGTCTGAAATCATGACGCAAATACTTGCGAGTCCTAGACGCAGTGGGCTGAGACGGGCAGAGTGTGAATGGGCAGAGTGTGAATGGGCAGAGTGTGAACGGGCAAAATATGCACGGGCAGAGTGTGAACTAGTAGATTGTGAACGGGCAGAGTGTGAACTGGTAGATTGTGAACGGGCAAAGTGTGAACGGGCAGAGTGTGAACTGATAGATTGTGTACGGGCAGAGTGTTGTGAACGGGTAGAGTGTGAACGGGCAGTATGTGAACGTGTAGAGTGTGACTGGTGGATTGTGAACGGGCAGAGTGTAATTTGTAGAGTGTAAACGGGCAGAGTGTGAACTGGTAGATTGTGAACGGGGAGTGCATGTGAACGGGCAGTGTGTGAACGTGTAGAGTGTGAACAGGCAGAGTGTGAGCGGCTAGTGTAAACGGACAGAGTGTGAACGGGCAGAGTGTTGTGAACGTGTAGAGCGTTAACGGGCAGAGTGTTATGAACGTGTAGAGTGAACGTGTAGAGTGTGAACGTGAGAGTGTGAACGTGTAGAGTGAACGTGTAGAGTATGAACGGGCAGAGTGTTGTGAACGGGCAGAGTGTTGTGAACGTGTAGAGCGTTAACGGGCAGAGTGTTATGAACGTGTAGAGTGAACGTGTAGAGTGTGAACGTGAGAGTGTGAACGTGTAGAGTGAACGTGTAGAGTGTGAACGTGAGAGTGTGAACGTGTAGAGTGAACGTGTAGAGTATGAACGGGCAGAGTGTTGTGAACGGGTAGAGTGATGTGAACGTGTAGAGCGTAAACGGGCAGTGTGTGAACGGGCAGAGTAAGAACGGGCTCGAGGGGTTGTGACGGGGCACCACGGAGTAGTCGATCATGTAACGCGAGCCTGGTTGTGTCGAGGAGCGAGCATCATCTAATAAACTCATCAGGCGGAACATGGAACATGGCTGGAGCTGTCCCATGCTCCGAGACGTTACACGACACTCATCTGGGCCAGAGCAGATACAAATCACAACACTCTCGCTCAAACAGAATCAAATATGAATCACCAAAACACAGATATAATGTTTAATAAATACATAGAACTAAAAATAATCGCGGAATTCACCAAATCAATTTAATAATTTATTCAAATTTACGTGAACAAATTTACATTTTATACAATTATACCTATACAAATTTAAAAATCATACACACAATAATGATCAACCATAAAAAGTAACAATGAAAACGATCACTCATTAGGTATCTCATACAAAATACAACAAATTTGTTCCTCAATATAAAATTAAAATAAAAAATCACACAACTCAAAAATATAAAATCAAACATATTTGAAAAAAAATGTTTAATGAGGCCCTGACTATCTTCCTTGTTGTTTCGTTGCAGAATATTGTTTGAGGCACTGCAATTGCATTTGCCGTGGTTCTGTGTCACCTGCACTGAGGTTCTCCTGAGCACGTGATCTATACATGTTACATGCGTGACAAACTATACAAGAGGACACAAATACGGTCCAGAGGCTGTGCATTGGAGATGGTAATTATCTCCTCCAACCAAAAGGAATAATGAATGTGTCTGAAGTGTTTGTAAGAAAACAAAATAGAAAATAATTTTCGATGAATATAATGTCGGTCTCCTGAAATAAACGATCTTTTCTCAGCCAAAAGAATAGTTTATTTGATAAATGAAGATATATTTTAAGAGATTTAATGAAGACATCAAGAACTGAAAGAAATGCATTAATCTGCATGCATGTGATTTGTTTAGCTTCGTAAAGAGCAATATGAATGGATGACAGTTGGAGTTGACAGATCCCCGCATGTATTTGTATGTATGACGAATTCATGTAAATTTGTTTCTTCTGGAACTAATTTCTAATGTTTCACAGTTTTATTTCAATGCTTGAGTATTTTTTTTACCGACTTTCTATTTGTGTGTCTTTGGCCGAATGTCCTCAAGCTCTGGTAGAGATAACACTGCAATAATAAGTAGCAAAATTAAATAGGTACCTTAATATATAAGTCTGATACGACATGATTATTTGAAGAGTTGGAGGAATTGTCAAAGAGTTGTAATGCCTAAGAAGATGAAATGATCAATCAGTCTCCTGCAGAGGAAAAAGCAGGGATGAATGCTGGCTATGTACAGAAGTGGAGAGATGTATGGTAGGCGCTCGAGGAGGGGACAGTAATTAGTTCTTTATTCGATCATGTAATTTGTAGTATCGTGATAAGGAAGGAAAAGGATGAACGCATAGTTACAGAATACAGAATACAGGATACTGAATACATGATTCCACAAGTGCTAAAATTTCCCAGAAAAAAAAACAATCATATACACTACATCATATATACTCATATACATATAACATATAATACAATATATTATATATATATACAATCTTGTCATATATATTGTCATATATACAATCATATACACTACATAAAAACACTTTTAAACACTCAGCACTGAAATGGAGTAAAATCAAAAAGAAGCCATGTCAATGATACCCTCTACAACTAGAAATATGGATCATTTTATACCATCACGAAGTAGAATTGATGTTTTTAAATTTTCATGTTTTAATAGAATACAATCTACATTTAATGCCATGGTACCAAATAGTCTAGATATTAACAATACTGATTTTATTACTTTTAAATCTATTATTGTTGACTTGTGCAGCGTTTGAGTGTTGATTTATTATCACTGTGATTTTAATTCGGTATGTTTTTATTTTCTTTAACTTGTATTCTTGTATTGTTCGTGTTGTTGTTTATTGTATTGCACTTGTGGGTTCATCCCGTTGTCAATAAAGATGTAATAATAATAATAATAATAATAATAAAAAAAATCTTATCCAACCTCTGGAATCTAAAATAAAAAAAGAACATTATTTGGTGCATAGGTTTTCTCGAGGGTTTTCTATACAATACAAAGTTCTCTCCTAAAAGTTGAAATAACTTTATTCATACATTTTCGTACTATAGTCTAGTTCAAAAATATTGATATCTTACATAATTTTCAACTTTGTATATGGGTAATTTCTCCCAAAAGTGAAGAAAAAATGTTCCTGAATACTATAATTTTAATAGAAAACGATTTGTGTACATTTATTTGTATTTATATTTATTTTCATACGCTGTGATGACTTCGCGCCTTCTACCTCTGAGGAACCTGCAGATTTGTTACTCTCGTTTTTCTTATTACTTTACGAATATCATGATGAAGTTATCTTATTTTGTTTCTTCTACAAGACAATAATAAATCAATTTTCTCACTGTTGATTATTGTCAGTCAACGAAGATTACAATTGTTACTTTGTTCTCTATGATTTCAATAATAATAATAAGTTTTATTGCTCTACAAATTGTATATATACAGGTGGCAGAGATACTATCAACTAAAGTTATATTAAGACAATTGAAATGACATAATTATTAATAATAAATATAAACTAAGATACACTAATCGCGTACTATTGTTATGTTTTCAATCTCATTATGAACTTCTATCTTGTTGATTTCAATTGTTGGTAACAGAGAAGTCGCTAAACGAGAATATTACAATTTTATTTATTTTCTTCTGCATTGTAATCCAGGGGTGCGATCACATAAAATGATAACTTACTTATCACGGTGACAAGACCCTAGAAGGTCGCGAATAACATTGAGATGAGAAGCTTGTCACCGTGACAAGATAGTTCTCATTTTAATTTTATGTAATCGCACCCCAGCACACATAATTCAGCATTGTGATCTGTACGTTGGCTGCTTCCTAATTGTTCTGTTTATGTAATTATTTATTTAACACCATAAAACATTCGTGTAAAAATACCAGCAAAGTCTCTCCAACCAAAAACACACACTTTCTAATTAGTGTTTTTCTGCATTTCATACGAGTTAATACATTATATAATATATGTTATATTATATATTAAGAAATAATTCCACTAGATCAAATCACGAGAACATTGAAACACATATAGCGATAATCCATATTACAAGGCACTGTCCATTATCATAAAAGACAGCGGACTATTTGAAGAAAAAAATCATATATTCTCAGAAACTTTTACCTCTATTGCCTATTTTTTAAAACAAGACTATCAATAGGAGATCATTAAAAACGCCATCATTGTAAACAACGTAGTCCATTGATTTGAACCTATCATCTGACTTACTATATTCCTCGCATCTCGCACGAAAGCGATGTGAACTGTTGAGATGAACCCCGCTATCGTGGGAACTGAGGAAGCGTCATCGCGTTATTGACAAGTTGTAAGCCGGATTAGTCGAGATCGCTGTCATCCAACCGAAGCATTCCTCAGCTCGTCGCTCAACCCTCCCGCTATTCGCTAAACATAACAATTACACACTAAAAAATGCATCAACCAATGTGAATGTCACAGCAAATCTCTAAACGTATTCTCAACGAAAAGTGAGAAACTTGTTGGACGTTCTCATGGGCTGACACCTGACTTGACGATCATCGCAGTAACGATCCTGATCAGTGATCTCTGATCATGACGAGACTCGGAGTGACGGCTCGACTCTGTCCCACGCTGCACGAGACCCATGCAGAGAATGCGGCTTCCCAGGACCCTCGCGTCGACGTGGACGTCGTGTGTGTTGCCTGCCGTCCTGGTCCGACCCTCGCGTCGACGTGGACGTCGTGTGTGTTGCCTGCCGTCCTGGTCCGACCCTCGCGTCGACGTGGACGTTATGTCTGCCGTCCTGGTCCGACCCTCGCGTCGACGTGGACGTCGTGTGTGTTGTCTGCCGTCCTGGTCCGACCCTCGCGTCGACGTGGACGTTATGTCTGCCGTCCTGGTCCGACCCTCGCGTCGACGTGGACGTCGTGTGTGTTGTCTGCCGTCCTGGTCCGACCCTCGCGTCGACGTGGACGTTATGTCTGCCGTCCTGGTCCGACCCTCACGTCGACGTGGACGTCGTGTGTGTTGTCTGCCGTCCTGGTCCGACCCTCGCGTCGACGTGGACGTCGTGTGTGTTGTCTGCCGTCCTGGTCCGACCCTCGCGTTGACGTGGACGTCGTGTCTGCCGTCCTGGTCCGACCCTCGCGTCGACGTGGACGTCGTGTGTGTTGTCTGCCGTCCTGGTCCGACCCTCGCGTCGACGTGGACGTCGTGTGTGTTGTCTGCCGTCCTGGTCCGACCCTCGCGTCGACGTGGACGTTATGTCTGCCGTCCTGGTCCGACCCTCGCGTCGACGTGGACGTCGTGTGTGTTGCCTGCCGTCCTGGTCCGACCCTCGCGTCGACGTGGACGTTATGTCTGCCGTCCTGGTCCGACCCTCGCGTCGACGTGGACGTCGTGTGTGTTGTCTGCCGTCCTGGTCCGACCCTCGCGTCGACGTGGACGTCGTGTGTGTTGTCTGCCGTCCTGGTCCGACCCTCGCGTCGACGTGGACGTCGTGTCTGCCGTCCTGGTCCGACCCTCGCGTCGACGTGGACGTCGTGTGTGTTGTCTGCCGTCCTGGTCCGACCCTCGCGTCGACGTGGACGTTATGTCTGACGTCCTGGTCCGACCCTCGCGTCGACGTGGACGTCGTGTGTGTTGCCTGACGTCCTGGTCCGACCCTCGCGTCGACGTGGACGTCGTGTGTGTTGTCTGCCGTCCTGGTCCGACCCTCGCGTCGACGTGGACGTCGTGTGTGTTGTCTGCCGTCCTGGTCCGACCCTCGCGTCGACGTGGACGTCGTGTGTGTTGTCTGCCGTCCTGGTCCGACCCTCGCGTCGACGTGGACGTCGTGTCTGCCGTCCTGGTCCGACCCTCGCGTCGACGTGGACGTCGTGTGTGTTGTCTGCCGTCCTGGTCCGACCCTCGCGTCGACGTGGACGTTATGTCTGACGTCCTGGTCCGACCCTCGCGTCGACGTGGACGTCGTGTGTGTTGCCTGACGTCCTGGTCCGACCCTCGCGTCGACGTGGACGTCGTGTGTGTTGTCTGCCGTCCTGGTCCGACCCTCGCGTCGACGTGGACGTCGTGTGTGTTGTCTGCCGTCCTGGTCCGACCCTCGCGTCGACGTGGACGTTATGTCTGACGTCCTGGTCCGACCCTCGCGTCGACGTGGACGTCGTGTGTGTTGCCTGCCGTCCTGGTCCGACCCTCGCGTCGACGTGGAAGTCGTGTCGCCGTGGCCATCCTCGGCGACGCGAGGGTCCTGGGAAGCCGCTTCTCGACTTGGAGGACGGAGTCGGACCAGGACGCTGCCGTTGTCCGATGGGTTTTATAGCGGTATTCCTCTGTCAAGATGCAAGGTCCATGTTACAAATGTCCTGCCCGAACTTTCATCTCCATTCTTCATTCAACTCAATCGTCCCATCTTAAATAAAGCAGAAAACAAATGGTGCGATGTATTTTGTATTACTTTCGTGCTTTTCCGGGAAATATGTGTATGAATCATGCGAAATTTACTCTAAAATATGAAAGTTTTTATTTAAAATGAAACGATGGTTTTCTCAGACCGTTGTTCAGTTTACTTCTGCATTTGCAACAGATTGACAGCTTCTCTACTTCTCAACTGACGTAAGTCGTGCAATAGCTCTTTCCCCCCGCCGCTCCCACCCCACCCGATGACGAGCAGTCGTAATGTATTCAGGTATTCTTTCACCACAAGGATTTACCTGTCCATCTTCAAGAGATTAACATTTCTACGTGGAATTTGATCGAGTTGTTTGGAACTGTTGAATGTTCTGTCAGCGGTAGTGATGTTTCCCACCTCTGGTTAACACTCAGCGATGTCAGAATCAAAATGTTTCCACCTAAGATTGCACTCGGATATAATAGATTGGTCTAATCTAATAAACGGCGTCCCATGGTGTGGCTACAAAGTGGTCAGAGCCCCCCCATTGGCCGGACATCACGTGGTCTGTCTGGCCAGTCCGCTGCCACTGCGCGTAATGAGCTCAGATGAAAGATGATTGACTAATGATGGGTTGACAGATGAAGCATGACGTGAATAGCCAAGTGTTTCCTTCTATAAAGCTCCTTAGAAGCTCCTGTGTGCGTTGGATTTTCAATTATCGTCGCAACACCTCAGAAATGCAAATTAAGTACATCGAGTGAATGTACATGATCAGAATGTAAGAAATACATGTAGACCTGGGGTTACAATTGCATTACACATGATAAAGTATCACGCTATTTGCTATGAATGATTGACAAATCAAAGGCATATGAAAGTTTCACACAGCCACTTATTAGAACAGAACTTTGAGAAAGTTTGATTGGCATAGCTAATAATACAATGGGAACGTATCGTTTTGATCCTTGTAATTTACTTGTTGATTTGAAGGAACGTGCAAAGCGTCCGTCATTCTTCATATTATCCTGACCCCACTAGAGATCCTTTTCATGTAACCCAGTACCTAATTCAAGTGTTGAATTGAATTTGATGTATGTCCTTTTTTTTCAAATGTCGATTTTTCTGCAAATACACAATTGGTTGCTTTTTAATAAAGATAGTGATAGATTTTTTTTATTGAACACAAATATACACATACAATATAACATAATCTACGAACTATCCCACATAGCCAAAAAGATAGTCTATGGGAGACAAAAATAATATAAATAAACATAAAGCATACTGATATGAAGGGATGTGTGTTGTGAAAAATATCCGAGCGAACCGGGGCTCGAACCCGGGACCTCTCACTTGCCGGGCGAGAGCTCTACCAACTGAGCTACCCGGTCGGACGGGGACATCCGTCCGACCGGTCCGTCCGACCGGGTAGCTCAGTTGGTAGAGCTCTCGCCCGGCAAGTGAGAGGTCCCGGGTTCGAGCCCCGGTTCGGTCGGATATTTTTCACAACACACATCCCTTCATATCATCCTGACTCCATGGAAGTTTTTCAAAGAAACCTACATTCTCATAAAGCATACTGAACAACAACAAAAAATAACAAACCAGGTGCGTTACATTATATAATAATTAACAATAGAGCAACATCAGAATTAGCCAGTAACTAGACAAAAAAGTGCATAAATATTAAATATAGAACTGCAAGAAATAAAGAAGTAAATACACAATGAAACAATCCATAATTCTTATTAGGCAGCGTTTAGGCAACATTAGGATGCCACAAATGTTCAACCATCATTCCTAGATAATAGCCACATCTTAACTTCTTTTTTTATACAATTGTAAGTATCTAAATTTCTTAAATATTGGGGTAAATTATTGAATATAATTTTGCGGATGTATTATTTATGTGCGATTGGTTTCATAACCGTCATTATTCATTACATACCTCGGTCGATAGTTTTAAAAATGTAGAAGTTTTAAATTAATACAACGCATTAGTAAACCCAGATTTAGTTACAACAGGAATTTGTCTGATATCCCAGGGCAGTAGAGCAAATAGAACCCAGGAATCATAACATTTCTACTCAAAAATTTTAAATAAAGGAAAACATGTAAACTTGAATTTGAAACAATAAAAGAGTTAAACAAACAGAAAATTGACTTCTGATACTTTCATTGACATTTAATTTCAATCGTCTTATCATGGAAATACAATCATACATTGATCCCGTATTCTACCAAATTAGCATTTTTTTAAGGTGACATATTGCACGTTTAAGTAAATTTGCATACATAAAACAATTCTTTGTAGGAGCTCACAGTGGTTGAAAGAATCAATTATTGGCTTTTTGGTGATTATAATTTTACTTAATCTTATTCGAGCCATTGAAAAATGTATCAGTCGAAACTCGAAAGGCAATGACTTCTTAAGGAAACCGATCGTTTTCGTTGTGTCGAAATAATCTCCACGTTTCTAGTTTATTTTAATATGACACCTCGCTCCTATCAGATCGTTTTCACACTTGGTTTGCTTTCTGAAGTCTCAAGCCAGACTCGGGGGACCAGTGCGCATGACTTCTCCAATTAACAGCCAAAACCCGCTTTTGTCGGCTGGAAAAATTAAAAATAATTAGTTCTGCATCCAAACAGACTTTGTTTGCAAATAAAAAATCTCCCCTCCTGGTGGAGGCCGATCAACATGTGTGGGAATGCCGAAGATTTCCTTCATTTGCTTGGATTAAGACCGGTGAAGAGAAACCCGATTGATTGGTCTCTGTTTATTCTTGGACAGATTTGTCTGTAACTGCGGATTGTCTTGTTTCGGAAAGTGTCGTAACAAATGAGTAGAAACTATCGTGTTGTCATCAGCGACAGAGATTGTGCTGATAATGAGTGAGGTGGGTGGTTTGACTCCGGCAGTAATGTGGGTGACATCCGAGGACACCCGAGTAGCGACCGTGGTCCATGGCGCAGCATCTTGACTCACGGGTGATGAATTACTTGATGAATTGGAGTTTGATAATCGCAGGAATGAAAGGAACAACGCGTGGACCACAAGCGACGCTGATTCTAGACTCGAGTTCTGGTTTTATTGACATTGGTGAGTTGGACGTAACTCAATAGTGGACCAGCGAATAGGAGCCACCACAGCAGAGAGTAGGATAGTAAAAGCAATAAAGGTCCGATCACTATCACCATCTTAACAGCTTTGAAAATGTCTGACCAACCTTAAAAAAGGGACATGAAAATCTAGTAATGACCACCCACGTGTTTAATTCTCTTGTTCTTAAATTAGTCAAGATAGTGTTTTTTATTCCCGTGGCGGTGACGTACGGTCGGCATTATCAAGTATAGAAGTGTCTGCCATATCGCGGTTCGTATGGTCGAGGTGTAATAAAATAACAGGAGATATATCATCTAATAACAGCCACGTGGTCCTCCTTGAATACAATTGATCACTTAGCTCGTACTTTCGTCATTAATTATTCAATTGAGTCTACCGAACACTCAACACAATCGAAACAATAAATGCACATTCACTTTAGTCGCTTTCTGATGACCAATGTATTTCTCGTGCTAATCAGCTAATGCAGGAGGTAAGTTGTGATGAGAACTATGTGCCGTCTCACGGTGACCTATCGATCTTCTGCGATAAGCGATTGGAATGTGTCGATCGAGAGCTGAACGCGACTCAATGCATATTTCGCACTCTGAATGCCTCGCCGCTGTCACTCACTCGAGTAATAATCGATTGTTCAAGCGCCTTTTCATTGATAGGTGATTGTTTCCCGGGACGGTCTCACTTAGTGCGCGCCGCTCAAAGGAGAGAAAAAACGCTCGTTTAAAAGGGAGACGGATGAAAGAAGCCGGATTATATGGGCTAATAAATGACTTAATAAATAGGTATATAGAACCAAGTGAAGAAGGGGATGAAGCCAGGAGATAATATGTCAGAGAACGGATTATAATAACCTCTGATGTGGTTTAAATGATGACGACTGTTTTAATTAAACAATCATTACATTTTGTTGCATTAATAAGTTTGTGTTGCCGATGACACGGAAGTCGCTGGTTATAATCATTGCGTCATCAGGCGAGACGGAGCACAAGACTCGCAAGATCGTAACTAATAATTATTTTCACACAAAATCCGATGAAGGAGGAAAGTAAAACTAACCCCAAGAAGCTGAATGAAAACACGTTATTGAAAGCGGATCAAATATTTCTACTGTGTGTGAAATACATTTTGAACATGATATATTTGAGTAATAATATAACTATGATTGTGAAATCGTACAAACCCATGGCTTCGAAGTGCGCATGCCGATCGATAACAACAGTTAATTAAAAATGAGTATACATTTTCAATACTCGTAATTTTCCGGACAATTTGTGTGAAAACTTGTAATGAAATCAATAAAATCAAAATTTTAATATTATTCAGCGATCTTCATTTCACTTTTCATTTCAATTTTCAACCAAACTGAGGATTATGTTACAACCATTAATACCTTGTCTCGTACCAAATCAATCATGGAATCCCTATTAAATATATAAGGATGAAATGGAAGAGAGAGAGGAGGTGAGGATGAAGAGAACAACAAAACTGCAAAAGAAGACGAATGCCAAAAAGTCAGAAGATCACTCGCTCCTTGGTATAAAACCACAGTACCATCTTATCCAATTACTACTCTTTTTCTTAAATATTAAGTATTATTACTCAAGATGATGGAGTTTATTGTTTCTCGATGGAAAATGCCTGCACCAACATGATTTTATAACACAAATAAAGTCTGAGTTCACAAGAAGTCGGCTGATTTAATTAAGTCTCTATTAGCTTAGCTTTGAGAATATCCAGCAAGCTGACCACTAATTGGCCCTCGACTTGGAGCCGCATTTGACGAGACCGCGATGTGGCTGCTAGAATCTAGGTTACTGTTTATTGTTTGAGACGGATTGGATTGGTACAATATAAATGGCCCAAGCAATGATTTGGCTTTATGACTGAGACCTGCTGCATGCGATCAGGCAAACCGAATGTTTTAAGAATATAGCTACCTTGCTACTAATAAAATGGATGCGCCGAGATCAACAAATATCGGTGGATACTTTTTGAAAAAATATATACCTATATTACAAAAAAAAAACACTAAAAGTCACAAAAGCCGAATGTGGTTTTTGAATGATACGATGGGCTGCCGACCACTCTCCCCTTGATCGCTGCTTATATAACCTAATGTTATGTTTCCATGGCAACAATGGAAACACAGAGAAGTCCATTGTTAATCAGTTAATTGTTGAGTTAAAGATTGTACTTCGATGGTTAAGGACCTAAATTTTATCTTTATAAATAATCTATAAGTAATTATCTGATTTATTAATACCATTACAATGGTGTCAGAAGTGTCACCAAGTGTATCAGAAGTGTATCTTAGAGTAAGGATTTTGACCTAACTTTATGCTAATTTATTTCAACACAAAATATTAGTACCTACATTTATTTTATTGTTTGAAACTATGATGTGGCACTGTTCAGTTGTGTAGGTACCTTTAGCTTTGAGTGTATTATCCTGGGGTTATGACCTATGACTATGAGTACTAATAGTACTGCTTGTGGTCTATCAGTCCAGTTTCAAATGCGATTAAGAATATGACTTCACGATGAATTGTCATTGTTTCAAGGTTGCCTCATGAGGTTCCCTATCTTATACTTTGAAAGTTTCCTATACTTTATTGGAAATCTTCAAACAATGAAAATTTCATAAAATTATTAAATTTTAGACTGATTGCCCACTGGTGCTTTATTATTGCCCACTAGTACCCTACCTCCCTATCCTACCTACCCTGGGGCTCTAATTGTGTCCATCCAGGGGCTGTGAGTGTGCCTATCCTGGGGCTGTGAGTGTGCCTATCCTGGGGCTGTGAGTGTGCCTATCCTGGGTCAGCGAGTGTGTCTATCGTGAGTGTGTCTATCCTGGGGCTGTGAGTGTGCCTATCCTGGGGCTATGAGTGTATCTATCCTGGGGCTCTGAGTGTGTCTATCCTGGGGCTCTGAGTGTGTCTATCCTGGGGCTCTGAGTGTGTCTATCCTGGGGCTCTGAGTATATCTATCCTGGGGCTGTGAGTGTGCCTATCCTGGGGCTATGAGTGTATCTATCCTGGGGCTCTGAGTGTGTCTATCCTGGGGCTCTGAGTGTGTCTATCCTGGGGCTGTGAGTGTGCCTATCCTGGGGCAGCAGGGAATATTGATTTAATTCTCGAATAGAAGTCAATTAAGAGTGAATCTCTCGAGCTGATAGTGGCTGTGAGTCAGCAGTTTGCAGCAAGCACGGTGGCCCGAGTGTTAATTATTCCGACAAGACCTAATGAATCTCATTATTAATCAAGCAAGCAATAAAACACACATAAACATTCCTCTTCTTGTGAATCCAATTATTCGCTAATTGCCCACTTTTATTATTCAATGAAAATTCCACAAACCAACTTTATGAACATTGTGAGATATATCGATCATTACTTTAGTACTCTTTGTTTTATTATTAATCGATGTTGTAATTAAAGCAATACTTTTGGTTTATTTAAATGACTCCACCTCTGCATAATGAAACGCTTTGCCCAATTCATCACCAGCAACGCCCTGAAACATCTTAATTATCATTGAGTAACTTCTTTGAGATGAAGTAACCTCGACACCTTCACGATAAACACGAATCAAGTGATTCCGTTTGCATCTCTCACTGATCTCAAGTATTCGAGGGTGATTTTAACTTGACACTTCGAGGCCTCCAGAAGGGCGGGATGAGTGCGAGGTATTTCTAATTTGTTCGTGCGAGGAAAAGACGTCAATATCTCAATGCATACGTCTATCATGTTACATGTGATTAGTAGCTCTGGAATAATTACCGGCGTACATTATACCCTCGGTTTGCGATGTTGAGGGTTCTGACCGACTCATTAACCCTTCTGACTCGACCAGCCGATCAGAATTCCTCCAGAGTCAGGCGAGTACATTTAGAACGAAACAGTTTTGATTTATAACCCGTGGATAATTACCAAACCAAATAACAATGAACAACAATGCTCATATTGTTACTTCGAAGTTCCGAGAAGACTGATTTTTTTCTGTGCAAACTGAGAAATGTGAAAGTTTATTTTGACCCTCTTCACACGAGTAAAACCACATGCAGATTTGACCGCAGTTGCTGGACAATGTCTTGACCACGGCTGTAAATCTCCGCTCGGCTGCTGGTTTCCACAACACAGGGACAACTGTGACGAATACAGGTGACGATAATAAACCCGGAATACGGTGAATATAGCAGGGTCAGTTACCCCTGGTCAGCGACCCTTATATTCAACTTGGCCAATGAACCCCCAAAACTTCCGGCAATAGACCCATTGAGTGACAGTCTAGGAAGCAGAGCAAATTATGTTTATAGCCGCTTTCAAAACCCTGTTAGAAAGGTTTTTGGTTTGTTTGAAAAACGAGTAAATTTCGGGTTGATATTTTTATTACTGTTGGAAATCGTGGGAACGAAATAAGAAATTGTGGAGCAGTAAATGAACAGCAAGAGAAATTGTATAGGTTCAAGAACCATTTGCAGGTGCCTGAAAAAACTAAATTCCCTTTGAATGAAGAAAATATTTCGAGAAAAATGTTACAACAATATCAAGTAGGTAAAAACAAACGGCAGAGACTTCGATATGTTTTATTCATTTCGACGAAGACATCTCGTTCAATCATAACTCAATCCTATTCATCACAGAAATTCGTTTAACATTTTTCAATTAGAACCTAATCTGAGAAAATTAATTATCTTCTTCTAGAGCCCGAAGGTCTCATTGAATTCTGTCAAATCAAACAAGATCAAACTGTTGGGTAATCCGGTCAAAGAGGCCGTTAAGGAGCCAAGGCTTATTAATGAGCTAATGAAAGCAGCATGCGGCAATCCGTACAAGATCGAGATGATTCGGTAGTGGCTTCTTGCATCTTGCCGCGATCGAACACGTGGGGTGTAATTATCAGAGAAGCGTTTCTCATTAGTAACATAATACACAATCAGAGTACCTCCCTGCATGCTGTGATTAATGTTGCGATCTGTGATTGAATGTGTGAGATTGAAAATTGCGTACTAATAACAATTCTAACGAAAAAAAATGCATAGATTCTATAATCCCTCTCTCGATGAAAATTGGTTGCCTTGACAACAAATAATTGGCGTTTCCACCGCCTCGCCGGGTTCGTCTTCATTGAGGCACGTATCTTCGCGTCACTCCACCGGGCCGAGGCCGCCAATTTCAGAATCAAGTGCTCGGTGAAACTCACGGCTTTGCGGTCGCTCTTCATACTCTCTAATTAACAGAGGATCACAAGATTTCATTCATTCCCCAACCTGAGACAATATTGCGCTAACCTCAAACTACAGCGGTTTGCTGGCTGGCGCCTCTTTACCTGCCAGGATTGATGAGAAAAAAGTACCACAAATAAAATAACGTTGCTTCCGAGAATATGGTCCTCGCTTCATGGCAGGTAACATGGAAAAGCCTAGAGATTGCGGAGACTGAGGATTCACAGTAACATTAGGTCATACATCGCGTCTCGTACGACATAATGAACTGGAAGCCCGGAAACAATGTCTGACGCACTCAAGTGTTGGTATCGGCTGCAACTTCCATCGAAGCATGGTTATTTCACAACTATTGCAGGTATTTCACAAGATTTGCAAGTATTAAACAACATGCAAATTAATATTGATACCAGCTTCTTTTGTATGTACGACCGTAATCTAAAAAATTATTAAATTTCAAAACATTATTTCTTGGCTATGCTTTGCAAGTTTGGATTTACACTCAAAGGTCCGGACTCGATTCCCGTGTCAGACAGATATTTCAGGTTTCCCTCAGTCGAGTCGAGAGGCAAATGCTGGGGAGGTTCTCGACCGCCTCCTTCCTTACCTATTCTCCTTCATCATCTCCCAGTCATCATTCATCCGTCACATTAGCCTGAACAGTGGGGCATGAAACACCTTTATATTAAATAATGTAAATTTAAAAGATTAGATCGTCGAGTGAATCTACCATTGACCATTTAGTTTGGGGTGTGTAATGCCGCATCAGAGCCTGATTCTGTAAGTCTTGTGAATTCTCATAGTCGTCTAATAGTATTCGAAAGAAAATCGAAATTCAATCACGGAATCAAGCCTGAAAAACTCGCACTGACTTTTGTTTTGCCAAGAACGGCTATACAAAATACTTAATTCAAATGCTTATAGAAAATATGCATATCCGCATAATTAATTAACAGCCACCTCATTTCATTCTCAGGTACCAGATAAACGATTCATTCAGAATATTTCTACACTTTGAAACTCTCATTGCCCGTCTAAAAAATAAGTAGGTAAACATTCGTGTTAATTACGTATTTAGGTATTTGTTATTTACAAAACAATGTTTGACATGTCGTGGCCGTAGTCTTAAACTGTAAGAACAAAACATAGCCTTCAGGAACAAAAGAAAGGAACACAAGAAGGAGTCTGGCGAAACATCGAAACTGTAAATGAGCGAGTAAATTGCAAGCAGGCGCCTGTTAAATATCCCTGTGCCATAGTTTGCTACTTGCACCCAGTAATTAGCTGAAACCACCGATCTACAAATCTTCCCGGGAAAGTCGCTCGCTAACAGTAGGTTTACAAAACCACACCACTTTGTTTTTCTTCAAAACTGTGTTTAAATACAGTTTTAGACGAAAACCCGAATGAAATTGCTTCGATTTAGTGTTTAAAATGACTCATCCATCTCCTGACAAACACAGGGCTGTCAGATCGACAACACAGGGAGTCGGTAGCGCCGTGGCCTGTAATTACACATATAATGACATCAATTGAGGGCAAACTGCAAGAGATTTATTTATCTATAATTTCAAACCTGAAGCTCAAACCGCATGAATGGCAAGGTATTGGACGCTGGAAGAAGATTTTACCGACGGAGTTTTAACTTCCATAATAATAATAATAATCAGGTTTTAGCAAGAAGCAAAATAGAGGTTTACCCATGGTATACCTGCAGCTTTCCAATTTTCAATGCAAATCTGTGCATAACATTTTCTCAATTTTCTTTTCTTAGGTTTCGAAGATAATTATAGTTGGATAATATGGTGAAATGGTATAAATAAATGAATCTTGTTGAAGTTTGCGTTTGGTGTAATTTGTTTTTAATTCTGATTTTATTTATATTTTATAATCGAGTTTGCATGAATATGAGTATGTTGATATCATGTTCCTACGTTTACCAATTGTTTATAATCATGTTTATGATGATTATCATTGTTTATGATCACCTTTTAAATTTTCTTCAAAGTTCTCTTTCTTCCTTGCGTAAAACATCAGCAGACAATGTTTTTAAAATCTCGAATGAAATGTTCAGATTTTACCATTGGGGGGAAGCATAGGGGCCAGCGCCCCTTCGTGCCCCCCTCCCCCACGCTAACATCCATGGATCCTATAATACAAAAAGGAAAATGTGCGAAGTTAGTTTCTCTAAATTATTTCAGGGAAGGTTTAAGTGTCAAATTATACATTATTATTCATTGCACGATATACCAAAATAATAGGCATAGGTTACTCAAGTTATACAATATTAGGAACCTTGGGTATGAGATATATCATAATACCATTGTTCTGAATCCGAATACTTTACATTTAATAATAATGAAATAAGTAAAAAGAAACTTGTATGTAAATTAATCGTCTATAATGGCACCTGAGATGTATAAACTCAGTTGGACAAGAATGAATTCTACAATATCTAATATCTTTACAGAGTGTTTTGATGTTTGATAATCAACGACGTAAACATTGTGCAATGTTCTCATTGCAATCGACTCGTGTCGGAAACAGAGAAATTGTTCTTCGTAACGACATTTGAAAGCCTCGACATAACCGAGCGGCTGCGATAGGCGGGGATGTGTTCTCAAAATCGAGCGCTCGGAGATGGGCGTGTGGGGGCGATACGATCACGAGTGTTTCGTTGTCTCGGGCGTTGTCGCCAATACTGACCCCGTTGACCCCTCCACCATCATCATCGACGACTGCGTGGTGAATCATGTGACAATTGAAGTGGCGTTTCGTTTTACGATTGTTTGGTGTCGCCTCTACCATAGTTATTACCTTGAAGGTGATCGATGATGAGAAGTTGACAGACATTCAAGTCCGTTATTAACGACATGGTATTGAAGTGTTTTGTCTGCGCGGCATAAATATTATGGTGTCAACTCGTATGCTTTCGTTGAATTGTGTAATGTGCCGAAGTATGGAAATTCAAACTTACGTGGAAGAGCCGAGTTGATTATCATAACTTTCTACTTGCAGACAGTTATATATGAAATGTGCTTTTATCAAAGCTCATGATATATTGTGGAAAGCTATGATGGAGGTGCCAGGTTGACGATCCTAACTTTCTACTTGCAGTCAGTTGTGAGGTGCATTTATCAAAGCTTATGATATATTGTGGAAAGCTATGGTGGAGGTGCCAGGTTAACGATCCTAACTTTCTACTTGCAGTTAGTTGTGAAGTGCTTTTATCAAAGCTCATGATATATTGTGTAAAGCTATGACGGATGTGCCAGATTGACGATCCTAACTTTCTACTTGCGGTCAGTTTTGTTGTGCTTTCATCAAAGCTCATGATATAATATTGTGGAAAGATGTGGTGGAGGTGCCAGGTTGACGATCCTAACTTTCTACTTGCTGAAATGTCTTGTTGTGAGGTGCTTTTATCAAACCTCATAATATTTTGTAGAAAGCTGTGGTGGAGGTGCCTGGTTCACGATCCAAACTATGTACTTGCAGTCAGTATGCTTTCAACAAAGCTCATAAAACATTGTTATTGCTGTGGTGGTGGTGCCGGGTTGACGATTCTAACATTCCACTTGCAGTCAGTTGTGTGGATGTAGACTGTGGTGGAGGTGCCAGGTTCAATCGGGTCAACATGAAGTTCTTGAAAAGTTCACACTTATTGAAGACTGCATTACGGATGAAAACTAAGATTTTCTTTTAAATTGAAGTGTGCAGATTGAAAGCGTATTTGTAGCCTATTGTAATTTTTATTTTTATTTTTTTATTTTTTCATATTCTGTTTTTGTACCTTACTAATCCGCAATTAAAAAAATCAAACTTAATTTCATAGACCTTCAGCTAGGAACTAATTTTGGAAGACATGTTCGATGTAATTCATGGCTGGATTCCCGAACCTCCGAAGACTGCGCATTGATTGATATATTTGTTCCAGTAGAACCGTTTAACCAGCACATATTTAAAGATGGCCGTCGATGAAATTTGATTCCAACCAAAATAGATTCGTCTTGGCTGTGAGGTACAATCCTTCTCATCGAGTTTATTTATAGCTCTTTTATTTTTACTAAAGTATCCAATGTTCTGGGCATTCGAAAAAATAATTCACAGAAGAGTTTACAGATACAGCTCTATGCAGAAGTTAAACTATAAGTATTGTACTACATAAACAACAAAGTCAGAAGTAGATATCTTATAACTCGGATATGGATATATTTTGTCCATGAAAGTTCACATTTTTATATTGCCTATAGAAACTTCTATTAAAAAAAATACACATTTAATAATTTCTTCTAAAAGTAAAGTGTTGTGTTAATTTTTCAATAAGTACGGATTTATTATGTCAAAAAAGTTCACATTTCTCCGGCCATGCGACTAAATCATGTTGGAGGCGAAAATCAATCTCTTTTAAAGAAAGGCACAGAAAATACCTGGAGAAACCAGTTCAGATATCTTTAGATACCAGTTGGCTTGATTACTTTCAAGGAGGTGGAAAATTGCATGGTTTCTGAGTGAACGCAGACTTTTTCCGCAGTTGGAAGCTATAGTTTCTCTCCACATTTTCACATTTAGAAATTAACAACTTCGTCCCTTTTAAAAATTGTATTGTTTTTGTGATTTTATTTTTAGTCGATGCTTCAATAGTAATTATTTTCCCTCCGTCCCACACAACATCTACGGTTTCTCTTCCGTGAAAAAGTCCGAGTCCAGCTGAGAGATGAGAGGAACAGTCGACACAAAAGGTGAAGAATTCGCTGACGAGAAAGCGTCTATCTATTGTGAATCAATCGATACTCTGCGGGGCGCGCAGGCGCGGCTCTCTCCCGCCACGTCAACGCATCAGATCAGAAACATATGACATCCAGAACATGCATTATTCATCGCAGGATGATTTAACACTAATCCATACATGAATTACATTTATTCAATTACATTTGTACTTACCTATGTTACCTATACACCTTTGACATCTTGATTATCAACAAGAAGAGAAGAGGTTGACGCCAATCAGGTATATATTATGCAGATTTTGATGTTCATCTCTGATCACAAATATTTGCGAATACATTTGTAGTTTAAAGGCAACTAAAAATAATTCTTTATTCTTTTTGGCCAATAGGAAAGCGTAAGGATGTAGGGTGGGAAGGAATAAGTCGTAGCCTATTGATAAGGAAACCTTCCCATCATTCGCCTATCGACTGAGAGAATCCACAAAAGCCTCAGTCAGGAAGGAAGCCCTCGGAAATCGAACCTGGGACTTCACAGTCAGAGTGTTTGCCCATGAGCTCTTACAAGGAAATCAAATGGGATTGGGGTGTAAAAGTTTGTCATTTTAATAGATTTCGAGTTTTATTTCTATGTCATATTAGCACTATACATATTATAATATTTGTGAAGACTAACAAAGCAAATATAAGCAGTTAAAACAATCAAATAAATATTATAATTTATATCAGGAAGGATTCTACACTTTGGATTTGTCAACAGTGATCCAGTGTAATATTCTACTCATCAAATGTTAGGCAATAAACTCTATATTATAAAATGAAATAAAAATATCTGTACAAAGTGAAAGCAGAAAGAAATAAAGAGTGAAGGCACATGTTATTAGGACAAGAGCACAGGCATTTCAGAGCTTTTCATTGGTCCAATATGACCGTTCAATTTGAGTTCTATTTCTTTCTGCAAGAGATGTTAAATGTTTTTGAATAGCTTAGGGTTCGAACAGAAGTATTCCATAAGACTAGATTAATATTGTGTCATGTAGAAATGGTAAACCCATTCGTTTGATAAACTACGTTTTGCTCTGCCATTATTGAACCTAATATAATAGTTTGTTCACTACTTGTAGCTTGCCTTAATCACAATCACACGACCAGATAGCAACTTCTACATATTTACACATAGAGAATCTATCTATAATACTATTTCCTCCTCGAGTGCTCAGATATCCAGTTATACCGAGTCTAGCCATAGAATATATTGATAAAATGTAAATAAGCACATGTAACTATTTGAGGAACCTACAGCTATTGTGATGGATGGTTGTCGAGCACTGCCAGTGGCGTGCTGAGTGTCTTTGCTCTAACTGGGGACTCTTCTGCCTTCTTGATCTGGCCATCGACGACGAAGTCTTGTGAACGTTTTGTTGTCGACATATTGCAATGGTGACCATGTGGTTGGGGGGGGGGGGGGGGGGGGTGAACAGTTTATATAGTTTATTGTATAAAGTCACTTCAATCGAGTCTTCTGCTTGAGTTTTAATATCGATAAGAGAAGCCGTCGCTGACGATTCGACACGGGGTATTATGGATGGACCTAGAAAAACCGAAAGTGCAAAACATAAGACGCATTGAACATCCAACTTAATAAAATATTAGTTGCCACCTGTTATATGAGTTAATCCATTAGAAGCAGCATGCAATCGAATAATTCGTTTCAATAATCATTAAAGAATGAAAATGAGCAGCTAAAACTGTACAGGCTGCTAACGCTGTGTGGTGCATGAACAGTGTAGTGTGGTGCTTGGCTTACAGTGATTGTTTAAGAGTGTGGGTCTGGAGGCGCTGTCTCGGAGATCAGATCACCGCCACCCACACCTAGACGGGGGACAGAAGAAGTCAGTCACCAGAGATGTGAAACACCCGTTAACACCAGTAAACTCAGAGGTGTTATACATCTTATTCACATCACAGAGATGATATTGAAAACTTCAGTTAGAGTTATTAGTAACTTAATAACGTGAGGAAGATAGAATTTTCAATATCACCTTAAATTCGTTTCAATAATTATAATCTGACTATATTAAGAGTATCAATATATAGAACAAATGTCACCAAATATCTTATGTAATTGGGAAGTCACTTTGAATGTACAATGAATTAAAATCATAAAATATTGAAACTGTACAAGTTTATGATCTCAATGCATGAAGAATATTATTGTGTGGTAAATTGACGTCAAGAATCTTTATTCAAATTCTGAATAAACGAGTGAATTATTGAAAGCACGAGCCAATAGACAGCGGACAGCTGACGTCAAAGCGCTTATAGTAATTATCACATGAACGTGATGTGTAATCACGAGACCTGTTGCAGATAACACTGATAATGCTGTACTACACGTCAGCATTCTAATCCTGTTGCAGATAACACTGATAGTGCTGTACTACACGTCTGCATTCTAGTCCTGTTGCAGATAACACTGATAGTGCTGTACTATACGTCAGCATTCTAGTCCTGTTGCAGATAATACTGATAGTGCTGTACTGCACGTCAGCATTCTAGTCATGTTGCAGATAACACTGATAGTGCTGTACTATACGTCAGCATTCTAGTCCTGTTGCAGATAACACTGATAGTGCTGTACTACACGTCAGCATTCTAGTCCTGTTGCAGATAACACTGATAGTGCTGTACTACACGTCAGCATTCTAGTCCTGTTGCAGATAACACTGATAGTGCTGTACTATACGTCAGCATTCTAGTCCTGTTGCAGATAACACTGATAGTGCTGTACTACACGTCAGCATTCTAGCCCTGTTGCAGATAACACTGATAGTGCTGTACTACAAGTCAGCATTCTAGTCATGTTGCAGATAACACTGATAGTGCTGTACTATACGTCAGCATTCTAGTCCTGTTGCAGATAACACTGATAGTGCTGTACTACACGTCAGCATTCTAGTCCTGTTGCAGATAACACTGATAGTGCTGTACTACACGTCAGCATTCTAGTCCTGTTGCAGATAACACTGATAGTGCTGTACTACACGTCAGCATTCTAGTCAGAGTCAAACTTCGAGTTCTCCTTAATATGAAGGATTTTAAAGGTAATTAAATCTTTTAGTTATTACGTTTAAATTATTTGAATTATTACGTTTTAACTCTATTACGTTAAAATTTAATTTAATTTCAAAAAAATTTAATTTTAGTTTTTAATTTAAACGAAGAAAATCAAAGGGATCCTTCTCGATTTTGTTCATGTATCGTGTTCATGATTTTATGAGAAGCAGCTTTCGAATGTCGTGATCTTTCACACTGCAACAGAAACCATTTCATTTCATGTCTTGATAATTACTTAAGAAGAATGTAATAAAATTGTTTTCTAGTACTAATAAAACTAATAAATTAACGTAATTAACACATTATTTGCTTTGAGTAATATTCATTTATTGTCTGTTCTGTTACACGTAGAACGCGTTGACATTTGACACATCTTATTCAAAACGACGAGTGAAGTACAGCTTGTGTTTCCTATGTCAGATCGGCAGTTTTTCTGCAAGGCTGAGAAAGACTTCATTGCGCGCTCACCTTGCAATGTAGCTTTTCGCAATGTAATTTACATTTAATTTAATGTAATTTAATGTAATTTAATTTCGCAATTTTTTTGCAATGTCGGCCTAACAGAATAACTGACGGTTGCTCCGTCTGGTGAGAGGAAAAACGAACTGTAGTAAAGCCCGGGGTAGGATATATTACGCAAATATTTTCTTTTAATATATTTTATTGTGAAAGGGAGTGACAAAGATGGACAGGTTGAGAAGCTGTTGTATTAGGAAGGAGCTGGGAGTGGAAAGTTTGGGGTTCAAGATGGGTAGAGAGTTGCGTTGGTTTGGACACATGAAAAGAATGGATCTCAAGAGAATACCAAGACAGGAGTTTGAAGAAACAGTGGTGGGAAGAAGAAGAGTGGGGAGACCAAGAGAGAAGTGGAGTGGTCTTATCAGAGAAGACGTGGAGGACAGGCAGCAAGGGTGGCAGGAAGTGGAAGCAGATAAGTGGTGGGAGGACAGGAGGATCTGGAGGGCGCTGGTGGAGAAGTTGGAGGAAGGTGACGAGGATGAAGAAGTGGAGGAGGATGAAACGTCAGGCCTGGCCAGCCGGTTTGGAAGAGATCCGAGGCCCTAGACCCAGACCTGACAACATCTGACCTGACAACATTGTCGGAACCAGAAGAAGATTATTATTATTATATTTTATTTGTGAAAGTTTTATTTGTCATAGGAAAATTTTACTGTTTCTATTATTCTATTTCTGATTTATGAGAGCCAGTAGGTATCAAACTTAATGAATTAGTAAAGGATTATTCGAATTTGCTAAGAAGTTCATTTTTCGACTTTTTTCCTATCTCTCTTCCGTACATTTTATTTTTCCATGTTCCTCTGTTCGTTCTGCAGGGCTTGCAAAACTATCTGGTGAAGCTGATTTTGAAATTTATACATTTAAATTCCAGAATTTATTGGACAAGTCGTAAATTACACACATGGCAATATAATCGCTATTGAATTCAGTTTACCCTAATTTGATTAGTTGGAAATGTACTTGACAAAAATTTACACACACAATTTACAAAATAGAGACGATATAATATTATTATCGTGTAAAATCTTGTAAATAAAATTTTCATTAGAATATCAATGTAGTGTTTTAGCTGAGTACAAGTTATTTCTAAAAGAATATTTGCTCGCTTACCTGTGCTGCTTGAGATTGTCCTGACGCTTAAAGGTCTTGCCACACGTCTCGCATGTGAACGTGACGTCATCCTTGTGCGTGCGCTCGTGGATCATCAGGTTGTACGGCTTGGTGAAGTGACGCTGGCAATACTTGCAGATGAACTCGCACTTCGCGCGCATCTTTCTTCGGAACTCGCGACGGTCGTCCGTCTCAATGGGCATTATAGCAAACATGGTGATGGGGTGGAATGGCGGCTGTGGGGAGGAACTCTCGCTGTCAAACTGTTCGCTGGGCCGAGATGTGCCGAGGACGCATAGAGCTGGATGAACACTGATTCTGGCGACAAACAGAAGAGGACACATATTCTTAGTCACATGTTTCACACTCGCTATTTGCAAGACACTTGGGTCAGGAATACAGCCCCTAAACCTAATACGTACACTTTTGATCACAACTAAGTTAGCTTTGGGCTCGACTTCCGAGACCGACCGTCCATGTTGTTTCCAATTCCCTCAGTCGAGAGGAAATGCCTCAGTCGAGAGTAAAATGCAAGTTAGGGTCCATACTAATTTCTATGACCACCTTCTTCCCACCGTTCATTCCATATTCTTCATCATCATCTCTCTGTCATAATCATTCATTCGTTACCATTAGCAAAGTTGCATAAAAGTGCGACGTTCTATTTTAATACACCTCTAAAAAAGTAACCCCTTTAAGGTGCTGCAAGCGCGAGCGATTTTCCTGCTTTTTGTAGACACTTTTTGCGATACGATTGGAGACGAAATGGGTAGACCAAATTATTTGAAATTTTAATCGTGATTAGAGAAAAGACAAGCTTAGGGTTATCCCTTGGTACATTTTTAATGTTTTGTTTCGTTAATTAGTAATAATTAGTGGAATTTTGGTGAAAAATTAGCTATTTTCTCGTCTTCCTGGGCGCCGTATAAAATTAAATTTCAAAAATGTGCCAAGGGATAACCCTAAGTTTGTCTTTCATCTAATCATGATTAAAATTTGAGATCAATTGGTTTACGGGTTTGGTCTCCAATGGTATCGCAAATTTCATCGTTTTGCGCGGTTTTGTGGAATAACCGGAGCCTAATTAACGATGCAATAAGCAAAAATTAAAAATTGCTACTAATATACAATCAGACTGATCATGTGAACATCCTATCAAAGTTACACTCACTTATGAAACAATTTTTCTCTCTCAATTTTCTAAAACGGCCGAGCGCTAGTATCACCTTAATTTTAGTCAAAAACTAATAGGTACCTATATTATACTATACCCATAAGTACTACCCATACCTGAGAATTTGATGCTTGTGGCTATAAACGTATATTTTTATTATGACCTGTAGACTAAAGGTGACAAATAAAAGATTAAGATGATTGGATTATAATAAAATCGTTCGAGCTGTTATTTGTTTTCGGTGTGTGGTTCCCCGCCATAGCCACCCTGTTATCTCTTCTCAACGATTGGACACGAGTCTAACGTTGGTCCTAGTCGCGAAGGATACTTTCCAACTCTTTCGCTGTACCAAAAGGTGTTCAGTTATAATTTCTCATAATTATTCCCACCTACAACAACATCATCGTCATCGTCATCACCGACCATCGTCATCGACTGCGTCATCAGCTCGTCATCATCTTCAAGACGGCGTAAACATCAACCAACGTGGAGTTGGCGAATCACTCATTCTCTCGAAATAAATTCCACTTTTTCCCAAGAGCAGTGCTCACGTGAAAGATGGGAAGAACTTATTACTTATTATTCGGCTACTTTCCCAGTCGTCCTTCATGTTAGTATTTGTTTCTCGACTAAAGGAATCACTAAAAAGCGTCATTCCGGAGGACTCCTCGGGAATCGAACCCCGGACCACCAGAGCTTTACCGCTGAACCAACTTGCTCCGTTATATGCTGGAATATTGTGTCAATTATCCATGAATTTATCGTCAAAGCTTCAACGGCATTTGAAGTGTTTTGACAAAACATCTTATTATCACAGACTGTTGAGCAATTGTTAGGAGTGACTAGGACTAATTGTGAATAAGCTTAAATTCCACTCCTACAATTCAAATTTGGAAACTCAAATCTGGAGATTTCAAATGCCAAATTTCTCTAGTGTGAGTAAAAAAAAATCTTTGCAATTCTTGGTTTAGAAACTGTTCTATTTTGTCAACCGAAGTTGGACAATTTGAGACGAATTAAAGCAAATCTTCGAAACAGAGCTAACTAATCACATCTTGTATAAAGATTAAAGATCAACAGATACATTTAAATTTACCTAATGTTAATTGTGGTTTAGGACGATTGTTATGAAAAAAACATAAAACTAACCTAACCTCGAACCTTCAGTCAGAGGCAAAGTAAAATAATAATTGGGACAAATTCTGCTGAAATAGATACCACGTCAATAAGGCTTTAATTTTCTTTGGAAATACCTGTAATAAAAATGATACTTTAGATATTTATTTCAATTTTATAAATATTTCTTATTATTTTATTGTAGATGCTCGCGAGACTATGTCAAGAATAGACGGATAAAGAATATTCTTTGCGAATAAATAATTTGTCTGAGCTGAAACCAATGGAATTTTCCTAGACCAAAAGTTCTTGACAAATGATTTTGATAATGAGGCGTTCAGAAGCCAGAAGGAGCGCTTCAATAACCTGCAAAGTTGCGTCAAAAGAGTTTGGTATCTCATAATACTATGTCAGTGCAAGTGTACTATTGTTTTGTGTAGCGGCTATGGTATAGCCGGGTGGAATCGAGTGTTCAGCAACATTAAACATACTAATTTATATCTGGTACTCGATTATTCTCCATTTTCGTATTATTTCAACTGCTTGAGAGAAAAGACTTATAATAATATTATAATTTCTGTTTTGACTAAAGCGAGAGTTTGAACATTGGATGAATGCTGACTCGGAACTCTGGTTTTGAATTGCACATTAAACCGCTCGGTCTAGAAAGTAGTGACAGGTTTGTGCGGTAGTTATGTTAGGGATATCCATACAAAATGACAGAGTTCTTCCAAAGTTGCTAAATTACCGTCTGCAATGTGTACAAGTTGTTATATTCAAGAAACTAGAAGTCGCCCACGTAACAGATTCTGAGAGGATGGCGTAATCGCATGGTTTGCCCTGGCATTGCTGAGACCAAAGATTCACATGGTCAGGTGGAAACCATCAACTGCAGGCGCGTAGAAACAGGGGGGAAATTACCCCTGAAACAGATTTTAAATTCACTCCCTATGATTTATCCTATGTCTAAATAAAAATGGGCATGTAATTGTGTTTTTGTCAAGTTAACAGATACAATTAATTCCAGAAATTCAAAAATTTTCTGGGGCTCGGACCTGCATGGTATAGGTATGCGGGCTCGATCCAGGCCCCCATTGTCTTCGCATTCAATCGCATCTCCCGCATTGTTATACACTACCCCCCTCCCCCCTTACAGACGTAGTTCCTACTCGCCTGATCAACTGCATCTTGTGACTCTCAGCAAACTCATCACAAAGTGCAGCTTCATTATAGTTTAAATGTATTTTGATATAAAATCGCATAATGAAATGAACACTCTGCCAGATGCGAGACATTGTGACGCAATGAGGGATTGTCTAGACAGAGCAAAGGACAGGTAGGTCCATCATGTAATCAGTAATTATCATATTATTCACTTTTACAACCTTGAAAACTTGCGAGAAACAAGTTACAGCTCACGTATTGACTATAAGACAGGTTTGTTTTACACTAGATCTCAATCTCTTTGACTTTTATGAGATCTGGTCACAGCTTGACAATTACATAATCGATGATTAAGCCTTCTCGATCCGTTCTCTATCGATACGAATGTGCTCCAGACGTGTCACAAGGCGCATGCGCCGTGAAAATTAGATCTGAAACCCGCTTTTAAAATCGCATTAAGTTACGCGAGACAAACGAACTCTATAATTTAGTATTTCGTCAAATTAAAAGTATTCTCAGGTATAGCATTTTTGTGAGACGATAATGGGATTATAATCCAACATATAGGTATATTGACATTAACTCTGCAAGACTCCAGAGCAAGTATTGGCACACCAGCGCGGTTTGGGTTCGGCGGGAACAGTGCAAACAATGTGCGGCAAATTATCCCAGGGATTACGCAGGGGAATGCCTTTAGGAGGGTCGGCGTTCGGGTTACATAATAATACGGTTCGATAAATTGTCGGTTGGAGATATCAACAAAGATTGTTTGGAACATATAAATATTGTAAGTATCAATGATTGACCCTTTCTTCACCTGAGCTCGCATTCTTTCCCACAGGCTTCTGAACCATTTGGATGACATCGGGCCCTCCTATCTAATGGGTTTCTATCTTGTCCGGTCAGTGAAGACCCGCGGGCTTCCCCGCCTCTCATCAGCAGATGATCTACTGGGTCAACGCATTAGCTACTTTTAGCAGTTCTCTTCGCTCCTGATGAAGACGACTTGTTGATCTGTTTCAATGCAAGTGGCGTGACTCAACCTCTTCAATGTTTTTGTTGTTAAATTAGTGAAATACCTACTATCACTTAGCCATTAGCCTCGCTGCAGAACAGTGCGACGTTAAGCCCCAGACTATCACTTATTACTAATTTACACAATAGAATTCCCTGTTCCTTTTTTTGGGTTTTGAGGTACCTATAGTCATATTAGTTTTTTTCATTATAATTTTTTGTATTAATTTCTCTCTGATGTGTAATTGATATTGTAATTTTTTGTTTAAAATTGCACTGGGGTTTGTAGGAATTTTATAGTGTTGAATTTTTAGTATAGTTGTTTGTGTGATTAATAATAATATAAAAAAATGTTGGGAAATTCCAGTTATGTTTAGGCGTGTTTAGGTTTGGTTTATCACGTCATTTCAAATTAAAAAGGAATATTGTCATCAAGAGAAAGTCTCCCAAAATGTGAGGAATGTCTTCGCACTTCAGTGGATTAATATTGTGTTTAGCCGACTGAGGGTCGATCTATTTGATTGGTCAATATTATTGGAAGGAGTACTTAGTAGAACAAAAGTTGCAGAAGAATAGCAGGAGTTTCTTTTATTTGCTTTTCAAATTTAAAAATGTAGGTTATTTTACCTTCGCCAATCCAATGGACGATATTATTGGACGCATTTGCTAACTAGACATGAACCGATATGAAAGGAAAACAGCAATTTATTGGTGAAGCATTGTGGACTAAAGTTATTAAAAATGTATGCAGTGGAAAGAGCCAAATCATGGATACGAGGTCTCGCCGTGCCGGCCAGGGCTGCAGCCCCCTACTGATCAAGCCTAGCCCCATTCCAGTGTGCTGGGAAATGATAAATGATGCATGAGTTATTATGAAACGACTTCTTGAAAAGATGGATTGTTTAAAAATGTTGATCACCACGCGGAATAGCAGATTCGTCTTAAATAATTGTCTTTCTGTGAGTGTTGTGCCGCCCAATGCTCAGATCTAAGGTAGCCACAAAGATCGGTCAAGAACATTCTGTCCCCTGCCGAGTTGGGAAGTTTCATCTAACATGACAATGCGCCGAGGCAAACTCAAAAGTCAATTCCACACTTAAAGAATACGCGTGGTGAATCCATATTTCTCTCATTCTATTAGTTTTTATTGTGCAACCTTTTGTTGCGGTGAAAGGAGAAGAATTAAATATGATAATACAACTCTCAAGCCCTTGGTTAGAAAATGTTACCATAAGTTTCGGCGTGTCTCAGGCTCCAAAGTGGGTGACTTATGCTTGTCTACAAAGCAGGTTTCCGACGTAACATTATGGCCCGACAACAGAAAACTCTCTCGTTATTTTATTATAACCTATTAGGTCGAGAAACGATCTAATTTACGTTCAAAAAAAGGTTAAAAATAAACAATTTTAATTTATATATACCAAAGCATTCATAGAATGGGGACTTCTCTTTAAATGATTGGATTTCAATAATTAGAAAACAATATAAAATCTGCATAGGTATGAAGCATACGAATGAAAATAATTAATATTTGTGTAACATGCCGGAATTATCTTGTGACGTTTGCCACGCCAGCGTGTTGTCGCGTGGAATGATTGCAACGCTGCGATGCGTGCCGCTTACTCGTGCATCGAACTCTCCGACTTTAGAGCGCGCACGCCCCACTTTTACCTCCCGCACGAACCAGTAGCAGCTTTCAAATCAAATAAAAAACATCTAAAACATGGATTAACATCTGAAGAGGGAGTTGCATGTGTGATTGGTTATTATTCAGACCAGAGGCAGCTGTATGATTGGTGGGTTGCTGCTGTTTGGGTGGATATAGACGGTAGCCAGTAGCTAGAAGATAATTGAAAGGGTTTCAGCTACTGGTTTAACCGGAACCAATGGAAACAAAGACGATCTTGCGCAACGGCCCGCAGCTACCGTTTCAAGAGGAGGAGTCGTTAGCTTTTTACTCTTTATTTCATTCCCCACCTTGGAACATCCGAACTGTTTCATTGGTGTAAGACAGAAGTGCTAATATAAGAAACAACGTCGTCGTTGTAGAGACAATGGCAGACTAGATGCATTGTCTTTATATAAACCTGCGCCACGTTATTTAGCCAACGAAAATATTATATTAGGTATTAATATATTTGTTCCTTTTTGTTCCACTTGAATTCAGCTGAAAATTATGTATTATACTATTTTGGTTCCTTTTACCACTTTACAGCGGAAACTAGAAATTAATAAACTTCCTCAGTGTAAGTCACACCTTTGTTTATAGAAGTGATACATCATCGTCTGTTTGTCGTCGGGTTCTGTGTCAATATGACGCAGGCTTTGTTTGAAATCCTCGGCTTATCACTCATCCATAACCCCGCTCAATCTTGCTCGAGCTCCATGGACTTGTCTGCAGACACTGATTAAGTTTGCATGCGCCTATATTTACTCTGCGTGCTCGAGTGGTCTTCCAACAGATATTTGCCACATATTTCGAATAACAATTTTCACCCTTTAGGTGTTTCTTTCTTTTGTTTCATGCAGAAATTCGTCAGCTGCAGCGCCCTGCATTCCATGAACACCATTGTCAGTAACTTTGATCAAACAGTTGAGAACAGAGTGGATATGAAAAGCACATTGACTTATCTGTGACAGTTGTGTTGAAATATCTAGGGCGAATGAATGAGCCTGGCCACGTGCGAGGTTTGACAGAACCAACATCGTGGCTGCTCTACCTGCCTCGACGCAAACCAGTTGGACGGTGCTTTACCGACGGATCGAGAACTCGCTTTCATCCTCGATCCATCATATGCTGAGTTGTATAGCAAGTTGCCAGTAAAGAAGTATCGAAACCTCATCAGTTCATAATTAATTTTACTATAATACCTCTAAATTAAAATATAATTTATATTTATAATTGCTTCTAATTTATATAAAATCCTTGCTTTCTTCATACTCTTACTGTCAGTAACAGATGAAGAGCTGACGAAAATGATCTCACTTTTACCGTAACACAAAGTGTCATAATATGAATGATGTTTCTACTTTACAAATGAATTACAAGAAATCTTCACACAAATAATAAACTCGGTGCTATCAAGGTATCATTTTATCGAGTGATGCTAGTCTGTGGTGATGATGTACGGAAGGTGTTTACCACTTACCCTATCCAGCTGCCGGTGTTGAATCTCGAGTTGTCTCTGGTTCAGTAGAAAGCTCCGTCTCTTCTCTTGCTTCTGCTCTGTGCGCGGAGGAGTGGACTTCTACTGCGACATTCGGCTGCTGATGATTGCTAGCTCCTGAACGCATTTGGTACAGCCTTTCCCGTAGTTCGAACAGCCTCCTCCTTTTACTGACGACTATCTCCTCGTCTAAGTTACCCTCTTTGTCTTCCCCACCGTGTATCATCGCCGACGTAGCGTCGTCTCTCTTGGTGGCTGTGGAAGTCTAGCGTGGGAAATGCACAGTAGTGGCTTAGACCTTCCTCTCAGCTACATCTCTGCACAGCCTCCGCTCTCGGGCGGAGACACACACCACAAGCCACGCCTACGCCAAGCTTAATGGTTGGACGATTGAATAATCGTGCACTGGTGGAGGTAGATCGAGAGAAGAACTGAAAAACGAACAAACTTTTCCTCCGACAGGCAATTATAATTGGTCGTGATGGGATCTCTTAACAATGAAATGCGCGCAGTACAATATGGGAAAATGTTTCCCTGATCCCTGCAACAGAAGTTTCTAGCCTCAGGATGTGAATGGTGTGTGAGTATGTTCGTATCTTTTATTATAGGTTTAATAAAGTTTACAGGCTGAAATAAGAGATATAAACTCCTTCCCTCTCATTCTGGCTCGGAATCTTGGATATAATATCTTTGTTGGAGGCATCGATCAAAAGGCGCAGTGGGAACCAAAACGTTTTGGTCGCTTCTTCATTTCGCTCTGGGCGAGATCGTGAAGTGACCACTGACAGGGGAAATAAGTATTGTCTGGAAAACGCTGTCCGGACTGAAAGTCAGTCAGTTATCGATGATTAATCCAATGTTTCCTACAACACTCATGCACTTGCTTTGCTTACTCAGTCACCGTGTGCAGAAATAGATGGGACGTAAGTATTCAAATATGCAACCCAATAATGGGAAGAATTGGGCGATAAAATTCGATACCATAAAAATGAATGATTATTCTGAGATTCCGATAGTAAGTTATGATCGAAATGTCAAAGCCGATTCAGCACGCTATAATTTCGATAATAATCCTCAACTGACATTTTCGTGTGTCTCCTTTTTAAGAGCGCATTAATTGTGGCGTTACTTTTTCCTCTTTGCAACATTCAACAACGCCCACCATTGTTGCCCACATCCAATGCCCGCATAGTCGTTCCTTGTTTTAGAAAAACGCGTAGTTTTACGATTCTTTGTCTTGATACTTCGCCTACATCAAGGTGGGCAATTACCTACGTGCTCTGATCAGTAAGTATTGTTCATGTAAAGTTGTAAGTACGTATTACTTTATTCAGTCATAACGTACAGACTTAAGTGGCGTCGTTATTCTTATAATAATGTTCAATTAATATTCCAATGTAAACATATGGATTTAAGTACAAAATATACAACTTTACTATGAAGGTGTCAAATTTTTATGAATACTCGTAATTAACACTGTCAATGCATAGCAATATGTTATAAGGAAAACCTCGGTTTAGTTGAGGAACTCGAATGGGAACTTGAATCTGAACTGAAGATTTTAAAGGAAAGTGGAATAATTCGAAGTAAAATTTCACATTTTATAATTTCCGTAATTATAGAGAAACAAAAATGTCTTCTATGAGTAAAGATTATTTATTTCACATGAAAATGAAGAAAATCACATAAGTCAAGTGTAGAAAATATTTCGAGTCATTGAAGCTGTTAAAATCATGCTCACTGAGTTTCATTTAATATTAATTGTAATGGATATTAAACGTGTTGGTATTTAATTAAACACTGCAATTTTAAATTACCCGTAGGAATAGTAGGAATTATTTTAAATTAATTTTTAATTGGTCAAATATTGAGAACCATTGAATTATATTTGTTTACAGAGAGAACATGTAACATATCAAAACTATGATTATATCCATGAGATTTAAAAATTACTTTTTTTGCCAAGGTCAAAAATGCGTCCGAGATTTAAAGTCCATTAATATGACGTTTAGAATTATGCTGACGTTTAGTAGATACATACATCGCGTATTTACAGAAATTATCTTTCTTGAGAGGGTTTGTTTTCTCTGTCATTCTGCCACATCTGTCTTGTGAGAGGATATGTTTGGTCTGTCTTACGTCTGCCACATCTGTCTTGTGGGTTCAATGGGTTCAAATAACGTTTAGATTTCAATCCATGTACTAATAAAACTCTTAAGACTTTTCGTGAAAAGTCTTAAGAGTTTTATTAGAATAACTATCCGAACTAAATAAGGGGAAGAAATAATTTTACAATCCATGTCTCCAATAAAATGTCTCCAATTAAAGGTATGACATCTCCCTTGGCTTATTCCACCAGTAATAGACCAATTTTAAGAAAAATGGTTGCGGCACTATTTAATACGATTTTCTAACTTTGCTCACAGAAACATATATACCTATGAATGTAAAAACGATTTTTTGCATATTTTTTACTTTTGTCGCTTAGAAGATACGGGCCTTAGAGGTTTGGAGAACAAGTAAAATAAGGGTATACGGCACGTCTTGCATTTGTACCAATAACAATGATAATTGTGTTCCACCAGCGTTGTTAGATTCAGAAAATGTTAATCTTTCAATAAAAAAATTCAACATTTGATTTGGGAAACTCTAACTGTGCAAATTTGGGGTGCACATTTTCGGCGGGAAATCGTGTTTTTTTGAATTTTTGAGCCAATGTTATTCGTTCAATGTTAGTTATTTCAAAACAATTATTTTTGTGTATGAACTACATACCAAGTGGTATAATAATTAGCTGATTAACATTTAAAATTATTCCATTAACATAGCTAAAAAAATATTCAAATATTCGGGAATTCAATTTTTTCCCATTTTCAAGGTCATAGTACGGAAAAGGGGGACCTCGTATAATCTGGTGAAACATACACTAAGACTGGCGAATATAAGGTTGATAATTACTGAAAGTTTTGTTTTGTATATTGACTTGGTATAGAAGTTACCATACTGTCCTTAGGGTCAAAATTGGAAATAAATTAATATTTGACATTTTCGAGGTCATAGTACGGAAAAGGGGGACCACATATATTCTGGAAAGAGATGCGCTTACATTCACGTATATAAGGTTAGATAATGATGGAAAATTTAGTGAATCTCTCACTTAGGGATGGTGTTTTGGAGGTAACCTGCGAAATAAAAACGCGCACCCCGACTGGGAATCGAACCCAGATCCTTCGGGTTTCCGGCCCTATGCTTTAACCATTAAGCTATCGGGACGCATTAAGGTTAAGGTCAATATAAGGTCGCATCAATATAAGGTTAGTAATTACCGAAAGTTTTGTTTTGTATATTAGTTTGGTATAGAAGTTAGGTATCATTGATGAGGTACTGCATATGGAAAATAAGTTAATTTTTGGCATTTTGTAGGTCATAGTACGGAAAAGGGGGACCTCATTAATTCTGTAAAAAATTACGATTGAATTGGTGATGTTAATGTTCTTTATTTCTCAATGTTTGGTTTTGTATATCATGTTAACTTAAAACTGACAATAGATTCTAAATTATCATATTTGAGCGAGCGTAGCGAGCGTCACCACGGTACTCTTATGGCACTTTCTCTGTGTGTTTTTTTTTTTTTTTTTTTTTTTTTTTTTGCCTGCACTGCCCAGGTCAAACCGCACAACCAATCGATCTGAAATTTTGTACACATACTAACGTATTCTATGCGATCCCTGGGATCTTTTCTGAACAATATCCTGTGATTGGTTCAAATTTTATAAAAATTATCTTTCGATTGGTTGGTTCGATCAATTTGAAATTTAGCAAAGTCATTGCAACCAACATTGTACCCAATCAAAAAAAAAATCAGCCATATCCTCCAATTGGTTCAAATTTGAAACCATTTTTCCTGTGATTTTTGAAATTTAAACTGGAACCGATTGACCGACCAACTAAAAACTTCGCATGGTCATTGGTACCAACATTTAAGGTATTTTTGCCAATTTTCACTCTAATATGTCGTTATTTTCAAAAGTTTTTGTCATTTTAGGGACTTTTTGCGTGTTGGCTGTCAAATTCACGGCGACTTCGAATCTACAAGGCAAGGTTGTTAGAGCAGAAAGTTTTAAACGATATGAAACTAATATTGACCGTTCAACAGATTGATCTGATATTGTGTACACACTAATATCATATCATATGAGTGGTCCCAGGTATATTTTTTGAACGAGATCCTGTGATTTTTGAAAATTAACAAGGAACCGTTCAATCATAAAGGTTTAATCGATCAACTTAAAACTTAGCAAGGATTGGCAACTTAAAACTTAGCAAGGATTGGCACCAATATTTTTCATTTGTATACTTAATTTAAAACGGCCTATAGCCACACCACCATTTGACCTATCAAATGGTCTTCGATTAATCTGATCAATCAAACTCATATTTTGCATGGTCGTTCAGACCAACATTGTCTCTTATTTTACAAATTTTCAGCCCTACCAGTCAAGAACATAGATGCACTTATTGACAGTTTTAATAACTGTCAGAAATGACATTTCAAAACAGAAATTCCACTGCATTCTGGGTTGCTCTATGTAGCAAAGCAAAGTTTATAGATGGCTATTCTCAATATCAAGTAAGATTCTTTTCTTAGTTGATCATATTGCAATACATAATGTAGTCAAAATGTAATGTATGTATTTCATATACATAGGTATAGGTATACCTTATCTAAAATAATTTATTTTACGATATGGATTGTGTTTCACAGTTATGAAAACGACGTTTTGACTAGATAACATCATATTTTACACATTTCCAGCCCAATCGGTCAAGAATTTACAGACTTATTGCTGTTTTAAGTGTTTGAATATCTGTCCAAAGAGATTGATGGAAAAATATCAGTACAATAATATGTTATTTAATTGTTCCAGAGTGTTTATGAAAAGTTGCAGGGAAAATTGGTAATAAATAATGTATAGTTAGTTATCTTTGATTGAATGGATCGTGCTATGATTGGCGATGTCGTGCGTGTCGGTGCTCGCTCATCAACGCGTTACACCGAGCGTTTTCCTAGTTATTTATCTTCGGGTTGTACTACACCTAGGTCTAATATTTTAAATTATCTAAAGCGATGAAATCTTGATCGTTGATATTTATATAGTAAAAATTAAAATAATAATCATGCGTATATCATAAATGTGCATCATTAATTTTTTTTTTATAAAATCTGAATCAGAAGTAAATTTGAGCCGTGAATACCTCATCAATGATACCTAACTTCTTTACCAAACTAATATACAAAACAAAACTTTCGGTAATTACTAACCTTATATACGTGAATGTAAGCGCATCTCTTTCCAGAATATATGTGGTCCCCCTTTTCCGTACTATGACCTCAAAAATGTCAAAAATTAATTTATTTTCAATTTTGACCCCAAGGACAGTATCGTAACTTCTATACCAAGCCAATATACAAAACAAAACTTTCAGTAATTATCAACCTTATATTCGCCAATCTTAGTGTATGTTTCACCAGATTATACGAGGTCCCCCTTTTCCGTACGATGACCTTAAAAATGGGAAAAAATTGAATTCCCAAATATTTGGATATTTTTTTAGCTAGTTTAATGGAATAATTTGAAATGTTTATCAGCTAATTATTATACCACTTGGTATGTAGTTCATACACAAAAATATTTGTTTTGAAATAACTAACACTGAACGAAAAACATTGGCTCAAAAATTAAAAAAAACACGATTTCCCGCCGAAAATATGCACCCCAAATTTGCACAGTTAGAGTTTCCCAAATCAAATGTCGAATTTTTTTTATTGAAAGATGAACATTTTCTGAATCTAACAACGCTGGTTGAACACAATTATCTTTGTTTTTGGTACAAATGTAAGACTTGCCGTATACCCTTATTTTGCTTGTTCTCCAAACCTCTAAGGCCCGTATCTTCTAAACGACAAAAGTAAAAAATATGCAAAAAAATCGTTTTTACATTCATAAGTATATATGTTTCTGTGAGCAAAGTTAGAAAATTGTATTAAATAGTGCCGCAACGACCACTTGTCTAATTCCGGTGGAACGACCCCCTTGGAAATCGGTTTTCTGCAGGGTGAAAATATAATAGTACTTAATCAATTACTGAGTTACTTACTTACACCTATTATAAACTGTTTTATGAGTTAAATGTAGTTTTGCAGTGTAGTTATGAATCAACACAAACGTTTAAACCCGGTGTTGTGCAAACTTTTCCAAAATCGTAATTAGGAATAAGAATAATTATTTTTTTCCAATTATACTAATTCATTCATTTTATTCCAAATTTAAACCAATTTCAACCAAATCAGTGATGATTTAAGATATTTTCACAAGAGGGGCAAATCAAATTTACGGCTGGGCACAACAAATTATGCAAAACGGTAATATTTAATGAGCTCGCTGAAAATGAAAAAAGGACACACACACAAAAACCACAGAGCATCACAATTACAGATTGTTAAAATTAATAAATTGCAAAATTAAACATTAACGTTAACTACCTAAGCATCATATGTGAATTTGAACAGATATAAAAACCTTTGGGGGGACTGGGCGAAGATACCCCTAGCTCAAGATAGGTAGAATATATCCCCTAGCTTTATGCGGGTCCGAGGCGCATAGCCCCGGGAAATTTTTGAATTTCCTGAACGTATTTAAAGGGTTTTAAGCATTTCTGACGCTCAATTTTCTCGGAAGAACTCTTTAATTTGTTGAAAAACAAAACATGAGCAAAGCAACACGGACATTTCAAGATGTTTCCTAAAATTTGGAAAGAAGGAACAAAGAGTTCACTGAATATAGATAGTATTTACAAATTTCTATATGTTTTATATAATTTAATTTAATTTTAAAACTATCCAAGGGGGGGGGGGGGGCACTACTGGGTCCAAGGGGGACTTTGCCCCCCCCCCCCCCTTGTGTATGCCATGCGGAATCATCACCCATTGCCTGACAATGCACACAAGAATTGTAAAGTCATGCAAATATTAATGAAATTAATAAAGAAATTAATAACGGGCCGGTACCAAAATGATCCGGCGGTTTAACAAACTTTTGTGAGAAATTCAACTATTTCAGTCGAGTTTTATAAATATCTACTTATGTCTATATTCTCATTGACAAACTTCCTTCGATCTTCTCGATCCGCGTATTTAAAATTTATCAAATTAGAATTTAGTCAAGTTTTCCAGATCAACAAAATGTGCCAGGTCGATCTCGCAAATCAGAAAAAGAGCCATGTTGCTCAATTTTCTTTGGTTTTGTAAAAAATTTAGTGTTTTATTATCTCAGTCAAATCCCAGTCAATTTCCGCGAAATGCACACAAGAGAGTTTTTTTTTAAAGAAAACATCGAACATCGAACACTGACATTTTACATCTGCCGAACAATGACGTCAGAACCATCAGACAAACAACTTGCTGAGAGTGGAATGTCAAAAGATACTTTTCATTAAAAATATCTCTACTATCGCAACGTATCACCGTATCAAGTCTTAGTCATGAATGCCTGAGGTTTTACGAGTAGGTAAATGAGTCTGGCATTCGCCGAAGAAGGTCCCGCAAGTGGCGAGTGTCAATCAGGAGATGCGATGCCACCCAGCGTTGATGCTCTGTCATTCCGACACCTACGAGGTGCCACCAGGGCGGATGTGCCGCTCGTAAAGCCGCGACAATAAAACCGAACATCGTGCGTGGGGCCATCTTTCGTCACTTCGAGGAGCCGGCGACATCTTCATCCTCTCGGCAATAACTCGCGGTCATACGTTGATAAACTGATGCAAAACTCAGAGCAGAGCCAAGAATCTGAGCTGAGCTTTGTTCTACAAATTGCTATGTGACTGCGATGTTGACAATTAAGGCGTGCGACATCTTTGTTTCAACAAAACCTAAACGTCGATAGACTCAGTTTCCGTTTCCGGTAGAAGAGCACACGGGATGGTGGGTTTGTATTCGGAATTCTTCAGTATTCACAATGCACATAATGACTAGACAATAGAGTAATTATTTGCACTCAGTTTTTAATCACTCGGATTGCGGGCAATCGTTTCAGAGACGTCTCGCTATTTCTGATCCTCTTCAAAGTTCAACCAAAGATAGTTCAACTCATATTGACAAATGACGATGCCACAATAACTGGCAAATTGCATAGCCGGAATTTTGAAAAAAAATACATATTTTATTGACCTTCAGAAATTACTATCATCCATAAATTCCGGAATGAATGTCTCATACCATATACCATAATACGATAAAATTGGATTGGGCCATGATAAAGGATGAGGACGTTGATTTTAGAATAATCAAAATATAAACAAAAAAAGTGTTGCCAGGTTTACATCCTATCCATCCTACGATGATTAATCAATTTAAAATCCCAGATCTCCAGATACTTGGAGATCTCACAACAAAAACAATAGATTTACAGAGTTCAGGAACATCTTAATTACCTGAGGAAAACTAACACATATACTAACACATATGTATAAAGCCCCATTTACACGGTAAAATTTCCTGTAAAATCTTGTATAAAATCTTTTCGTAAAAGAAATTTTACCGTGTAAACAAGCCAATTTGTTGGTAAAATCTTCGTAAAATGTTTTGTAAAAGGGTTGTGTAAAACCTTTTATGATATAAAACATGTTCTATTTCTGGAAAAGATTTTACGAAAAGATTTTACGAAAAGATTTTATAAAAGATTTTACAGGAAATTTTACCGTGTAAATGGGGCTTAAGTATGTTTTAGGGATTTTAAAATAACAATAACATTATACGAAAGTTTCATTCCCTGTGATGGTGTGTGTTATATCATTGTGAGCAGTTATGAGTAAAATGGCAACAATGGAAACACAGAGAAGTCCATTGTTGAGCAGTCAATTGTTGAGCAGTTCATTGTTGAGTTAAATATTGTACTTGATTGTTGAGAACCTAAATGTTATGAAACGTTATACGATATGTATCACAATTCACAATGTCGGACCATATTTAGTCTAACATGCCTGAAAACGAAACATAAAAAAACACCTACTAATAATACCTACTTATTTTATTGGTGTTCTTCAATAGTTTATACAAAATATGTAATATTTATAATATTTATAAAATATAATAATTTATAATATAATATAATATAATAAAGTAATTCAAAGTTTTAGAATATTTCGTCAATACGAAATTGACGTACTACGATTTACGTCAATAATTTTACAAAAAAAACATGACGTAATATTCTAAAACTTTGAATTACTTTAATAATAATAGTCATGAATCTTTAACTAGGAAAACGCTCTGAGTAACGCGTTGATGAGCGATCACGGATACGCGCAACACCTCGAACCGAAATCTTGTATGAAAATCTCCAAAAATTCCAAAAATATTGGTCCCAATAACCATACAAAGTTATAAGTCGATCGATTGAACCTTATGATTGAATGGTTCCTTGTTAATTTTTAAAAATCACAGGATCTTGTTCCAAAAATAAACCTTGGACCACTCATATGATATAAGTGTGTGAACACAATATCAGATCAATCTGTTGATTATAAGTGTCATAATTATGCGTTTGAAAGTTTCTGTTCTAACTACCTTGGAACATTGGAACTGAGGCGTCAATGTTGCCGTTTTTCCATAGCAACAAGCAAAATATTCGTAAAATGTCAATAACTTTTGGATTTAAACACAGATGTGTCTGAAAATTGTCAAAAACACAGATAATGTTGGTCCCAATGACCATGCAAAGTTTTAAGTTGATCGGTCAAACGGTTCTAGTTTAAATTTCAAAAATCACAGTAAAGATGGTTTAAAATTTTAACCAATGGGAGGATTTGGCTAAAACTTTGTATGATTGGGTAAAATGTTGGTGGAAATGACTTGTCAAAATTTCAATTTGATCAAACAACCCAATCGAAAGATATATTTTTTTTTAAATTTGAACCAATCAGGGGATTAAAAAAAAATTGGGTCTGCAACGCCCAGAAATGGTCAGTACATGTGTGCAAAATTTCAGCTTGATCAAAGAAAAACTGTGACTTGTATATCGTCAGTAAACGAAAAAAAAAAAAAAATAACAGAGGTCCGTGACAAAAGAGCTAAAAGGAGACGCTCGCTTCGCTCGCTCAAAAACATGTTTAATATAATAATATTTATAAAATTATTAATGAATAATTATATAATCGGTCTGTTTGCCTGTCATTCCTCTTCACACCCTTTGCCCGATCTTAACCAAATTTGGTAAATTTGGCCTTAGAACCCTGCGACATCTTAGGCAACATAGTAGATACCTTCCTCCTTCCCATCCTCTCCCCGCAGGGGACAAGAATATTTCGAGAAATGCTCAACTGACAACTGGTTTATGATGTGTATGTTGCTACTAGGAAAACGCTCTGAGTAACGCGTTGATGAGCGAGCACGGATACGCGCAACACCTCGAACCGAAATTATGTTTATCGAAATGGCCTTAAAAGCCAATAATTCTTGAATTTCGTCACAGACTTGTATGAAAATCTCCAACAATTCCTAAAATATTGGTTCCAATAACCACGCAAAGTTTTAAGTTGATCGATTGAACCTTTATGATTGAACGATTCCTTGTTAATTTCCAAAAATCACAGGATATCGTTCAAAAAAATTTTAAATGGTCATATCAGTTTCATAATACGTTTGAAAGTTTCTGCTCTAACAACCTTGAAATCGAAGATTCCGTGAAATATGAAATTCGAGAAATATGATAGCCAACACGCAAAATATCCGTAAACTGTCGATAACTTTTGAATTTAAGCCCAGTTTATAGTCTAAAAATTGTCAAAAATACAGATAATGTTGGACCCGATGACCATGCAAAATTTTAAGTTGATCGGTCAAACGGTTCTGGTTTAAATTTCAAAAAGCACATGAAATATTTTTTAAAATTTTAACCAATGGGAGGATTTGGCTGAAAATTTGTAAAATAAGAGACAATGTTGGTCCTAATGGCCATGCAAAATATAAGGTCGATCACATTTGTCGAAGTCCATTTTCATTTTTCAGCCCCTCAGGAGATGTTTATTTAAATTTCAACCAATGAATGGATTTCAAAAAAATTAGGGTCTGCAAACAGAGAAGGTTGGTTTTACATGTGTGCAAAATTTTAGATCGATCGGTGAAACGGTGCGACCTGTGTATCGGCTATTAGCAGCCAAAAACAAAAACAAAAAAAAAACAAAAAAAACAAAAAAAAAAAAAAAACAGAGGTCCGTGCCAAAAGAGCCAAAAGGAGACGCTCGCTTCGCTCGCTCAATTACTCTTTTAAAACAAGATTCTTGGAGATCTCACAACAAAAACAATAGATTTACAGAGTTCAGGAACATCTAGTGGAGCGGTCGCTCCACGCCAGCCAAGTCGTACAGCGCGCGCACACTCTCATTTAAAAAGGCTGGAGCAACCCACTTTTACTGTAAGCATCAAAGTGGCATTTTCGGCCTACTGGATCTCAAAATTGGAAAATCTCACATTGTTGCGAAATATCTTAATTTCGAGCTATGGCCCACCCCACCACATATACCAAATTTGGGAACAATAGGTTATGCCGTTTGCGAGCTAGAAGGCCGTGAAAACAGTGAAATTGTACGGCTTTCTTCAGATGGTTATTATTCTTAACTAGGAAAACGCTCAGTGTAACGCGTTGATGAGCGAGCACGGGTACGTGCAAATTCTGGAACCGGAAATGCGTACACAACGCACAGAAAACATATACAACCATATTGAATTGATTATGATCAGTGCTCGAAGTAGGAATGAAATAGTAGCGGTATGGTAACATAAGAATACCACGTGAGGGGGGGGGGGGGGGGGGGGGGGTACGATATTAGATGAGGGTCCAGATTCCAGAATTACACTGACAACCATTGTCATGTCATTAGTTAGATTAGTCTTTTACCTTGATGAAACAACTAAATTAAATAATGCATTTTACTTTATCTTGTAGTGGATGTTCATAGTTCATAGTTATGCTTGAAATATGCAGTCAAAAGATAACCATGAAATACGAGTAAATTAGAATATAAAATTACGTTAATGTCCAAGAATATCTGATTTTAAGTATTCCGTTTTTCTGAGAAGTAACAATATGAAATCAAATGTGTAAAGAAGAACCGGTATACCATACCGTCCCATACCGGCCCACTTCGAGCACTGATTATGATATCAACTTAAAAGTAGGTATATGCTTTTCATCGAAACTTTAAAATAGCATCTAAGCACCTGGTTCATAAAGCAAATCAGAATCAATTCAATTGGCACTGGAAAACATTCATTTCGATACTTCATTACTGACAGATATTAAAAATGTCAATAAGTTCAAACGTTCTTAACTGATTGAGATGAAATTTTGTAAAATAAGAGACAATATTGGTCTTAATGATCATGCAAAATATGAGTTTGATCAGAATTATCGAAGACCGTTTTCATTTTTCAGCCTATCAGGAGATATTTATTTAATTTTTAACCAATGAATGGATTTCAAAAAAAAATATGGTGTGCAAACAGAGAAGGTTGGTTTTACATGTGTGCAAAATTTCAGCTCGATCAAAGAAAAACTCTGAGCTGTATAGCCAAAATATGATTTTGATCAGATGGATCGAAGACCAGTTTCATTTTTCAACCTACCATCAGGAGATGTTTATTTAAATTTTAGCCAATTGATAAATTTCAAAAAAATTTGGGGTCTGCAAACAGAAAAGTTTGTCTCTACATGTGTGCAAAATTTCAGCTCGATCGAGGAAAAACTCTAGACATGTACAGCCAAAATATGAGTTTGATCAGATTTGTCGAAGACCATTTTCACTTTTCAACCTATCAGGAGATGTTTATTTAAATTTTAACCAATCAGTAGATTTCAAAAAAATTAGGGTCTGCAACGCCCAGAGAATGTCCAAACACGTGTGCAAAATTTCAGCTCGATCGAAGAAAAACTCTGACCTGTATATCGTCAGTAACAGAAAAAAAAAGAAAAAAAAAAAAAAACAGAGGTCCGTGCCAAATAAGCCAAAAGGAGACGCTCGCTTCGCTCGCTCAAAAATAACAAATTATTAATTTATCAGAAATGTTATATTGAAGCGACAAAGTCGAGTGGACCATTGATTCATCAATTGCTGCAGATAGTTTAATATATACGTAGGGCTTAATGCAATTTTCAGGAGTATTCTGTTGGAATCAATATTTCTAGATTACAGTCCAGCCCCAATGTATTGAAATAAAACATGTACACTCGGCCAAACAAAACTTGAACGTTGACCAAATTTGAATGACTGCTGGTCATGTCCCATAACCAATCATAAACCAATGAATGGATTTCAAAAAAAAATATGGTGTGCAAACAGAGAAGGTTGGTTTTACATGTGTGCAAAATTTCAGCTCGATCAAAGAAAAACTCTGAGCTGTATAGCCAAAATATGATTTTGATCAGATTTATCGAAGACCAGTTTCATTTTTCAACCTACCATCAGGAGATGTTTATTTAAATTTTAGCCAATTGATAAATTTCAAAAAAATTTGGGGTCTGCAAACAGAAAAGTTTGTCTCTACATGTGTGCAAAATTTCAGCTCGATCGAGGAAAAACTCTAGACATGTACAGCCAAAATATGAGTTTGATCAGATTTGTCGAAGACAATTTTCACTTTTCAACCTATCAGGAGATGTTTATTTAAATTTTAACCAATCAGTAGATTTCAAAAAAATTAGGGTCTGCAACGCCCAGAGAATGTCCAAACACGTGTGCAAAATTTCAGCTCGATCGAAGAAAAACTCTGACCTGTATATCGTCAGTAACAGAAAAAAAAAACAAAAAAAAAACAGAGGTCCGTGCCAAATAAGCCAAAAGGAGACGCTCGCTTCGCTCGCTCAAAAATAACAAATTATTAATTTATCAGAAATGTTATATTGAAGCGACAAAGTCGAGTGGACCATTGATTCATCAATTGCTGCAGATAGTTTAATATATACGTAGGGCTTAATGCAATTTTCAGGAGTATTCTGTTGGAATCAATATTTCTAGATTACAGTCCAGCCCCAATGTATTGAAATAAAACATGTACACTCGGCCAAACAAAACTTGAACGTTGACCAAATTTGAATGACTGCTGGTCATGTCCCATAACCAATCATAAACCAATGAATGGATTTCAAAAAAAAATATGGTGTGCAAACAGAGAAGGTTGGTTTTACATGTGTGCAAAATTTCAGCTCGATCAAAGAAAAACTCTGAGCTGTATAGCCAAAATATGATTTTGATCAGATTTATCGAAGACCAGTTTCATTTTTCAACCTACCATCAGGAGATGTTTATTTAAATTTTAGCCAATTGATAAATTTCAAAAAAATTTGGGGTCTGCAAACAGAAAAGTTTGTCTCTACATGTGTGCAAAATTTCAGCTCGATCGAGGAAAAACTCTAGACATGTACAGCCAAAATATGAGTTTGATCAGATTTGTCGAAGACCATTTTCACTTTTCAACCTATCAGGAGATGTTTATTTAAATTTTAACCAATCAGTAGATTTCAAAAAAATTAGGGTCTGCAACGCCCAGAGAATGTCCAAACACGTGTGCAAAATTTCAGCTCGATCGAAGAAAAACTCTGACCTGTATATCGTCAGTAACAGAAAAAAAAAAAAAAAAAAAAAAAAAAACAGAGGTCCGTGCCAAATAAGCCAAAAGGAGACGCTCGCTTCGCTCGCTCAATCATCTTCCAATAAATTCCGCGGTCTCCGCCACAGCCTAAACGGCTGGGTTGATTGACCCGAAATTTTCGCCACATATACAGCTCGTCTGCCTGATGATACCTTGCCCTTATGAATTTTTTGTGCCGCCATTTTGAAGCCGGAAGTGACGTGATATCTCAAAAACGGCTAAACCGATCGGAACGAAATTTGCGCCAATCGATTCAGACGGTCCTCTATACGAAATAACAATAGTGAAATTAAAGTTTTCTAATTACTGAAACCGGAAATGACGTCATAGTTTAGCGAAATCTGCCTAAATTCACTTCCCCTTTATATAAAAACCAACTACATATTCAGAAGGCTTATAATGAAATATTAGTATTTATATACATATTAATACAATGTGTAAAAGCTTTCAGCCGCCATTTTAAAAACCGGAAGTGATGCCATATCTCGAAAACGGCTGGACCTATTGGAACGATGCTTTCGCAATTCTTCATGGCATATCACTTTAAGTTTATATTTAGCTCCAAACAATATTTTTCTTAGAACTAATTCGGAAAAAGCGTATTTTTTTAAAGGAATTAGTCATTGTTGCCCCAATAAGTTTTACAATTTGTGTAAATAAACTAAAAAAATAAGTGATATCCCCATAAAAAACACTCCGTGTAAAAAAAACAGCCAAGTCTCTTCAACTAAAAAAAAATTATGAAATCTAAAAATTCTGCACTGAAACGTAGTGATATCAAAAAATGAGCCAAGTCAAAACTTTATTTGAAAATTAAAAAATACTTGGCGCATCGTTTTTTTAGGGCATTGTAGGTATACTATAAGTATATGTATTTATATCTAGCCTATACTTCTAAGCTATTTATATACACGATGCGCCAAGTATTTTTTAATTTTCAAATAAAGTTTTGACTTGGCTCATTTTTTGATATCACTACGTTTCAGTGCAGAATTTTTAGATTTCATAATTTTTTTTTAGTTGAAGAGACTTGGCTGTTTTTTTTACACGCAGTGTTTTTTATGGGGTCTTAATTACCTGAGGAAAACGCTCCGTGTAAACGCCTTGATAAGCGAGCCTTCGTATTGCATGCGGTTTGATATGCGTTTGCAAATTCCTGCTCTACAGACCTTGGAAAGCAAATGCGTCACAGAAGGAGTGATACATGCGAATACTGCAGAATACCTGTGAAATTTCCTTCAACAAATTCGACAAATATTTACAAACACATATTAAATATCCGTAAAATGAAAATAACTTTTGAAAATTACGTCAGATTAGCCTGAAAATTGACAAAATTACCTGGTGTACCATTACCATTACCAATTACCAAACTTTGACCATTCAAAGTTTTAAGTTGATTCGAAAAACGGTTCATTTTAATTTTCAAAAATTACCGGATCTCGTTCAAAACTATACACATAGATTGATCATAATATGACATTAGTGTGTGTGCAAAATTTGAAATGGATCGGTTGAATGGTTCGCCATGGGCATTGCAGGTTAAGGGAGGGCACAACTTATTTACAAAAAAGTAAGTATAGTAAGTATTGCATAAGCTGAAATAACAGGAAAATCTTTTCCATAGGTATTACAACACAATACAAATGTTGTATTTCGTAAATTGATTTAAAGGGGTTTAACCCGCGATAGTCACCCGGGGCCCTGTCTGCAGCCTTGCCATTTCTCCTGCACTAGGCTTTCTTCCTTCTCATTACCTTCAAGTTAGACATCACTGGCAGACAATGCTGCAAATCTAAACAAATCGACGAACTGCAGGGCTTCAAAGTTTTGGTGGACCAATCTGATCCCAGGTTACTACTTCCGTCACTACTTTTACACATTTATATAAAAAAAGGATTTTCTAACAATGTGCTTTTTGGGAATAGCATGTTTCCCATGCTAAATAAATGCATTGGAAAATACGCGTAATTCAATGACCAATGGAAGCATTCATGCTACTTATATTTATGATATATTATATTTTCCATTATATTATATTTTCCATTATATGATCAACGTATCCATAGGGTAGGTATACAAATAAAAATATAATATGCTTAAATTCTATGCTTAAATTAACTGCTTAAATATATTTATTTCAAATAATAGCAAGGATCCAATACAATTTCGTATTTATCCCGTTTTCCATTAAAATCAATAAAAAAAGATAAAGCAACATTAATATTGCAATGTTTGGGGTAATGTATTAGATTAATACATCCACAATGTACATGGGAGCCATTAGCCAATAGTAAATGGGGTCTGTCAGCTGACCCCAGGTGACCCCTCGCGTTACAAAATGACAGATGACTACATTTCTTCAACAAAACTCTAAACTCTGTTCAGAAACTTCCAAAAAGTGCAAAATATTGCTTTCTCCACAGTTTTCCGCACATTTCGAAAGAAATATGTGACATTGAAAAGCTTTGTTTATAGATTATCTTAATATTTATAAAACGTTCGCAAGTTGTGTATATTTTAGCCTAATTTTACAGTTTGAGAAAAGAAACATTGATAAGAAACAGTAATTTATGGAAAAATTCCATGGAGTAAAGATGTCTCGGGATGATAGATGATAGGAAGAGTTGTGAAAAAACTTCCTGCCGAACCGGGGCTCGAACCCGGTAACACTCACTTACGCGCGAGAGCTCTGAGCAAGTGAAGGCAAGTGAGAGGTCCCGCGTTCGAGCCCCGGTTCGGCCGAATACATCCCACCCCCGAGACACGTGGGGTTGGGCAATGTCGTCGCATGGGAATGTGAATGTGAGCAAGAGCAGGGTGTCTGGTCTCGCATCATACCGGGTCGGGGGTTGCACCGCCCCCGAGACACGTGGGGTTGGGCAATGTCGTCGCATGAGAATGTGAATGTGAGCAAGAGCAGGGTGTCTGGTCTCGCATCCTACCGGGTCGGGGGTTGCACCGCCCCCGAGACACGTGGGGTTGGGCAATGTCGTCGCATGGGAATGTGAATGTGAGCAAGAGCAGGGTGTCTGGTCTCGCATCCTACCGGGTCGGGGGTTGCACCGCCCCCGAGACACGTGGGGTTGGGCAATGTCGTCGCATGGGAATGTGAATGTGAGCAAGAGCAGGGTGTCTGGTCTCGCATCCTACCGGGTCGGGGGTTGCACCGCCCCCGAGACACGTGGGGTTGGGCAATGTCGTCGCATGGGAATGTGAATGTGAGCAAGAGCAGGGTGTCTGGTCTCGCATCCTACCGGGTCGGGGGTTGCACCGCCCCCGAGACACGTGGGGTTGGGCAATGACGTCGCATGGGAATGTGAATGTGAGCAAGAGCAGGGTGTCTGGTCTCGCATCCTACCGGGTCGGGGGTTGCACCGCCCCCGAGACACGTGGGGCTGGGCAATGCCGTCGCATGGGAATGTGAATGTGAGCAAGAGCAGGGTGTCTGGTCTCGCATCCTACCGGGTCGGGGGTTGCACCGCCCCCGAGACACGTGGGGTTGGGCAATGTCGCCGCATGGGAATGTGAATGTGAGCAAGAGCATGTCTGGTCTCGCATCACATCCATCTCCATCCACTGCGACTGCGCAGAGCCCATCCCGCCAATTATGCAGCGGTGACTGCCATCACGTGACCCCGTCACATGACCCGCGATGGGGCGACGCCATCATTGTATGGAGATGTTAGGCATTGTGAAATGAATTCATAATTACCCGGCAACGTCTAGGAGAAAGAGTTGATTGGCGCCATCTACACCAGCCAATCAATGCAGCCGATATGGTGAGGAGGGGGGGTATAATTAAGGGTGGGCACAGTAAAAACTTATGCCTGCAAGATATGTAGTACGGCTAATTTGTCAGGTGAGCTAATTATTGTTTTGGGGCATTTAAAGGCAGTGGCGTAGGGGATATGCATCTGAGAGCTGGAGGCAGCAAATCAAGATTTTTAAAACAAAAATGGGACATTGGATTCCGGCGTCAAGTCCCGCGTTTTTTTATTTTTTTTTATTTTATTTTTTTATTTAGAAAAATACAAATTACAAGTTATTGTAGCCCCGCTAAACCAATAGGCATACACACTAAAATACATTTATAATACACTCAAAGAAAGAATGTACCTACACTGCACACAGTGATATAACTAGATATACTTACCTAATTCAACGATTAAAGAAATTTATGCATTTGAATGATTCTCGGAGAGCCATTTTCTAATGATATTTTTAACATCTGATATTTTCTTTGTATTTCTTAATTCAGGAGGGAGCATATTAAATTAATGAGGTATTAATGATTTTCTGTTTTGCAAGCCATCACATTTGGTATCACATTCATTAGTTCATTTTGATGCAATTTATAATCGGACACGACCTACATATTACAGGCTAATTTTACACCAAATGAATGAATCATAAAACGAAATCAATTATAAGTTCGCATAGAATGATTTGCGTTGTGCGTTTTTTTACAAATTAAAAAAGCGTGTCATTCACATTGCAGCTCATGAGCGCCGCGAAAACAATATCCGCAAGCGCGGAACTGTGATTGGTTCAAAGAAAACATGCAAAACGACCCAGCATTACGTCATTAAGTCTCGACGTTAGAAATTCGGACACATCCGAGAATCCCTCAAAATGACACTAAATCAACTAATCTGATTCAATATTTCAGGAGTCTGCCCTGAGATTTCATTTAAGATTTCTTCATTCAAAAGAAGCCGGTCAAATCCCGATGTTGGTATATGGAAAACCGGTAAAGGAAGTATTGAATGTGGCTGTAAATGGCGTACCTTATTCCACACGTCTTTTATGCTTTCTGTGTATTCTATTCCTCGTAATAGACTAATAGTTATTTTTCGTTTGTATGTGACAATTGATAAACATATGCCAAGAGGAGGGATGGGGGGGAGGGTAATTAATCCTTCCCTTTTTTGGGGGGTATTTAAGGTGAGAGGGTTTCAAAGGGATGGGGTTGTTTGTCTTGTTGTTCGCGGAGTCCTGAAGGGTAACTGTGCAAGATTTGTTTGAGATCGTCAAAGGGTGTATGAGTATGAAGAACCGACAGGATAGTCGAATTGATCTTTCATTCTAATGTCTGAAGATGATAAGAATATTTTTTTAGCAATGTATTTATGTTCATGTATAATGTGTAGGTATATACACGCTAAATAAAAATACGAATTTCAGCTCCGTTTTACATGAATTTTACCGCACAACGAGGTAAAATTCATATACCTATGTAAAGAGCAAAATTTTGGGAGTTTCGGAGTTGAATCCGTCTTTTTTATTTAGCGTGTAGATACAAGCTCGTTTTCAAAGGAAAATCCACAACAAATTGACCACCTGATGAGTGATGTACAACTTCGATCCAGATATTTCGTGTTCTAAATATTGAGACGTATCCTAAATTTTATAGAAATCTTTACTTTTCCATCCGTTCTAACGATCAACTAAGGGCCGATATTATCTATCAAATTCAAAGTTAATCTTAGCCGGATTAACTAAATATTGGATTATTAATCCAGCACAATTTAACTTTGGTAATACCGGGCCTAAGTACCTACTCCATGAAGGTTCCTCCCGCAAAGAAATCCAGCAGGCGGCGTGACGTAGCAGGCGGTGGTATAACGTATAGGTATAGCCAACGCATTTAGTTGTGATAAAACTTACCCCCTATCGCGACTACCAGTCGTACACAGAAGTAGTATAAGTTGCCTAAAATACAGATATTTGTATACAGAGGGGAGATTTGCAAGACTGGTTTTATCATTGGCTTTGATCACGACTTAATGCGTTGGCTGTACACCACAGACACAAAAATTGCGCGTTTCGCCCATACGTTACCATGGGCAAAACGCAAAAAACGTAAGTGGATGCCCATTTCCACGATTCCTTCGCCGCACGCACGGTGACGCACGCACGGTGACGCACGCACGGTGACGCACGTATGATTGTGTCACTCACACAACCAGGTCGATTCTGATTCAAGATGCTTTTCGGGGAAAACAGCTTTCGCTTTATCGAGATGTTTCGCCCAGTGAGGGGAGATGAAATATTCCAAATTATAGGCAATATCACATTTCTATTGAAATTTGTTAAATATTTCAAAATAATATTATATATTTTTCCGAATCGAGATTGTTTTTCTTTGCAACTGAATGGTTATTTCATAATATTTCATTTATATTCCCATCCCCGTAGTATACTTCCAGCGCTCTGTGGCTGGATACTTGATCTCAAATTCGAACATCGAGTTGAAAAAGGTTTTTAATACGTTATATTCAGTTAAATATATTTTTAAGAAGTGCAAGAAGTTAAATGCAATGTAAGTGTTTCACTTATTATGACGTAGTCAGATTACGCAATCACGTATAAACCAAGCGAATTGGTCATGACTCATGTTATTTCAATCAAAATATATAAACAAAATCAAGAATGAATACCTACCTAGGAAATAAAGATATCACACGGATGGTTATTTAAAGAAAATAATCATTATTAAAATGCCAATTTACCATAAAGTTAACTAAGTCTAATGTACGATAATTTAATAGCACTTTTTGAAAGATTGTAATGTGAATTCGGTGTATGTTTAATTAGATATTCGACAACACTTGTTGCTCATCACTTGCTTAAGAAGAGAAGTGTAGTGTGTCTGTTGAACACCAGATGGCACCAACTGTCACGTCGCTGCTGCGATCGAGCTGTGGATGGTACGTACTACAGACATGGTAGTTACAACTACAGACTACAGACCTCCATGGTACTACAGTTCGGCGGTCTTGGACAAACCCAAGATAGGTAGAATCTAGAGATCTTGGGAATTTATCATTTTCTGTTTAAAGGCTTTTTTAAAAATTTTTCTAACTTCAAACAGATTTTATTTTAGCATAATGATAGATTACTTTAGTCACTATTGCCTTTAATTGAAACATAAGTCGTAGCAATTGGTCATAATCTTTATCCAAACCTTAAGGGGTCACACTTGCCCCACCCTAAACTAGGACGTAATAAATATAGGTAATTGTCATCAGGGGCAAAATGAAGTAAGTATACTTTTTGATAATAATTTGAACGATTTCCATGATTATGTCATAATGTCGATTGTAAATGCAATTTGAAGTATTCCGGGAAAGCAGCCATCAACTCAGTCACAAAGCACTGTGAAATGACGTATGAAAGTTGTAGTCAACAACATGTAAAGCTTCACTTACATGCTTGACACTTAGTGAGTTTTTGCTGTTTGTTGACGAAATGGGTAATTAGCTTTAAGGATGCAATTCAATACTTTTGAATGGAGGAAGAAATGTTTGGATGTCCTTGCTGCAAAGAATTAATGTAGGACCACACAAGGTTTTTGCTAAAAAAAAAGCATATGGGTTTATCTTTTTTTTCTTGGAAAGTCCTCAGACCTGATTTTGCCACAATTAATCACATAATGTTGTATGCATTTTTTAAAATGCAATTTAAAATGAAATAAAAATATAAAAAATCCAATTTAATTACAGATACCTACGAAAATGTTAATTAATTGTACCTACGATATAAAAAGTCTTCAGATAGACCGAAGCTCTCATACAACCCGAGATATGATTAAAAGCAGTAGGTAACGACTAAAATTCGTCGAAGTCACATTAAAATTAAATAAAAGTGTATACATTTTCATCAAAATTTGCTAGCATTAAATTGAAGATATTAACGTGGCACGATCACTTGATATAGAATATTTTTTTTAAAATTACCATTTCAAAAAAACTTTTTTTGAGCGAGCAACTCCATTTTGGCTTTTTTGGCACGGACCTCTGTTTAGTTGTGTAGTTTTTTTTGTCCGTACGTCAATACAGATCACACCATTTCTCCGATCAAGCTAAAATTTTTTGCACACATGTACGGACCATCTCTGGGCGTTGCAGACCATAATTTTTTTGAAATTTGTAGTTTGGTTCAAATTTTTAAAAAATATCTTCCGGTTGGTTGGTCTGTTCAATTCGAAATTTTGCGAGGTCATTGCGACCTACATTGTTTCACATCTTGCTAAATCTCCAATGGGTGGGGGCAAAGCTAGGAAGACAGGTTGGTCACTATAGTTGGCGCTAGCGTCGTTTGGGTATTTTACAAATCAAAGTATTTCTTAACCCACAGTCCGTATTTTCATTTTTTATTATAAGAATTAATGTTGATATTTGGTTATTTACTGAAAGAGTGGAAAATAATTGAGCGAGCGTAGCGAGCGTCTCCATTCGGCTCTTTTGGACACTTTCTCTGTTTTTTTGTGTGTGGGTGTGTGTGTGTATGGGTGTGTGTTTCCCGACGATGCTGGCCACATTTTTTTTCCGATCGAGCTGAAATTTTGCACACATACTAATATCATTGTAACACAGTCTGGGATTGTTTTTGAGAGCTGCATTCTGATTGGTTCAATTAAAAAGATTTCTTCTGATTGGCCGAAAATCGAAATGGTCAGATCGAGCTCAAATTTTGCATGACCATTAAGAGTACCATTTAAAATAATTTTACAACTTTTCAGCTTAATCAGTAGAGAACTTATGCACTTATTGACAATTTTAAAGTTTTGAATCTGTCAGAAATGACATTTCAAAACAGGAATTCCACTGCATTCTGGGTTGCTCTATGTAGGCTATAGCAAAGCAAAGTTTATAGATGGCTATTCTCAGTTTCAATGAAAAACAGATTCCTTTTTGTTGATCGAGTGATCATATTGCAATACATAATGTTTGTTTGCAATATGTAATGTATGTAATATACATAGTTATTAGGTATCTAAAATACTTTATTTCTGGTAATGGATTATGTTTCATAGTTATATTAAAACAAAGTTTAGACCTTTTCGACTAGAAACATATAATATTTTACACATTTTCAGCCCAATCGGTCAAGAATTTACAGACTTATTGGTGTTATGAATATCTGTCCCAAGAGATTGATGGAAAGTATCAAATTTATGGTATTGGTCTGTTTAATTGTTCCAGAGTGTTTATGGAAAGTTGTAAGGAAATTTGGTAATAATGTAGTAAGTTTTCTTTGATTAAATGGATCGGGCTCGATTGGCGATGTCGTGCGAATCGGTGCTCGCTCATCAACGCGTTACACGGAGCGTTTTCCTAGTTAGAAATAATAGTGTACCTTATAATGATTTTAATGATCATAATATAATGACAACTCACAGAATGATTTTTGTTTTCAGTGCTCTCTTGAACCAACTCACTTCAAATGGAATTTTGTAACTTACAATTAAAACAATTGAGAGGGTGTGCCTCAGATTGAAATAGAATTTGCTTTAGATCAGGGGTCGGCTATCTTTTTTGGTGAAGGAGCCAATTTCCCAAAAATTATCAAATTAGATAATAATGGGAGCCGCAGTAAAGGCAACCATCAATTATACACTGAAAATAACGAATTGAATTACTAGTAAATTTGATATTTTGACAAAGCCCCCCCCCCAGTTGTTGCCCCGCAGGGCGTTTTTTAGAATTTCAACAATTTAAAAGTGATTCTGGGACTCTAAAATTAACAAATTGAATCAAATAACATTATAATTGTTGCCCCGCAGGGCGATTTTTTAGAATTTCAACAATTTAAAAATGATTCTGGGACTCTAAAATGAACAAACTTAATCAAATAACCTTCCCATTGTTGCCCCGCAGGGCGTTTTGTTTTCGAATTTTCAAATTTTTCGATTTCAGATCTTTTTTTAAATTATAAAGAGCCATTCAAGAACCATCAAGGAGCCGCAGGTTGCCGACCCCTGCTTTAGATATTGCACTATCTGCTTATCTTTACATATTTTATTATACTACTATAGTAAAAAATATATGTATCTAAACAGTAAGTACATATTCTTACGCCTGTCACACCCCAGAAGCGATGGCAGCACCCTAGCGGGAGATAGTTTGGCATAGTGCCCTTGGTTTAAGTTTAAATAATTTCTGATTGGTCGAAAATCAAAATGTTCCGATAAGTTCAAATTTTGAATGGTGATCAAGACCAACATTATCTATAATTTTACACATTTTAAATCCAATCAGTCAAGTAATTACAAAGTACAAACTTATTGGCATTTTATGAGTTCGAACTCGATCTCAGAACAGTTTGATCGAAAATTTCCTACGGCTACGTTGATCTCTTATTCAATTGTTTTAGAGTTTATAGATTGGAATGTTGCAATGAAAATCAGCAATGATGTTGTTAGTTATCGTTCCGCGCCTGCTCATCAATGCTTTACACTGAGCGTTTTCGTAGTTACAACATTTCAACTATATTTAAGTATAAAATACTAATTTAATGTCCTGTTGTTTGCAACTCCTGCCCAATAATGATTTTTAAATTTTGTCATCAGAGAATGAACAAAGTTTTTGTTCAAATCTAGCAGTACCAAATAATTAGAACTTATAGATTAAAAATGACAATATTTTACTTGGCTGCCATAAGATACCTAACATGAGAGGCACAATTTATCTCAGCTAATCTTTTCAGGGATGGTGTATGGCATGAATATCAACAAGTACACAAACAAATTATGAAGATCTGAGACTATGCCTCGAGTGATCGCACCACCTTAAATTGTTATTTTGTAAATTAAAGAAATCACAAAAAATTTGTAAAAAAAAAACTAAAAATAAATGACTAATAATTGTCTATAAAAACAAGATATGAAAATTATATTAATTCAAAATGCTATAATTTAACAGTTTTTCAAAATCCCTTCATGGAAATATAATTTTATTGAAAATGCATTTGATTGCCTATCTAAGTTTTGAATTTGGTGACCATATAAACTCGCAGTCTGTGTTTGTGGTCATCATCACACCAGGAGGGAATTACATTAACCAGTGTTCATTTTCATAGTATTTAACATATTTATTTAGGTACTTATTTATATACATTTCACATGTTTATTATTAAATATTTATTCTACTTTTAGCCCGAGTTACAATGAAATATTGACAAAGTGGTTGGTTGATGCAGTGGAGGGGGGTGATGCACAAGTTTGCATTATAAATGCGTAGTTTTGATGAGCAAATGAGTACACATGGAGAGAGGTGGATTAGGAGTGGAGGCTGAGAGAGAGAGAGAGAGAGAGAGAGAGGAGGAGGACATGTATGGTGGGACATGATCACTAACGTCCTACCACTGTCACTATTACCACTGTGCATCGAGCTTTTACAACAGAACAAACGATTACTGACATAATAATAAGGATAGGCATAAAGGCTTTGCGTTGCCATCACTAAATTTTACAAGCAATATAAATGTAACGTTACGATCTGGTATCACTTTCACATAATTCATCACACTGTTATAAAAGAACATCATGTCATGTTTACTGACAACATAGAACCACCTCCACTGATGCTTCCGAGGTAAAATTGGTTCATGAACAGGTTTGAGTTCTCGGCACACGCGGCTATGTGAGGTGCGGTCGATCTGGGTGCACTACGACCCAGCCGTCGTCGCCGCGGGGACGGTGACTTCGGATCAGTTCCAGTTGCAGCTTCAGGTTCCGATGCAGCGCCAGCAGACTGTCCTGCAAACAGAATCCTAAGTCTCAGAACAATGTGCAGATGAAGCAGATTGTTACTGTGTCGAGGAAGATAGACTTGACAATGAAGCTACATTAAGTTGTAGACAATGAATTGCTCTTTGATCGCTTTTTGAAAAATGATTACACCTAGAAGTAATGAACAATAATATTTTGCATAAGTCACAGCAGCATTTGAAATAAGCTTTTTCAAAGATGAATTCATAGGTTGCATGTGATGTCATCTCATTGTTGCCGTCGCCATCTTAATGGCACGCAGAATAGCTGTGATTCTCTGCTTTTTTGACGATATTTTATAGTTAATAAGTACCTGGGAAATTGTATAGGCTCCGGAGAATACTTAAGTACGATGAGAAATCACTCACATTACAAAAACACATTGGTTTGCCTCAATAAAGTTATAAATCTGACCCGTCAACGTGCCAACGTAATGGGTGAATAATTCAATAATTTAGCATTGCTGATATAAAACAAAAGAAGTTCGTGCAAGCTATGAATTAATTTACACCAACCTGTAGCTTCAACATAGGTAAGTATATTTTCAATGTCACAAAGTTTGGTCACACACTGAAAAATTCAGGTGTAAATTGTGAAAAGATTTGATTAGGATTTGAAATATCATAATGTAAAGAAAAGAAAGTGTTTTACATCAAGGGTTTTGATACGATCAAGCTACTTTTTAAATTGACCTAAAGTTTGATATCAGACCCGTCAGATAGCGTTGGTCAAGTAAAGACGAGTGTTGAATGATGTCATGTGGCTGACCACTGAAGAAGTGCTATGGTGCAAATCACCTCCATACAACACCGTAGCCATCTGGTGCAGACATTACAAACTGCATTTATTACTAGCAAGGCATGAATTACACTTGGAGGTTTGCAAAATAAACCAACAACAATTCATAGGCCTGATCTTGAAGCTTCTTGAGAAAGTACACCATTAATGTAACGTGACATTTGGTTTTGAGTGAATGTACATACAAATATCCATTGGATGTATGCATTAGACTTGGGGTAAAGAAGTGAACCTGACTTCAGTTTCCTTGGTTAGTACATTGAAATGAAATCCCAAGGTCCCTGGTTTGAGTCCACTCGGAAGCGGACTTCTAAATCTCATACCTTTTCGTTCTCGAGCTTCCGGAGCTCTTCGTTGTGTCGTTCCGAGTCCTCCTGGTCGAGCTGACTCATGCCCTCGGCTTCGCTCAGGCGCTCGGCCAGCTGTCCCATGGTGTGCGACAGGTAGGCGATCTGCGTCTGCACCTTCAGGTACTCCTGCGCCAGGTGCTTGTGCTCCTCGAACACCTGCACCGACTGCTGGCAGCTGGCGTCGGGCAGCACCGGGTGCAGCTGCGGGTCCAACATGAGGTACACATTGTCCAGGCCCTCTTGCGTTCCGCTGCCTGAAACACACAGAGCACACGTGACGGTCGGCGGGATTTATACGTTCACGGCTCACAATCAGATGCAGACGGGGGATGTTCGTCAGAGGGAACAAAATAATATACTGACAGGCAGATTGCATGATATATCATTTGTTCCACTGTCACTCTGACGTCACCCTCGAATATACGAGCACTCAAACGATCTCAAAAATACGGGTCCTGGAGGCAAATTCTTGAGCTTTTACGTTTTTAAACAATTCTCATTTTCATTGTTTAAAACTTGAAAAGTTGACACCTACAGCCTCATGCTAAAAAGAAGTTGCGCCTGCAAGTAGATATCTGCGGATGTCAGACCTCAACACCACAAGACTGTGTGCTAATAATCTTAAGGACAGAATCCAGTAGACTCTGGGCACTTGCGTCGATAAATCCGGAAATTCTTTTCAGCATGAGGCTGCTAGACTTTAGACTTCAACATTTCAAGTTTTATACAATGCAAACGTACAACGGTTTCAAAACTTGAATCTCAAGAATTGGCCTACTGGGCAAAAGTTACAGTGGAAAGGGATACCTACACCAAGTCATTATTCAAGGTGTCTTATCAAATACAGTCGTACAGTCTAGTTGTACAGTTTAGTCGTACAGTGCCCACACACTCCACCGTTAAAATGTCTAACTGTACTATTAAAAGGCACTGATGGCAACAACATGGCATTTTTGGCCATCTGGATCTTAAAATTGAAAAATCTCACATTGTTGTGAAATATCTTAAATTCGAGCTATGGCCACCCCACCACTTATACCAAATTTTGGAACAATATTTTATGCCATTTGCGTTCTAGAGGGCCGTGAAAACAGTGAATTTACTCCACTTTCTGATTCTGATATCACGAAACCCTATTGACAGCGCCACAGCCTAAACCGCCGAACCAATCGATCTGAAATTTTTACATGTGCACTTTTGGCGTCTGAGGTGCCTTTTGTTATGACTGTTCATATGCCGCACTATTCAGATATATTCAGAAGGCTTACAACATTTACAGATGTAAATTCTAGGTGGCAGTGATTTCAGCCGCCGTTTTGAAAACCGGAAGTGACATCATATCTCGAAAATGGCTGGACCGATTGGGACGATACTTTCTCAATTCTTCATGGAATATCATATTAAGCATATATTTAGCAACAAATGCACTTTCATTAGTAACCGAATCGTAAGTAGCGTATTTGTTTAAAGGCAATTCATTGTTGAACCTTAGACTAACCAACCTCTAAGGTTGCACCGAAATGTGTTTCATGAATAAGCTAAAAGAAGAAGTGATATCCCAGGAAAAAAACACTCACTGTAAAAAAGGCAGCCAAGTCTATTCAACTAAGAAAAAATGAAGGAAATCTAAAATTCTGCACTGAAAAATACTGACCAAGTTAAAAATAAATAAATAAAAAAAAAAGACTACACGTTTACACACGTTTATATTAGTGGAGCGGTCGCTCCACAAAGTATTTTTTTGATTTTTTAAAAATATTATTTACTTGGCCCATTTTTTGAAATTAGTATTTTTCAGTGCTAAATTTTAGATTTCTTTAATTTTTTCTTAGTTGAAGAGACTTGGCTGCCTTTTTTACAAGGAGTGTTTTTTTTCTGGGATACATGATTATAAGAAGAAAAGAAAAAGAAATAAGCATGGGAAACCAGTAAGAAATCCCAGGATGCTTGTGCATCCACCATCTGCCACCATTTGTGCTAGGATACAAATAGAATTATACTTATATAAGAATGAAAGATAAGATAAGATAAAGAATCAGATCAAAGAGTCTCAAAGATACTCTATCCGTTTTTTTTTTAAATCTACAGATAATCCTACAAGGTACTAGTTTTTTGGGTGTTTTGTTTTGGTGTATATTTTTTCAGGTTGGCAATATAAAAACTGCATTCCACTGTTGAATATGAAAATTGGCCACCATTATGTAAACAACAATTTAGAGACAATTTATTAAAACCCCTTCATAGATGTGTAATGTAAGGCAAAATAATTGTTTTTAAAGTAAAAACTGTGAGAGTTACATTTCATACATTTATAAAATTACTGTGAATGTTTCTAATTCTATGTTTACTTAGTAGTCACAATTTCAATAGAAACTGAGACCACCAAGTATGTCCTAGTTTCACATTCTTAATTTTGTGATTGTCGATTTAAACATTTTCGTAAGAACGCAAACAAAAATGTTGGGTGGGCACAAGAAATAATATACAAAACGCCAAACGCATTTAGGCATACGCATTTAGGGCCCTGAAACACGGGGCAAACGTTTCCACACATATGCGCGCGAAAACAATGGAGGGTCTGGGGAAGTGTCATCTCTTCTGCGTCCGGGGCGCTATTGAAATGGCGCTCAATTTAAATCTCCTCAGTAGAACTTGAAAACACTTCATAACTCACTCTGTAATTTACTTCATAATTGCGTTGAAGCGAATTAGGTAGGTTACTATTAGTGTCACCTAAAATAATTAATTAATTTCATACGATATTATTCTAACCCATTTGTAACCAGAAGTTGTGGATTTTAACGAGTCCGATGGGGGTTCCTCCTCCCCAACCCCCCCATACGTCTGGAATCAACACTGCTATTGTTGCGTTTTCCTGATTTTCCACGTCAGAGACCTCTCCACACTCCGCCCTCCCGCTTTCTCATTTCGCAGCGAGAACTTGACTTGAACTTGTGCGCACAACAACAACACTTACTGACTAACATCCAGCTGCAATGCACGGTGTCACAGTTGCACATGCTTCCGCCCTGCAGCCCGGCGCGCGACTGCTGGTATATCTGGCTGCTGGGTCGCGGCGGCTGAGTCACGCGGCTAAAAGCGGCGCCGCATTCCGCGCGCACAGTGTGACAGCCGCGCGCGCCGCCGTGGACATTGTGTTGCGACCGGCCGGGGGTTATTTCCACGCACCAGTGACTCACGTTCATCAAATGCACCGCATTGGTTAGACATGATGAGGCAACGCTTCGGCCAAGATTCACGAGACATTTTTGTTCAACCATTGGTTCAACTTTTGTGTGATTTTGTGATTATTTTATTTGTACACAAAAATTTGTATTGTAATTAGATTATTTGATATTTTTCTTTATTTGATATATTGTCCTCCTTATTTTTATTCCTTATCATGTTATCGCTGTTCTGTTTTTTCTTTCATACGGTTTTATTCTGATTTTCAACAACGTTTTATTATTTATAATGCGACTTCGCGATATATAATGCGATAAAGCGATTTTTTTTATATATTTTCTTCGACAATTTGATTTTCAAGTTTTGAGTTTTACTTTCACATGATTTGTACTCAAAGGTAAACTTTGGAGATCATTCAAATTATGAAAAATGTGAAAACCCGTATGCTATTTATACGAAACTAAATAATTAGCTACGCTAACTATAGCGTAGCTAACTATAGTTTCGTATAAATAGTACAATATTTGCCCAAACTCGTGTCAAAGCTAGAATTTCTCTATTTGTTCAGCTTGGACACGAACTTGGACACCAATATTTTCTTTATAAGTTAGTGTTTATATTCCTAAGGTCGGCTAAATAATTCGCTATTTAGTTTTCAAAATATTCATAATTTGAATGGTTCAAAAGTTCTCACATTGGGGAAATATTATCTCCAATGTTTACCTTCAAGTATGACGACGTTCTTTTTATTTTGTTCGACTTTTGAAAGTGACTTATTTGTTTGGTTGCTCATCCCTTCGCCGCCTCGCAGCCTGTAGAGCACATTCTATCCTGAGCCATTTATAACCAGCAGCGAAATAATTCTATCCCTCCAATCCGCGTACTATTAAATAGGAAAACATGAATTACCGATATGAACATGTTTGTCGGCTTTCAATCTTCGCTGTTTGGAGTGTGTCGCCTCGGACATGAGTGACAGAAATACGCGATGAGTCAGTGGAAAGAGCCACGTGGTCCCCAGCCAGCATCTGGCGCACGACCAACGGGATTGAAACAATTAGATCTCAGTGCAGTGCATTTAGACAGGAAGGAGACGCCTTGGACAGCCTCCAATCAACGCGGCTAGAAATATATCCGAGACTCGACCCCACCCCGGCGCGCGACCGACAAGTAGACAATTTGTCGCACACACTTCGTGTTACAGGAACACGCCTGCACTAATGCGTTGGAATCACTACGATACTTCAAACACATGATGTTGCCATCAAGCAAACAATCAAAATCAACTCACACGGTTTCATTTTCAACCAATCAGAGGACCCAGAGAAAATATCTGTTAGAAAATAGTGGATTAGATTGTGGTTTTGCCCATTTTCAGTTTGTGGCTACTCTGTAAGCTCCCGCGCCCTAATGGTTTGTAGGGCCCTACAGCCTAATGCTCCCTATTGAGTTGGCGTTGTGGAAATTGCTTGCTTCACAGTGAATAGTTACGGCAACGTCGGCTACGGTTTAGGAAATCTGGTGCGCACTTCTTACTTCAACTGTACGCAGCGTTCAGAGCTGAAAGTTTCACAGCGATCAAACGTTTCAATTGGTTCATCACAAGCAATCGTCATAATGCTTTAGACTCTCCGACTGCTAACTAGTGTGTGGCGCAACAGGTCATAATGCTTTAGATTCTCCGACTGCTAACTAGTGTGTGGCGCAACAGGTCATAATGCTTTAGATTCTCCGACTGCTAACTAGTGTGTGGCGCAACAGGTCATAATGCTTTAGATTCTCCGACTGCTAACTAGTGTGTGGCGCAACAGGTCATAATGCTTTAGATTCTCCGACTGCTAACTAGTGTGTGGCGCAACAGGTCATAATGCTTTGGATTCTCCGACTGCTAACTAGTGTGTGGCGCAACAGGTCATAATGCTTTGGATTCTCCGACTGCTTACTAGTGTGTGGCGCAACAGGTCATAATGCTTTGGATTCTCCGACTGCTAACTAGTGTGTGGCGCAACAGGTCATAATGCTTTGGATTCTCCGACTGCTAACTAGTGTGTGGCGCAACAGGTCATAATGCTTTAGACTCTCCGACTGCTAACTAGTGTGTGGCGCAACAGGTCATAATGCTTTAGATTCTCCGACTGCTAACTAGTGTGTGGCGCAACAGGTCATAATGCTTTAGATTCCCCGACTGCTAACTAGTGTGTGGCGCAACAGGTCATAATGCTTTAGACTCTCCGACTGCTAACTAGTGTGTGGCGCAACAGGTCATAATGCTTTAGACTCTCCGACTGCTAACTAGTGTGTGGCGCAACAGGTCATAATGCTTTAGATTCTCCGACTGCTAACTAGTGTGTGGCGCAACAGGTCATAATGCTTTAGACTCTCCGACTGCTAACTAGTGTGTGGCGCAACAGGTCATAATGCTTTGGATTCTCCGACTGCTAACTAGTGTGTGGCGCAACAGGTCATAATGCTTTAGATTCTCCGACTGCTAACTAGTGAGTGGCGCAACAGGTCATAATGCTTTAGATTCTCCGACTGCTAACTAGTGTGTGGCGCAACAGGTCATAATGCTTTAGATTCTCCGACTGCTAACTCGTGTGTGGCGCAACAGAAACGCGCAATGGGCGAGACATCGCTGTGACGAAACTACAACACAACACACATTGGGCTGAAAATATCACATTATATAAAACAAATACGAAGATTTGATGTGTAAAAGTTTCAAAAACATTACTTTTGTACGAAAAAATTTTCAGTTCGAATTTTAAAATCGAACGGAGCTGAAATAGCGCGCGTTCAGAAAACGTCAATTGGCCAGGACGCTGTTTATTAAAAACTATTTCCGATATCAAGCTGAAAATTTAAATTTGTATTCAAAATATATCGCTATAAATTGTCTAAAAATTTCAATATATTTGGATCAATGAAACGAAAGTTATGGTACCGAACCACTTTTTGAAATTATTGTGTAATAAAACATGAAAATCATCTCACGTATATTCTGTTTTTAAGCTCAACTTCAAGATACCATAACTTTCGGTCCAAATGTATTGAAATTTTTACACAATTGAATGCCGACATATTTTGAATAAAATTTGAAATTTTCAGCTTGATATCTTCAGCAGTTATGAATAAACAGAGTCCTGGTCAATGGATGTTTTTTGAATTAGCTATTTGAGATCCGTATAATAGATTAAATTTCGACAACCAAATTCGAACAGAGGAAACTTTTTTCCTTCAAAAGAAATGTCTTTAAAATTTTCACACATCAACCATAGTATTGTTTACATTATATGAATTTTCAACCTGGATGGGTGCAGTAGATTCGTCACAGAATCTACTTTGCGCGTTTCTTTGTGCCATTCGGTTTGATTACTTGTTCGCTAATCACTACCTGGCCCAATATCCACAAGCGTGAAAAAGTCATGGGAGAAAAATGTAAATTGGTGATATTTGAAAAAGCGCTTTGTTGGTAATCTAAATGTTCGTACGCGCTCGCGATATCTGGCGCGCGTGTTTCCTGCCGCTACAATAATAAACCGCGTGAATGACAGGCAACTGGCAGACTCGGCAGGAAGTGATCGGATCGGCCGGGGAGGACTCATCACCGATCCACCGCCAGCGCAGAACATCTCATCTCATGTACACATTCACCTCTTTTCAAACATTTCACATCACCACGTTTCAAAGTCGCAATTTAGCCGCGTTGATTTTTATGCAGCTAATAACTTTCAGATCAAATTTATCAAAAAAGTGGCTAAATGTTTTCAAAGAACACTTGAATCTTGAACGAGACTGTCACAGTTTAAAAAACACGGTGATCCTTCCTTTAAATCCTTTCCAGAGTTTCTCTGCACATAGAGCTTGTGAACAAGAACTCCACGTCATCCCAACATCCATGGATGAAAAGAGAACGCACGTATTTATTTGGCCGCTCTTATAAACAATCCTACATTTACATCAGGAAGTTGAGAAATTGTTTATCTTAGAGAAAAGAAGGAGAAATATTCCTATCTGTGGCTCGCTTTGCAGTACAGCCGATTCAATCAGTGAACCAGTCTCAATGATGCAAATCAGCTGGGCCCTATTCGATCACTTTAAAATTCCCAATTATGATGGAATCCGATTAGGATAGTCGGATTCCAGAGGCCTCATTCACAAAGCGGGGTAAGCTTGGGTTAGCTCGTAGTCCCATAAGAAATAACATTGGCCGCCTCCGGTAACACCTTCAAAAAGTTTCGTGAATGACCCCCCCCCCCCCCCCCCCCAAGCGAAAGAGCGCAGATTCGAAGGAGAGTAGTAAGATTTAATGAACACAGTATCTGAAAATGCTTGTAGATCTGTCAAAAGATGCGTTGCGTTGATATAACTCGATGCAGACAATCTGAGACGAACGGGTGTCCGAAGACACGGTACAATTTCTTCAACACTTCTGTGTCACATTCCCAGTTTACACAATTTTGTATTTACACGAAGCAACTTCTTGTCACAGAACTTGAGCTCAACTTTTATATAATTTAGAACATGTTCTAATTTCCATCAAGGCGTGTGACACAGAAGTTGAAGGTACACGAAGTTGCTCCGTGCAAATAGGCTTTAAGCCCCATTTACACGGTGCAATTTCTTGAACAACTTCTGTGTCACATTCCCATTTTTCATACAGTTTTGTATTTACACGACGCAACTTTCTGTCACAGAACTTAAACCATGTTCTAATTTCCATTCAAGAAGTGTGACACAGAACTAAGTGTGGTACAGAAGTTGTACAAGAAGTTGCTCCGTGTAAATTGGGCTTTAGAACAACTTCTTTGCAACTTGCCCGCGTTGTTTGTGACGTATCTACTACGCCGTCCCGTATGACATGTAGCTCGTCTACGCCCTCCCGTATGACATGTAGCTCGTCTACGCCCTCCCGTATGACATGTAGCTCGTCTACGCCCTCCCGTATGACATGTAGCTCGTCTACGCCCTCCCGTATGACATGTAGCTCGTCTACGCCCTCCCGTATGACATGTAGCTCGTCTACGCCCTCCCGTATGACATGTAGCTCGTCTACGCCGTCCCGTATGACATGTAGCTCGTCTACGCCGTCCCGTATGACATGTAGCTCGTCTACGCCCTCCCGTATGACATGTAGCTCGTCTACGCCGTCCCGTATGACATGTAGCTCGTCTACGCCGTCCCGTATGACATGTAGCTCGTCTACGCCCTCCCGTATGACATGTAGCTCGTGTACGTCGTCCCGTATGACATGTAGCTCGTGTACGCCGTCCCGTATGACATGTAGCTCGTCTACGCCCTCCCGTATGACATGTAGCTCGTCTACGCCCTCCCGTATGACATGTAGCTCGTCTACGCCCTCCCGTATGACATGTAGCTCGTCTGCGCCATCCCGTATGACATGTAGCTCGTCTACGCCGTCCCGTATGACATGTAGCTCGTCTACGCCCTCCCGTATGACATGTAGCTCGTCTGCGCCATCCCGTATGACATGTAGCTCGTCTACGCCGTCCCGTATGACATGTAGCTCGTCTACGCCCTCCCGTATGACATGTAGCTCGTGTACGCCGTCCCGTATGACATGTAGCTCGTGTACGCCGTCCCGTATGACATGTAGCTCGTCTACGCCCTCCCGTATGACATGTAGCTCGTCTACGCCCTCCCGTATGACATATAGCTCGTCTACGCCGTCCCGTATGACATGTAGCTCGTCTGCGCCCTCCCGTATGACATGTAGCTCGTCTGCGCCATCCCGTATGACATGTAGCTCGTCTACGCCGTCCCGTATGACATGTAGCTCGTCTACTTGGCATACATGCATGTGTGAATGACACACATGCATCAATTGAAAATGAAATATGCTTTGAAAAAAAAACGCGCCAAGTGTTTCTTTTTTATTAGTTTTCTTAATGGCCGGGCTATTTAGTTCAAAGAAGTGGATATAAATTGACTTGACCCACTTTTTGATACTCCTTTTCGGTGACGAATTTTATTTTATTTTATGTAAAAATAGACTTGCCTGGTGTATTTACATCGAGCGTTTTTATGGGGATGCAATAAAAGATAACCTGATCATTGCTGTGAACTTTCTTTAAAATAGGTCATAATTTTAATTTAGATGTGTTTAATCATTACCTCTACAAGAAACAGTGTATGAAAGAAATAACCAATAATAAAATATGGAAGAATATTTGTTTGTTACTTCATTGCGCTTAGTTTGCACGGTTCGTTTGCACCCAGAGTACGTAAGTTATAAATGCCAAGAACCACCGATTTGCCCTCCAGCAGTGACCGCCAATTTTGAGATGTGACAGAGTCATTGATGATGGGATATTACCTGCATACTCTTTGCATTGTTGATAACTTGTTTGTAGAATGTGTTCTTGAAGTTATAAGCAGTTATATTTTGCATGAAAGTGAAATATTTCGAGGAATTATGTCAGTGAAATTCTGAAATTAGAATACACTAATAACTTTTGGAATTTTGTCATTTTCAAAAAGTGATCAACAATCAAGAGTGAGTAATTCATTCTCTACTACCTCTTCACTTTGACACTGTATCTATCTTCTGGTCACAATCTCAGAATTAGGGGATAAGAGAGGGGATTAGGGGATCCATCCTCATCACTTGCTGAGTGGAGATGGAGATGTTTGATGAATGATGTTTTCTCAAGCATGTTGGATCTGGAATGTGCTCGACCACGTAAACATGATTGAAAGAAAAACTATAAAACATTTTGGTCACATCCCGGCTCCTGTTGCTCTTCTTTCCATTAGTCACATTTAATATTTACAGTGCAGCTTTTGCCTCACCTCAGGGTCAGGGACGACGCTAAGGGGGCCCTGGGGGGGCCACGGCCCCCCCCAAACGTTCGCGCGGCCCCCCCCCCCCCCCCTTGTGCCCCCCCAAACCAAATGTGGGAAAATAAATATCTTGAAAGTCTATACTTTTCTTCAATTTTTTGCACTGTTCAAATTATCAAATAAAAATTTAGCTGACATTGTTTTGCAAATAGGCGACTTTCGTATGCCAGACATAATGAAGTTCCTAAGAAGTATAGCAGGGTTGACAAAAATTGGATAAGATACGGAGCTCAAAGATAAGGAAAGATCTTGCAATGGAGACTCTAAGTTTCAAATTAGGAAAGGAGAGATTGAAATGGTTTGGTCGATTGAAAGGAATGGGGCAAGAGAGGATACCGAGAAGGGAGGCAGATAGAGCAGCAATGGAAGGGAAAAGAAAGGCAGGGAGACCGCGAACGAAGTGGATGAGTGGAGTGAAGGTGGCTGTGGAAAAAGAGGAGAGTCTTGGGAAATGGTAAGGGACGAAAAATGGTGGGAGGATAGTTCATAAAAATAAGTGTAGGCCCAGGGATAACTTTTTGATGGCTTAAGTTTTTTTAATTATCCCCGCCATGCGCGTAGGAAGGGGGCGGGGGGGGGGGGGAATGGGGAGAGAATCCCCCCTCTGATTCAATACACCTCCCTATGTACTTATATATTAATGTGTCAAGAAAAAAATGTGCTTAAAAAGTGTTAAAATCGCATAGAAATGCACCAAATTGATGTCTGAAATTCAAAAATTTTCCGAAGCTCTGCGCCCCGGACCTGCATTTTACTGGGGGGCCCTCCCCCAGACCCCCCATTGTCTTCGTAGACACTAGTATGTCCAGCTCAAGTTATTTTACATATTATTCCCCTCTTGCAAATTTAGTTCCTACGACGAGCCTGATCCCCACGCCACAATATGTTCAATATACATATTGTGAAAATACGTTTGCCCCCCTACAAAGTTTATTGCCCTACCTAGGCCCCCCCTGTATAAAAATCCTAGCGTCGTCCCTGCTCAGGGTAGATGGGGACTTTCCCCAGCCCGCAAAAAACTAGCAAGCTTTTGAAGAAAAGTGGATTTAAAAAAATATGCTCAGAAGATTTTCAGAGTTATTTATAAAATATTTTAATAATGTCCGTTTTAGGTAAAATTCAAATACTTACCTATATTAGTAATTACCGCCATACAGAAACGTCTAGATTTGCGTCCCTAATGTACCTATTCCATTGCATTTAATTTTTAAAACTAGTGAGTTTGGCAGCAATGGAAGGAAATCCTTGATCCAGCCAGGCAGCCTATTCTATAACAAAATCGAAATCATTCCAGCCTGGAATCATTTCAACGTTCACGGCCATGGATGATATTGAGCAGAAATGATCCAGGCCGGAATGATTTCGTTATCGTTATAGAATGGGCCCCCCAGGGAATCCTTTATAATCAGGACCCATCCATGGTGTTTAGCTAGTACTAATAATGCTTGTATAAGCAAAAGTTCATCAATATATTGGAAATTACTTCAAATTTAAAAATCAAAACATAACAATTATTTTCAGTCTTTTTAAGCGAGCGGAGCGAGCGTCTATTTGAAACTCATGGCACAAATATCTGTTTTTTTTTGTTTATATGTGCTTTTCGCATTAACTTGTAAACGAAGTAATGGATCTAGCCAATTTTTTCACAGAAGATTCATTACTATCCACTGCGGAAGGTTAATGATTTCCAGCAAGATCGATTCATTAATTTCATCGGAAACTTGATTTTTAGTTAGTATAGATACTTGGTTCGGCAATATGAAAGAAACATCAACTCTGTTTGCCAATAAAACTGGATTCGGTTGACAGATCATCACCAAATTTTGCATTGTCATTGGCACCAGCATTATAAGTGTAATTTGACAAATCTTTAATGAACTTCAAGAGTAATAGACATTTTACTGACATTTGAAGGGTACACGGGAATAACGATACAAGTCACATTTGGATGATTCTGAGATAAATGAAGTTTAATGTTTGAAACCAAATGGTGAGCTGCATTTGTTCATCTGTCAGTTTCTTCAAAATTACTAATGTGTTTCAGATTTATTTTTGATACATAGTTGAAATAATCAGCACATAAGGATCCTCACTTTTCAAGCAGAAAAATTATAATGTAATGAACATGCCACAAATGTGGGATAAAACGATATAAGTCCAAAACTTTTCGGAAAATGAGATAAGTCCAAAATTTTAAAGTCCAAGTTTAAAAGTCCAAAATTGAAACAATATATATAGATGAACATTTACTTACCGTTAACTGTTTACTGTTTGACAGGCGACGAGACAGTACGAATGCAATCGGAGTTGTATCGTTATTCCCGTGTACCCTTCATTTGTATGCTTAATTTAAAATTGTCTGTAGCTACACCACCATTCAAATAATCTTCTATAAATCTGATCAAACTCATATTTTGCATGGTCGCTAAAACCAACATCATCTCTTATTTTACAAATTTTCAGCCCAATCAGTCAAGAACATGCACTTATTGACAGTTTTAATAACTGTCAGAAATGACTTATCAAATGAATGTTTCCACTGCAACTAGATCTGATCTAGTGGAGCGGTTGCTCCACCCAGCCAAGTCGTACAGTACACTCACTAGGTCTGTTCGTTTACCCTGCCAAAAGCTACAGCAAACTGCCACAAGCTACAGAGGAACGATCTGATTGGATGATGTGTGATTGTGGCAGGTTGCTGTAGCTTTTGGCAGGGTAAATGAACAGACCTACAGTCACTCAACATACTGTAAATGCCAATATAAACTGAGGAGCAGACCAAACACTTTAACAGTAAGCAACAACATGACATTTTCGGCCTACTGGATCTTAACATTGGAAAATCTCACATTGTTGCAAAATATCTTATTTGCTTTAATGGCGTTTTCCACTGGCTGCACTGGGCTGCACCAGGGTTGCACTGAAATGACGTCACCATACAGCATTCAATGCAAATTTCAAACAGAGAGCAAAACTAGTGCAGCCCAGTGCAGCCAGTGGAAAACGCCATAAGTTAACCCATATTATTCCCACAAATAAGTGATACATGATGGAGCTACTTCTGGCAAGATGGCTACTATCAGGTCCACATATTAATTTGTTTGTTTTTACATTTCGTGTTTCCATAAAGCAGTGAAAAAACAAAAAAACAAATGTAATTGATATTTAGCTATAATTTAGTTTTTTGGCCATAACAAACAACTATATCAAATATTTGTATTTATATTTATGCAAATGCGCGCACCCTTGATAGCCGCCATTTACCTAGTACCACAAAATCCACCAGAGGTCAGTTGTCTTTTTTTTCTGGGGCTTAACGTCGCACTGTTCTGCAGCGAATATCACAGTGAATGTTATTTTCTCGAATAACCTCCTTGGCTTTATGTAACAAAGTGTATAGATTGCTGTTCTAAAGCTGCGTTTACAACAAAATTAACATTCAAAAAATAAGAAAGTTAACACAATTTCAATTGTCATGCTTATGTAAACTTATGAATTCGTTCACAACGAAATTTTGTAAATTAACAATGCCAATTTCACCTCAAAGTAGACCTACTTTCAACTTTCAAGTCGAACGTTAAGTGGAGGAAGTGGCGCATGCGCACGGACACTTCTCACACATCTAACTCACAGCTGATCGCGCTGGTCGGCGCCATCTTGTTTTACGTGTGTGTTATATTTCCAAAGTGGTTGTGAACGAAAGTGGAATTGCGTTAATTTTGCAATGTTAATTTTCGAACGTTAAGTTGTTGTAAATGCGGCTTTAAGTTTCAAAAGAAAACATATACTTTTATGTTGATTGAGTAGATCATATTTCAACTCAATATCGATGAATATGTTTCTGCGCGTTTGGTACGGAATTCCTGTTGTTATATAGTGACCTTGGTTGCTAGACAACCAAGTTGTTGTAACAAAAGATAACAGATTCAGTAAAGATTTAGCAACTGTAATGGGAAGTCCATCTTGGTGTTTTATTCTATTTAATGATAACTATTACACCTGTTGGACAATTTACACGTATACCAGTGCTTGCTCATCAACGCGTTACACTGAGCGTTTTTCTAGTTAAAACACTAAAAGAAATAACCCACCAAAAGAACTCACGGCATTTTCATAAAAACTCATGTTTTTCCAATCATGGTTCATCTTCCCATTTTATATTTTTATTAATTTAACCTAGTACGTAACTGAGAATATTATACCAGTGGACCATTTAGCATCTTCCCCAACATAACCCCAATCAGCATTAACCTTAACCAATCAGCAATCACATTCAGGTGAATTACCACTTAAAACTTAACTACCCACTGGTTTTAACAGAGCATCGAAAAACTGCCAATTGATCCAGAATCAATGTCAAGTCCTGAACCAAACTTTTAATTGTTTTAACTAAATTCTGTAAGAAAAATGTTGTTTCACTCTTTATCTAAAATTTCTGCTATCCACTTATTGTGTTGACTTTGTTGTCTTATTGCTGTTATTAATTTGATAAATACTAAATTATTTCTAAACTGTAAGTTGATTTAAAACATTGATTTGAGTGATTCAGGCAATTAAGTCTAGAAGTGGTTGCGAATCAGCATTGGGGCTGGTATTACCATAGTTGACTTTAGTCAGGAATGACTAAAGTTGATGCACTAACTTTTGTAGTTATATGCAAAACAGTTGCTTAACCAGTTATTTAGTTTAGACAACATAATCCGGGTGTACTATAGAATGTCTGAACAGCATGAGTTGTGTTCCACTCACCCAAGGCCTGCGCTGATTTGTCAACAGCGTCGGTGTTGCGGAACTCGTGGTTCTCCCCGTTGAGCGTGTTCCACTGATCCACCGGATCCAGATCCCACGCCGCCGGATCCACGTCGATGGTCAGCGGCGTGACCAGCCGGCTGTCCAGCGTTCCGTTAATGCGAGGATACACCTGTGTTCCTGAAGCGAAGCATACACATGCTCAATTATATTGACTATTTCTCACATGGATTTCAGTCAAAACAATATACTTTACTTAAGCCTAGTTTACACGGTTCCATGTTTCATACAATTCATTGAATTCAATGATAAATTCATTGAAGGAAAAATAGGACTGTAAATGAAACGTACTTTTGATTCAATTTCGCGTCTACACGTTAACATTCGTTGAACAAAACTATTTAACTTAATGACTTGAATTATACATAAAACTAACATAAATTATACATGCAAACTAGGCTTTAGCTAAGATCAGTTTCAGTTTTCAGTTTTATTTCCATTCACATTAAAAAATGCATTGACCCTTGAGAACTAAAGCCCTCTTCCATTAGGGTGTTATGGAAAGTTACATAATACGTAGCTAAGAATATTAATTTAATAGCTAAGAATATATAACTAAAAATATGTTAGGCACTGCTGAAAAACATTGGCAGGTCAAGATCTTGCAAGAAAATCATATCAATATCTAGAAAAAAGCTTAGATCTTGCCAAGATATTGCTAAGAACAAGATTTCAACATTTTACAGTCGAAGAGTAATACATACACTGAATTAGTACCAAAACCAAGTTCTGTGACACAATCAATGACTCTCCACTGTATAAAATTACTGATAGATTCATTGTCACTCTAAAGTGACTTATTTTGGTAAAGTTATGGTGATGACTGATGAGATGATAATTTAGAAGTTTTTTAAAAGTGTTTTTCTTATTTGTCTTGATTTTTCAGAAAGTTTTCCTTCAAACCTCCACTCACTTATTGGTGTGTTTTTCAAATTATTATTATCTTTCAGGTGATGAGTAGAGACAAGAAAGCCGGGAAAGTTAAATCCAATGGATTGAATGGATTGAGTGAGCTGAGTTGGGGCGATATGCGATGACGGACGATACAGATCGGGATCAAGAGAGAGTGATAATAAATCTGTGCATGCAGGAACTTACTTTCCGTGTCTATGAAATAATCATTCTGTGAGTCGTATGAGTCCAACGAGAAGTCCTCGTCGGGTATTTCGCTCCCTGGGGATCACATGAGTCACAACTTCAATGACTTACAATACAACATGAAATACAACTGCAAGCCAGATGCTGAGGCCACAAAATCACAATGTTGAGTTAAGCTGAAGTGTTGGGGTTTCTAAGCTTCCTCCTAATTTCCTTTTTTTACTGTGAAGGTTCAATTCCTTCTTATCAAATTTATAATGCATAATGTTCAGGAGATTTACAACTTTCAAATTGTCTTAAATATGCCAATTTAAAGTATATCCAGCACATTTTCAAAATACATATGTATTTACTATTTTTATACAATAGTCAATAATAACCGTCTCTGCTGACAAGGGAATAAAAAAAAGTAATTTTCTTGAAATAGTGTCAGTAGGTAAAGTAATTCTGACATTTGGTCATTCTGATACATAATTATAATTAGCATTTCAACTGAAATCTGCTGTTGATAACAATAAAAGCATTTACTAGTATGGCTCATCTTGCATTGATTATGTTCTTTACTAAGTGCATACTGACTGATGGAGCCATTTCTCATTACCTACTCATTACATTCTTTTGCTGCGTTGTTCATTGACACGTATGGCACAATCATACGATCATAAGATTAATTCTCTTGATAAGCCAGGACCCTTCCTAATGTTGCATTTGTTTGGCGCTAGTCGCTACAATGGTGTTGAGTTCAAGGTCGGTTCTACTATGGGCATTTAAGATGTAGCACGGTTCTAAGTAGCACCGTGCTATATCAAAATGTGCAATATTAGGTCAGGGCCCAGTGTTTTAGCATCTAGCATGGTTAAGTTGTGTTTATTGTGTATGTTATACCTAATGAGGAATCAGCGGAGGAATACTGCACGGGCTCGTCGTGCCCGTCGAAGAGGGGGAACAGCAGCGACATGACGCGCACAACATCCTCCATGGCGGGCCGTTGCGCAGGATTCTTGTCCCAACACCTACACAAGTCATCAATCAACGAATAGGACTTTCCTCTTAGGATGTTATCACATTATATAATGATTACTCTTCTTGTCAAAGAAAAGTAGGAATGAAAATCAGTAGTGAAAACTAGCCAATTCATTTTGGAATTTGTCAGTCTACCTATGTGGTTAGCCAATGCATGCCACACAGCATTATGACTTCAAGAATGATTGTTAAAAGTGACAGTAAACTAGGTAGGTATGTACGCAATAAAAGAGTGCCTACTAGTATGATTGGGAAGATTATTAAGATAATAGATAAAAAGAACAAACATAACAAGAGTCGCCAACATATAATTTAAATTCTGGAAAATTGCAGTAGGTACGAATGAGTTTATTAAATAATAGGTTATTCGAAAATGTTTAGTAGGTAATGGTATCTTCATAGACATATTATTGATTCCCTTATTTGAAATGTTGAACCTATTTGAGGAACCTTGTAGTAAATCCAAACCTAACTAAAAGCACAAGGAATAGTCAGTCGATTCTCTCTACCTATTTGCCAGGTTTCCATTGATTTCCACTCAGAATGTGCACAATGGAGCTTGACAAGGAACAAGTGTTTGTTTTGGCAGGTTGTAAATTTAGAGATGAGCCAGGTATCAAGTCAGGGGCTGGAGGGTGATTTTTCCTTAGCTGTGCATTAATGCCAAAGGGCTAAGATTTACAGATCATAAAACACGGCCTGGAGCTTGTTTGTAAATGTCTTGTTCTTGAGCCGTTGACAATGGATCGATGGCCATTGCCACTAGATACAGCGTTTGCGGACATAGGTATAGAGAGAATCGACAGACTGTACCTACTTAATTCATATAACTTTATCTAAACTAATAACTACAGTAAAAGAAAAGTACCTACCTAGTAATAACTAACTTGAATAAAAAATAGCACATGCCATTATGAGAAACATTAAATCAACGCCTCACCTAGTCATGAGCTGCTCAAGCGGCCTGGGACAGCCGTCAATAAGCGGAGGCCGCTCTCCCTTGTGCACAGCCCACATGATACGGAATGCAGGGCCGCCCACGTCGTCGAACGGCTTGCAACGACTCAACACCTCCCACAATATCACGCCCCAACTGAACACATCACACTTCTCCGTGTAGTTGGAACCTGGAACACGTTTGCTATCAGCACGCGCGGTCACGTGATTCAACATCCAACCAACTGGCGCTAGCGTCACGGAACCAAGCGAATGTTCATTAATCCCGCCTACTCGTGAGTGAAGTCGGCACCACATCGCTCCTCGCTGGCTGGTGCCAGGGAGGGAGATGATGCAATGGGCTGATTGGGTGGAGGATACAGTCAGCGACACTAGCGCTTCGTACGGTTGGATGTTGAACTACACGTTGCCCCATCACAGGGGAAGTGAACAGGCGCAGCAGATTTAACACGGCCATCTTGGTTTTCTTCAATCAACCACGGTCACATGCACGTACATCAGACTTGTTGCCATGGGCATTTCATGCCATCGATGTGGAAGGCAATAACTCAACACACTGTTTACATGTAGTCCGGGCGGGATGTGCAAGAAAACGGCCCGATTGTGCATTTTGGTATAAAAGCACAAAATTTTTACCACACATACTAGATACCCAACCATTCATTAAAAGACCGGGAGGCATCTCAGATATTGCCCATGTCTCCCGTGGCAGCCATTTTAAAAAATAGCGAATATTTGATGTATTGTGCTAAATACGACGGGAATATGGCATGCAAAAACATCTTTCCTATCAATTAGATCATGGGGAACTCGAATATAACATCCGAATTCTCCATTTGCTCACCGCTTACCCGTGGCGGCCATTTTTTACAGTGGCGACCATATTTGATATGACGGCCAAGCGATGTGGGCAACGTGACATGCGACACCATCTTCCCACTAAATCGACCATGGAGAACTCGAATATGACATAAAAATAATCGATTTGTTTACTGGTCACCCGTGGCGGCCATTTTAAGAAATGGCGCCCACTTAAAAATGTCACATGAATCTAAAATTGTCATGCGACACCATCTTTCCAACTAATTCGACCATGGAGAATTCGAATATGAAATCGAAATACTCAATTTGCTTACTGGTAACCCGTGGCAGCCATTTAAAAAAAATGGCACCACATAAAAAACATATAAATCTAAAATTGTCATGCGACACCAATTTTCCTATTAAATCGGTCATGGGGAACTCGAATATGTCATCAAAATTTTCGATTTACTTACTGGTCACCCGTAGCGGGCATTTTTTAAACATGGCAGCTATTCATAAAATAAGATATTTGATAGAAAAGTCCGTAGTATGTCACGTGACTTCATCCATGGTACAAAATTGAAACTGGTATTAGAGGGCTCATTATATCAATCATTTGGCCAATATAATTTTTCCTACCTCCATGAAGAGCCATCCCCTGCTGAAAAATCTTAGCAAGATCTTGGCAAGATCTTGCAAGATCTTGTTTACAATATCTTGCTAAGATCTTGGCAAGATCTTAGCAAGATCTTGCTAAGATTTTTCAGCAGGGGATGGCTCTTCATGTTTACAATATCTTGCTAAGATCTTGGCAAGATCTTAGCAAGATCTTGCAAGAACTTAGCAAGATCTTAGCAAGATCTTAGCAAGATCTTAGCAAGATCTTGTACATTTTGCTGCCAAAAAAACGTTAAAATTTCATAAAAAAATAAAATTTTCTATATTTATGAATACTCATTTGCATTCGGGAAACCTCTTCTGAAGTATTGGACAAGGTTTGATTACACATTTCAATTATAAAATCCCGTGGAACCGCCGTGTTTTGAACCTGCGATCTCGTGGTCCGTAGTCGAGCGTCTTACCGAGTAGGCCACCGGTGCAGACAAGACTTAGCTGCGCTAATAGTGATCATATTGAGTTTTCATATTTAAGTGAACATCGATAAATATTAAGATTTATTTATAAAGTAAATTGATCTGTGATATTTCCCCATAAAATATATCAGCTCACGCTCTGTAGTATAATTACTATAGTTTATTTTACTAGGTGATGTGGTGCAAATTTTCTAAGTCAATGAAGTAAAAATTCTGTAGTTTATATACCTTACTACTACAAATACTGTAGTAAAAAGTCAATGAAGATACTTCAGAATTTACTAAACTACAATATAAATCGGCTATAGTAAACATACTGTAGATTACACTTTTCTTTACTACAGATGAGATACTATAGATTTTCAATGAAGTATATATACTACCTATAGAACTTACTATAGCAAACTTATTCTGTCTGTAGTCAAAGTACTCTAGCTACATACTTCGAATTACTACAGTGAAGTACGTTCCCTATAACTTTACTATAGAAAACTGCAGTATATATCGCAAGTAGTAAAAACACTATAGTACATACTTAGAATTATTATTATTATTTATTTATCAACAATTACTACAGTAGGTCAAGTATATTTACTCCAGAGTAAAAAACAGTCTATTTCAGCGGTAGTAAAAATACTGTAGTTTATACTTTAGTTTACCACCGATACTGTAGAATTTACTTCAGTAATCTATGATATTATGGAGTAAGTTTTTGCATGTACTTCAAGTACTATAGCACATACTATAGTTTACTACACGTTATTACATAATACTTTGGAATACCTACTTCAAAATATACTATAGGAAATTTTCCTAAGGGCCTTAGCAAGATCTTGAAAAAATCTTGGTAAGATCTTGGCAAGATCTTGGCAAGATCTTGGCAAGATCTTGGCAAGATCTTGGCAAGATCTTGATTAGGTCTTGTCAAGATCTTGATAAAATCTTATTAAGATATTACCAAGATCTTGATTAGGTCTTGTCAAGATCTTGATAAGATCTTATCAAGATATTACCAAGATCTTGGTAAGATCTTGGCAAGATCTTGGTAAGATCTTAGCAAGATCTTGATTAGGTCTTGTCAAGATCTTGATAAGATCTTATCAAGATATTACCAAGATCTTGGTAAGATCTTAGCAAGATCTTGTTTAATACAAGATCTTGCAAAGACCTTACCAAGATCTTGTAAGATCTTGGTAAATCCAAGATCTTGATAAGATCTTAGCAAGATCTTGGTTAATACAAGATCTTAGCAAGATCTTGCAAGATCTTGCAAGATCTTGGCAAGAATTTTCAGCAGGGATCGTGGATAACAACATTGTCTTGGGCTGGGCTGCGGAATATACGTACGAGGGCTGTACCGAAAGTATGCAACTTTGGCCATAACTTTGCTATTAATTGAAACACATCGTTCAAATTGCTCATGGTGATTGAGTAACACTTCGTCTATACAATGGTATGACTCAACATTCTCTGAGTCACAAGAGATGCGATTGCACTCCAAAAATATTCGGGTTAAAATATGTGGGGTTCCTAACCGATGGATTGCTACCTTGACGCTGTGGTGGGGCTTAAGGGGTCAACTCACATTACGAGTTGAGTGCAGTTCAGGGTCGACCTAGTCCCATGCCCTCCTCAAATTCGCGGACCCCTCGGGCCGGCCTCCCCTCCTCGAGATGGTGATCCCCCTGAAATCGGGTCTCACCGGCCCGAAGTCTCCCTCTCCCAGGTCTGTCACCATTCTGAACTGGCTTTCCCACCAGTTGCAGACTCCCCAAGATCGGGTCCGCTAGATCGACCCCTCCCCATGTCCTTCACTTATTAACAACTAAGCTAAAAATAAAAAAATAATGTGCGCAAAATGACCTAGTTGTCCACGCGCCGTTTAACCATTTTAATCTAATTTAATTTATGTGGGGATTACCGTTTATTACCCTCTTCTTCACAGCCAATGCTATGAGAGCGTACTCAAATCGTGTCCCAAATTATTGACCTTAGTAAAACTGAATGGTAGAAGTTGAAAGGTGTAAGATTCTGGATGTTACATGGATGATGGGAACACATTGACTGGCCCAATCTGCCGAATGCCTGTCTTATTGCCAAAAAGCAGCACATAGGCAGATGCAGGGTTGGAGTGTAGGGTTCAAAGATCACGCAATCACATCTCTTGTGACTCAGAGAATGTTGAGTCATACCATTGTATAGACGAAGTGTTACTCAATCACCACGAGCAATTTGAACGATGTGTTTCAATTAATAGCAATGTTATGGCCAAAGTTGCATACTTTCGGTACAGCCCTCGTACGTATATTCCGCAGCACAGCCCAAGACAATGTTGTTATCCACGATTGCTCTTCACGGAGGTAGGAAAAATTATATTGGCCAAATGATTGATATAATGAGCCAATAGTATACTCTAATACCAGTTTCAATTTTGTACCATGGATGAAGTCACGTGACATACTACGGACTTTTCTTTCAAATATCTTATTTTATGAATAGCTGCCATGTTTAAATAATGCCCGCTACGGGTGACCAGTAAGTAAATCGAAAATTTTGATGACATATTCGAGTTCCCCATGACCGATTGGTGTCGCATGACAATTTTAGATTTATATGTTTTTTATGTGGTGCCATTTTTTTTAAATGGCTGCCACGGGTTACCAGTAAGCAAATTGAGTATTTCGATTTCATATTCGAATTCTCCATGGTCGAATTAGTTGGAAAGATGGTGTCGCATGACAATTTTAGATTCATGTGACATTTGTAAGTGGGCGCCATTTCTTAAAATGGCTGCCACGGGTGACCAGTAAACAAATCGATTATTTTTATGTCATATTCGAGTTCTCCATGGTCGATTTAGTGGGAAGATGGTGTCGCATGTCACTTTGCCCACATCGCTTGGCCGTCATATCAGATATGGTCGCCACTGTTAAAAATGGCCGCCACGGGTAAGCGTTGAGCAAATGGAGAATTCTGATGTTATATTCGAGTTCCCCATGATCGAATTAGTAGGAAAGATGTTTTTGCATGCCGTATTACCGTCGTATTTAGCACAATACATCAAATATTCCCAATTTTTTAAAATGGCTGCCACGGGAGACATGGGCAATATCTGAGATGCCTCCCGGTATTTTAATGAATGGTTGGGTATCTGGTATGTGTGGTAAAAATTTGGTGCTTTTATACGTAGACTCTACGTAGACTCTACGCAGACGATTGTATCCTGTACCAAGTGATCAAGTCAATTTCCGATTGTAACATACTTCAAGAAAGTTTGGATGCTACTTGTATATGGATACAGGAAAATGGAATGAAATTGAATGTAGAAAAGACTCAGCGTATCTCCTTCAAGCTCTCCCCTTCAGGAACAATTGACTTTCCCTATTCCATAGGAAAAAATGAATTAAGAAAATCTAAATCCTGCAAGTATCTGGGAGTGACCTGTGATTCCAAACTTTCGTGGGACAGTCATATCAGGATGGTAGTTTCCAAAACGATGAAAACTCTTCATTATGTTATGCGAAATCTGAAGAAAGGGTCAGTCCAAGCTCGGGAAAGGGCATACATGACTCTTGTTCGTCCTCTATTGGAATATTGTAGCTCCATTTGGAATCCTCATCTCGGTATCCATACTGATTTACTGGATAAAGTCCAAAGGAAGGCCATACGACTAGTTTGCCGTAACTTTGACCGATACTCAAGCAACGCTCTTCTCCAGAAGCATATGAATTGGGAGCAATTGGCTTCAAGAAGGGAAAAAGCACTTCTCATTGTGATGTACAGGGTTCTCACAAACCAAGCAGCATGGAGTGAGCTCCAGAGTGGTATTCCTGTTCCTGGTAGAGTAGTGAGTAGATTGGACCACCCTTTCAAGCTCTGTATCCCAAGGTACTACTCGACTACTGGATTACATTCACTGCTGGGAAAGGGAATACGGCTCTGGAATGAACTGAAAATCGTAGAGCTCCCTGACTCATTAAGCAAGTTCAAGTCGTTACTCGACGCCGCACATTCTAAGGAGAGGGAAAGGAATCTAAATGGATTTCACACAGAACTCGTAGCTTTCAACGACCTACAACGCTCTGAGATTATTGAGCAGCTACACCGGAGGAAAATTTCATGTACCGGGGATAAAGTTATCTTAACTAAGAAACTTGCTGATGCCATGCTTATTGAAAAGAAGAATATTAAATCATTTAAATTCATTCTGCTTAGGGTAAATGATAGCTAGTGGCATTTAATTACGTGACTTGTAGATATCTTTTATTAATGCTCTAAATACCTCAATAATTTATGAAACATTTTATTCTGTGACGTGTAATTGTTATAATTATAATTATGTACTTGATTGACAATGTAAATTATTGAACTGTATTGTGATTGTATTGTTGCCACCGAACATGTTCTAAGCAATAAATAAATATTATTATATTATTATATACCAAAATGCACAATCATTTCACATCCCGCCCGGACTAATGGCAATGTTCAAGTGTAATGAACGGAATACACCTACTACTACTATAAATCATAAGTGTATTTACTATTTAGATAAGATTTTTAATTGTTAATACTTTAGTATTACTGCTGTTTAAACCTAATGATGATTGGTTATCAGGTGTTCAATTTTAATTTTCAGACAAATATGATATAGGTATGTCGGCAGTTGATGTCAAAATTATCTTGTTGGCAAACTAATATTGTCATGCCTGGAGTAATAAATTTATTGAAAGCAGGATATCATAACAGTGAATTAGGTAGAATAACATACCTAACACAAAATTACTACAGATTGTACAATATCTCATATGCCATCCACTTCTTCAACGTACTCACCCTCAAGCACACCACGTACCATCCACTTACTCACCCTCAAACACCTCAGAACACCAAATACTCATCCTCAATCACCTCGGGCGCCATCCACTTACTCATCCTCAAACACCTCAGACACCATCCACTTACTCACCCTCAAACACTTCAGGCGCCATCCACGCCGCACTGCCCTTGTTGTTGGTCATGTATGTCTTCTTATCGCACGCAGTTCCAAAGTCACATATTTTGAGCACTTTGCCGCCCATGATGAGCAACAGGTTGGGAGGCTTCAGGTCTCGATGTATCAAGGCCTTGGGAGTCATGTTGTGAAGGTAAGCCACACCGTTGGCGCACTGCAGGGCCCAGCTCATAGCATGGCCGGCAGAGTACTTGGGCTGTGGCCGGCAATGCAGCACTGAAACATTCACATGTGATGTTAATTTAATCTTCCTTCCTTTTGTGCTTTTGACTTATTGCTTCTACAATACGTGGCATTACTCGTGCCACGCACAATCACTCGTGTCTCGCACGCGTGAGTGAAAACTTTAAACACTCACGCACGACATTTTCTTGAAGGTGCACAATCACGCACACTTTTTACAATGAAATTTGTGAGTCCCGCAAGACAGTAGTACATCAGATTTTATGCACTATCAGCCAAAACGGTCAAGATCAAGAACATTAAGTTATTAACATTTTAAGATTTTTGAAATATTTGTCAAATCTGATTTTTCAACAGTCCTATTTTACACTGCGTGACTGCACCTTAATCATGCATAGGTTTGGCTTTACAGCTGATTAAAGACATGAAGACTATTAGCTAGTTATTCCAGTGGCTTCCCGAGCCGATATCGGCAACTCAAACATACTCATATCAGATGCTTGCTTATCAACGTATTATTGCAAGCCCTCAAAGGTATGAAATTACACAGACTCACCATTATACAAGGATCCACCCTCTGCATATTCCATCACGAGACACACAGGGTTCTGCGTGCAAGCTCCATAGAGCTTCACAATGTTGGGATGACTGACGCGGGAGAGCTGTCGAACCTCAACGGAGAACGCCTTCCTTTCCGCCTCTGAATCAATGTGCTTGACCGCGACAAACGTATCACGCCATTTACCTTTCCACACGACACCAAATGAACCTTTTCCTACCACCTGGCGAGAGAAACAAGCGTGAGTCATTCAAGGCTGTGGACGTTCACCGAGGCAGAAGAACAGTGCCGTGATTTCATTGGCTGATTGATGGATCCTTTGCAGTTAGTCGGGAGACTGACACTCTATAGAGGTTAATTTAAGGCTGGCTATTTGAACTTTGTGATAAGAAATTTAAAAAAAAACAATTACCTAGAAATTTAATTTTACAATTAATTCGTGAGGTAGACATTGTAGGTAGTAATAATTTTTAACTCTACACTTAGACATCTAGGTAGGTACTAGGTACTCTACTCTTTAGAAACTTCGAAATTAGTTCGTCCATATTTCGAGCCTACCAGTACTACAGTCGGGGCGCCGAGTGTCTGAAATGCGCGACAAGAGCGACACCTGTTATCATTATTACGTAGGTACTCTAAAGCTGCCAATTTCACAATATTAAAATCCACTAGCTTTGCTGTAGAGGAGTATTATTTTTCGAACTTTTCATTGATTAATCAAATTGTAATGTTTCCAAATTCTTAAATATAAGGAAGCCGATAACCTACATTTAACTCAGTAGTCACAAACTTCACAAAAAATCATGGCTAGGGTGTTCGACTTCACACACAAAAGTTGGCGAAACTGAAATCCGCAATATTTCAAAATAATGGGTGACGAATAGGCAACCTGACAGATTGAAGAGCAATATGAAATACGTATTTATTTTTCACCAAGTACCTAATTAGAAAGAGTTTATTATCTTATACGTAGGTATCTTATAATATGCATTTGTATATTATTTGTATAGTGTGGGATACCTAATGATAAATATCATGGTAATTTTTTAAGCATTAACACTTGATAACTGAAAGTGATCGTTTTTCGGTTTGCCCAATGGCAGTGCTCACTGAGGTTGCGCGCGCACTTAGGCGGCTACTGGTGGCTACAATAGCGCATTCTGTTGAGAGTTAGACACTCGGGGCCCGACTGTTTTAAGGGGAGGTATGCACGAAGGATTTGCCATGTTAAATTGGACAATTTTGGGACAATTTTTCTTGGAAACGGTTCGAGGTAGACATTTGAAATTTTCATATGATATAGCAACAGATATAAATATTAAAATAGACTAGATTCAAACATGACACTTTTAAATATTTTTTTTATAAATGTATTAGTAAACATATATTTTTTGTCACATTTTTTTACCCTAATTTTTTTTATTAAAGACAAAATATAGCACCCAGAAAGTTCATTCTAGTCTATCTTGCTGTTTATGCTATCATGTATTAACACAAAAAATTTCAATATACTCTAGCTATAATAGTTTAGAAAATATCTTGTCCCAAAGCTAAAAATGTATCGTTCTGAGATACGCACCATTGAAATTCCACAATAATAATTTTACATGATAAGATTCATGAAGAGAGCTGGGTAGACAATTTCAAAATATTTTTTTAGAGAGTAATAATAATAATAATAATAATAATAATAATAAATATCTTTATTTGTAGAGCGAAGTTAAGCCAGTGGCTTCTCTTCCACTTAACTCTTTTGTTAACATAAGTGGTACAGTGTCAAGTAAATATGTGAATAAAAGGAAAATTTTACAATGTATAATTCGACTATGGATAAGTTATTGATTGACATTAAGGAACAAAAAACATATGGATAATTAGAGTAATAATAACAGTATATAATAAGAGTATATAACAATGATTTTGCATTAAAGTTGTATTATACATATAGAAAAAATATCAAAGAAAAATAATATAAAATAAAAAAAAAATCATAAAAAAAAATAATTCTTCGTGCATACCTCCCCTCCCCATTTACACGGTGCAATTTCTTGAACAACTTCTGTGTCACAAAAGTTCTGCACATGTGCAGATTCCCTTTATCATCTCATAAGTGATACTGCGCATGAGAAGAACCTCTGTGGCACAGAAGTTGTTCAAAAAATTGCACCATGTAAATGGGGCTTTACACCTCCATGATTTGACTACTACTGAGCTAACATTATACCTACCCTCATCAGAGTTACTTGAAAACTAATCAATATAGGCTACGGGAACTGGAAGGGTTGACCCTACGAATGAATCGGGTAGGTAGTATGATTTTTGTACTGCCATCCGGTCATTCACTGTATGCAAACTACATAGAAAGGTAGGATAAATCTTGATCAGCCAATGCCACTCCCAATGGCAGTGGCACGAAGGGAAATAATAGTAGGTAGGTATCCTTCGTCCCACCGCCATATCGAGTGGCATCGGCTGATCAAAATTTTACCCAGGGTAGCCCCACTTTAAAAGTTCCTACCACTGGCAATAGTTGGGTGCTATTGCCAGTAAGTAGTAATTCGGAGTCTCATGAACCTACACCTGTTTGTTTGTAACACCTAGGTACCTACCTCTAAGCAGGTAGGAGGTTAGGCCTAGATTAGAGTTCGAGAACATGGTTCTATAACCTGATACGTAGGTGTAAGTACGTAAACAGTATGTAACGTAATATACCTTACCTACTAGGGAGGTACCTAGGTAGGTAGGTAGGTAGTATACCTACCTACTTACAGGTAGGCTGAGCAAAGTGGCAAATGTATACAAACCTCTAATTTTACTATTTCTTCATAGTCGATTTCTTCCACAAAGTGCTGAGGTTGTACTGTTTCTTCTTTGCAAGCCATGTGTTACTCTCATCATAACATATATTTACATTTTATTTTTATACTTAACACTTGTACCCACGTAATTATAATAACACAAAGTACAGGTCTGTCAACAGAACGTTGTCAGCCATTTTTTTCAAGAGTGTATATGAACACAGCCTTCTATGTTTTGCTTTCGATATTTTGTTCTTGTCAACTTTATGTTAAGAAGGCAGTTGTTGACGGAAGTGTCTATCCACACGGTAGTCGTGACGTCACACGGCTTTTTATGCCGTGCCAAAAGAACCCAGTTCTATTCCCACGGTTTTCTTCAAATGACTTGTGACGTCATCAATGAAATATCATATTGATGACGTCACACGGTGATTTCATCTTCACTAACTACCACCAGGTGGATCAGGTGGATGATTCTGTTTCCGTAGTATGCTCCCGCACTTTTAGCGCACTTTCTTCCCGCGTTTTGTGTGTCATGTCGTCTGCACAGCAGTAGCTAAAAGCGTCCTTTTGATTTGCTTTTGATTGAAGTGTTTACGGTATGTACATATTTGATGTATATAGCTTAAAATAAAATTTTTAAGTTGTAGTAATATTTATAATGTGCAACCACATTACGGTTGTTCTTCAGGCTTTCGACTTGCGGAGGAAGGATAATATGGTGCCTGCTGCATTACCAGACCAAGACTGGACATGGGATAACCTAGTACCTACCTAGGTAGGTACCTACTAGTACATCAAGTGAGTATCCACAGCTTTGACAATTCTTGGAGGCGTAAAGAAGGTTGTTCAAAATATACACAAAATGGCTTCAGTCATCTGCAAGGACAATTTAGCGGTTTGCTGTACCTGTTTTCCGGTAGGGGAAGATCTAGTGGACCTTGCCTGGAACCTAGCGCTAAGTTTCTGTGTGAAGGCTTCCGTGGTTTCTGAAATGTCAGTTGGAAACTTGGCTATGATTAAACTTAAGACATTAGCTTTAAAGCCGATGCACAATTGACGCAGACGGACGACGCGGACGACGGAAACGTATACGATATTTAGGTGTGACATTTGCCTGTGTCGTCCGTCGGTTTGACGAGGATTCTTTTTCTTGTAACTTAGTTATCCTTATCCGTAGTGTCCATACCAGTCTGAATTCTATTCAATTTGCTAATTAATATTGCCTGGTTCCTCTTCAGACACCTGCCAAAAGAGTACAACATCCAAAAAGCATTGCACCACATGCTCGTAGTGAAGGCATGCGATGTGTTCAAGAGCGACCCTAACTCGTTTTAACTTCTGCTTGGTGCTGGAGTACTGCGACACGGCTGTGACATCGATTACTACCTAGGTAAAGCAGCACAAACGATACTGGAGAGAGGCGCTCTCCATCATGCAGGTTGTCTCCACAATCAAGTACCAGCAAGATCAGGTCATTCACTGCGACCGCAAGCCAGGTTAGTTGCTTGCAGTATTACACTTTTAAGATAAATGGTCATCAAGCAATCTGTATTCAAAGTAAAATAAAAAAAATACAATTTGAAAGACAGTTTGATGTTATCTCCACTTACAGGTGTTCGAGTTGAGGGAGCACCGATATGTCGCCTTGGCGGTGCATCAGCTCAACAAGGACTGAACAGAGGATAAAGAAGCTAACTAGGTTTATCAAGTGAGTACAAAAAGCAGTCACTTCAAGACCTATGTTCACAATCCAAATGTTCACTAAGGGCAAGTTTTTCAATGTTTTTCTATGTTATATTTATGGGTGTTACTTGATTATTTTATCAATTTACCTAACAATATCCTTGTATCCTTATCCGTAGTGTCCATCTAGTGATGTGCGAGTAGCACTTTTTAACATCGAGTCGAGTTTTCAACTACTCGCCAAATTTGAGTCGAGTACCGAGTCGAGTAATTGATGGTCGAGCACAAACGATACTGGAGAGAGGCGCTCTCCATCATGCAGGTTGTCTCCACAATCAAGTACCAGCAAGATCAGGTCATTCACTGCGACCGCAAGCCAGGTTAGTTGCTTGCAGTATTACACTTTTAAGATAAATGGTCATCAAGCAATCTGTATTCAAAGTTAAAAAAAAAAAAAAAATGAAAGACAGTTTGATGTTATCTCCACTTACAGGTGTTCGAGTTGAGGGAGCACCGATATGTCGCCTTGGCGGTGCATCAGCTCAACAAGGACTGAACAGAGGATAAAGAAGCTAACTAGGTTTATCAAGTGAGTACAAAAAGCAGTCACTTCAAGACCCATGTTCACAATCCAAATGTTCACTAAGGGCAAGTTTTTCAATGTTTTTCTATGTTTAATTTATGGGTGTTACTTGATTATTTTATCAATTTACCTAATAATATCCTTGTATCCTTATCCGTAGTGTCCATCTAGTGATGTGCGAGTAGCACTTTTTAACATCGAGTCGAGTTTTCAACTACTCGCCAAATTCGAGTCGAGTACCGAGTCGAGTAATTGATGGTCGAGCACAAACGATACTGGAGAGAGGCGCTCTCCATCATGCAGGTTGTCTCCACAATCAAGTGCCAGCAAGATCAGGTCATTCACTGCGACCGCAAGCCAGGTTAGTTGCTTGCAGTATTACACTTTTAAGATAAATGGTCATCAAGCAATCTGTATTCAAAGTAAAATAAAAAAAATACAATTTGAAAGACAGTTTGATGTTATCTCCACTTACAGGTGTTCGAGTTGAGGGAGCACCGATATGTCGCCTTGGCGGTGCATCAGCTCAACAAGGACTGAACAGAGGATAAAGAAGCTAACTAGGTTTATCAAGTGAGTACAAAAAGCAGTCACTTCAAGACCCATGTTCACAATCCAAATGTTCACTAAGGGCAAGTTTTTCAATGTTTTTCTATGTTAAATTTATGGGTGTTACTTGATTATTTTATCAATTTACCTAAGAATATCCTTGTATCCTTATCCGTAGTGTCCATCTAGTGATGTGCGAGTAGCACTTTTTAACATCGAGTCGAGTTTTCAACTACTCGCCAAATTCGAGTCGAGTACCGAGTCGAGTAATTGATGGTCGAGCACAAACGATACTGGAGAGAGGCGCTCTCCATCATGCAGGTTGTCTCCACAATCAAGTGCCAGCAAGATCAGGTCATTCACTGCGACCGCAAGCCAGGTTAGTTGCTTGCAGTATTACACTTTTAAGATAAATGGTCATCAAGCAATCTGTATTCAAAGTAAAATAAAAAAAATACAATTTGAAAGACAGTTTGATGTTATCTCCACTTACAGGTGTTCGAGTTGAGGGAGCACCGATATGTCGCCTTGGCGGTGCATCAGCTCAACAAGGACTGAACAGAGGATAAAGAAGCTAACTAGGTTTATCAAGTGAGTACAAAAAGCAGTCACTTCAAGACCCATGTTCACAATCCAAATGTTCACTAAGGGCAAGTTTTTCAATGTTTTTCTATGTTAAATTTATGGGTGTTACTTGATTATTTTATCAATTTACCTAATAATATCCTTGTATCCTTATATCAGTAGTGTCGTCTAGTGATGTGCGAGTAGCACTTTTTAACATCGAGTCGAGTTTTCAACTACTCGCCAAATTCGAGTCGAGTACCGAGTCGAGTAATTGATGGTCGAGCACAAACGATACTGGAGAGAGGCGCTCTCCATCATGCAGGTTGTCTCCACAATCAAGTACCAGCAAGATCAGGCCTCTGGTCATTTACTGCAACTGCAAGCCAGGTTAGTTGCAGTATTATTCTTTGCTGTGACAGTAAGTTAATTGTTTTGTAAATGACAGTATGATCAGTATGTTCATCATCTCATCATCAGTTCGTGAAACCATATTATAACCACACAACATTAATAAATGCCATGTTTCTTCACTTCTAGATGCCTTTGTTAGCCAAAGTTTATGCAAATCTAGGAAATTATTCGGTGTAATACATAAACCTTCCAATCTTCACTCGATACACTCTGGTTCTAGAAGACCTGAATAACAGATCCATGTGACGTAACTAACGTGTTCCCCCCCCCCCCCCCCCCCCGAAATATCTCTTCACAACCCTTTCTAAACTCTTAAAATGGCAATAAGTCTGTAAATACTTGATCAATGTGTTTGAAAATGTGTTTAAAAATGTGTTTAAACTAAAACATGCTAAAATGTTGATCTTGATCACCATGCAAAATGTTAACCTAATTGCAAAATTTTTATTTTTGCCAATCAGAAGATACCTATTGTGTGCCAAAAGAGCCAAAAGTAGTATCGCTTAATTAATTTATGATAGAAGTAGATGCATCTCTGTTCTCTGTACAAAGTGTGCAGGTGGTTCAATGATATAATATGCTTTCTATGGGTTTGCGCTTAGATGTGCAATGTTCTAATATGTGCAATGTATGACATTGATGGTGCATGACTTTTTGTCACCTTTTTTTATTTTCTTTCAGATACCTCTGACATCATAGTACATAATCACCATGGAGGCCTTTACAAAGGGTGCTACTTTTGCCAGCTTTGATTCTTTCAATTCGTCACTCGACCAGATATCAAAGTTACAAAACGTACAATTTGTTATTGCACATAGTAAGACAGTTAAAAGTTGTAATAAGTCACTACGATTGAAAGGCCAGCGTCTATTTAATGATGATTTAATATATCAACACGCCACCTTCGGATGCAAGCATTCTGGAACATTGAAGTCTCAGGGAAAGGGGATACGGCCAATTCAAAGGTTTGTTCACGTTTTTGTACAACATTGAGAACTGTGTATGGCACTGATATGTATATATATTTGGTCATACATATAGTTTCGTAACCTCTATTACGTTATTACTAATCTATTACGTAATATTACTACTACGCCTCTCTCAGGGACTCGCTCAAGTCAAGGGTCGGCAACCTTTTTTGGTTAAGTATCCAATTTCCCAGCAATTAATAAATTAGATAATGATAGGAGCTACAGTGGCAATCAAATATAAGTACACCGAAAATAATATATTGAATTACAGGTTTATTTTGATATTTTGACGAAGCCCCCCCCCATTTGTTGCCCTGCATTTTTTTTTTAGAATTTCAACAATTTAAAAGTGATTCTGTCTGGGACTCTAAAATGAAAAAAACTGAATCAAATATCCTTCCAATTCTGCCCCGCTGGGCGTTTACTTTTCGAATTTTCAAATGTTTCGATTCCAGATCTTTATTTAAATGGCTCTTTATTTATTTATGTCAATAAAGAATAAATAAAGAGCCATTCAAGATCTACAAAGGAGCCGCAGGTTGCCGACCCCAGCTCTACGTTATTTATTTATTATATTATATTTATTATTTTTTACTTGATTAATTCAAACTAGGGATGGAGAAAATATCGATATATCGATATATATCGATATCAAAAAAATATCGAAATATCGATACCTGAATATATTGAATATCGATATATTGAAATATCGATATATCGAAATATTGAAATATCGAAATATTGAAATATTGAAATATCGATATATTGAAATATTGAAATATCGAAATATTGAAATATTGAAATATCGAAATATTGAAATATCGATATATCGAAGCGTTACCATATGATACAACTATATTCTTAATTGAAGTTTATACCTACAATGGCAAAATAATTCATATTTGCAGTGCAGCGTTTATCAGATTTTAGGACAATTTCTCAGATTATTCACATTTCTTTCTTATCTGGCCGGTGACCCTATATTTTGGAACGGCTGTGTTATTTCTATTTAAATTTTCCTTTGAATTTCCTATCAGTTTTAGGAGCAATTTAAGGCCTTTATGCGATATATCAATATTTCCATACCTACATCGAAATATAATATTGTCATATATCAATATTTCGATATTTCAATATTTCGATATTTCAATATTTCAATATATCGATATTTCAATATTTCAATATATCGATATTTCAATATATCGATACTTCAATATATCGATATTTCGATATTTCAATATTTCAATAAATAATAATCTTCCTCCCGGTTCCAAGAGTTGGGTCGGGGGGTGGCAAGGCCACCATTTACTAGGGCCCGGACTCCTAAGCTAGCTGGCCAGGCTTGGCTCTTCCTCTTCGTTCTTCTTCTCTACCAGTTTTTTCCACTTCTTCCTGTCTTCCCACCACCTATAATATCGATATATCGCGATATCGATATATCGATATATAAATGATATCGATAGTCGATATCAAAATCCAGGTTCGCTCCATCCCTAATTCAAACTATGTAAAATTACTATTTTACGAATAACTTAAGAAGGAGTAAATAAACGGTGAAGAAGTGAATCAGCTGAAGAGATGGATGTATGGAATGAGGGATGATGGCACCTGGAAAAATTGACCGTTAAATTAAGGTAAATTTACCGGTAAACTAAATGACATTTTTTTTATTTTGAATGTATGAATATATCACAATTTAAGTACCTAATAACTACATACCTATAAGCAATCTTCAGTGTGACAACATTAGCAGTTAGGCATATTTTAATTTGATTTTTGGTTGTCCTCAATCATTCTGAATGATAATTCCTTATACGATTACTTCCAATTTCGGAATCATTGTTCAGGTTTGCTTGTTTAGCAGACACAGCATAGTGATTGTAACTTCATCAAATTGGCAAGGTCGACAATTCCTCGTATGGAAGAATAGCACAGTCATGGCATACCTACTAGATAGGTTGAATCAAATTATGCTATTCTGCCATAAGTTATTTCGTTCAGCTATCATTTTTGTTGTGGGATGAATAGTTTTCAAGGAATTAATTAACACATTTGATAGATTTCTTCTAATTTGAAAACAGTAAAATTGAGAATAACATCACAAACATTTTGCTATTTTGCCATGGCAACAAAGGAATCACCATGGTAACACGTGTTGGAGTCGTTGAAATTACTTGCAGTTTCTGATTCTTGTCACGCCATTTTCCGCGCCAAAATGTCCATGATTTTGTAACTTGATTTTTATAAATGAAAATTTTTTAATATCCGGGTGATAAGTGTGTTCATAATTATAATTTGTGTTGATATTTACAGATTTAGTGGAATAAAATATCATGAGACTTTCCTATTATAAAAAGCTCCTTCTATACAATTACAACGTTTTACAGATCTTTCAAATCGGAGTGTCCGGCTCATGTGACGATTGGGGCCAGTGTAAAAACTCAGTCCATTAAAATCACGAGCATTTCATTAAAACATAATCACGATTTAAGTGAGTTGGCATTCAAGCACTACCCCGAACAAAGACGAATTAAAGGTGATTATCTTGCCGTTCTACACCAGCTGGATGAGTATGGAGTGAAGCCTGTAAAACTCCGTGACATCATTCACAAAGCTTCAGATAAGATTATCACCAGAAAAGATCTTTGTAACATTAGGTAAAACAAAACTCATATTACTATTAACTTACCAATATAATTTTTTATCTTGTTTGAAGTTGGTAACATGGAATCTTGATTTATTATATTTAAAAAAGTATAATGTAATATTATTTCTTTCATTCAGAGCCAAGCACAAAAAATCCGTTGGCCAAAGTGACTTGGAACAAGTACTTGAAGAGCTGAAGCAACTGCAAGGGCAAGATCCCGATGCTTCTGTTCAAGTAGGCAATAATGAAAGTGGCTTGGTGAAAGTTGTCTTCTTTCAGACAGGGGCTATGAAAGCAACTTTTCGGCGCTTTCCGGAAGTTTTGTTGATGGATGCCACGTACTGCGTAAATGCCTATTCCATGCCCCTAATTGTTTTTATGTGTATGGATGGCTTCGGCAACGGCCGAGTTGCAGCGTACTGCATCGTAGCTGATGAGCGCCAGAATACTGTTAGGGCTGCTATTGAAATTTTCTGTAAATATAATCCTATTGCATTAACGAAAACACGAACTGTAGTTATCGACAAGGATTATAATGAAATTACACTTATTACTGACTTATTACCAAATGTACATATCCATCTGTGTGCATATCATGTTGAAAAAGTATTTCGCGCTGAAACGCAGAGTGAGCCCCTCAAAAATGAGGTTAGAGAGCTGCTAGCAAAAATACTATATGTTGGTGATCCTGATGCTTATGATACCATTTACACCGAGCTATGTGCCGTTGCATCACAGCGGTTTATTACATACTTCAATAAAAATTGGCACAATTGTCAGCAATCGTGGACCAATTATGATAGGGTAAGCATTTTGTACATTTATTTTGAGAGGTATAGTGTTGTTCACTTCCAGGAAATGTACCTACTAAGAGTCGGTATTACCATCTAAAAGTAAAGACGGATACTAAACTAAATATTTTATTAAGTCTGGAATAGGGATGTTCAACGATAACGATTTAATTGCATTTCTTTCAGACAACTTCAATCGACCTTGGGAACAGGACCACCAACCGAGTGGAGTCCCATAATCAGAAAATTAAGACTGTTCTAACACGGCACAACTCTTTGGCTGAGGCAATAAAAGGTTTGTTACTACTGGAGAGGAGTAAACTGATCGCCGTTCAACATGAACAGTTTGAGAGCCAGTTTAAGACAACATATGTACCTCCGAACTGCCAATCTACAGACATAAACAACGTTCTAAGAAGTGTAACACCATTTAGTGCCTCAATTATACTGAAACAAATTGAAGCCTCAATGAAATTGGGATCAGTAGAACATACAGGTGCTGGCCTACTTGTTGGCAAAGCAAGAAAACTTTATGAGGTGCGTACAAACATTCATGCAAAACATGCTGAATTACATTAGTACTTCATTCAATACCCAACAACTTACACTGAAACTGAATCTCTAATGCCATGTCATACATAATAGAGAAAATGTATCGTTTAGCCATAGAAAAAAGTAGAAAGTAGTATGCAAAAAAATTAAGTTCCCCTTCACACATTTATTTAAGGTTACTACAGAAAAGTGCAACTGCACCTTGGCTCAGAGCATGCTTCTACCATGCCGCCATATATTTTATGTGAGGCGTGGTAATGGGCTGAGCATCTTTGAGAAAAGTTTGGTTGGTCCCCGATGGACCATTGCATACAACACCTCTGCTGATGTCACGAGGCCAGTCACCCAAGCTAGTTCACAGCCCATTTGCATTGAAAAGATTGCTGAGAAGAAGAAAGCAACATCAGTACAGGACAGATATAGTCAAGCAAAACCAATTGCCCTTGAAGTTTGTAGAGTTCTGTCTACTAGTTGTGACATCAAATATGAACGCAGACTGGCCCAACTGGAATTGTTGAAGACGTTTTGGTCCCTGGATCAAGAGCTGACAATTACTTCACATGGTAAGTTACCTACCTATTCTAAATTAATATTAAATACTACTCTAAGTATTAAGTGAAGTTAAGTAGATTAAGTATTAATCCGTAAGATTAGGTGATATTTTCATCTTTGTGACACCTGCTTTGATATTAAGATTATCTTCATTTGTGACAGTTCGTACCACTCGGCATGATGTACTGGGCCTGCCATCATGTGAGGATGCGGAGAAGAACTGTGCGGATGCAGTGGGAGAAATGTGTGAGTAAAGACTTCGGTATTCCATTTTATCCAAGCCATCGCTAATTTTGGAATCTTCATTGTGTTTGTGGACAATGGGGATGTCTCCAATGTACTAGAATTGTTGGAATGCAACCTGACAGCTGATTAATTACACTAGACTGACTTGTTCTTACTTTCACTAGCTTCATCGGCTGACAAGGCCGAAGTCTCTGATGCTGCACAGGATTCCTCGACAATTGTAGTGGAAGAAGATCCTTATATACGTAAGTCTCAATGTTCAATATTCAGTCTTTTGTTAATAAAAATCAGGTGGATTATTATTCCCCCGTTAAAGTGCATGGGTCATAAGTTTACTCTATACCTATAGTCTATACTCTCTTCACTCCATCACTCTATAACTAGTCTGGATTATTAAACAGTAACAACCCCAAAATAGGCAAAATTAAATGTCCAAAAAGGCACAAAGTCAGTATCAAACCCTTCAAAATAGCCAGTTTAAAAACGGCAGTATCAACTGCAAAAATAGCTATTGCGGCAGTGAAAGTATGGAGATCTTTTGAAATCGGGATGCTGTTTAGTGTTTGGAAACGTAGATGTATTATGATTTTTTATTATGTACGTAGTAGGTAAATTTTTTATTTAAATAATCAAACGCTCATATACATCGGATGGTTTCGTTGGGAATTTGTAAAAATAGTAACTTTAGAGTGCGGACACACTGCCAACTGTCATTACTCATTATACTGACTCCACTTTTCCAACTTTTTCGATCATGAGTGAATAGTAGAGACAAATAAGTTCATGTTTCAGCTGTCAGCCAATGAGAGAGCTGCTCTACATTCTCCTCTCTTGCAGAAATTGACAGTGTGTCCGGTGTTTTAACTAAAATCAAGAAAAGTGGTTTAGAATTGATGAAATATTAGAAAAATTGCAGTTTAGGCAAAATTTGTCCAAAACACCAAGAAACATATTCCTTGCCAACTTAGCTAATTATAAATAGCTAGTAGTAGTAGGTAAAACAATAGTAGGAGTAGGTAAAAGTAGTAGTAGTAGGTAAAAGTAGTAGGTAGTAGGTAAAACAATACAACTTTTGCAATTAGTAAGCAATGCATATTGTTCAAAATAAAATGTGTTCAGAAGACAAAATGTTCAAACACAGTAGGAATGAATTATGTATTTGTACTGATACAATTTTTTTTAACAGCGGTGTCAACACCTATGAGAGTCCAGCGAGATTTACCCACGTATACACGTAAGTTAATTTTTAGTTTAACTACTATGTATGTAAGTTGTCGCGGCGGTGCTATCAGCAAGGCAACAAGTGCGACTTAGAGAAAAATTAGCAATAGATAGCTAATAGTGGACTGTAATGTGAGGGAAAAATTTACCTTAGTCGCGACGTCGGCGTTTTTCAAAGATGTCGGTCGAAGGCGTGGTAACTCTGGGATGTAAGGCCAGGGTGAGAAAACACTGCACTGTGGTAAATCGGGAATTGTACTTGGGAAATGAAACTGGAATTAATTGTAGAAAGTAGAAACAATAAAAACTGTGTATAATAATCTTGTAGACCCGGCTTCGATGTCTGACATGTGATAACGTAAGTCCCGTGACGAACGGGGAGAACTAAACACACGCTTGGCTCGATGCAAGCTGGCAAGTAGGAGAACGAGAAATTACTGCTTCGATACAGGTCACTTTGCTAACTGAAAGCATGCGGTGGCGGAAAAACCTACCGTTGATTGCATGGGGAAAACATATCTAGATACACAGAGCAAAAGCCTCCCATCATCAGCATGGCGGGAAAGATGAAGCGTAAACATAGGTCATTCAGTTGTACTTTGAAATGAAATGTATTCCTTGTTTGTGATGTATTCTGAGAATGATGTGATGATTGAGAAATGATAGGCCATGAAATGATTCTTTTTACATTTATTACTAAGTATTAGTAGGTACGAGGGGAGGTCATAAAGTTCATGGACTGTACTGTTTGCCGGAGGGGTGGGATAAACAGAATATTTATTATATTCACACTTGTGGAATTTTTTCTGTTTGTGAATAAAGATTCAATGAATGAATGAATTAATTAACAGTAGGAATGAATTATGTATATTTATTTTTTACTGATACAATTTTCTTTTACAGCGGTGTCAACACCTATGAGGGTCCAGCGTGATTTACCCACGTATACACGTAAGTTATTTTTTAGTATTAGTAGTAAAATCTTTATTTAGCATATTTTGCTATTTGTTCTAATACATTATCATTACAATACAAAAATAGGTAATACATTTAAGGCTAAACCATCGCTTTGAATAACTATATTCATTACATGAGATAAATTAATTCAGAAAACGCATGTTTATAGTTTAAATCAGAGTTTTATAATGTACTAGCTGCTTGAAAGTTTCCCAGACCAGAAGCAGATGCAAGAAATATTAGACTATGTACAGTAGATTAGGCCTAGAATATTAACTATATGACTAGTTACAGCTAGGTTTAAATCCGAGTTTATTATCGTACATAATCTTCATAATCTTACTTCTTCAACAACCGGAGGCCTGCAATGTAACATACAACTTACCTACTTTGTAATTTATTTTGTAACTGCTCCTAAGTTGAAAAATAAATCTAATTTGAATTTGAATAATACGATATGAGATAATGAGGAATTTATAAACAAAGTTTTCGTTAAATATTTTTGTTAAAAATTCAGCAGTGGTTTTGACTACGTCAGTTGTCCCATGTTAAATGGCCATATGTGAAGATTTTCAAACATTTAAATGCCATTATCTCGGAAATAAAGTCGGTGACAAGAGTATTTTAAGTTTTCAATGCATTCAGTATTAGTTGAAGAATCTATCAACAGTTTTCTGTTGAAATTGTTGCTGAGGATAAAAAATAAATTAGAATACCTAATGTAGGAAATTAATTCGTTCCCCCATAAGAGCCATGTAAAAATCTCAAACTTTGAAAACGTTTTACATAAAAGTTAGGTCGGTAAGGTATACATTTTTTGATCTTATATTGTAGATATTACTATTTTGAACAAAATAAAATGGTTTGGAAAAAATAGGTACAGTGCTAATACATTAGGTAGGTACATTAAAAACATTACAATCTAGTGGAGCGGTCGCTCCACCCAGCCAAGTCGTACTATACACTCACAGTCACTCAACATACCGTAAATGCCTAATTAACTGAGGAGCAGACCAAACACTTTTACTGTAAGCAACAACATGGCATTTTCGGCCTACTGGATCTCAAAATTGTGAAATCTCACATTGTTGCGAAATATCTTAATTTCGAGTTATGGCCCACCCCACCCCATATACCAAATTTGAAAACAACAGGTTATGCCTTTTGCGAGCTAGAGGGCCGTGAAAACAGTGAAATTACATCACTTTTAAAAGGTATCTGATTCAGATATCACGAAACACCGCAATCACCGCCACAGCCTAAACGGCTAAACCGATCGATCTGAAATTTTTATCACATGTGCACTTTTGGCGTCTGAGGTGCCTTTTTATAAAACCAACCGGAAGCCGCCATTTTGAAACCGGAAGTGACGTCATATCTTGAAAACGGCTAGACCGATCGGAATGAAACCAGCTCCAAATGATTCAGATGGTCATCTATATGAAATACCAATAGTCAAAAAAAAAAATTACTATTACCGAAACCGGAAATGACGTTTAACATGAGGAATCAGACTTGAATCACCTCTTACTGCAATTTAACTACATATTCAGAAGGCTTATACTTATACAAAACATTTATATAAATACATTCTAGGTGGCAGTGATTTCAGCCGCCATTTTGCTAACCGGAAGTGATGCTATAGCTCGAAAACGGCTGGACCGATTGGAACGAATCTTTCACTTTTCGACATGGAATATCACTTTAAGCATATTTTGGTACCAAACGCAACTTTTCTTAGTAACCAAATTGGAAATGGCTTATTTTTTTAAAGGAATTTGTCCTTGTCGCTTCGATATGTGTTACAAGTTGTTTAAATAAACTAAAAAAAGTTGTGATATCCCCATAAAAAACACTCCGTGTAAAAATACCAGCCAAGTCTCTTCAAGTCTCTTCAGTTTCTTGCTATAAAAAAATAGAAGAAATATAAAAAATCAGCACTGAAAAGTAGTGATATCAAAAAATGGGCCAAGTCAAAACTTAATTTTAAAAACCAAAATATACTTGGCGCATCGTTTTTAAGAGTATTATAGGTATATTATTTATAGGTACATTTGATTTTTGGCATATATACTTCTATGCTATTTATATACACGATGCGCCAAGTATATTTTGGTTTTTAAAATTAAGTTTTGACTTGGCCCATTTTTTTATATCACTACTTTTCAGTGCTGATTTTTTATATTTCTTCTATTTTTTTATAGTTGAAGAGACTTGGCTGGTATTTTTACACGGAGTGTTTTTTATGGGGTACAAATTACTGCATTTAAAATTATCACTTCGGTAATCTATCATAACCAGAATCCAACATTTTCATGTGGTAGTGGAGTTAACATTTTATTTTTGATTAATCTACAGCACTTCCTTCTACTTTCTTTAGCTACTTTCTATGTACTACCTAGGTCATTCAGTTACAGTGTTGGGTAGGAACGGAACGAAATAGTTCCGTTCCTAGGAACTAGTTCCTTTTCTTAGGAACTATGGAACGTCTTAGTTCCTTTTTTTCTTGGGAGGAACTATGGAACGGTTTAGTTCCTTTTTTTGAGGAACTGTAACGATTTTTGCTAAGTTCCTTTTTTTAAATTTGACTGTACTTTTACTCCAAAAAACTGCATAGAAGCCGCATATTTTTTTAATTCTGTCAGAAGTCCTCCTAGCTATTTGGCATCTAAAAATAACTCAAAAATAATTCCTACCCTAACACAATGGACATCTATCTACCTGTAGTCGCGTGGCCAACCCTTCAGACCAAAGAACTCAATTCCTAGTAATGACTAGTAATGACTAATGACTCGTGAACAAGTGCAGTGCGCAGGCACACAGATTTCAGATTTCAGATCGTCGTCTTTTTAGCTTTTACTTTGTTTCCTTGCTCACATTTCCTTTCATCACTGTGTATAACACATCACATCGCCATTGAATTTTTAGTTTTTACGAATCTTCTTATCTCTCTTATAATCTTTTCGAATCTGCAGTGGTTCAGTGAAGGAAATATGGCAGCAAGTGCAAAAAAAATGTTTTACCATTTAAAAATCGGAGAATATTTTTCTTTTTGGGAGAAAATAATGTGTATTCCGAGTGTTCCAATTAAAAAATTCCAATTTCAATTAAAATTACACCTTTCTTTAAAAAGGAACTAAAAGGAACTAAGTTCCTTTTATACCTAAAGGAACTAGGAACGGAATAGTTCCTTTCATTTTTGAAGGAACTGGAACTGGAACTAGTTCCTTTTTTCGGCGAGGAAATTGGAACTGGAACTAGTTCCTTTTCAAAAGGAACTTACCCAACACTGTTCAGTTGTACTTTGAAATGAAATATGCATATTCCTTGTTTATGATGGAGAAATGATAGGCCATGAAATGATTCTTTTTGTATCTATTACCAAGTATTATCATTGAATTTAATGGTATTAGTAGGTTCAAGGGGAGGTCATAAAGTTCATGGACTGGATGGTTTGCCGGTGGGGTGGGGATAAACAGTGAATGAATTTCGATTGTTTGACTTATTACAGGATACATACCTACCTACCAAGTTGTATTATACGCCTCCGAAGTAGACTGTAGCGCCAACTAGGCGGCAGAACGGCAAAACTTGTTATAGGGAATTTACCTTGTAACACTATGGCCAGTGGCGGTCTGGACCGGGGTGGCGGGAATGCGATTGCATCCCGGGCCCCTGCCATTTAATGGCTCTTTTTTTTCTACATATTACGGGCCCCTAAATACAATTTACTGTTGTTTTTTCATATTTAACCACCATTTTTCTTCATTTTACATGCATTTTTTCTATCTCTACTTTGTTTTACGGGCCCTGTCAAATGTTTTTGCGGGCCCTTTGCCTCATCGCATCCCGGTCCTTTTCATCCCAGACCGCCCCTGGCTATGGCCACCGTGTAAAAAGCAGAAATATGAGTAAAGACTACGTAATATTAGCTTGTTCCTTATTAAAACTGTTTGCTGCGTTGTGGTATGCTTGAATTCATTTCGCAATGCTGCTAATCCTTCGATGTATGTATGCCCGAATGAAGTTACTTACAGAGAAAATGAAATGTTCGACTTGAATGCAAAGTCAAGGTGTTGAAGTGACACGAAAATCTCGGGTTTGTTTATGTAAACTTTGATGAATCCAGTGGGCTGTGGCATAATCGTACATTATAAATATGTACAAACAAAATCATTACTAGACTCGCTTCAGTCAGTTTTACTTCAGCACAAGCCAATATTCTTATTTCTTTATTTATATTTCTACAATTTAACACGGTGGCCATATATTTTTCAATACCTACTTCGCTCTATCAGTTCATTTGCCTTTCATCCACCAGGTAAGCGCTAATTGTCATGCTAGTGGCGCGCCTATGGCTATTTCGGAGGCCTATAGCAAAATTGCATTACTATTTTTCAGCATTTACTTACAGCATTTAGAGGTACGTACTTGATTGATTTTTGCAGCTATTTCAAAGAAAACACTAGACCAGCTAGACCTTGCCAGCACAGGACAGAGTTATGATTCTTCAACTACTGAAGCCAAAACTGCACGGAAGATAGAATTGTTAATGTTGGATTTTGATACGCAGATTAAAGATCTAACTAAGGTGAGTGGCATGCATAACCATGAATAGCCTAGGTCCACAAATTGTTGACTTTTGTCACGCATTTGTAATTTGCAGCATTAATGCATATTTGAAGATGATCTAATACGTAATACCTGATACCTAATAACCTGATCCTAACCAATATGTACACTGTAGGTAGTTTCTAATCTTTTTTTTATTCTTGATATTCAAATAGCAAATTGACGAGCTCAAGAAAAAAAGTCACGCTCCCAAGCATTCTTCCAATATGCCCGGCTTTCGTGCCTTAGGTGAGTTATGCCACATAGGTACACTTGGCCAAACAAAAATTGATCGTTCAATAAATCTGATAGGATGATAAATGTAAGATCGCACCATCAGAAGTCAGTCTAAGCGATCTCATTGTCTCACTCTAGTAGGCGACCTCACATTTCAATGATAATAACAAGCTTTGATTGGTTACTTATGGGACATACCAGTAGTCATGCAAATTTGTTAAACGTTCAATTTTTGTTTTGCCGAGTGTAGGTACATATGATTTATTGCCAATTATAGTCTAGGATTATCAGACGGCTATCTCGTCAAATAACAAAGTTTGCTTCATCGGTCTTATGTCAAGCCAATTTTTTTATATGTTGTTCCTAACAGTCCAAAGTAACCACCATTCAAAATAAGTCAAAATAAAATCATCGGAACATGCCCAAAAAATTCACGAAAGCCAAAACGGGGGACCAAAAATGCAAGTGTTAAAACTGCTGCAGATCATTCAATTTCGGTCCAATTTTCTCCAAACAAAAACAGAAATGTTCAAAAAAATAATGTTAATCTGAAAAAAAAATTAAGTTGCCCAATTTTGGAAATTACATGGTCGATTTTTACAAAAAATTAACAAAACGGGGCACTCGAGGCACTTTCGTTTCTTCCTGCGTCCGAGTTATAGCTCCGAATGAAAAATAATTTACATGATAAAATAGCTTGTTCTTTAGCCAACAACTTTGTCGCTTGAAGTTTGTCAGTACGGGCAACTGTCAGGCAACGGGCAACTGTGCAAGTTTGTCGGGCAACTTAAATTTTTTTCAGATTAACATTATTATTTTGAACATTTCTGTTTTTGTTTGGAGAAAATTGGACCGAAATTGAATGATCTGCATTTGCGTTTTTGGCCCCCCGTTTTGGCTTTGGTGAATTTTTTGGGCATGTTCCCATGATTTTATTTCGACTTATTTTGAATGGTGGTTACTTTGGACTGTTAGGAACAACATATAAAAAAATTGGTTTGACATAAGACCGATGAAGCAAAATGGCCTATTTCGATTTGATATTCTTCGACTATTAATTTCAAACAAAATTATTGTATGCATTTTTTGATTTTTAAGTCTTCCTTTCAAAACTTCATGTACCTACTAGGTACCTAAATGATATTTTGATGAAACTTCATATTTCTACAGATAAAAATACGCTGATACCAAATATACCATAAAACAATGGGCTATCCACATTAATTTCCGAGATATATCACTTTTTAAGTTGCAGTTTTAACCATGGTAGTTTCTGTCTGGAATGGAAATGTTGGTGTCTAACTATAGGTCTGAGGGGCATGATTTAAATGAAGGGAATTCTCCTCTAATTTTATTAAGGTAAATTCGTAAATAGCGACACAAATAACTATCACAAACACTCTTATCACTTGAGAAATAGAACATTTTCATTCATAAAAATCAATGTCAAATGTCATGGGACTTTTTTGGCAGGAAAAACGGCATGTAATGAGAATCTGGGTTCCAATGTCATTTCTAAGTCCACAACAATGTGTTACCATGGTGAATTGCTTTGTTGCCATGGCAACATATGAGTTATGCCATCAATATCAATTTTCCTGTTTTAAAGTTAGAAGAAAAATACCAAACTTTGTAAATCAATTCCGAGAGAACTATTGAACCCACAACAAAAGTACAATATCTGTATTCAGCAACATCTCCCCTACCATAACAATACAATTATTTGGAAATTTAATTCAGATGAGAATTCACTATTCTTTGGAAAAAATCTTTTTCAGAGTAAAAAAAATAAAAATCCATGCTTTGCGAATAAAATATAATATTGATACCTCGCCATATTAAATTTCGAGATATGTTCGGTTTTCTAATTTTATTTCTTCTCTAAGCCAGTGAGAGTAGCGATCTTCAATCAGCGAGCCAATCAGATTTCACTTGGGCATGTCTTAGCTGTTGGTCACGTGACCATTTGAAAGGAAGACTTTAATTTCCTCTGCTTCCTCTATTTGTTGAAAACATTATGGACACTTATTACTTCCATTTTTTCCCTTCCTCCCTCCTTCCTTAGTTTTTTCCTTCCTACCTTCCACAAAATCAAGGATTCCATCCTATTTTCTTTATCATTTGATTATTCCATTCAACAAATTAATGTAGATTCACTCAAACCAATAAAAAACGGTATTGCACAAAACGGAGACTGGCTGCTGCCACGTTCCTTGACAGTTAATCTTAACATTGAAATCAGAGCTCACCTACTAGAGTTAGATGATGCATTTGCATTGACTTCGTGTGATGATACCATCAAACCGTTATCATCCAATCCTTTTCTTTCGAATACCGTTTATTATTTGTTTGAGTGTACTCTGCTAGCATGTTATTGATTAATTTTGCTTATGTATTGTGTGTTTGTTCTTTTATCACTCTGTTTTCACCTGCACTACAGACAACTCTGGTGATAAAGATGTACTGCCACCAGAAGTGAATAGAATTCTGGCACTATCTAAAAGGCATATTGTTCGGGGTAATCAAAAAGGTGTGGCAACAACAGTGATTGGAACGCATAGGCGACATCGCAAAGGTAATAACAAATAATAATTTTATGATTATTGATTAGTAGTAAAAGGTTTTTCTAAAAATTCATAGGGTAATAGTGCATAGAATTTTTACCTAATAGACAACATCATAAATTATCTAGCTAGCTCTGCTTTTCAAAAATTTTCATATGCAGTACCGTGATCCAAGTATCTATTATGGTTATGATCCATTGTTGAAAAACCATAATAGATACTTGGATCACGGTACTGCATATGAAATTTTTTGAAAAGCAGAGCTAACTAGATAATTTTAATTTATAATGTTGTCTATTACAGTGGCGGCACCAGTATATTCCTGGGCCCTCATTCACGAAGCGGTGTTAGCTTGGGTTAGCTGATAGTGCCATAAGAAATAACATTATAACCCTAGCTACCCTAGCTTACCCCATGTACGTGAATGAGGGCCCTGAGGGGCAGAACAGGGGCAAGGTTAAAAATCTGTGGGGGCAATAGGCGATTTAACAAATTATCTCGGTGGCTCTGCTTTCTAATAATTTGCGTGTGCAGTTTGATTTCCAGGAACCTTAGTGGGGGGTTCAACAATGTAACAGCCCCCTTCATAGCTACTTGGAAATCAAACTGCATATGAAAATTATTAGAAAGCAATGCCACCGAGATAATTTGTTAAATTGCCTATAAGTATAAATCAAATCTTTTTCTGGGGGGACAGTTGCCCTCACATAATGCCGCCACTGCCTAATTACCCACATTCAAATTTCTAAGTGATGTTTTATTATAGTTACTCGACCGGTAAATGCAAACCTAGCCGAGTTGGCACCTCGACTTCGGGCTAATCATGATGTTCCTACGCACCATGACTTAAATCTGATAGGTATGGGAGATTTTGATAAATATTATATTGTTTACTCCTAGGAATTACTTGTTCATAATGCCAATATTATTATGCTTTCAGTATCAAAGCCTGCTGTAGAGGAGATCCAATCCAAAGGAGGCAGTGTTGAGGCCCTTCATGACTCGAATGTCCAATTTGAAGAGCAGAAGAGTTCAGAAGAGCAAACTGAACTAATGCAAGAACCCAAGCACACTTCCATCATGAATCCTGCCTCAGGTGAGATACACATGGTTTATCTTTTGACCTTGAATGCCCAGCGCTCGGGCACTCGGTGTTGAGCCCCCTGATTGGCCAGCGCTGAGCGTCGGAGCTTTACCGAATTGTAAACATATGTAGTTACACGAAAGGTAAATGCCAACCTGGCAAAGTTGGCACCTTGTCTTTTTTCTAATGATTCAATGGATGAATCATATCGTTGCATGTCATATCGTTGCTCATCATCATACCTACCAAGATACAAATCAGTTAGGTATGAGCTGTGAGCTTTGGCTTTGAGATTTATTGATAGATATAATGTTGTTAACTGTTAAGTTAATAATACTTGTGCATAATGCCTATACTATTATGTGCTTTCAGTATTGACAATAAGTAGCAGATTGTCTTCTGTAGATGAGACTGAATCAAGTCGAGTTAATCTTGAGGATGCTGATGCTGATGATCCTGATGATGACCTATCTGTGCCCGAGGATGCTGATGCTGATGATTCTGATGATGAACTATCTATGCCCGGAGAGTGGGAAAGTATGAATTGTTGTATTGGATATTGCCAAAGATGTGAATGAGATATGTATACGTTATTCCCATCTTTGTCATTTCTTTTTTTATTACGGTCTACTTTATTAGTTACATTTCACTTCACGTTCCCAGCCTGTCCACCTACTGACAGATTGTAGTTACTCATTCTGCTGAGCGCTGCTTTCTACCCTAGCATTTCATATAGTACAGCAAGTTTACGGTAGAGTGGAAAGCAGCGCTTGGCAAAATGAGTAACTACAATCTGTCAGTTAATATAGCAAGAAGATTGATACCAGGAAAATGTTTAAAAGTATACTGAGGAAGCCGACCGCAAACTTCTAAACGAAGAATACTTCGACTATTCTATAGACTAGTATATAGTTATACACAGTCCAAAATTTGGTTCATAGTATTTTTTGATATAGTACTATAATACCTACAATCTCTTGCAGAGCCAATATCCAACTCGGTGCTGGAGCCAGAGGACTTTAACTCTCCACTCTACAATGGGTAAGTCTTCACTCTTAAGAACGTATTGTGGTGGTTTGCTGTAGCTCAGAAGTAGAATAAGTTATTATTGCATGGTACTTTATTAACGTGACTGGGTCAATCGACCATTTTTTCAGATAGTATTCAATTTTGCTGTACTCACTCATTGGTATCCCCTAAACAACACTTCAAAAAATAAATTACTTCCTATGTCTAGTTTTCGAGATAGGCAAATAAGAAAGAAGTATTTTCCCCATGTTATCTTATTATGGCAGGTTGAAAAATTTGCTACAAATGAAGATTTATTTAATTGGCCCGATAGATTTTCAAAAAACGCATATGATTAGAATCTTTGATCTATTTACTTTTATTAAAAAAATATAAACCAATATCATCGTGTGCTAAATAAAAAGTTATATATAGGCGATTCAATTCAAATTGTGAATCAAGTCAAAATACTTTTGGCAACACGGGAGTGCTCAAGGTAGTTAGAAGGCACTAAATGCCTACTAAAGATACCTTGACTTTTCTTGAAAGTAAACTCTAGGTAAAAACTCAGCAAGCTCAGCCACATCATGATTCCGCACAAATTCAAATGTCCAAAGTACGATGTTGCCATATTGTACCGTATTGTTAAAATTATAGAAAAATCTACAATATCCAAATCAAAACTAACTTCTTTGGGGCAGTAATACTGGTCTAAATAATAAGATAACGTACAAATACTATTTAAATGTTGTCTATTTCAACTACCCAGTATATTATAAAAGTAAATTATGTGCTAAAAGAATTTATAAACGTGATTTTTTTACACTTAATAAATTAGTGAAAGCTCTCCAATACTTCAGAAAACCGATCGATCCAGCCACCTTAAGCGAGCGGAGCGAATGTCTACTTGACTCTTGTAGCAGTTTCTCTGTTTATGTGTATCTCACACATAAATAATATCCTTTGTCAGTGATATTTATTGGTGGTTCCTCTATTGCAGATATCTCTTTCATCTGACTAAAGATGACTTAAAGAGGGAGATTCAACGGATCATTCCGGTCTTGAGATCTACTGGCAAACCAAATGGATTTTTATCTAAAAGGGATGAAGTAAGTAGAAATATTTATTTGATCCATTGTAGGGATGTTCCACAATCAATTAACCAAACTGTATTTTGATGGTACAGTTTGGTTGTAAGGTATTTGTAAAGCCCGTCTTCCATGATTGCGTTTTTTCATCGCAATGCGAATTCGCAGCCGCATCGTGGTCTCTCAGCCAATCAGCACTCGAATCGCAGCATCGCATGACGTCACGCGAATCGTCGCTGAAAGTAGAGCCAACTTCAATAACCAACGCAGCGATTTTCTATCGCAGCGTTGTGCGCATGCGCGGTTACTGCTGAACCCCCTCTGGACAAATGGGGGAGTCGGAAATACATGACGCGACGGCGAAATCATTGCGACCATGGAAGACGGTGACTGAAAAATCGTGCCGCAAAGTAACATTGCGGCGAAAACATCGCAATGATGGAAGGCGGGCTTAAGATTGGGGACAATGTTGGTCGAAATGACTTGTAAAAATTTCAAATTGATCGGACCAACCAATCTAAAGATATTTTTTTAAAATTTGAACCAATCGCAGGATCCATTTGAAAAACGATCCCGGAGACCGCATAGATTACGTTAGTATGTTTTCAAAATTTCAGATTGATTTGTTGTGTGGTTTGACCTGGGCAGTGCAGGCAAAAAAAACAACAGAAAGTGCCATAAGAGTACCGGGGTGCACTCGCTCAATTAAATACAGTCTTGTATAATGTCCTGTAACTTGGAACTCCGTCTTATAATGAGGTTCAACTTTCAATTTATTTTATTGTCTTCAGAGAATGAAATCAACTTCAACGCAGGAGGTATACGAAAATCATTTCGATTTTTGTGTCTAACTTTTAAAAAAGTGCGAGTTGTTATTGTTTTACTTTTTTGCATATAGGGTGTCCATCAGACTACCAGAAAAATGCTTTTTGTTCAAGTCTTGTACCTAATCAGATTAGATCTTTATTCTTTATTATTAGCCGAAAAATTAGGTGATTTATTGATTTTACTTGTCATCCATAAGATAACATGTGAGAGGCAGCTCATTTTATCTCGGACACTAGACACAAGAAGAGACTTTCAGACAGACTTTCAGAGATTGTGTGTGGCATGATTGTCATACATGACAATCTGTTTGTGTACTTATACACAAATGTGTATAAGTACACATTCAGTTATGAAGATCTGAGACCATGTCTCCATTAAACATACACCTTAAACATACACATAAGTTCCATATTTTAACTAGGTAACACGTGTTTTCTATTCTTCTTTTCAGATTTGGCATACTCCTAACAACAAGAGAAGTGTTTTTAACAAACTTTTATCATCATTTCGACCTTTTTCCATGAACCAGCATGAATTTATTCGTAAACTCTTGGCTGTTGAATTTTGTAAGACCACGAATTATAGATGCTTTGATTGGAAACCTGAAGTAAGTATTATTAATTGTTTGCTCTTTTCTCTTATGCATTCATTGACTCACTACATTTACTAACTATGTATTGATTTTGATTTAGCAAATAGGGGACCAATACTTCAATTCGGTTACCCATCCTGATGGCTTAATGCTCATGTACATGAACATTATGCAAGTCTCAGAGGACCTGGCCAATGAAATGTTGGAGAACCTTGAAGCAGGTATAATATAAAAGCAGTTGACGCCATATTTAATAGGCCGCCATCTTGAACCTGCACGCTCGAATCAAATGCCCTCTCTTCCAGAAATGTTAAGGAGGGTCCAATTGAGATATTTGCAAGAGCTGTAAGCTTTATTACAAAATGCATAGTTTAAGTGCTTAAAGCCCCAGTACGACTTCCTAAGGTATGTGTTTCAATGGATGGTAGTTGGTGTCGGAAGAGTTGAGGCGTCAAAAAAAATGTTGTTTTCGGCCCATGAGCAGAATTTCACCCCTTCTTAGTTTCCGGTCACGGATGGGGCACTGACGTCAGTGCGAGGGATTGCTCGGCGTCAAGACAGCAGGATGCAGCGCGTTGACTGTCTTCAGTTGATTTGTGTGGTTTCATGAATATGGGTGTATTTCAGGTGATATGTATTATTTTATGATAGGAAGGCAGGAGAGTAGCAAGCATTTATTTATTAAATAACTAGTGGGTATTTCATTATTATAGACAATTGAAATAGTGATTATAAAAGCGTTTACATTAGTGACTATAACAGTGAATAAATAGAAGGGAATAATGTACGTTTTAGTTTAAATTTTTTACTTCGTGTGAAATACCGTAACAATGGTTGAAGAATGCTGTGTATATAAATGTAACAGTTACAATACTCTAAAATGTGTAGGCGCGGGTGGAAATAAACTCTCTTTTCATCGGTTTCCCAGTCAGTCATCAGCAGACAGATATAAACAGTGGCTTCATAACATAAACAGAGACAACTTTACTCCTACTTAATCATCACTAGTTTGTTCAAACCACTTTACAGAGACTGATTATGACATTGCAAATAGATTAAAGTGCGAATTACTTCCATGTGCGAATGTGCGAATTACTGAATGCATCGCCGAAATCTGTCTGGAAATCAGATTGTAGGTATCTAAGAAACCACCGCCAAGTGGACGAGTTTGGAATAATTATCGGTAAAAATTTCTTGGTAAACCACGGTAAAACCAGGGACATTTGACTTATTTGAGATTTGACTTGTCATGTGTCGGCATAGAGTTAGTAGTTGCTTCAGCGTAAGAGCACGCGGCCGGCCGTGGGCTGGCTTGCAGGGCGGTCCCTCGCACTGACGTCACTGCTCCATGCGTTGCGGGCTTGCGTTCAGTGTGTGGCGGGTTGCGGCAAGAGTTTAATTGTCACATTGTGAGCGTTGTGATTGTCGGATCTATTTTATTTTTTGGAATATTGGATAAAATCATTCTTGTCACATTATTATGTAGAAGCTGAAGCAACCTGGCCAAGGCCTTTAAGGTGCTGCAAGCGCGAGCGATTTTGCTGCCTTTTGTAGACACTTTTTGCGATACGATTGGAGACGAAATGGGTAGACCAAATTATTTGAAATTTTAACCATGATTAGATAAAAGACAAACTTAGGATTATCCCTTGGTACATTTTTAATTTTTTGTTTCGTTAATTAGTAATAATTAGTGGATTTTTTGTGAAAAATTAGTTATTTTCTTGTCTCCCTGGCGGCCGTATAAAATTAAATTTCAAAAATGTGCCAAGTGATAACCCTAAGTTTGTCTTTCATCTAAACATGATTAAAATTTGAGATCAATTGGTTAACGGGTTTGGTCTCCAATCGTATCGCAAATTTCTAAGTTTTGTGCGGTTTTGTTGAATAACCGGCGCCTAATTAACGATGTAATAATGAAAAATGAAAAAATGCTACTAATATCCAATCAGACTGATCATGTGAACATCCTGTAAAAGTTACACTCACTTATGAAACAATTTTTCTCTCTCAATTTTCTAAAACGGCCGAGCGCTAGTATCACCTTAACTACCGGACTACTATGCTAAAATAGAAAAGTGCATCTGTGTACCTACATGAATAGTATAGAAGTATAGGCCAGCAATAAAATATACCTGCTTTCCTATATCTACATTGCTCTAAAAAAACAATGCACCAAGTATTTTTAAATTTCTATAGTCATTTTTTTATTTTGCCCATTTTTTTATTAATATACTTTTCAGTGCTGACTGTTTAGATTTATTTTATTTCGTTTAGTTGAAGAGACTTGGCTGGTATTTTACACTTAGTATTTTTATGGGGATTTCATGTCTCTTTTAGTTTATGTCAATTTTCTATGGTTACTAAGAAAAGTTGATCTTGGTACTAAATTACAATTATAAATTAAATTACGTAATGCTTTACTTGATATTCCATGAAGAATAACAAAGGTTTCGTTCCAATCGGTCAACCTGTTTTCAAGATAGTTTAGTTTATTTTCCTTTACACAAGGTACATAAATATTAAATAGTTAATACACAAGCAGTGACCCATAGGCTTTATGCCTTGTTTGCGTATTAGGAAATATTTACAATATTAATAGTATTGTATATTAATGGTATAGTATTGAGGGTGTTAGTATTGTAAGGTTATTTTACCTAGTTTATTTTCTGAAGAGACTGCAATTCAGGTATACCTGTATATTTTCAGATTTAAGTTTGAAAGTTCGAACTAGACAATATCCATTCACTGAAAATGATTATGACATCTACGATTGGGAGTGGATAAGATGCAATTCCCACAACTCTGATTTGAGTGACTCGGATGATGACTACAATTTTGTCACAGGACCTGGTACGTATACACCAGCCTATGGGGTTGTAAATGAGATCAGTATTATGATATGGCACATAGTACACATAATTATGTTTCAAATGAAAGGCATGTACCTGCTTTCACCAGGCTACGTTTCACCAAGATTCTAAACCCGGGTTAGAGATTCTAAACCAGGTTTACCGCCTCTAACCCGGGTTTAGAATCTTGGTGAAACGCAGCCTTAATATTTCACAAATTTTATGTGAGAATTAATTATATTTTTCTTACAGTTTCCAAGAGACCGAAGTCTAGTGGTCCTCATAATAACAACTTCTTGGGTGTGGATACGAAGGTATCCGAAGAGGTCAAAATTCCTGAGGAAACTCTCCATGTACGAAACACCTTAGACATTTCTGGAAGTGGTATGTTTTCCTTCTACAATTTTCAAAAATTAAGTAAACGAAACCCTCCCCCAAACCACACTCACCAGGCGCCGAAGTGCCGACAAGTGAATTTTTCACTTCATCGATGACTATCGGAAAAAGTGTTGTCTGCAAAGTTCCACAGGAGGCGGGAGAATCCATTCTTACCAAGCGATGGACTCATTTTATTAGTTTTTTTTGTGTGGGCTTAACGTCACACTGTTCTGCAGCTAGGCTAATAGCGACGGATGAATGATTATGATGATGATTGGGAGATGATGGTGAAGAGTAGGGAAGGATGGAAGGAGGCAGTCGTAGCCTATTAGTTGGGTACCTTCTCAGCAATTGCCGGTCGACTGAGGGAAAACCACGAAAAAACCCCAGTCAGGAAGGACGGCCGCGGGAATCGAACTCGGGCCTCCTGAACACAAGTTCAGAGCGTTAACCACTCACCCAACTGTTCCGTTTATTAGTATTATTATAATGTATTATATATTTTTTTATTTGTTGCTACGCTTCCCTTTAATTTTTTCTGTAAAAATGAGTGTAGTGTACAGTAAATAATATCTGATGATGCCCATATCTGATTACTATACTGATCCACGGGAAGGTAATACATTTACAAAACAATACTATATATTTTGCAGTCTAAAGGTACGTTTACAGTTCGACGCTCGAGCGCTCTGGCGTTAGGCGTTTACACTGCCGCGTTGAAACTTCAAGGGCAAGCGTCGCGAGTGCATCTGACAGGTTGTAAAAATGGCGGTGTATGATATACGTAGATACCATATGGAAATGTTTGAAGAGGAAAAGAGATTTTGCTGCCTTGCTGTTATTGCGGGAGAGAGAATTTGAGATATCACGGCCAAAACTCGGATACTGCATGTTCGGATTGTCCTAAACAAGGCCATGACTCGGTAAAGTAGGCGGAACCAACGCTGGCATTCAAGGTCAACGACGGAAAAGATGAACCAAGTTTATCTCGAGCGTGCCTGCGCTGGGTGCTCTGGCGCACGAGCGTTCGCCCTCCTGATTGGCAAACGTAGAGCGCTGAGCGTCGAACGCCGAACTGTAAACGTACCTTTAAATGTGTCCCGTACATGATCTAAAAGTTACATTGTCTAAGAAAAATGAAATTACTCTATTTTGCAGGTGAGCAAGAACAAAGCCTTGCCAGAGGCAGCTTCGTTCAAGCTGCAGTAGGTGAGATGGACCACATTGCCTCACCTTTACCACTTAATGCCACTGTACGTCATCCAGCTGCCCTGCCAAACGGTTTGTTGTATGACCATGAATATTACCTCAACAATAATATTGGCAGAAACTTCTTGGTTGCCCTGTATGGTAATACCCAACTTTTTTATGAGGACTATAGGCTGCTGTCTTTAAATGAATGCTTAAATAGTTTCTTAATAGACAGTTGCGCAGCAGCCCTTAAGTCTCTGTATCCTCAGGATTCTATGATGTATGTTTCAATTCAGATAACTGCTTTCATTTTTTCCTACACTAAATCTCTATGTTCAACTTTTACAATGTTCAAAAAGAAGATTTCACACTTTCATAACATCTTGATGCCATACAATGCTGATGGAAACCACTGGTGTCTGGTCCGCGCCGAGATGCAATCAAAGACTTTGTATCACTATGATTCACTTCCATCTCCACATAGACCAGGAAAATGTCTATCAAAGTTCACTGCATTTTTGGAAGAACGAAACAAGTACAACGGGCTGGACTGCATTGATGCCACCGGTTGGAAAGTTGAAGTTTGGAATGTTGCTAAGCAAGTGGGCATTGTTGATTGTGGTGTGCATGTTCTATATTTTATGAAGTGTATACTTAGTCAGAAACGTATTTCTTCGTTCAATACTGCCGTCTTCCGTAAAGAACTAGCATGTATGTGTCTAAGCCAATCCGACTCTGTAGTGAATGTGTGTTTGTACTGTGGGAGAAAAGGCCATACCGAGTGGATTTGTTGTGACATGTGCTCTAGATGGGTTCACTACAATTGTATAGGAACCAAGGACATTGCTTATGAGGCATTTCATTTGGTCGAATTCACATGTGAATTGTGTAAAAACTAAAAGCAGTAAGATTACTTACTGATCTCTAGCAAGTCTTCCAGACAACTATAGCAATATGTAATAGGGAAGTCTCGTGAAATTTTATTCTAGTAAATTCTATTCATCAACACAAATAATAATGACAAAAACACTTATCAGCTGTGAATTCTAATATTTTCATTCAAAAAGTCAAGAAATAAATATTATTCTGAAATCTAATCGTCACAAGACTTTTCTATTATGTGGATTAAGATTATGCTCGCAGTATTTAATTCACTGAATATTTATGTTCTGTTTGTTTCTGTTTGAGGTTGTTGCAAACTATTTTTCTGTATAATAATTCACTGGTATCAAGTGATTTGTACTTTTCACCATGGTTCTGTGATCATCTTTATCATGTGCCAGTAATGATTACCAAAGCTCAGTGGTTAATTTGTATTAGAAAAGGTGGGTAAGCCCAAGATCTCTCGAGTAACCATATATTCTACCCTATCTTGGGGTAAGTAAGCCCACCCCACAATTGTCATGGGAAACGCATTACCGTACGGAATAAATGGGGGTGGCTGGGGGATGGCCCCCCAGAAGAACGCAGGTCCGGGGCGTGCAGCCCTGGAAAAATTTTGAAATTCTGGAATGAATTTGGTGCGTTTCTGCGCTTTTTGTAAAATGTTTGAACCAATTTTTATCTCTACGAAAAATAAGTTTGTAGAGGACGACCAAATATGTTTTATTTAAAGTGTTATTAATAATAAATAGAATATTTACATAAAAAGGTGCGTAAGCCCGGCTTACCCCCCAAAAAAGGTGGGTAAGCCGGGCTTACACCCAAATTAAAGTAGTACCACCAATAGTCCACGTAATTCAAGACAGTAACTCACAAATTAAATTACAAATCAATTAATCAAATATTTTACAACTATAATTTGCATTGTTGATGAATATCATAAGATTACTTTGTAGAAATACGATATTTTATAAAGAATTTACAATTATTTTAATTAATTTCATTCAGTACGAATTAATTGATTTGATTTTAAGCAGTTTCTAGCAGAAATTGTCTAAATTAGTGTATTATTCTTGATTAACTCTTTATTTAATCCCGTACCCCCACATTTTTTTACTGCTAAAATATTGAAAAAAATTCGGTCTTTAAAATGAAATCATTATTTTTACTTTGTATTTATATTACGATTTCTACAGAAGATATAAGTGAAATTTTGAAGCGTCACCATGTTATCTTATGGGAAATTTCACAATTTCCTTTTAAGATATCTCTTAAATTAATCCCATGGGCCATGACATTATGTTTTTCTTTTCGTATTTGCAAATGGTATTGCTTGAGATATTTGAGGAAAATTTGAAGCATTTTTATTTAACACGGACTAATGGTGGAAGTACTTTAAGCACTGCCAAAGCTATTAGTATTTTCATATGGTTATTGCAAACTATTTTTGTGTATTTTTGTAATAATCCATGGGTGCCAAGCAAACTTCTCAGAAAGTTGTGTGATCTCTACAAGGAAAAGCACTGCCTTCGCTTGAACTGTGAATAATGGCTTGATGCTCTACAGACCTAGCAGAAAGGTTCTGTGGTCGTCTTATAACCAGTAATGATAATTGTACCAGCTATTAGTATTTGATTTCGTTGTGGTTATTGCAAACTATTTTTCTACTATCAGCAAACTATCATCTAGGTACCAGTCAGTAGGTACCTAATGATAATTGTCCAATGCCATTAGCTATGGTTATTGCAAACGATTTTTGTGTAATTGTACTTGCAGAAAGGTTCCCTGGAGTACTCGAGGAAGGTTCTGTGATCATCTATATCATGTACTAGTAATGATAATTGTATGTACCAGCTAGGTATTAGTATTTTATTTCGTTATGGTTATTGCAAACTATTTTTGTGTAATTTTACTTGCAGAAAGGTTCTGTGTTCATTTACCAGTAATGATTGCCCAATGCCATTAGTTTAGTATTTTTCTATCGTTATTGCAAACTATTTTTGTGAAATTGTACTTGCAGAAAGGTTCTGTTATCATTTATATCATGTACCAGTAATGATAATTGTACCAGCTATTAGTATTTTATTTCGTTATGGTTATTGCAAACTATTTTTGTGTAATTTTACTTGCAGAAAGGTTCTGTGATCATCTACCAGTAATGATAATTGCCCAATGCCATTAGTATTTTGCTATGGTTATTGCAAACTATTTTTGTGTAATTGTACTTGCAGATAGGTTCTGTGAACATCTTATCATGTACCAGTAATGATAATTGTCCAAAGCTATTTGTAATATATTTGTGTGTATAATAATTCACTTGTGCCAAGCGATTTGTACTTAGCAGAATGGTTCTGTGATCATATGTATCATGTACCTATAGATACCAATAATGATAATAATTAAAGGTATTTGTATTTCGATAATTTTTCTATCAACAGACAATGTGATCATGCAAATATTTATGATTATAGTGCCTTTTTTGTACAAATATAAAATTCCTTGCAATTATACACTTAGTTTGTGAACAGACCGACTTCTTAATAATAAATTTAAAATTGTGTGTCCGAAAAAAACATCTATCGGCACATCATTTAACCAGTGGTCTGCTATGTTTCAGTTAGTCATTGTGCTCTGATGTTTTTTTTTACTGATTGGTTGCTCCTTTAGTGTACCTACCTACATTTGACGGAGTTTCTTTATAGTGCTCCAGCCTGGATTTAATTATGTAGTGCCTTAATTGTACAAATATAAAATTCCTTGCAATTATATAACAGACCAACAGACCAACTCTGTTGGTGAACAGACCAACTTGTAAATAATACATATTTTAAAAATTGTGTGTCCGAAAAAAAATTTGGTATGTTTCGCAGTTAGTCATTAAACTCTGTTTTCTTGTTTTTTTTTCTTATTTGGTTGATAATTTATGTTAGCAATTTATGTGAATGTTAGGATTCAGTGTGTTATGATTATGAAGTAAGGTTGCTCTTTTAAAAGTATCTACTTGATGAATTTTCATTGTTGTGCTCCAGTCTGGAATGTACGGAATTATGTAGTGCCTTATTGTGTGAAAATTCAATTCCTTTCAACATGACAACTCCATAAACTGACGAACTTGTTAATAATAAATTTAAAAATGTGGCCGAAAATAAAATGTCTGTCAGCACATCAATAATATAATGATATACTATTAGTATTTGTATTACTTGCACTATCTCCAAATTTTACTTTTAGAATATCTCTGTTACCTAACCCATGCCTAACCATACTTCCTACACTATTTTTAATGACGTCACACATAGTTTAAAAAACATTCTTCATAAAATTCGTAATAACAATCTGAAAGTAGTTGTGCGAAATAAAAGTAATTGCCTTTAATTACGCTTGAATCTATATATTTTTTTTAATCAATGTAGCCTCTCTTGGCACTCAAGATATTATGTAGCACCTAATATTTCTACTGTTGTTAATTGTTGTCATTGTCAATTGCATATTATGTAATTCCATCACCAGCTACCGGAAATTTATTTCCGAAGCTGTGTAAAATTAAATAGTAATAAATAATTAATAGAATTGCAACTCTTAATTCAAATAAACGATGAAACCCTTGGACGTTTTAAACAAGAATCTTGCCGCTCTTTTTATTTAATTTCCGGTTTGACAAATTTTGGACTTCACACGGTGTTTGCAACCGTGTATTGACGTCACCGTCTTATAGTGACGTCACACGGCTTTTCCAAACACCGGGGGAATAGAACTCCATCTTATTCACACGGCTAAAAAGACCGTGCTGTGACGTCACACGGCGTTTTAAACAACCGTGTGAATAGTACTGTATTCTATACGCACGGTTAAGAAAAACCGTGTGGCTTCAAAAAACCGTGGGAATAGACCCGGCCGTTGTTGACCTGTTGACTGTCTACTTACCTTGAGAACTTTGCAGAACTTTAGATAAAGTTACATTCTACTAATAAATTAGTATGTTATCAAAAGAACAGGAGGCTCTAAGAGCTAAAATACAAGGAGCATTACACTCCAACAATTATACATGTGAACAAATGTAAGAATTCCTATTTCAGTAGGTAGTAACCTAACAATTGCGTAGCACATAACCTAACAAAGTACTGTCTTCGAAAGAGACAGGCAACTTGACACGGACAGGTCAACTTGACAGGTCATATCTACGAGTCATATCTATCTTGCACTTTTTATGTTATATATTATTTTGATTTGAATAAAGGGAGGTCATGAGGACCCAGTGGCCACATATCCAGGGGGTCGATTCTTGAGAATACAGTTTTTGAAACCTTTTCCGTTTACATTTTTTTAAACTTGAAAACGTTGAATGCTGAGGTCTAGCTGTCAACTTTTTCAACGTTTGAACAATGAAAACGTGAAAGCTCAAGAATTGACCTCCTGGGGGGTCTGGTATGATCGGGAAGGTTAGTAGAGAATTTCGACGAACTGGGGAGGGTTTGGGTCGGTGCAACCTGATTTCAGGGGGATGTCCACCTCGAAGGAGGAGGCCGACCTGAGGAAGATGTCATAATCTATTGGGTGGGTGCGGGAGGCGTCAATTATGGGACTCTGTGTTATATAAATCACTGGTAATTAATTAAAACAATTTTTTAGCTTGCTGGAAGTTTCCAAAATCAAGGAATTGACCAAGAATAATGGTCCTTTACATACGGCATCTATTAAGGTATGTAAACTCACTCTTTGATTATATTGAATTTAATGAACTGAACTCAAATGGCAATTCAATTACCTAACTCACTTCCGCTAATGAAAACTCAATGACATTTGAACAATGTTTGAACGTTGATTCACTGTTTGAACTGAAGTATTATATTAAACAGTGTTTTTGGAACAAAGTTTTTTCTTTTTTATATTAAGATCCTGTTTGGTATATTTTCTGTTGTAACTTAGTATCAGTAGTACCCAGATACAAATTGATTGTTATTTATTTTGTCTGAACATTTTACTTTTAGGCAGCCAAATCAACGGAAGAGTTGGGTAATTCTGGGAACCAGTCTCCTGTGGAAACCTCTTCAGTGGAAGAATTGTAATTGATTGACTGCATTTCCATGTTATTTAAATGTATTAATAATTAACATAACTAGTAACTTGTATACTTAAAATAATTATTCTTGTCGTAATGTAACAACTTTTATTTATAATGCAATAATAATTAATACAAAACATATCCTACACCACTGTAACATTTCCACAATCACAATAAATTTTATACAAATTTGTAAAATCTGATTAAATCATTTCCCACCAAGCACCTTGAATTACGTAAAGTACAGTATCCTTTACAATTTGGATTCCGTGAGCCATGCAAAGTTCTGTGGTTTGCGATCGGCGGAGGGATTGATCATGACGTTGATGATGCTTGGTCGATCCTTGACCTGCAGAACAAAGTAGGTACATATTACTAACAGGGGTGCAGGAGAACCATACATTTTCTTCAGTATATTACCTACCAGTAAAATTCGTAAGGTATTATTAAAAAATTATCAAAATACAAAACTATTAAAGTTTATAAAATTACAGGTCAGGAAGGTGATTCCTCTACACATTTTTCACTCTCTTATACATTTTTTTAATAGAGTAGCAACCATTGTTATAGATGTTAACATTGGCAAAGAGACTATAAATTTACAGGAATTAGTAATTACTCCCCAGATAGTTACTTTCTACTCGTATTTTCCTTTTGGTTCGCTTTTGCCAATGGCTATAATTTTACAAATGAAATCTGCCCTATGGAGTTTTGCCTCCTAAAGTGAAAAAAGCTCTCCCCAATGTAAACTTCAACAATTTATCACAAGCGAAAACACGCCGCATGTATTACACGTTATTTTTGTTTTCGGCACTCGACTGTGCAACCTCTAGGCTAGGCACAACAGCAGACGCTTTGGTACTTAATCATTATTTAATATTTACCAATAAACACGTCTTAATTGCTTCCTGAACCTGAGGGATTGTCCGACAGAAGTGGCCTTTCTCGTCGACCAGCTGCATCATGTTCTCGTAGTGAGTGTCGACATTCAGCGACGACGGAGGAGTTCTGGAGGAAACATGCACAAATTAATTACTCAAATAAGACATTGGTATCAAATATTAGAAATCTAATGCATTACATTTACCTACATATTTAGACTATTCAATATAACATTTAGTAAATGGCACAACCTATAGTACCTAAGTATATAGATTAGATAAGGTGGTTTACTTGATGTCAATGATGTTCATCACCAGATACATAGGCGTGCGCAGGAGAAATCATTAGGGGGGGCCAAAATGGGCGCCGGCAGAATTAATGACAGGGGGGGGGAAAGACCAAGGAAAAAAATTGCCACGGGTGAAAGGGGGCGTTTTTTGGTTTTTGGCACTTTGAAATCAATTTTGAGACGTTCTGAGGAGCATTTTCTTTACAAATTCAATAGTTTTTAGTGTTGGCACTTCAAAATGAATTTGAGACGTTTTAAGGTGCATTTTGTTCCCAAAATGTTATTTTTTCACGACATATAAATAATAGATATGAAAATAAGGTCATACATATAAGAGCAATTTTGAGGCATATTGAAAAAAAAATAGAGGAAAAACCTCGAAATTCATGAAAACGTGTTTTTGGATGGTACTTTACAGGCATTGTTTTCCAAAATATTGTGTTTTTGATCAACCTCCAGTAATTTGAGCAACTCTAGTCTGCCCCGCAGGGAGATTTTTTATTTAAACCATTTTAAAACAAAATTTTGACACTCTGAGGACCACATTTTATAATTTTTTAGTTGAGGCTGACCTATTAGGGGGGGGCCAAGGCCCCCCCGGCCCCCCCCTGTGCGCACGCCTATGACCAGATAGCCTGATGACCGAAACAAGATTAAATTGAGGGATATTAACTAATAAATAAGCACACTGACTGAAACTAATACTAAACGTTGGGGAAATTATGTGAGCTTCCTATATTTTATTTATTTCGAGCATACATTCTGCGCTACCGCAGAGCGGTTTGCAATAATTCCGAGCGAATTCTGAATTCAGTGAACATTCTGTCTGGCCATGCATCCGTTGGCAGCCTCCGAGGACACGACTTTTTAGCATTTCAAGTGAAAGGACAAGTCCAAGCTGTCAAGCAAGATTTATTATTAGGTAGTTAAAAATTCCTGGCAGAGTTAAACAGAAACAGACTTACACTTGAGTTGTTACGCCTGAGCTCTGGATATCAGTGAAAGTCTCTTTGTCAAAGCCACCGTAAATACCATTGTTATTTACAATGACAATAATGACGGGCAATTTATGTCTGAAACAAAGTGATAAGTTAAAATACCATATTAGCTATTTTATTGGGCTGGTTCTGTGAAGAAGTTGAGTGGTACCTAAACAGAGTTTCGATTTCCATCCCGGAGAAGCCAAACGCTGAATCTCCTTCAACACAAATTACTCGTTTTTCTGGAGCATGTTGTCGACACCAGAGGGCAGCAGCAGTGGCAAAACCCAGGCCAACACCCATTGTACCAAATGTGCCTGAAACACAGCATTATGTAAATATGACTGCCGGTGATTGGCTATGAAGTCTAGGACTCTGAAGAAAGATGTTAATACCTGCGTCAAGACGGTGCCGAGGAAAGTTGTTGAGCAGCATTGTGCGACCAATGTCCATTGTGTTCGCTCCTTCACTCACGATTATGCAGTCTGAAAACAAGCATACATTGTGTTTACAGTGCACTATTTTTCAAAAATCAACATTGCAGTTAAATCCAATATTAACCTTTTGGAATGAGTTCTTGAATATGATGGAATACAGCATAGTAATTCAATGGTGTTGAAAGATTCAGCGACATTTTCTGGGAAGAAAGCATTTTTACACAATTTAATGAATGACCATAAATTATCTCTAGCAACATAAATACATCAAAATTTTAAATAATAACTGACCATAATTTGAAAATACCTACATAAGTAATAGGTAGTATTTAAAATAGAAATGATATTACTTCAATAGTACTCAGAAGGAGATCGTGTTTGTATTGACACTGAGGGTAGTTCAATTAGGTAATATTATTTGTGTTCAATAATTATTCTAAAAATATCAGTTGATGAATCCAAATTCCAATACAGACAATAAATTAAATTTGGACTCATATTAGCACTATAGATTTGAGCAACACAATGATCTGTTGATCAAAATTAATCCTAAAGTGAATAAGCTTTAGAACCTACTATGTTCTTTATTAAATTTCCTTCTCCAACAGCAGTGCTATAATACTAATACGTACTGCAACTGTGTCTTTGTTCTTGGCACACTTCTCCTTGAGCTGCTGCCACCAGGGACTGTTCAGAGAGTGATTGTAACGTCGTTGGAACAACGCTTGAGACAGCTGTTTCGCAAACACACCGATGTCGGCTTGAATAGCCACTTTGGACGGAACGCTGTTGTGGAACTCCTCTGGACAAATGTCAACCTAAAATTTAATAGATGCGGTTTTAGAAATATTTACATCAACCTAGTTTTTAAAACAATGCAGCATCTCAAAACTAAACAAAGGCTTCACAATTGCACACAAACACACACAGTTATATATATTACATTAATAATTGAACACAGAATATTAACATATTAGAATATTAGACAAAATGACAATTGAAGATTGGCAGGTGTCGCAGTTTGCCGCCTGATGGTTTCCAAAACCTGATTTACAAGTAAACAAATAAATAAATGTGGACAAAATTTATTTTAACATTGCAACAATTGATTTCAAGAAATTTGAGAATTTAGTTGAGGTTTTGCCACAAGCAACACATTCACAACCAATCTGATAAGAATGATCAATATGAAGTTCATGAGTACAATGCAAATGACTTGATAAAGTAGATAATCCTAACCTGTATAACATTAACATTGGGGTCAAATCGTGGGGCTCGACCGAAGTGCAGCATCCAATTGAGACGCGCGCCCAGCAACACGACGGTGTCTGCGTATTGCAACGCAGTGGTGCGAGCCGGAGAGACGCAATGGACGTCTGTGTCGGGCACAACTCCTTTACCCATGGGCGTGGGCAGGAACGGCAGAGTGCTGGTCTTGATGAGGTTGCGTATCTCAACCTCCGCTCCTGCGTAAGCAGCACCTGCATTCCAAAGACAATTAGAGACAACTATTTGTGTCTAACATCGCAGTTAAAAATTTCCCAATCCCTAACATACAAAACTTGCACTTCCACACCTAAATGGAGAGCATTGCTACATTTTTAAAAATGTATTGCAGTAACACTAGCACTAACATTAAAATAGTTATCTAATTGATAAGCATAATATCCATCCCAGACACTTGAGCTAATCTACCAATACAAAGAAATTATATCGTCATTTAGTCTAAAAATGAGATTTACTTGGCCCCCAGAAGATAACATGAGGAACAACTAATATTTAAGTTGATATCTGCAGAAGGAATTGTGCATCAATGACTTTATTATCAATATGTCCACCAAAATTATGGAAATCTGCATGTGTATGATAGCACGATATGATGGTACGATATGGTACCATCAGTGGTGTAGTCCTAATATTTTTTTGGGTATACGTTACCATGGGCGACCGCAGGATTTCTGTCAGGGGAGGGGGGGCAAGGCAAGGAAAACAATTTTCCTCAGAATAAGTGGGAGAGGGGGGGGGGGGGGGGGGGGAAAGCACGCATCCAGCCCCGCAGGGCATATTTTGGTTTAATTATACACTTTGAAATCAATTTTAAGACGTTATGAGGCCTATTTTGTTAAAATATTAAATATTTTTTATAATTTGACACTTTGGGGTGGTGGAGGGCATGACACCACCTTGCCCCGCAGGGCGATTTTTGGTTTTTTGACACTGTGAAATTAACATTTTTTAGTTTTTTGCTTACGAAATGAAACTAGACGTAAAACACCACAAAATTTTAAGTATTCCTGGCATCTTCACTATTCAGCAAAACATTTTTTTAGGTATACGGCATATTCCCGCATATACCCCTTCTAAGTTTTTGGGACTACACCACTGCGTACCATAACAATTAAATCTCAATCATTTTTAGAAGAAGTGTGTAATTTCATGAGTGACTCAAATGTGAGTCTATGAGAAAGTCTTGTATTGGCTGCGGTTGTGCTGTGTACCTTTTCCAACAATGATCAATGGCCTCTTGGCAGCGACAAGCAGACTGGCGGCCTCTTGCACACTCTTGGGATCGGGATAAGCCAGGGGCGGCTGTGGGCTGCAGGTCACCACGGCGACTCGCTCCTCGGGAATGCGTTGAAGAAGAATGTTACCAGGGAAGTCCAAGTAGCAAGCCCCTGCAATGTCACGAACATCAATTAGTATGGCTTGTGACAGCGTCAACAGCGCTGTACACTGCACATAGGTGCTAGGTGAGCTCCGATTCCAATGGTAATAAAGAGTATCGATTGTCAAGGAACCCTACTAGAAGCAGCAGCTTTGATACGTTTTGTTCAAATGCCATTCTTATTTTGGCCAAGTGTACCTCGTACAATCTTTATCTACAAAATTAATGTGGTCTCATACAGGAAATCATTCAAGTGCAGAATGACATGCCCTAAGTGTAATCCTCGGAGAAGAATTGAACTAATACTTCCGAAGTAAGTTGAATCTTTTATTTGCACCCCACCTCTCAATACCCAAGCAAGATATTCAAGGACACACCTGGTCTGCCATATGTGGCGTATCTCACAGCCTTCTCTACGTGAAGTGGAATGAGCGCCGGACTCGGTGGCCGAGCGCTGTACTTGCAGTAGGGCCTGCTGTACTCGACTTGTGGACATTCTTGGAACCCTCCCAGGCCTTCATGGTCTTGTGAGCATGAGCCACCGATGACAATCAGCGGCCTGCAGTCAACACAAAGCATCACACAACCGAACATCTAGATCATCTTTCCCAAACTCATCATAACTTTTGAATCAAACTTTTGAACTTTTGAGCCATGAGTTCCATGGCTTAACAAAATGAACAAACTAAATTAGAGATCTATGAGAAGGTTGTAATGAATGAGAGAACAGTCACCTCACATTATCAGACTGCTGTACATAAAAATGTGTTGACAATTGAACTGAGTAAAATATTAACATTACCTACAAATACGAATGAGATTGTACCTCCTTCGTATCATTATCATAGGACTGATCATTATCATTATCTAGGACGCATGAAACCAAGTAGCACTTGCCAGCAGTTGACCTGAGCGTTAGCCATGCCACCAATGACATGCAGCAATCCCGGGCCCGAGACCACGAGACACACGGCAGGCTTTCGAGTCATGTATCCGATGGCCTGAGCCGCGTAGCACGCAGCTTGCTCATTCCGCATGCCCACGTAGTGAAGACCAGCCTGTTGCATTGCCATGCTCAGCTCGATCACCGGAATCCCCACGATGCCGAACACATATTCCACACCCTGAGCAAGTGCAGAAACAAAACAAGACACAAGTTATCAAGTGCTTCTGTCAATCGATTGCCATTGATGCAACAGAATATGTAGGTATAGGTACTAAAATTAGTGAAGCGGAACAAAGTTTAATTCAGTTGTTTTATTTCCGTTTTCAACAAATACAAGATATACTACTACCTAGGTCTTTACCTGTTCTTTTAAAGATTGTGCCAGAATTTGGTTTCCATCAATATCGTCACCCATTGCACTGTGATTGTGATGTCAGACACACTTGTTGCTTGCAGCAAGGTTGGAGGTTAGAACGCTGTTATAAATCTATGCAGAACAGAATGAGTTAGCATTCCTGAATCTTATCTTCAGTTCAAAGATCCTGATATTTTACTTTCAATTGCCACTTCACTTCATATCATCAACAAACAAGAACACATAGGATGCATTACACTACTCAAACTCAAATTTACTATCTTAAAATGAAACAGACAGTGACAGTTAGAAGTGGAATTTCGAAATTAGAAGTGTCGAATTTAGAAGTCAATAAAACTGTAAGTTTTTAATTGTATACGTAGTTATTGAAAATCAGTTGTAAGTAATGACCAGAGCTGCCCCTGCTTACACACCGTGCGTTTACCTGATAACGTAACACCGTAACACTTACACAATCCATGACCTTGTGGCGGTGGCGGACGGACGGAATTGTTGTGACGTCAAACCAAAACGACCTTGCGTGACGTAATGGGGTTGTTCACGCAAAACTATTGTAGATGGCGCTGCTGTTCTAATCGTCCGGGAGAGAGCCAATCAAAATGCATCTAGCGGAATGGAAGGTTTTTAAACTTTGGCGGGAGTTTGATTCAGAGTTCTTGGATTCAGAAACCAACCAATCAGAGAGAGGCACCTCCAATGCCGCTAGCGCTGCGAGTGAGAGCAAATGGCAGTGAACAACCCCATTAAAAGGCACCTTGTTGGAGGTAGGGGCATAGGCGTGCGCGCGGGGGGAGGCCGGGGGGGCCTTGGCCCCCCCTAATGGATCAGTCTCAACTAAAAAATTATAAAATGTGGTCATCATAGTGTAAAATTTTTGTTTTAAAAGGGTTAAAATAAAAAAATGTCCCTGCGGGGCACACTGGAGTTGCTCAAATCACTGGAATGAAGTACTAGGTTGATCCAAAACACAATAGTATTTTTAAGAAAATACCACGAAAACAATGCCTAAGTACCTTCCAGAAACATGGTTTTCTCATGAAACGCTTTGTTTTTGCCCTACAAATTTATTTTGCTTACAGCAAGCACTTTTTAACTTTCTACCAAAATATTATTTGGAAATTCAAAGGGCCATGCTAATGTTCAAAGTGGTGTTCAAAACTCTTAAAAATCCATCAAATCCACTTAAGGATCACAATTTTTCTCCGGGGCTTAGCCCCGGACTCACATCTTCTGGGGGCTCTTACCAAACTACCCTTTGTCAAGTAAGAGATTTGGCTCCTAAACGTCTCAAAATTGATTTTGAAGTGCCAGAAAACCGAAAAACGCCCTGCGGGGCAAGGTGGGGGGCACGCCCCCCACACCCCCTTTAACGCGTGGAAATTCTTTCCCCAGGCCTTTCCCCCCTTGGCATTAATCCTGCCGGCGCCCGTCTTGGCCCCCCCTAATGATTTCTCCTGCGCACGCCTATGGGTAGGGGGGCGGGGGGATGAAAATTTCATGTACATCTCTTCTTATTTTACACTGAAAATATAATTATTTATATTATTTGTAAGGTAAATTTTATTTAAATTGAGTGAAGACTTCACTTCAATCGATAGCGTTGAAAAATGTATAAAAACGTCAAAAAGAAATAAAATTAAGAATTGAAATAATTTTTCTGTACCACATCTGAGTAAATACTATAGAGTATAGAACACCCAATGTAGATATAGTGGTTTGTAACTCAAAAATGTATCTATAGTACCTAATAAATTTTCAAATTAAAAATAAATTTGTATAATACACAAATTATATTCTTTACTCAATATAATACTCAGCAGTGGTACCTACAGAACAATTCTTTAAATTCTTAATTATATTTCTTTTTACACAGTCTTCCACAAATGGGTTCCCACACCGAAGAGTCATCATAATTTTCTAGAGGTTCAGAAGCAATAGTAGTAATAGTATTTATTTATTAGCATTATTGCTTTTTACATAGTAGTACCAGTCAGTCAATCACATAGCACCTGACTATGAAGACATAATTCACATGATACACATTTTTAATATTAAAAATGTGTATTTTAAAATATAACAATAGATAAACTAGGAAAACGCTCTGTATAACGCGTTGATGAGCGAGCACGGACACGCGCAACACCTCGAACCGAAAATATGTCGATCGAAAATATCATTAAAAGCCAATAATTCTTGAAATTCGTCAGACTTGTAGGTATAAAAATCTCCAAATATTCCTAAAGTATTAGTCCCAATAGCCATGCAAAGTTTTAAGTTGATCGATTGAACCTTTATGATTAAAATGTTCCTTGTTAAAATTCAAAAATCATAGGATATATTTAAAAAAATATACCTGGGACCACTCATATGATAAAACTAAAATAAAAGTGTGTGTACTTACACAATATTAGACGATCTGTTGAACGGTCATATCAGTTTCATACGTTTGAAAGTTTCTGCTCTAACTACCTTGGAACTATAAAGAGTCGAAGAAGCCGTGATCAACATTTTCGAGAAATTTGACAGATAACACGCAAAATGTCAGTAAAATGTCAATAACTTTTGGATTTAAACACAGATAAGTCTGAAAATTGTCAAAAATACAGATAATGTTGGTCCCAATGACCATGCAAAGTTTTAAGTTGATCGGTCATACGGTTCTAGTTTAAATTTAAAAAATCTTATGAAAGATTTTTTTAAATTTTAATCAATGGGAGGATTTGGCTGAAACTTTGTATGATTGGGTAAAATGTTAGTGGTAATGACTTGTCAAAATTTCAAATTGATAAAACAAACCAATCGAAAGATAATTTTTTTAAAATTTGAACCAATCACGGGATCCCGTTCAAAAACGATCCCAGGGACCGCATAAAGTACGTTAGTATGTGTACAAAATTTCAGATTGATTGCTTGAGCGGTTTGACCTGGGGTGTGACCACAAAAAAAAATACAAACAAACAAAAAAACAAAAAAAAACACACAGAGAAAGTGCCATAAGAGTACCGTGGTGACGCTCGCTCAATTTGTGAATGGATATGGAAGGTGAATTAGTCACAATGAATCAAACAGCCATCAACTAGATTCTATTCCTCATGTTGATGTGGAGCAATGCATCAACGCAGTGATGTTATTGGAGTAGAGTAACTTTCTTCAGCGATCCCCCCACCCAGTACCAAGTGGCAATTGAATCTCATTTCTTTAAAGTTTCAATGAAGTTCTTAACTAGGAAAACGCTCTGTGTAACGCGTTGATGAGCGAGCACGGATACACGCAACACCTCGAACCGAAATTATGTCTATCGAATGTCATTAAAAGCCAACAATTCTTTAGTTTCGTCACAGACTTGTATAAAAATCTCCAAAATCTCCACAAATATTGGTGCCAATCCTTGCTAAGTTTTAAGTTGATCGATTAAACCTTTATGATTGAACGGTTCCTGGTTAATTTTCAAAAATCACAGGATCTCGCTCAAAACATATACCTAGAACCACCCATATGATATGATATGTAGTGTGTGTACACAATATCAGATCAATCTGTTGAACGGTCATTATTAGTTTCATATCGTTTAAAACTTTCTGCTCTAACTACCTTGCCTTGAACTGTAGATTCGAAGTCGCCGTGAATTTGACAGCCAACACGCAAAATGTCCCTAAAATGACAAAAACTTTTGAAAATAATGACAGATTAGAGTGAAAATTGGCAAAAATACTTTACATGTTGGTACCAATGACCATGCAAAGTTTTTAGTTGGTCGGTCAATCGGTTCCAGTTTAAATTTCAAAAATCACAGGAAAAATGGTTTCAAATTTGAACCAATTGGAGGATTTGGCTGAATTTTTTTTTGATTGGGTACAATGTTGGTTGCAATGACTTTGCTAAATTTCAAATTGATCGAACCAACCAATCGAAAGATAATTTTTATAAAATTTGAACCAATCACAGGATCTCGTTCAGAAAAGATCCCAGGGATCGCATAGATTACGTTAGTATGTGTACAAAATTTCAGATCGATTGGTTGTGCGGTTTGCCTTGGGCAGTGAACACAAAAAAAAAAAAAAAAAAAAAAAAACAAACACACAGAGAAAGTGCCATAAGTGTACCGTGGTGACGCTCGCTACGCTCGCTCAATTAGTTCTAATTAAGCCACTACATCTTCGCGTTCTCTGCAGTCTCCGTCTGAAGCTCACCTGTCTTCCCTCTTATCTACAGTTTTGTACCACTCTCTTAGTATTTTGCCTTGAACAATTGATGAAAATAGTGCTAGTCAATGCTTTTTACTACGAGGCATTCAAAATTCATATAAAATTTTGATATAGGTATGCAGAGGAAAGGTTGTATCTACGATCACCACACTTTACAGGGATTGGAAACGGTCTGCGCAATGTGACGCCACTCCCATAAGACCGACGCTAAATGAAAGTGGCCCAGGCGCACCTGATGACTTCCTGCACCCGTTTACTTCCGGCCGGTGACCTGCGCAATGTGACGCCACTCCCATAAGACCGACGCTAAATGAAAGTGGCCCAGGCGCACCTGATGACTTCCTGCACCCGTTTACTTCCGGCCGGTGACCTGCGCAATGTGACGCCACTCCCATAAGACCGACGCTAAATGAAAGTGGCCCAGGCGCACCTGATGACTTCCTGCACCCGTTTACTTCCGGCCGGTGACCTGCGCAATGTGACGCCACTCCCATAAGACCGACGCTAAATGAAAGTGGCCCAGGCGCACCTGATGACTTCCTGCACCCGTTTACTTCCGGCCGGTGACCTGCGCAATGTGACGCCACTCCCATAAGACCGACGCTAAATGAAAGTGGCCCAGGCGCACCTGATGACTTCCTGCACCCGTTTACTTCCGGCCGGTGACCTGCGCAATGTGACGCCACTCCCATAAGACCGACGCTAAATGAAAGTGGCCCAGGCGCACCTGATGACTTCCTGCACCCGTTTACTTCCGGCCGGTGACCTGCGCAATGTGACGCCACTCCCATAAGACCGACGCTAAATGAAAGTGGCCCAGGCGCACCTGATGACTTCCTGCACCCGTTTACTTCCGGCCGGTGACCTGCGCAATGTGACGCCACTCCCATAAGACCGACGCTAAATGAAAGTGGCCCAGGCGCACCTGATGACTTCCTGCACCCGTTTACTTCCGGCCGGTGACCTGCGCAATGTGACGCCACTCCCATAAGACCGACGCTAAATGAAAGTGGCCCAGGCGCACCTGATGACTTCCTGCACCCGTTTACTTCCGGCCGGTGACCTGCGCAATGTGACGCCACTCCCATAAGACCGACGCTAAATGAAAGTGGCCCAGGCGCACCTGATGACTTCCTGCACCCGTTTACTTCTGGTCGGTGACCTGCGAAATTTCAAAAAAGTACGCTTTGCGCAGATGTTCAAATTTGATTCACACATTCGCCGCCAGGTTTGAAAGAGCTTCTCAAACTTGCCGCTGCTAGTGATGATAGCGCATTGTCGAATATTTGAATTCTGTTCTGGCGGGAGATAAAAACATGTGTCACGAGAGCGACATCACAGCCGCTTGTTCTATGATTGTTTTGTTCTATGGGACCAGACCCATTGCCAGCTAGTCAGACAGTTTCCGATCCCTGTAAAGTGTGGTGATCGTAGTTTGTATGCAAGCACCTACCTAGATATGAAAAGCAGTAATTAATTTTGATTGCTTGATTAAATTTATTTAGTTCTAGCTTACATGGGATGTATCTTAAACATTATTATCAAACCGGTAACGTTTAACTTCTGTATAGCAAGATCCTCCGAGCACACTTCATACCGACGAGCGTGGCGTATTGAATTACTTCTTCAGAGTCTTCGGCATTGCGGTTCCCAGTTTTGTAGGATTTATACAGCATCGGCCGCTGGTTCCACAAGACCAATACCTGGGAGAGAGAGAATTAAAGAGAGGCAGAATCGATTTAATCATTACCTAATCGATATTAATAAGTCAATAAAGTTCTTATCTGTATTTGCTGACATTTTTTATGAGATACCTACATAAAATGTTGATGATCTTGATGCTTGATCGTAATGCAAAATTACAATGTGATCAAAACAATTTTATTTTCAATCAATCATTTTGAAAATTTAAGTCTGAAAACCATCTACTAGTTATCTAGTCTTTACCTACATGAGTGCAAAATTTTATCTCGATCGGAGAAAAGGTTCGATCTGTAGATCGGAAGGAAAAGACAAAAACAGAAGACAGTGTTCGCTCACGTAATAAATAAGTTCCTACAAAAAAAAATTGTATAATAAAGTTGTTCCTACTTTTCTCAGTCTTCTGTATTCATTCTCATTATTTTATTATTATTTTATTGAACGTCTCTAGTAAATAATTGAGAATTGTCATCCTATTAGGGCAAACGCTCCACTTACTTGGTTGACATTGACAACAGCATCTGAATCTGTAGCCAGAGGATCGTCGTCAAGCCGCGAGTATTTGTTGGCGTCCAACTTGGGCAGGCACGAGGCGATGGCATTCCATGTGTACGTCTCTGGACAGAGCAAGAAGGAAGGGCAGTAGGCCGCCTTGTAGCGCATCTTCGGGCAAGAGTGGATGTAGAAGCCCATGTAATAGTACCGCAGGTTCGGAGCGCGGCAATGAAGTGAACGCGTCAGTGCAATTTCCCTGCAAACAAATAAGTCATGTAGGTGACATTAGCTATGAGATATTTATAGGTTTATGTAGGCACAATCTATGTCCTGTCTATGGCACACACACAACTGAATACACATTATTCATTCATAATACAATTTACATGCTTCTAGTCAACTGCCAAACTACTGATAGTCAAAACTAATAATTTCAAGGTCATTATTGAGCAATTTACCCAGATAAACACACCAGAAAGTGTAAACAAAAATTGTCTTACTACATGCTACTAGACTTGCACAAACAATCTTTTACTTCTAGCTGTTTTAAAGGTATGAAAACTTGCTTTTGTGTCTAAAATCCACTGCAAAAAAAAGGTTTGTGTTTTCTTTGAAAGTACTTACTGCAGTGAGGCGTACGTGCCCAGCGACAGGTGTCCAAGGTCAGGGTCGTAATAGAAGTAGACGGACGAGACGCAAGTGGGCAGGATGTCGATGACTCCCACAGCAATGAGGCGACCATCGAGCCAATACTGCTGGTGGAATGAACCGTAGCGGACTGTCGAGTCCGAGGCATCTTGCACCGCCTACGCACATATACTTTTAGACATACATGGACTCTCAATACAGGGCTGGCAGAGTGATAGAAAACTCGGTCAAGTTAAGCTGGTCTGCATAGTTTATTTTTTATTTTTAACCAATCACAAGTCCGTCGTGCACAGATTTTATTTTCGCCGCACTGCATAAACTTCATCAAGGAATTGTGAATGATGCTCATTTTAACGTTAAAGCGAAAGCGACAAATTTAATTAAAAATAAGATGCAAAACGCTCTATGCGGATTGCGGACCCAGCTATACAATTTTTTAATTGGGTGTTGTCAAGGATTAGATATGCAGATCATTTTGTTGGATGTAAAATAAAATTGAAAAGTATTATATTAAATATTGATAGGTAGGTACATATCGCATCCAGAAAGAAAAAGGTTTGTACATTTTGGGCATAGATAGGTAGGTACTAAATGAATTTCCTTCCCTAAAAAATTTAAAATACTGTTTGAACCACTTTTCCAAAACAAAGTTAAAATATTATAATTAAAAACTCCTTTGTGTTAAATATACCTCAATTTCAAGAGGAGAGTCGACAAGAAACTCGTAGAAAGCTTGGGCGTTGCATTCCTCGGGTTTGTCCCCGTGGACGGCCATCTGGTATTTAGCAAACAGCTCCCGACTCTCGGGCAAGGAGCTGCTGAAAGCTCCCGATCCAACCTCCACCAGAGGGCACTAGAACCAACATCTTGTTTACACTGTCATGTTTTTCCCAGGACGCATTTACAAAACATGTTCTTCTTCCAAGGACGCATTTACAAACACATTCATCTTTTGGGTCAAAATTAACAAACTTTCTGAATTTTGTGCAAAATACTCAATAGTTCAGCTCGGGTCTTCTAATTCATAGCTTTGGCACCGACCTAAGTTTTTTTCTGTTACTGCCGGTGTAAAGGTTGCACCGTTTTTCCAATCAAGCTGATATTTTGCACACAAGAAAGACCAACTGAGCGGTTCGCAGACCCTAGTTTTTTCGAAAAACGTTGATTGGTTCAAATAAAATACAAAAATCACCTGATTGTTTAATTTGATCAATTGAAATTTTGATAGGTCTAAGACTAACTACGATTAAGATTATCAATTTTGTTTGGTACTACAACATTTCAGCCAAATCCACTAATTGATTATTCTTATAGGTTAAAAATCAAAATCTTCCTATTAAGTTTTGCATGCATGCAGATCAAGATCAACTTTATTTATCTGATATCTTGTGTCATGTAATTAAGACGTACAATTGCCATTTTAAGAGCTTTGACATAGCTGTCGAAAGAGATTGATTGAAATGTTCCAAATTAATGGTACTTTGATCAGTTATTCAACTGTTCTCCAGAGTATATGTAAAGTTACAATGAAAATCTGTAACAGCCTCATGCTCAAAAGAATTTCCGGATTTATCGACGCAAGTGACCAGAGTCTACTAGATTCCGTCCATAAGATTATTAGAACACGGTCTTGTGGTGTTGAGGACTGACATCCGCGGACGCAACTTCTTTTGAGCATGAGGCTGTAATAATCTAGTAAACTTTGATTGTGCTCAGTTGTTGCACATCGGTGCTCACTCATCAAAGCATTACACTAAGCGTTTTCCTAGTTATTGAATTATTTTCCTCTGCACATTGCCTATGGCAGTGGCATTTATTGATTTTTGAGTTGTCTAATTTATTAGGGTATCTCAACAAGGAACAACATTGTTATTATTGAATTAAATCCGATAAATATGTTAAACACCATACTGTCTGAATAATTATATTTCTTGAAAAACTCATCTAAAACCAAGTAAGCTATGGCCTAAATACTGGCATCTCTGAAATTTAAAATATTCTCGGGGCCTTACTTGATGTTGTTACCAAACATAGTTTCTTTGTATTTTGAAAAGCTGAATATATCAATTTTTAACTAAATTGTCCGCAATACAATCCCTCTAGTTTCACTCTTGAAGTTCTAGTCTCGGGGTTTATGAGCAGTGTGATCGATTCCTTTAAGATGTCTCACCGAGGTGACAGAAGTCCGAGGAATGCATCGCCACGTGTTGTCACAATCGTTACCTTCAAAGGGGACGCAACTAAGAACCGAGAGTATTGGCTTTCAGTACATTTATCTGCCGGGTCACCGTGCACTGCCATCTGGTATTTGCGGTAAACGGCTAACTCCTGGCCGGCAGATGCCTCGAGGAACGAGGGATGAGATTGAACTAGACGCACCTGAGGAAACAATGTCTCCGCACATCATCACACCAACCTAATCCAATTCGACACAAGGCGATCGACTAGCTGCTTGTTCCCGACACTTTTTTGGATACGATTGGAGAAGTAACAGGTGGACGACATGAATTGAAATTTTATGATTAGATAAATAAAAGACAAAAGGGTTGTTACTTTGTACATTTTAACATTGTGTCTTTGTTAAATTAGTAATATGTGATTGAATGAGCACCAAATTAATTTCAAAAATGTGTCAAGTAACAACACTCGGGACTTCCATGAACAACACATTTGAAAAATTGGGCATCAATTATTCACGGGTTTCATATCCAATTGTTACCGAATGAGCATACTTTTGCGTGTTTTGCTGCAAAACCGGCACCCATTGAACAAGGCATGGAGCAAAAAAGTCAACTGATACTGAATACTGATACAATCAGACTGATAATAATGTAAGCATCCTGTCAGAGAAACACCATATAGACCGCTATACATATAAACACTCAATTTGCTCAAACGCCTGATCAGGATCACATTTCATCCATCACATATTCATTTTTGCCTGATCTCATCCATTTTGTTTTATTTCCCTCTATTTAAGATCTACACCCTCTTTACTATTACATCTGAATTCTGATCAAGTTTCCAGAATCAACTACAGAACACACGACAGATTTCTTTTATAAAATCCTTCCTCCAATTTGTTGAAAAATAAAACTGGACCTCACTGTAACCGATGAAATTAAATTCAACAAGGTTTTCACCATGATGACCAACATATCACCAACATGTCAACATGTAAAATTGATTTTAAAAAAATCTACCTACATTTTTGCTCCAGTCATGTGTGATCTTAGCCAATTCTATTGGAAAAATAAAATGAGATCTCCGGCTCCTCCAGCACAACGAGCTCTCCTGGAAGTCCTAGCACTCCTAGCATGAAATGCATTATACCATGATCGTGTTAATTCTCAAAATAAACCGTCAAAATATTTTACAAACAAAAATGATTGATCATTTCTGAGCAAAATACCACAGGCTCATCCCTTTTGGTGCAGTAGGTATTTAGGTCAATATTGTGTTTTATGACTAGCGATTTGTTATCGCCCCCACCTTCTGTTGTATTACCTCAAGCCTATGGATTGGAGACTCGGGAAAACCTTCCTTGATGAACTCCTCTAGTGACTTCTCTCGGACAGCATTGGATTTGCCCTTGTCCAGGTCTTGTGAACGTAATCCCAGCTTCTGTTGTTTTCGTTCCCAACGGATTGCCTTGGCTTTCTTGCAAAGTGGTCGACTGCGGTCCGCGCCTTCACCTGAATAAAAAGAATCTCAACATATGCAGGCCACATATATTATGTCACAAAAAATATCCTTGTTCAGTATTCTTGACATGTTCATATAACGCCCTCCCCTCTATACTATTTTGTTTTGGATCAAGGTATTTTTAATTACTAGATGTTAGTTCTCTTTGCCCACAAACCTTCAAAACCAAGATTATTAACTTTGGATTAGGTACACTCGAACAAATAATAAACGGTACTCGAAAGAAAATGAATTGACTGATTAAGGTTTGATGGCATCATCCCATGAAGTCAGTGCTAACGCATTATCTAACTCTTTTAGGTGAGCTCTGATTTCATTGATAATTGATAATTGATTGTCAAGGAACCGGCCCAGCAGCCAATACGTTTTGTACCAAGTACCATTTATTATTTGGGGGAGTGTACCTAAGTACCTAGATTTAAAGAAACATCTTCATTATTAGTATGTAGTGTACACACTCGAATAATCTCGATAATTAATGGTATTTGAAAGAAAAGGATTGGCTGATAAACATTTGATGGCATCATCCCATGAAGTTGCAAACGCATCATCTAACTCAAGTAGATGAGCTCTGATTTCATTGATAATAACTAGGATTGATTGTCAATGAACCTGACCAGCAGCCAATCTGTTTTAAGTTCAAATTCCTTTTTTACTTGGTGCAAGTGTAGGTACCTCCTAACAACTTACTTCAAACTAAGTAGGTACTAATGAAACGAAATGTGACAGAGTGACAAATGTAAGAAAATAAAAACAAAAGATGATAATCTACACGTATTAGTATTAGTACATAGTGAATCTGCCCCAGGACCCCTGGAACCCGTAAGGAACTAGATAGACACACTAAATAGCCAAGTTATCACTCTGAGCCTGCAAGGACTCAAGCAGAAGTTGATGCAAACCCGAGAACATTTTCTCACAACTTAATTTAATTTAAAATGGGAGCTAATTCCCCAATTCATGATAGGTAAAGTTTGTTCACTGTAAGAATAATGATCCGCAATTGCGGCGTGTACTACTGTAGTCTAGCGAACGTATATCTTCACATGTCAATATTATAATCAAAAAATATGTAGTATGACTGTAGATAAAAATAAATCAATTTTATTGAATTTTTCTAATATTCTCTACTATTAAAAATTGTGTATTTGACATAATTTATACAATTTCAATAATACAAAGAAGAAGGTCTTGCCATTGACAGGGCAGTGTTCACGTGAACGACCAATGAATGACGTGACCGACAAAAATGACAGAAATATTCTAACAGTGAACGAACTTTAGTTGCTTTTGATGAATTCGTACTGCACCTGCAAATAATTCAGTAGGTACTTCCAGATAACAGATAGATACCTTGACGGCAGAGTTTCTGGGTCTTGGAGGGCGTTGCATCTTCTGCAGGCAATTCAACCTCGCCCGTTAAACTTGACAACTTGTTCAGAGAGTCTGAAATTATACCATCCAAATAACCTATTAACTGCATGGTAGGAACACAGTTCATAATCAGTAGAACAATCCCAACTACAAGGTGACTTAACAACATACCTAATCCAATCTCCAATAGAGATGGGTTGACAACTGTTGCATTCTCACTGTGCTCTCTTCCGACAGCGCTCGGATGAACTTCTGGAAAACTAGTGCCTTCCGATTCTACTACTGACGTTGCAGCATTTGTATTAGCACTACTTTCCATAATTTGGTCGGTACATTTTTTCTCGCCAACTACCAAAAACCGATTAATTTTCTTTAACACCTTTTTCTGTGACTTCGTTAACTTGAAGTCCAATGCAGCACATTTAATAGTGTACATGGGGCAGCACGTAATATGCATTGTTGGTTTGTAGCAGTATCGGCCGCTTCGTCGCCAGCCTCGATCAATGAGGGATTGATAATCATCCACTGACAAACTGTGGGCCCACATACCTAAAAGACAAAACCTTTTAAATTGGCAAACAATAGGTAGGTAGGTATCAACACTAGGTAGGTATGTCAACATTTCACTAGGAAGGTACTAGGTACCTAGAAAATACGAATCATTGTCTGTACTAACTTTGCATTCCATTTAGATAATAAGAAATTATTGAGAACATTATGAATCATCACAGTAACCAATAATTCCACTGGGTAGTATTACAAACTGACAGCTGTCATTATAAAATCAAAACAAAAAAATCAAATAGGTTGGTTTAGGTAGGTATTTATTGATTAATTAAAAATACAAGTGTAAAATCTATTTTTATAGTAATGCAATATCCCCAAGTTTGTCTCAAGAAATACGGTTTCCTACCAACCGTTGAAATGCATATCGGATAGGTTATTTTCTGGCTTTATGTTTTAAAATAGGTTAGGACAACACTTGCCATGGCTAGAGTTGGAATCAGTGGATTTGCAGTATCCACAACGGTATCCATCATGTTCTGCGTAATATTCCACAACACTATAATCTCTAGTTGCCATAAAAGAGAATAAGTATTATAAAATAAAACTTATTACAGATGAAATAAATGATCAATTCAATCAATAGGACGGGGTGAACAAACAAGGCAAGGGGTGAACGAACGACACGACGGACACGACACGACACAGTCTGACTGCAAGTGCAGACTGATCATCACATCAGCTGTTCCTACGGCAAATGCAGTGTTGCCACATCGGGTTTTTTTCAAAGAGTACTCGGTTCTCGGTAAAAATGGTACTAGAAAAGAGCAGGGGCGTAGGAAGGGGGGGGTCCCCTCACCCACTCGAGGAGTCTGACCCCCCCCCCCCCCCCCCCCATTCATTATTAAAAATATGTTTAGCGACTCAGAACACTTATTGCTAAAATTCTAAAAAAACACCCTGCGGAGCAACGATTAAGAGGGTATTTTGACTATTTACAACTCCATGGAATCACTTTAAGGTAGAACCACCATAACCTCAATGTTTCCGATTTACTTGAAATTTTGGTGACTTATTGATAATCATGCAATACACAATCTATGAAAAAATGAAACACTTCTCGTGTCCAGTATCTGAGATAAATTGATTTGTCTCCCCCATGTTATCTTATGGCGGAAAAAGAAAATCGTGTCATTTTTAGGCTAAAATGAAGATCTATTTTTTTTGTCTCGATAGATTTGAGCAAAAAACTTTTTTTATGGTAGACATATGGACATACTATCAGGAAAAAAATTTAAAACAATACCAACGTGTGCTATTTTAAAAGTTATATACCAAATTCGAAATGATTTTCCTATACCTCCCATGTTAAAGTTTTGTTCATCCTCTGATAACATAAAATTGAAAACTCATTGTTGGACTGGAGTTGCAAACTACAGAACATTAAATGAGCCTGTTGTACTTAAATATAGTTGAAATGTAGGAAAACGTTTTTTGAACTTGTAATTTCAAGAATATTTTTTTTGTATATGTCGATCGATTGCTCCCCCATAAAGTATTTAAATTCTAAAAGAACGCCCAGCGATGCTAGAACTGGGGCGCCTTGTCCGCCAGACGCCCTCTCCAGGGATGATAGGAGTCACCCCCAGGATGAAAGTAGATTCCTGTAGATTTCATAATCGACGTGAAAAGTGTACACGTGCCCTAAGATCCCAAAAGCAATAAGATTTTCGGTCTAAAGACCAAAACAGAAATCAAATGTTCAGCAAACGAGCGAAAAAACGGGGCAACAAATTTTATGAATTTCAGCACTCTTTGACAGGATTGACATCATTTAGGCATTCATTATTTAGGTGCATATTTTGTTTTAAAGGACAACAAAAATTTCAAAAGATAAATTTTTTACAAAAATTGGTAACATAAATGCCTTGACGCGAATATTTGGAACTATTCCATTTTGTCAAAAATGTCAGTTGTAGACCTACGCATTAAAAATAAATGTCATTCGGCGATTTTTTTTATTTCGTATACTGTTAAAAATGTTACGCAAAATGCCTCGCAGCGAATTTTTTGAGCACTAGAAAAATGCTATGAGAAAGGAGTAGGACTGCGTGCTACTACTTTATGGTACTACTGATCTTTTTATTAGTTAGATTATTAATTCTAATCTAATCTTGGAGTTTCTAAAAGTTTTACACACCACTACTAAAGTAGATAAGTACTAAATTGCAGAGGTGAGGTAAGGTAACGAAGGTAGTATTGAAACAACAAAAACTCAAAAAGTATTATATCTAGGTACACTCGACAATTCATAAACGGTATTTGAACGAAACAGATTGGCTGCTGGTCAGGTTCATTGAAATCAATCCTTGTTATTATAAAATATGAAATCAGAGCTCACCTACTAGAGGTATGACGAGTAAGTATAGACTTTGCAGATGATGCCATCACATTTTTTTCAGACAATCCATTTCTTTCAAATACCGTTTTATGAATTGTCGAGTGTACCTATTGATTTGTATTACAAGAAATAAATGGAGCACTCAAAGTAGTTAAGTTCAAGTGGTAGTTTACACTTTGTTTTCCTCGGTGCGGCGACGGCAGCAAGGTCGTCCCTCGAGTATGATACTCAAGGGTAGCAGGGTGCAATGACGAGGCACGCTCAGCGACGGCAGCAAGTCGACGTCAGTGATAATTCCAGGGGCTGGATTCACAGAAAGTATTATCTGCTAATACGTATTATCTTTTGATTTATTACCAAAAACTGTTAAATTAAAGATAATACAAAAGATAGTAGGTACGAATTAGGAGATAACACTTCTTTGTGACCTACTTCAATCTAATACTTCAATATGGGCGTCCACAGGGGGGGGGGGGGGCAAGGAGGGCGCTTGGCTCCCCCCCCCCACCCCCACCCCCCCTACACGTCAGGAAAACATACATTTTTTGTGGCGTATTACGTCTTGTTTCATTTTGTAAACAAAAAACTCAAAAATATCATATGAAAGTGTCCAAAAATAAAAAAATATCCTGCGGGGTAAGGTGGGTTCGCGCCCCCCACGCCCCCTTAACCCTGTGAAAATTATTTTCCTTGGCTCCCCCCCTCCCCTGGCAGAAATCCTGCGGACGTCCATGTACTTCAATAATACTACTTTATCAACTTGTTTACACCAGTCAAAAAATGGCAATTGACGATTTTAAAGCTGCATCGCAAAATCGAAAATGGACTTGTGGAGAAAATGGAATGATATGGTACGTGCACAACGTGTATTGCAATAAAGAAAAAATGCAAGTGCTTTTACAAGTACATTTCCTTTTATTACACCATTTAAACAATAATCAAGTATACCGTTAAATTCAATATGTTAAAATATACTAATAATTGGACTAGCGCTATGGATAGTACATCTAGTTCTGCATGAAACATATTAATTAATTTAATAATTCAGTTAAGTAGTACCAATTTATTATTATGCTATATATTCTTATGTGGTAGTTGATATTTAAAGTGAACCCATGAGAGTAGAGATATTCGTTTATAGATATGATGTTAGAATTGACAACATTGAAACAATAATAATTTACAGTAAAATGCGTCGCTGAGGCATGAGGCCAGTGTCTCGGGGCTGCGTGGCCAGCAGTCGCGCCAGCATGGGGTCGTCCCAGCGGTCAGCCTGCAGGAGAAACCATGTGTAATCGCTTGTGTTGCGTGGCGGCCATGTTGGTGGCACAGATTCCACTCAAATCTAATTGATCAATGGAGATTAATCGATGGTGTTTTGTAAAATGAACTATTCTTGCCTATTCTAGTCCACCACCGCCTAAAATTGCACAACCCAATGGAAGAAACAATATATCGAAACAACAGATTAGTGTGTCAACAAAATGGCCGCAGCATCAATGCGTGACGTCACATGCTATGAATACTTTATATTTTTTGTGGTAGGTAATGAAATTCATAGTTAGAAACAATTTATTTTGTTTTAGTAAGAAATTATATTTTCTCTGTTGGCAGCCATTTGCTTGGCACGTTTACTGTTTGACAGGTCATATTTAAGTTATAAATGAGGGTTTCGATGTATTTTTGACTTTTGTAAAAGTATAGTAATTCCAATGGATGTTAAAGATTTCTCCGGAGTCTACAATTAATAATACAGAGATCTGTTGATGCTGTCAACATGTAACTAAAACAAAGACATGGCCGCTGATCTGAATCGTGGCAACACAATGCATGACGTGAGGACTTGCCTGGCGCCTCTTGGATACCATGAAGCGCTTGTCTTGGATGAATCCGCCCCACTGGCCGGTGGGGGGCCTCTTCTTCTCCAGCCGCTGGTAGTACACGGGGGCGCGCTTCATGCTGGGTGGGTAGCGGTACGCGGGGGGCTCGTAATAGCGGCCCGGGGTCACAGGGTTCTCGTACCACTCTCCTGACACACACACACACACACACAAGAACATGTATAACAGTCGAGCCATTCTCTTTATATGCCAGAAATAATATGTCACATGGTCACATTGTGTTTAATGGTTATGAAAAAAAAACATCCCCAGCATTTGACAGAGTTATTTTTACATACAATATTTGCATCACGTATATATCCCCAATCAACAATTTGTTTCTACATAGAAAACATAATATCCCACTTCTGCCACCATTTGTAGTTTTTAAATCAAAATCTCACTTTTGACACCATGTGTAACGTTTACATAACTACATATTATATTTACTCATCATATTTCACTTATTTGTTTCTCTTAGATGAATTAATGGATAACTCACTTCTGCCACCATTTGTAATCTTTGAAAGACATTACAGCCACTGCCTAATGATGCGCCGATCTATGTACTGTGAATCCTATGTCTTATCTTGTGACAGGTATGTGAAACAATTATATTAGACTTCATCCAGACTCCACTGGAAGTTCTCCATAAACCCCGGCAATTCCATGTGCATTTGAGCAACTTGACGTGTAAATCACCAACCATTCTGATTCTCGTCGTCTTCTTCGTCGTCCGAGATGTCGTTGTCCTCCAGCCTCTCGTAGCCGTACCTCGGCGCCGTCCAGTCGCCCCTGCGCGCAACAAGTGTCAAGTCAAGCCACACTGGGGATTCAACACAACGGAATGGCTGCTCTGCTGGTCAGGTTGACAGTCTTAGCAATGCAATCAGAGCTCACCTACTAGAGGTAGATGAAGAGTTAGCAAAGACTTCATCGGATAATGCAATCAAATCATTTTCAGCAACCCGTTTCTTCCGAATACCGTTTTTAGTTTGGCCCAGTGTACATTTGGCACAACTAAAACGGTATTTGAACTAAACGGATTGGCTGCTGGCCAGGTTACTTGACAATCAATCCTTGTTATTATCAATGGAATCAGAGCTCACTATCACCTATTAGAGTTAGATGATGAGTTAGCATTGAATGACATCAAATCTTTTTAAGACAATCCGTTTCTTTCAAATTCCATTCTAGTTTGGTCAAGTGAGGTTGAAATGTCATTAATTTGCTCCTTTATTGTTCGTAAGCTGGTACCTACATGATTTTACTCTATATTTTCTAGATAGGACGATTGAAATAAGTATTAAACCATGATTATACATATTAAATTAACGAACATATTGTGTATCAATCTAATAGTTTGAAATATTTCATGATAGAGACAGGAGATAAGTTAAATGCAAGGGAAGATAGATGCGCTTGCGTCTCACTCTGTCTGCTGATATTACCTGTCTCTGTTGCGCTGCGTCTGCCAGAGAGCTATCAGCGCCATGAGCGACTCAGGATCCAGCTCCAGGTCCCGCTTGAGCCGCGCTGCGTAGCTCACGCTGCGGACAAACAAGCCGGGTCACGCCAAGTCACGTCACAAGTCACGTCATCGCACGTCACGCCTACCTGCGCTTGCTCGGCGCCGACTCCTCCGTCCGTCCGTCGCCGCCTCCGTAGTAGCGGAACTCGTTCACGTTGGTGGCTGGAACAAGAACCTCTCAATATCTCGGCAACACAACTTTAAGAGGGTCCCAGGGCTTCGTCCGAATGAGAATTAGGAATAAAACATAGGAATAAGAAACTACTAAAACATCTTTCTTTATATTCTTGATTGAAGTTCAACTTTTACCCCATTAGAAAACACTGGGAGACATGAAATGGTCCATGAATATTAGACTTGAAATGCTCCTACCTTAAAATCGCAGGATTGGGTAATGACAAAATATTAAAATTTTGTATTACCCAATATGTAATATGTAATTATTATTATATCAATTAATTAACAATTAATTATACCCCATCCAACTAAAGTCGGGTTGGGGGGTGGAGGTAGCTCCACCTTCTTCTAGGGCCTCCTGGGATGCCGAAGTCGGCCGGCCATTCCAACTTCTTCCCCGTCGTCTTCTTCCTCATCGTCTTCGCTCTCCTCTGATTCCTCCACCTGCCGCTCCACCAACTCATTCCATCTTTCTACATCTTCCCACCACTTCTCTCCTTCCACTCTCCTCCAATCTTCGCCTCTCTCCGCCACATCCTCTTCAATGCTGTCCATCCACTTGGTCCTCGGACGCCCAGCCTTCTTTTTCTTCACTTGTCTTCCCTTCTCAAATTCTCTTCTAGGAATTCTCTCCTCTCCCATTCTTTTCATGTGCCCGAACCATCTCAACCTCTCTCGACTTATCTTCAAACTTAACTTCTCCACTCCCAAGTCTTGTCTTATCTTCTTACTCCTGATTTTATCCAACTTGGTCACTCCCGCCACCCCTCTCAAAAACTTCATCTGTGATGCCTGGATTTCTGCTATTTCTTTTCTGCCCATTGGCCATGTTACCGCCCCATATGTCAGGATTGGAATATAGTACAGTTTGTATATCAGTAGTTTGCACCTCATTGGTATACCCTCCTTCCATAACAGCTTCCGAACACATTGGTAAAAGCTATGTAATTGGCATATTAATTGGTAAATATGTAATTTTATAGGTAACTTTATTTAGAATATGACTGCCGTATATTAAGCATATATTTAAACCTCTTAACTCTTATGAAAGTTATTGTTCAAATAAGTAAGAAACGGATAAAATGATGAACGTCCTGTAAATATGTCAACACTAGGTAAAAGTGAACAACTTCAATCAAGAATATTTGCATGTGGTATGGTTTCATTACAAGTAATTGACATCCCAGAAAAAACACTCCGTGTAAAAAAGGCAGCCAAGTCTCTTTACTTTAAAAAAATTCAACACCGAAAAGGAGTGATATCAAAAAAGGAGCCAAGTCAATGACATTTCCAAATATTTAATCGTATTTTTGAAATAAAAGAATAAACACCGAGAAATACTTTACAAAAGGACTTGGCGCATCGTTTTTTTAAAGACCTCATTCAATACTAAAAGTGGAAAGAAATTTAAAGTAGGTACATTTTCCTCTTTCTATTAGAGCCAGAAACTATGAATCAAGCTACTTTTAGTAATGGCTATTTTATAGTTTTGTCAATGGCGATAGTAGAAAGATTTCATGCTGTAATAGATAAGTAATATAAGGGTGGAAGAATTAAATAACAATTGGAAGTGGGCTCATACATATTCTTATAGCACTGTTAATATGGTGATATTAGAAGGGTATCTTTTCATAATTTGATCTTGACTGAAGGAAATCATGAAACGTTGTCAAATAATTACGAACTGTCTTTGGAACACTATTATATATTTTTGAAGTGTCAAGTGTATAAAGTTAAAATTTTTAATAGAAATTCAATGTGACTATGTACTTTGTGAAATGTTTTGTTATAAAATGTGGATTAATAGAAATGTATTTCATGATGAGAAGGTTTAACGCATGAGACTTAATTATGTTGACCACGAAACAATATTACGAAGATAACTAACTATTGTGTATTTATAGAAAACATAGGCAACAAGTTTTATCGCGTACGTACATATTCTAATAGATAATATTTTACAGTAGGTATATGTATAATATGTAATTGAAAGATGTTTCCCTATTATTCTAAAAATTCTAAATTACGGTTGTATATCAATGGCATATGCTTATGAATCAAAAAATGAATTTAAAAAACGATGCGCCAAGTCCTTTTGTAAAGTATTTCTCGGTGTTTATTCTTTTATTTCAAAAATACGATTAAATATTTGGAAATGTCATTGACTTGGCTCCTTTTTTGATATCACTCCTTTTCGGTGTTGAATTTTTTTAAAGTAAAGAGACTTGGCTGCCTTTTTTACACGGAGTGTTTTTTTCTGGGATATCACTTCTTTTGTTAGTTTATTCATACAGCTTGTAGCACATGTCCGAGCAGGGACTAATTTCTTTAAAAAAATACGCCTCAACCGATTTGCTTACTAAGAAAAGTTGCGTTTGGTATAAGATGAAAATGATTATCCAAGAAGAATAGCTTAAGTTTCGTTATAATCGATCCAGCCGTTTTCGATATATGACGTCACTTCCGGTTTTGAAATAGCGGCCGAAAATAATGTCGTCTTGAATTCATAATTATAAGTCCTACATAATTGCACAATTTGGTTGCAATCGGTACAGACGATTTCGATATATGACGTCACTTCCGGTTTAACCAATGGCGGCCGAAAATAATGTCGTCTTTTTATCCATAATTATAAGTCCTACATATTTCCAAAATTTGGTTGCAATCGGTACAGACGTTTTCGATATATGACGTCCCTTCCGGTTTTAACAATGACGGCCGAAAATAATGTCGTCTTTAATTCATAATTTTTAGTCCTCCATATTTCCAAAATTTGGTTGCAATCGGTACAGACGATTTCGACATATGACGTCACTTCCGGTTTTAACAATGGCGGCCGAAAATAATGTCGTCTTTAATTCATAATTATAAGTCCTACACATTTCCAAAATTTGGTTGCTATCGGTACAGCCGTTTTTGATATATGACGTTACTTCCGGTTTTAACAATGGCGGCCAAAAATAATGTCGCCTTTAATCCATAATTATTAGTCCTCCATATTTCCAAAATTTGGTTGCAATCGGTACAGCCGTTTTCGATATATGACGTCACTTCCGGTTTTAACAATGGCGGCCGAAAATAATGTCGTCTTCAATTCATAATTATTAGTCCTACACATTTCCAAAATTTGGTTGCAATCGGTACAGCTGTTTTCAATATATGACGTCACTTCCGGTTTTAAAAATGGCGGCCGAGAACACTGCAACCTTGAATTTATAATTATTTACAAAGTAGGTTTACTAAATATCTATTTAAAAGTATAAAGTGGTGAATTTTGTGTCAATTATCATATTTATGACGTCATTTAGCATATTTATGACGTCATTTCCGGTATAGGTAATAGGAAAACAATCTAGTTGATACTTTATGAACGACCATCTGAATTCATAATCCCTATATTTCCGTAAAATCGGTCTTGCCGTATGTAATATATGACGTCACTACCGGTTTCATTTAGTGGTTCCTGCCGCCATTTCCGGTACCGTTAATTTGTTTATTCATTTTTCACAATTGAGTTTCAAAAAAAGTTGCAGAATGAATACGCAGGAGCTAGTTCAGTTGCAAACGGTACAGGCGTTTTAGATATATTACGTCACTTCCGGTTTCAGGAATGGCGGCCGAGAACACTGCCTCCTTGAATTTATAATTTGTATTGTCTATGTTACAATGTAAGTTACTTATGTATGTATTTTAAGTATAATTTGTTGAAATAAGTTAAATATTGCGTATTTATGACGTCACTTCCGGTTCAGAAAATAAGAAAATAATAATTTTTTTATTGATACTTCATATAGATGACCGTCTAAATCGAATGGCGCTAATTTCGTTCTAATCGGTCCAGACGTTTTTGAGATATGACGTCACTTCCGGTTTAAAAATGGCGGCACAAAAAATCACAAGAGGCAAGGTATCATCAGACGCCAAAAGTGCATATGTGGTAAAAATTTCAGGTTGATCGGTTCAGCCGTTTAGGCTGTGGCGGTGATAGCAACGTTTCCTGATATCTGAATCATCATCATCAGATAGCTTTTAAAAGGGGTGTAATTTCACTGTTTTCACGGCCCTCTAGCACCCAAACGGCATAACGTATTGTTCCCAAATTTGGTATATGTTGTCAGGTGGGCCATAGCTCGAAATTAAGTTATTTCGCAACAATGTGAGATTTCCCAATTTTGAGATCCAGTAGGCCGAAAATGCCATGTTGTTGCTTACAGTAAAAGTGTTTCGTCTGCTCCTCAGTTTATTAGGCATTTACGGTATGTTGAGTGAGTGTGAGTGTATAGTACGACTTGGCTGGGTGGAGCGACCGCTCCACTAGATAAATGACAAGAAATAACGCTACGCACCATGGCCGTAACCCTGGATCTGGTTTCTCTGTTCAAGGTGAATGAAATAACTATACCTGGATCACCGTAGATGTCTGACTTTAACAGCGAGTTCTCCGCTTGCTTTTGCAGCGCGTCTTTGCCGACTCCATATTGGTATCCCTTCTCGTATTGCGCGACCGTCTTGCTGTTGTCGCTGGCGCCCTTGCGCATCTCGTCCAGAACACTGGCGTCGGTGGCGTCGACTGTAGCCGTCGTAGACGCCACGTCGTCCTCCTCAGGGGCGGCTAAACATGTGCAAACCTCTTGTTAGCTTCACTTATTTAGGGCCGCTCTTTCAATACTCTGTTAACACTTACTTAGTGATCATTGAAGGAATGTCATTGGTTGTTGTCATAATTCTAATCAACCTGTTAAAATGTAGCAGAGTATTGAAAGATCGGCCCTTAGTCACACAAACTGTTTCCTCCCTCAGATTGCAAATCCTTCTTTATCTAGTAAACACCGAAATGTGTTAAGAAATGTGTAGTTGACAAGTAACAGGTTTGTCACACGATAACTTCTTCGTCAATTACAATATTGGTTTTCAAGTAGTATCCTACAGGGAGATAATTGAGCGATCGAAGCGAGCGACTCCATTTAACTCTTTTAACACGGCCTCGGTTTTTTTTGGGTTTTTTTTGGCTGCTACCTGGAGCAATAGAAGTTGCACCGTTTCACCGGTCGATCTGAAATTTTGCGCACATGTAGAGTCAACCTTTTCTGTTTGCAGACCCACATTTTTTGGAAATCCATTGCTTGGTTAAAATTTAAATAAACATCTCCTGATAGGTTGAAAAATGAAAATGGTCTTCGATAAATCTGATCAATCTCATATTTTGCATGGTCATTAAGACCAAGATTGTCTCTTATTTTACCAATTTTCATCCCAATCAGTTAAGAACGAGTATGAACTTATTGAAATTTTTAATATCTGCCAGAAAATTGAATCTGATTTGCTATATGTATACGAGGGTGCTTAGATGCTATTTTCAAGTTTCGATGAAAAGCATATACAATGTTGATCAATGTTGATTGAGTTGATCATATTTCAATTCAATATGGATGGTATGTTTTCTGTGCGTCGTGTACGCATTTCCGATTCGAGAATTTGCACGTACCCGTGCTCGCTCATCAACGCGGTACATTGAGCGTTTTCCTAGTTTTGAGTAAATACCTACGATGTAGAATTCTACGAACTTACATTATTACATAAACTTTCCAGACGCTGTGTACTTTGTTATTTGAATAATTGATAGAGCTACGTATGTTCGTCATATCGATTTCCAAGCCACGAGCGCCATAATGTATTGCTTTTTCCATTATCTGGATTATCTCACTCCAAGATAAGTACTTCGCACTATCATCTGGCTAATCCACGCCAACCAATCCGAAGAACAATGCATCACGGATGTTTTCTCAAGGTCGGCGATACTCAAGTTCACGAGTAGGTTCAACATAGCGTAGGTGTATTTTTGCTGTCTACTTTGAACTGTACTACTTGAAAATATTCTGGGGGTAGCAGTAAACAGCAAAACTGAAACAGTGTACGTTTTATCACAGGCAGCGATGCATACTGTGAGTTTGCGTAACGGTCGCGAAGTGTTTCAGTAGTGTGTGGGGCATTTGTCCGCAGCGACTTACCTGATCGCTTCTTGATGTTCTGGTAGAAGTTGGCCGCGTCGGCGGGCCGATTCTGTTGGTTGCCGAACATGAGGACCTCGCGCGCCCTCTTGGCTGCAACAAGGTCAAGCTCAAGGTCACGATCCTCGCCGCGCGTGGGTCGCTGACGGCTGACACTTACCCTGCACATGCGCCGTGTGGGCGTCGCTCAGCAGCGTCGTGGGCAGCGCCGACGTCAGCAGCCCCGCCAGAGCGAGCAGTGCCACTACTCGGATCATCCTCGACCAGGGCTCTCTGAAACTATCAACACTTTGACGTTCTGACTCTATGTGTCCCCGTACAATGTGTCAGAGGTGACAACATAGACGGCCAAGGTCAAAGTAAATAAATAACGTCAAACTGTACCTGTACTGTACCTTTTTACATGTTATTTATTTGTGTTTTGTATTTACAATATTTATACCTATTTAATTGACGATGCTCTATACAAATACCCTGTATATGTCTTTTGAGATTAATAAAAATACAATACAATACAAAAAAACATTGTAGAACGTAATAATCTTCATTTTATTGCCTACACTAAACCAGTGCTGTCGCAGCTTTGAATATTCAGAGATTATTTCAAGTGTGTTTTTATAATGTAATTTATCGATGCAACTTAACTTTGCGATGTGGTTATCGTCTAATCATCAATCCACGGAGTAGCCTCGCGAAATCAATAAAAGTGAGATTCGATTAGAATTTAGTGCGTGCAATTAACTTGAGAGCTCCAATAGTCCGATGTCTGGGTATAGACGAACTGGCTACGATAATGTTGGTATAGGAAATAAATTGTTTTGCAAAATACGAAGTGAGGGCAAAATTACGCATGCCAATGAAGTAGGTACCTAGGTACATTCCTAAATAGGTAAAATGGATTATCATTTAGGTACTACTATTTTATATTCTAAACTATTTCCAAAAATTAAGGAGGTAGGTATTAATTTATTAAACGAGAGACTTATTTTTAATACTTTTGGTACAAGTTTGTTATTATTTGTTTTTCAATCAGCTAGCTCTGTACAGCTTGATCTGTTCCGTAGATTGCGACGAAAACCACCATAAATTCATCGAATATTTGAAGATCAAAATGTTTCAAAGTAATGATCGATTGCTTCTAGATAGACCAAGCCAGACATTATCAGGAAGGTTCCGATTTCTAAAAATATTTCTAGATTGTCTGCACAACTAACCTCATTGTAATTTTTTTAGAAACCGTAGGCAACCAGATAATTCCTACTCGCCGCAGTAATTGAACTACGATAGTTCGTTTTTCAAAGAAATATTCAAAGAATTACATTCAATGAAGGCCATAGGCCATTCTGTATGGTACATATTTAAGTTCTATGGCCTTCATTGAAAAGGTACTGCGACTTTTTTTTTAAGAATTACGTGGGATGATTCTACCGGGATTGTTGGTTAATAATGATCTGATAATGAGGTATGTCCCTTGCTTGATGTATTTCATGCATTCAGCTCAATAGAATTCTAACGAACAGCAATTAAAATCAACACTGTAAAGACGTCGCTAGTGGCGAACCAGTCACATTTTATCTATTAATCTTCGCACTGTAAATCTGAAATGTTCCCTACTGCACCGAACCCTTCATGTTAATTTGTGAAATCGCATGACGTGACCACGTCGTAAACAACTGCTGCAAGTGACTGTACGAGTAACATTGAGTGGAGGCGCCGAGTCTCTTTACAGCCATCAATATTCACTTGACTTTGTGATGTATAAGAATAGAACAGACGCGTCTCATGAGCAAACATCAATATCATCTCGTATCTTAGCAACCGGCGCATATCACCGGTGACATCGACGTAGCCCCATCAGAGACTCATGCATGGCAACCCAACTCGAACTAGACTTATAATGAGAACGTATATTAACATACTTTGCGTCTGTAGACAGTGTATTCCGCGCTAGACGGGATTGTGCAACCACCTGTAACCAGATTACACTAATGTTACCTGGAGAAGTGTGAAATGAGGTCGTCAGGTGCGCTTCCGGTCGACGACTGTGGGGTCGATGCGACCCGGGCCCCTCGACGCCCACTTGTTCCGAGCGTCGCGACGCTCCTGCGTGATAGGCGGCGTGTTTATCAACACACAAATCTCTTATCTCGTGCGCAGCTCGTTGTCACGGAATACTAATGAGGTGGCGAAATACGTTCACTAGTTTCATTCAAATTTAAGACTTTCAAATTTAAATGATTCGATGAATGTATGTCAATACCTCTGATACAAGAATCTATCTCAACAAACATGATTATTTATTTATGCATAGCTACTACATACCTACATTACATGTTTGATATTTCGATTATAACTTGGGAATAATGATTGAATTTAGATTTGTGTGCATCTTGAACAAAATAAAAAAAACAAAACAAGGTAAAAAGCCTTGGTGAGTTCTCTTCTCTTGTAAGGAGATTTCAAATCACCGGACCCTTTGGAACGAATGTTTTTTTTGAATTCATGTTAAATTTTCTTTCGAAATTATAAAATATCAATTTCTCAGTTAGATTGATTTTTTTTAAAAATTTCATTTCAAACTAATATTAATATTTGTTTGGGGCAAACCAACGCCATCTTTAAGCCGGTTTCACATAAAACGCGTTTCGCGTTTTCGCGTTCTGTCTTTTTTTATAACGCCTATAAAGAGGCCGTCGAAAACAGAATGTTGATATAAATTTATTATTCTCGTTAGTAACAATTTGGGTGTTATTAGATATGAATAGATGGAAGGAATAATATGCACAGGTAAGCAATTATTAACATTTAGGTATAGTCTTATTTTAGAGTTTACGTAGTCGCAAGTGATTAGCTGCTAGGTCGTGACGTCATTTTCGCCACGCGCGGTACTGAAAAAACCTCCCTACAATCGAGAAGGGGCGGCTTAAAAATAAAACGCGTGTGGTGAAATTTTCGGTGGTTTTGATTGGTCAATAAAAAAACGCGAAACGCAAAACGCGCTTTATGTAAAACCGGCTTTAAACGGCAAACCCCGAGAACATTTATATTAGAAATTTGGAGTGGGTTTGAACATAATTGTTACCTACAGAGCTAGTTTTCAACAGAACGTACTCTAATGCCATCCAAGTTCATTGAAATATACAATTCATATCAATTTCAAACGAAGTTTCACGCACTTTCACGTGGATGAGATTATTAATTATTGTCAATCTATCTGAATGAATAGCAAGCTGATGAGCTGAGGCAAATTGACTGCACAACAAAACATTAATAATAACTCTTAGGTTGCTATTCCTAGGAAAACGGGGTTTATTGTAAAATGAAGATGTTTCAAATTATACTAACGCATTTTATTTTGTCTGAATCCACAATAAAAAATATTATTGCCGTGATATGCGTATACACATACTACTGTAAAACGCTTTACGAAGTAATGAAGTATAAATAAATTGCTTTATTTCTACAATAAATCAATTTCCCCAAAAGTGAATCATTGACACAAAATATTTTGGAAAAAGAAACTCGCTAAGGTTAAGAGATGAATATAGCTAGTTTCTAAAGCACTAGGTATTGTGACCAATTTAATTCCAAACAAGTAAAAATATCTATATGACATAATGAAAGTACTTCTAATTTAACAATTATCAACATAATAAACATTGAACGAAATTTCGGGGAAACCCAATGGGATGAAGATAAATATTAATGAATATTGAATATGGGGGTTGGCGACGACATGAAACATAATATGCACATTCCATTAACACAAGATTCCAATATTCAATTATAATAAATCAAGTACTTGTTGTTGAAACTGAATGGAACTGTAAACTGGTGGTAAGATCAGATTTGGAAGAAATGTCCAGTCCAGCCAGTTATATGTACATTTAAGGCCGACACCAGTGGGGCAAGTGACATCTTGTCATAGTAATCTCAGTCTATATTATATCACCAGCAACACACGGCCATGCTTCATGTGACCCTAAGCTTAATGCTATCATTGAGTTACATAGGTTTCTAGATGATTTGATGAGCATTGTACCTACAGTCTGCCAAGTATTCACATTTTAGGAAAAATAAAAAAATAAAAAATATAACCCTCTTTTGCTAGGACAGAGTAGTAATAGGTTTAAATGACATTCCACTGATAATAAATAGGTAGGTATAGGATGTTTAGGACACATCCTTTTTCGTTTTTTGTTCAGACACGTCTCAAAATATAAATATGTTTCATGTGTTCCTGATTTCAAAAATATGTTTCATTTTGCCTGAAAATGCATTTTCCCCAATTTTGGATGAATTCAGTCCTTTCTTGCTATTTTAAGGTCTTTTTGTAATTTTTTAAAATAATTGGGGAAAATATGTTATAATATTATCAATGTAAGTTGCTAGTTACAACAATTTTATAAAAAAATTGGTCTAGACTACAATTCTTAAATTTCCATCAACCATTTGGATGCCATCAACAATTGACACTTGATACATTGACACATTCATACAATAATTTAAGTTAATTTTAATATATTACTCGAAGTCCAACTCCTAAACCAATAAATGGAATAATATTTTGACGAATATTACATAGCATAAAATTTCATTGGTCCTTTTTTGGGGTTTTGTTGTCCTTTTTAAATAGTTTTAAGGAACTATTTGCCTGCCTTTTTGGTCGTTTCTTAGGTAATAAACATCCTAGCCGTACTAATAAACATTCAAAATATAGTTCCAATTAACACTGGAAGCCAGAATTCTTACTCTCACATACAAATTGTGTTATTGGCAGAGGGTGTCATATTATGTTTGGAGGCCTGCGATGTACTTTATACTCTCAATGCGGCCCTTTTGTCGAAAGGCGGGAGGTAAATTTTTTAGATTGTTCGAGTGCTCATATAATTGATTGCGACATCAAACATCGGTCCGAACTTAATAGCATTCAATTTGCCAAATCAATCTGATCTGGAAAAACGATCCGGAAAATTGACCTCTAGATCTCTGATGAGCAGGATGACCAATGTGGTGCAACTGGTTGCAATTCCTTCCATTTTACACAGAAAACGAAGAGACCATAATGAAGAGAGTAGTAGTTATTAGTGTCTATCTGTCATATTATAATATTACCTAGAAACAAATAAACAAAAAACACAAGCAATAACTACTGAATATTTTTTAAAGAACTTATTTCATTGTCGTAAGAGTATGAGTCAGGCAGAAGCTACTAGTTTCACCATATCTTGAACAGCGATATAATTTCCTTAATAATCAACATCAAGAGTGTAAATAAACACTACCGTTTGGACTGATATTCTTACACAAGATGGAAAATAATTATTTATGCACCTACAAGTAAATTACTCGATGAAGATGTCAGACTGCAACGCGGAGCAAGAAACTGGCTCAAGAAGTCGGAAGTCACTCATATACTTGCTGGGCATCAAACATCATCTCGTTCACGTCCTTCCATGATTACTATCCAGGGAACCTATGTAACTCATTTGGTTGGTATAACAAAGAAGACATGTTGCATACTTTAACCAAGTTGTTTATTTTCATGTCTTCCAAAAGAGAATCAAATTTATGAAAAACAGAATAATGTACCAAAGTATAATTTTCTCTAATTGAGTCAATAAATAAATTAGTAAAAATATGCAACAAGTAGGTACATACATGTACTCTCCTGGACAATCTGAATGGAGAGACATGCTGAACTACTAACTTATAATTAGAGGTAAGATGCAATTGAGATAATATTTATCGACAGAGTGTTGCATCCAGCTGCTGGAGCCAGGGCAAGATGATCTTCATCTTACGTCGATAGCTCGGAGTTGCGGCCAGCGGATTGCGCTCCAGATACACAGTGCACAGCTGCTTGTTGCTAGTCAGTGCCTCCACGTTGGACCAATCCGTCACCCCGTTGTCATTCAGCTGCAAGCAAACATTTACTTTCTCAGCCTACATTTCATGATTTCACTACTTTCACTATGCAAAGGAATGTTTGGGGTCAAACCAAAAAATGGTCATTATCTCAAATCCCCAAAACACCACGAAAGATGCATATATAATAATTAGGGATGTTCACGATTACGATTTAATCGAATCGATTAATCGATTATGACATTCAAAACGATTAATCGATGTTAGTACAAATAATCGAATTACATCAATTTGAATTTGCTGCCTTGAAAATGGTTCCACTTAACAACATCTAAAATGGCTGCCTTCATTCTGTCAACATTTTTCTTTGTGTGCGTAATATTTTAGTGATACATTTATGTTTGTGTGTATTTTCCCAATTCAGTGTGTGTTTCTAATTCGCATTACCATTGATCAGTGATGATTAAATGAATTACGGCACATTACAGCTTCTTTAAAGTAAAAATGACTGACTTCCCGGACACATTTCATTGTTGAGGTTAATTTTGCCGTAAAAGATGATAATATGATGACCACTCTGAACATGATGATATCAATACGATTTAATTCGATTATTAATCGATTTAAATTAGGAAAATCGAATTAATAATCGATTTAAATAAAATAATCGTTGAACACCCCTAATAATAATAGTACACAACATAATGCGTTTTCTTTGCAGCAACTACCCCCAAAATGGGAAAAAATTTAGGTATTTAAAAATTAAAAAATGAGTTCACCACAAATTAAATTCTGTGATGAGTGATGGATGACACATAAAGATAGCAAAAATTAGGAAGACATACCAAAAAAAATGTATTACTCGTAGCTTGGTGTCAACAAAGTAAAATTCCTAATGTCCCACCAAAAATTATGATCCTTGTATTTAAAAGCTATGTAGTCTATCTTACCCAAAACTCCTCTAATAGAATCAAATGGTCAATGTTTGATATCGAGCTGATCTTATTCATGGAGAGGTCCAGGGTGGATACTTTCAAGTTATTGGTCAAGCCTTCAATGGTCTGTATCCCATTCTCCGACAAGTAAAGCTGCTCAAGGGACGTAAGCGATTCCAAATTCTCCATTTTCACCAACCGATTATTCTGAAAACAGAGGTTTCACTGGAACCATGCATACTTACATGCAGAACTATGTGCTAGCTAGTTATTTTATTAACAGACACTATTCTGACCTCGTAGATGTCAAGTTAGTTCTTACCTGTAAACTCAGAACTTGGAGAGTTGTCAACGATTCTAAATTCTTAATTTGTGTTATTTTGTTTTTGCCAAGAAACAAGCTTGTCAAACTGCTCAGTCCTTCCAGGTTCTCTATTACCTGTTGAAATGAAATCAATCAATCAATACCTTGCAGTAACAGAAGACTCTGAAGTTATATTTCAAATGGGTCAATTCAAAGTCATACTCTGATTTTATTGTCCCCAAGTTCAAGATAAGTCAACTTCTTTAGGTGGCTTAAGTTTTCAATCTGTGATATTTTGTTTGAGCAGAGAAACAACTTCTGCAGGTTGTGCAAATGATCAAGCCCTTTGATCTCCCGCACTCGGTTGAAAGATACATCCAGAATCCTGAAAAGATAATAATTCTAAATCTTGTGGCAAGGTATGAGGGGAGGGGCAGATCACATTCATAAGTTATACCACGAACGCTGCGTATTTTCTCATAAGTGAGCCTAGATATTGTATGCAAATTAGTGAGTGGCTGCACTACTTGGAAAAACTCTGTAAAGACAAACTGAATAGTTTGCAAGTGATCAAAGTGCAGGATCATAATACAAATTTGAAAAAATTGTAATTTATGCACCTAAGCTTAAAATGTCAATTAGATTACCTAGATTAGATTAGATTTTATCTTTATTTCTATTTCTATATTTCTATTTATTATAGGGAGCCAAGCCAATTGACCGATTTGGCTGAAAATTAATCGCAGAATTAGAATATTGATTACAGCTTAATCACCTTACAGACACTTTATGTTATTACTTCGTTTATTTTATATACTTGGATTGAAGGCCGTGAAAAATTTGAACTTGATTGGGCCCTACAGTTAATTTTCACCTCTCCACGAATCAGAAAATGTTGCTAAAATTTAAATAGCCCTACATTTAAAATCACTATGCATGCACGTGTCTTCTTGCAAAGAATTAATTTGTGTAAAAAAAAATCAATACCTAGGCAGATTGTTTGTTATACGCCTCCGAAGTAGACTGACGCGCCATCTGTGCGGTGGAATGGCGAAATTTTTGATAGGTAACATTGCCTTGTAACGCTATGGCCACCGTGTAAAAAGTAGAAATATGAATAAAGAAATATGTAATTGAGCAAGCGAAGCGAGCGTCTCCTTTTGGCTCTTTTGGCACGGACCTCTGTTTTTTTTTTTTTTTTTTTTTTTTTTGTTTTTGTTTTTGGCTGCTAATAGCCGATACACAGGTCGCACCGTTTCACCGATTGATCTGAAATTTTGCACACATGTAAAACCAACCTTCTCTGTTTGCAGACCCTAATTTTTTTGAAATCCATTCATTGGTTGAAATTTAAATAAACATCTCCTGATAGGCTGAAAAATGAAAATGGACTTCGACAAATGTGATCGACCTTATATTTTGCATGGTCATTAGGACCAACATTGTCTCTTATTTTACAAATTTTCAGCCAAATCCTCACATTAGTTAAAATTTAAAAAAATATTTCATGTGCTTTTTGAAATTTAAACCAGAACCGTTTGATCGATCAACTTAAAATTTTGCATGGTCATCGGGTCCAACATTATCTGTATTTTTGACAATTTTCAGACTAAACTGTGTTTAAATTTAAAAGTTATCGACAGTTTACGGATATTTTGCGTGTTGGCTATCATATTTCTCGAATTTCATATTTCACGGAATCTTCGAATCTTCACTTCAAGGTTGTTAGAGCAGAAACTTTCAAACGTATTATGAAACTGATATGACCGTTTAAAATTTTTTTGAACGATATCCTGTGATTTTTGGAAATTAACAAGGAATTGTTCAATCATAAAGGTTCAATCCTTAAAACTTTGCGTGGTTATTGGGACCAATATTTTAGGAATTGTTGGAGATTTTCATACAAGTCTGTGACGAAATTCAAGAATTATTGGCTTTTAATGACATTTTCAATAGACAGAATTTCGGTTCGATGTGTTGCGCATATCCGTGCTCGCTCATCAACGCGTTACTCAGAGCGTTTTCCTAGTATATAAGCTTGTTCATAAGTAAAACTGTTGGCTGCGTTGTGGTATGCTTGAATTCATTTCGCAACGCTGCTAATCCTTCGATGTATGTATGCCCAAATGAAGTTACTTAGACAGAGAAAATAAAATGTTTGACTTGAATGCAAAGTCAAGTGTTGAAGTGAAACGAAAATCTCGCTTTTGTTTATGTAAACTTTGATGAATCCAGTGGGCTGTGGCATAATCGGGCATTATAAATATTTTAAAACAAAATAGTAATAAACGCACTTCAGTCAGTTTTACTTCAGCACAAGCCAATATTCTTATTTCTTTATTTATATTTCTACAATTTAACACGGCGGCCATATCTCTTTCAATACTTCGCCCTATCAGTTCATTCGCATTTCATCCACTAGGTAAGCGCTAATTGTCTTGCTAGTGGCGCGCCTATGGCTATTTTGGAGGCCTATGGGACGTGAGAGAGTATGAACAAAAATATCTCGCTAAGCTTAGCAAAAGCTCGCTTAACTTCAATTTCAAGAAAGACCAATCAAGTTTCTTGAAAAGAGGTACTGCCTACTTGAAGGTAGTATGTTTTGAGTGTTGACTTACTCTAGGTTGACGAGACAGTCCAGGTTTTCAAGACATGTGATCTGATTGTCGTACAGCTCTAACTCACTGAGTGTAACCAATGTACTCAGATTCTCAATCTTCTTGATCAAATTCCATCGAAGATACAGACGCTCAATTTTTGTAAGCGACTCCAAGTTTTCAATGCGGGTGACTCTCTGGTGGTTCATATCCAATTCCTGTTGGCAGTATTTTCATTGTTCTTACTTTTAGGAATTCCAAGTGACAGATGAACGTTTTGATTCAATTAAATAAATAAGACTTCTAAGATAAGTGGCAGTCATAATGATATAGATGATGATGAATAGGTAACAATGACGATGATAATGAATGATTCCCTGCCTCTCGACTATGGGAAACAATGATACACTCAGTATGTTGCTTAGCCATGCTGTCAGTTAAAGGTACCAAATGTTAATTGGGAACTGGCATCTAATTAACATTCAGAGTAGGTAGAGCATTTATGAATAATAGTGAATATCTAATTCCACAGTAAAGCGGAACCACCTTCTTCATGCACTCGTCTTCATGCCACAAAGCATTCTATTAAATGAGTCGTGGTTGGTCTTCAATCTATTAAGAATAGATGTTCACTGCCTGGTCATTTGCTGCTGTGAACTACCTTCTTCTGAGTTAAAGGTAGTAAGCAAATAAGTTAAGGTCGTTAAGTCCGAGTGTTCTTTGGACATACGCGTAGTCTTTGAGCACTTCTAGTCAAAAGTTGGAACAACACATTTCCCCTCGAACGACAGGAGTAGGGAACGAAGAGATACCCCTATACATACCATGCACTTTCAAACCGCATTGAAACCGATATAGTCAAATCGGCTTAAATATTGAATTTAACTCATTCGCATTTGATACGATTCTCTTCTAAAAGTGAGCTGGAAGTTACAATTTAAGTTACCGATTTGAAATGGCGTGATATACAGTTCAATCCGCATTGAAGATGCGAGTGCATTCGATCCCATGCAGAAATGCCGTCAAGCAGGCTGTATGTAGGTACTCAGTCATTTACTTGATTGTCATTGTTTTTTACCTGTTTTTGTACTAAAATCTCTAAAATGAATGAAATTCAATGTGAGATCAATTTGGAACATCCAGGAAGTATTCCTTTTAACCAAAACTATTTAATACACACATAATTAAAGCTATGGACGAAAGCTATGCTATGGAAGCTATGGACACTATTGAGTGATTCTATTTACTTCATGGCAGGGAATCTAATTTCAATCCGATTGCGATCTCAAGCTTGCATGATATATGGCCATGTTTCAAACTGATTTGAGTCAAACCAATTTGACTAAAGCAGTTTCAATGCAAAGTGCATACTAGTAAGCGTGAGTGTGTGAAGAATGTGCTGGGGTCAACTTGCTATTATTATGATACCCTTGATATTCACTCAAAAGTAAAATACTGCTACACATGGATCTACTTACATCAATCTCCGGGTCAACAATAATGATCTCTCCATGAGCATCCTCATCGCCCTCCTCCGCTGGTGCTGTTACCTCATTGTTGGACACCAATTCCTTATCCATTGTTGAGTCCGGGGGTACGGTGACTATTACTTTAACCTCTCTAGTGGACGGATTGGTAACATCATCAGATGCAACTTGATCCAAACAATCTGCAGTACCTGTGTAGGTAGGTAGACATGGAAAAATGGTATGTTTGACAGAAAGTTGGGTTATAATGCGCATTGTAAAGGATGCACTTCATATTAACCTACCTGTTAATTCTTCTGACATGTTCTTAAACAAAACCACTATACTATAATTTACGTTAGTGTAGAACACAGAGCTCAGTTATGTGATAATGTTCTAATATTTCCAGAAATAATACAAACACAAACAGCCCAAAGAGACTGGACTGCCACCGGACCGCCTTCTTCTTCCTTCTTTCAAACAGCGTTGCCAGATTGAATTGAATAAAAAGGTGATTACCTATTTCACTATATTTTTAAAAAATTCCATACTTTCGCAAAAAACTCCCTACTACTTCCCCCCCCCCCCCCCCCCCCCCCCACTATGATGTAAAAGTTCACGGAAAACATGCACTATTTTTTAGCTAACACTAAAAAAAAAGTAAATATACTAAAATTACTAGATTACTTAAAATCATCATCGAATGATGTTAGATCCATGGTTAGATCATGGTTATAGATATAGCTGCTTAAAAATCTTTGGATATAGGTAGGTAGGTTAAAAATAATTGTAAAAAAGGTAAATCGGCATAAGTACAAATAAAAAAATGCATAATACACAATAAAATTTAAAAATTAATGAAAAATTTAAATTTCAAATATTTTTTATATACATAGAATAGATACTCCGACAATCAGTTTTTTGATATTTTCTTATTTGAAAAGAACAAAAGAGTAAAGACCTACATTCTAATACTTTTATGTCAAATTTCCCTCCCTCCCTGCAAGACATTATTTTCAGCTACAGGTTCCTAGGTCTGGATACACTGCTTCTCTTCTGACCTTTGCACCCGACCCCTCCCCCCCCCCCCCCCCCCCCCCCCACTCAACCAACTAACTACGACAACACAACGCACGATTTCTTACACAAAATTTAAAAATGATTGAGTCCGAATTTCGTCCGGGGGAAAGGCTTAGTGAAATCTTTGGGCAAAATCTCGCCATAAATCCGGGAGATATTCGGGATAAACCCATTGGCGACATTTTGTTGAAATACTCAATATTTAACACTTTGTGGTGCTACACTACCCCCCCCCCCCCCCCCCCCCCCCCCTCGCCAAACAAATCTGAATTTGCGTCCCCCCAGTTCAAGACTAGGTATACTATCTGCACAACTCTAGACGCAATACTGCCTTAGGGCATGGACATAGAGTAAAGAGCAGTGACTACCTATAATTACACTATCTGGAAATAACATTGTATTTAACTTTTTGACGCCAGGTTTACATATATAATTACAGTGCAATACTACGTTATCTCTAAATAGCGTATAGGATACAGATAACGTAGTAATAGAACTATCTAATTAAAGAAAGGTACCTAATTACTTTTTGGAAATGTAATACGTTATGTGGTCTTATAGAAAACCAAATTAGGAAATATAAGAATATGCATGATTGGACAAAATAGGACAGTTCCTAACAAAAACATTTATGTAACAAAAAAAAATACAAGACTTTTTGAGAGAGTGCAGTCAAAGATAATTAGGTCCAGTTTTTCAATACTCTGCTCAAACAAGTAATTAACTTAAAGAGTCGACAGGACTCGCAGAAAATTTCGATTCCGATGTAAAAAAAAACCTAAAAATGAATGAAAATGCATTAGCTCTGGGTTGTACGTGACATTTGTGACATTTAATCGTGTGTTGCATGTTGCATATACTGCTGTGCAGTACGTTATTTTAATTCAAATATTGAAAACCACAAAAAACCATAAAAAGGCGCCCCATCTATTTTCTTAACGGCGTGACCGATTGTTTTCAAAATTTAACAGCATATAGATAAAGAGTAAATCTGTGTCTCTAGTGATCGAAAAAAATAATAAAAAATGTTTTTCTCGCTTTGAGGAAGTGCTAACATGGGCAATATATTAGTCTTTTTGGCACCTCTGCCCTGAAATAACTAAACAAAAAATAAAACTTAGGGGCTACTAGAGACACAGATCTACTCTTTATCTATAACCTGTGAAAATTTGAAGACAATCAGTAAAGCCGTTTAGAAAAAAGTAGGGTCCGCCTTTTTGTGCTTTATAAAACATGGATTTCATCAAGTATGTGAATGTCATTGGTTGTTCCCATGGCAATACAGTCCTAATCAACCGTTTAAAAGTTAGCAGAGTATTGAAAGACATGGCCAGTTGCCCTTAGTGTAGTCTTTGAACTGAGGGGATGATAGGTAGTTAAAATTTAGCACCTGCATGGCCACGTTTTCATGGAAAATGTCCCCCCCCCCCCCCCCTACTACCGCCCAAACATACAAGAAAGCTGCTCGATAGGCAGACTTGTGATTTGTTAATTGAAAACCGCAAATAATGCGAATGTGAATCACTGGTGATCAAAACCACGAAACATATAGACACGATTTTAAGTTCGAAAGTAGATTAACCCAATGGGAATTTCATGCCGACTAATAATTTTTTGTAGTTTACACAATTTATCAGAAAGATAATTCATACAATTAAAGGCCGGTCTTTGAACCTCTTATCTAGCCATGAAATAGTAGAAATACTATCTATTTTTTGTAACCAGGCTAAAGAGGAGATCTTTGTATATCCCCTTCACAGCCTCCTGCCTTTGAGCAGGTTTTAATTACGATAAATATTAATCCCAGAAAAAAACACTCCGTGTAAAAAAGGCAGCCAAGTCTCTTTACTTTAAAAAAATTCAACACCGAAAAGGAGTGATATCAAAAAAGGAGCCAAGTCAATGACATTTCCAAATATTTAATCGTATTTTTGAAATAAAAGAATAAACACCGAGAAATACTTTACAAAAGGACTTGGCGCATCGTTTTTTTAAAGACCTCATTCAATACTAAAAGTGGAAAGAAATTTAAAGTAGGTACATTTTCCTCTTTCTATTAGAGCCAGAAACTATGAATCAAGCTACTTTTAGTAATGGCTATTTTATAGTTTTGTCAATGGCGATAGTAGAAAGATTTCATGCTGTAATAGATAAGTAATATAAGGGTGGAAGAATTAAATAACAATTGGAAGTGGGCTCATACATATTCTTATAGCACTGTTAATATGGTGATATTAGAAGGGTATCTTTTCATAATTTGATCTTGACTGAAGGAAATCATGAAACGTTGTCAAATAATTACGAACTGTCTTTGGAACACTATTATATATTTTTGAAGTGTCAAGTGTATAAAGTTAAAATTTTTAATAGAAATTCAATGTGACTATGTACTTTGTGAAATGTTTTGTTATAAAATGTGGATTTATAGAAATGTATTTCATGATGAGAAGGTTTAACGCATGAGACTTAATTATGTTGACCACGAAACAATATTACGAAGATAACTAACTATTGTGTATTTATAGAAAACATAGGCAACAAGTTTTATCGCGTACGTACATATTCTAATAGATAATATTTTACAGTAGGTATATGTATAATATGTAATTGAAAGATGTTTCCCTATTATTCTAAAAATTCTAAATTACGGTTGTATATCAATGGCATATGCTTATGAATCAAAAAATGAATTTAAAAAACGATGCGCCAAGTCCTTTTGTAAAGTATTTCTCGGTGTTTATTCTTTTATTTCAAAAATACGATTAAATATTTGGAAATGTCATTGACTTGGCTCCTTTTTTGATATCACTCCTTTTCGGTGTTGAATTTTTTTAAAGTAAAGAGACTTGGCTGCCTTTTTTACACGGAGTGTTTTTTTCTGGGATATCACTTCTTTTGTTAGTTTATTCATACAGCTTGTAGCACATGTCCGAGCAGGGACTAATTTCTTTAAAAAAATACGCCTCAACCGATTTGCTTACTAAGAAAAGTTGCGTTTGGTATAAGATGAAAATGATTATCCAAGAAGAATAGCTTAAGTTTCGTTATAATCGATCCAGCCGTTTTCGATATATGACGTCACTTCCGGTTTTGAAATAGCGGCCGAAAATAATGTCGTCTTGAATTCATAATTATAAGTCCTACATAATTGCACAATTTGGTTGCAATCGGTACAGACGATTTCGATATATGACGTCACTTCCGGTTTAACCAATGGCGGCCGAAAATAATGTCGTCTTTTTATCCATAATTATAAGTCCTACATATTTCCAAAATTTGGTTGCAATCGGTACAGACGTTTTCGATATATGACGTCCCTTCCGGTTTTAACAATGACGGCCGAAAATAATGTCGTCTTTAATTCATAATTTTTAGTCCTCCATATTTCCAAAATTTGGTTGCAATCGGTACAGACGATTTCGACATATGACGTCACTTCCGGTTTTAACAATGGCGGCCGAAAATAATGTCGTCTTTAATTCATAATTATAAGTCCTACACATTTCCAAAATTTGGTTGCTATCGGTACAGCCGTTTTTGATATATGACGTTACTTCCGGTTTTAACAATGGCGGCCAAAAATAATGTCGCCTTTAATCCATAATTATAATTCCTACATATTTCCAAAATTTGGTTGCAATCGGTACAGCCGTTTTCGATATATGACGTCACTTCCGGTTTTAACAATGGCGGCCGAAAATAATGTCGTATTTCATTCATAATTATTAGTCCTCCATATTTCCAAAATTTGGTTGCAATCGGTACAGCTGTTTTCAATATATGACGTCACTTCCGGTTTTAAAAATGGCGGCCGAGAACACTGCAACCTTGAATTTATAATTATTTACAAAGTAGGTTAACTAAATATCTATTTAAAAGTATAAAGTGGTGAATTTTGTGTCAATTATCATATTTATGACGTCATTTAGCATATTTATGACGTCATTTCCGGTATAGGTAATAGGAAAACAATCTAGTTGATACTTTATGAACGACCATCTGAATTCATAATCCCTATATTTCCGTAAAATCGGTCTTGCCGTATGTAATATATGACGTCACTACCGGTTTCATTTAGTGGTTCCTGCCGCCATTTCCGGTACCGTTAATTTGTTTATTCATTTTTCACAATTGAGTTTCAAAAAAAGTTGCAGAATGAATACGCAGGAGCTAGTTCAGTTGCAAACGGTACAGGCGTTTTAGATATATTACGTCACTTCCGGTTTCAGGAATGGCGGCCGAGAACACTGCCTCCTTGAATTTATAATTTGTATTGTCTATGTTACAATGTAAGTTACTTATGTATGTATTTTAAGTATAATTTGTTGAAATAAGTTAAATATTGCGTATTTATGACGTCACTTCCGGTTCAGAAAATAAGAAAATAATAATTTTTTTATTGATACTTCATATAGATGACCGTCTAAATCGAATGGCGCTAATTTCGTTCTAATCGGTCCAGACGTTTTTGAGATATGACGTCACTTCCGGTTTAAAAATGGCGGCACAAAAAATCACAAGAGGCAAGGTATCATCAGACGCCAAAAGTGCATATGTGGTAAAAATTTCAGGTTGATCGGTTCAGCCGTTTAGGCTGTGGCGGTGATAGCAACGTTTCCTGATATCTGAATCATCATCATCAGATAGCTTTTAAAAGGGGTGTAATTTCACTGTTTTCACGGCCCTCTAGCACCCAAACGGCATAACGTATTGTTCCCAAATTTGGTATATGTTGTCAGGTGGGCCATAGCTCGAAATTAAGTTATTTCGCAACAATGTGAGATTTCCCAATTTTGAGATCCAGTAGGCCGAAAATGCCATGTTGTTGCTTACAGTAAATCTGCTCCTCAGTTTATTAGGCATTTACGGTATGTTGAGTGAGTGTGAGTGTATAGTACGACTTGGCTGGGTGGAGCGACCGCTCCACTAGATAATAATTAGCGTTAGCAGGCTATAACGAAGAAGATGAAACCAATAGAATTTTAGGTGTGAGCTAACTTGATCTGTTAACTATCCAGAAATTTGGCCAGAAGTACTACAATACTTTCTGAGAGAAAGTATGAGTAAAAAGGTGCATCATAATTGAGCGAGCGAAGCGAGCGACTCCATTTGGCTCTTTTAGCACGGACCTCTGTTTTTTTTTTTGTTTTTTTTTTTGTTTTTGTTTTTGTATGCTAAAGGAAGCAATAGAAGTCGCACCGTTTCACCGATCGACCTGAAATTTTGCACACATGTAAAGACAACCTTCTCTGTTTGCAGACCCAATTTTTTTTTGAAATCCATCCATTGGTTCATTGTTAAAATAAGTATCTCCTGATAGCCTAAAAAATGAAAATGGTCTTCGAGAAATGTGATCAAACTCATATTTAGCATGGTCAGTAAGACCAACAATGTCACTTATTTTACAAATTTTCAGCCGAATCTGTCAAGAAAGTATGCACTTATTGACATTTTTAATAGCTGTCAGAAATGAAACATTGAAAATGAATGTCTTTCCAATGCAACTGAATCTGATTTGCTTTAGGTACAAGAGTGTTTTGATGGTATGTACAGTTTTTTAGTGAAAAGCAGATATTTTTATGTTTATTGAGTTGATCAAATTTGAATAATTCAATTTGGATCATAGTTTTCAACAAATCATTTCGAGTTTTTAAGGACCTTGATTGTCTTTTCGTCAATTCGTAGTTCTAATGGCCGTGCCTCCCGTGTTTCTACTTGGCTGATTTTGCATCCAGGAGGGATTAGAAACATAAGCTCACATTTCAATAATATCATTGAGTGGCGTTTGTTCTCTTCTAGCGTTCACACGTCATTCCAAATCTCTCCTGCATTTTGCTTCTTTTCGTTGATAATTTTGGCAATTTGGTGTACTTTGTGAAGGTATTAGTAAAATTGAATCGCTTTTAAAGCATAGATATTAGGTATCTACAGTTTTTGTCCAGGGGATTGATTATTTCAAATTATTTTCTTCTTGGAAACGTTGGATTTATTCCGTTTCTGAGCTTCTGTCTAGCCTGACATTTCCTTGAAGGTTGCTATTTTTTTTTGAAAGTTTTGATTCATTCAGTTCAAAACATTACGTTGTCTTATTTTAATTGTGGAACGTTGGATTCATTCCGTTTCTAAACTAGGTAGTTACTATTTTACCTGATCCGTTTTTTTTTGTGGAACTTTGATTCCTTTCGCTTATTAGTTGAAAGGTGTTTACTTTATTTTCATATTTGCGAAGTTTTGTTCAAGATTAATTTCGTAACATTACGACATTGAATACATTACGTCTTTGAGCACACATTTCGTGCATTTCAAACATTGATCACACAAATATTATTGTACTTTAATTAGGTAGGTACTCTACTTCTTACTTTTTCATTAGGTACCTATCTTATCCCTATTTAAACATGCCGAAAAATGGAAAGACTTCTGCTAGAATGAAAGCCATAAAGGCGAAAAAGCGTCTGCGTGAAATTGAAGATCAAGAAACTGACGAAGCTAAATCTAAAAGGTTGAAACAAAATGTCGTTAATAATAAAGCATCAAGGAGCAAAGAGACCCCCGACCAGACTGCTGCAAGGAGATACTCAAACAATCAACGCAATACCCGCTCTCGTGCAGCGGGTATTGCCGATTGACCGACCAACTGAAAACTTCGCATGGTAATTGGTAGCAACATTTAAGGTATTTTTGCCAATTTTCAGTCTAATTTGTAGTTATTTTCAAAAGTTTTTGTAATTTTAGGGACATTTTGTGTGTTGGCTGTCAAATTCACGGCGACATCGAATCTTTAGTTCAAGGCAAGGTAGTTAGAGCAGAAAGTTTCAAACGAAATGAAACTAATAATGACCGTTTAACAGATTGATCTGATATTGTGTCCACAGTAATATCATATCATATGAGTGGTCCCAGGTATATTGTTTGAAAGATATCCTGTGATTTTTGAAACTTAACAAGGAACCGTTCAATCAAAGGTTTAATCGATCAACTTAAAACTTAGCAAGGTTATTGGGACCAATATTTTTGGAAATTTTGGAGATATTTATACAAGTCTGTGACGAAATTCAAGAATTATTGGCTTTTAATGACATTTTCGATAGACATAATTTCGGTTCGAGGTGTTGCGTGTATCCGTGCTCGCTCATCAACGCGTTACTCAGAGCGTTTTCCTAGTAATACTTCGTTACCTTCATTATCTTCACTGTTCTGGATCAAGGCTCGATCGACCTTTGCTCTTGGAAAAATGCAACCAGTCATTTCAAAGTCACATAATATTATCAAGATTTTTAAGTTCTCAAGTTAGTAACTAGATAGATTTGCTGGTACTAATGGATTGTTGGTTTGTATCTCAGTCAAATGGACTTTGTCTTTCTCTTTGATTTCGAACTCATAGACCCATAGGCTCATACATCCACTTGACTGGAAAAATGTCAAACTCGATTATTGATCGTTTGTTTTGTTATGTTTATTTTCTTGTTCACAACTAGAAGGACACTTCTATTAAAATACATGTAGAAAAATCTGCCGCATCTTGACCCATTTTGTCTGTCACCAGTTTGTCTGTCGGCCAGTTTTGCATGAAGTTCAGGACATGCATGCAGGACAGACGGGACATTAGTGCCACATGAGTGACATGAGTGACGTAGTAGACAGTAACCTTACCAACATCACACGTAGTGACTATAGCTACTGGAAATACCATTATAGGGCAGTCACTTGTAATGCCTATTGCCTACCCACGTATTAGCAATGAAGTTGACATCATCTTCCTACTTGATCTGCATCATGGAAGCTGTGGATTTGTGCCAAGTGTACCAAGATCATGTTCATGTACGCCAGCTCCGTCCAGGGTTTTAGTTACACAATCACAGACAGACATATTATTCAGGTGGTCATTCATGTCAATTCATCACAGATAACATTCTCAAGACCACGCGGTTATATTCACATTCAATGTTTATTCACTTACATTAACATACGATATTCAATATTATGAACTTATTCATTGCTTATTTATTTTTGATCTTCCATTAAGGCCAATACATATCACGTGACTTTATTTCTCTACATCCGATCAAAAGAAATAGTTACCTATGATGAGTACATACCTTACATCGTTCATGTTGAGTAATCCAAGGTGATTTATGAAAGAAATTCACTGCATACTGGAGCTTATCAATATTTGCAGTCAATATTATTTAATTTTGCAGTGGTTTTATAATAAAAACAACACAAATATCGTGTATACGTACGCGTGTGAAGACTGTCAAAACCAAGTGCTGTTCGTTTAATCATTACATTCATAATAGTGGGTTTAATTAATATCTCAACATTTCGTTGGAAAGATGAAGAAAGAGCGCATGTTTTGTTGGCAAAATTGTGTCAGGTTTGTGATGCATATGTGCCCTTTTATTAGATTAAAGTTTGCTGTTCTTGGCAACTCATAGGATTTCCTTAAACTTCAGGTCTTGATTTGAGAATATTTAGGTGCAAGGAAGTAAAACCATCTAATAAGTTATTTTCGCAGTTCTTTTCTGCGTAGATAAGTTCCAACAGATGTGTCCTAACTTATCTGATGAGTGAAAAGTATTTGCTAAACTGAACCCTTCCAAATGAAAATGTGTAGCTTTTTGGTTGAAAAGTCACGTGATATGCAGCCACCTTAACTCTGAGACTTTTACTCATGCACTAAATAGAATGAGTACATGCTAAAGATAATCAGCAGTGAGTGACAATTAGATAGTATAATTAAGCGAGCGAGCCGGCACTCTCGATGACGTTTGTTTTGTATGCACCTCTCAGGTCGCACCGATCAACTGTTCGATATGACATTTCGCACCGACACTAATGTCATACCATGGTCATACTAGCAGTCACAAAATACTCTGATTTGTTGAACAGCGAGAATGAACCTTTTGTCAGATCACTTTCAACATCGGCGCAAGAGAGAACCACTGAACTCCCGAGGCAGTTGGCTCAGTGTACAAGGCACTCGCCTCCTACCCACCAATCATTCAAGATTAACCATTTCTTTCCTCCTTCATCATATTTATTATCGTTTGTCACCATTTGCACGTGTCGAAAATCCATCAGCGTCCGCCAATAATACCCAATAAAATATTCCGTCATTCCCCTACTCTTTACTCTTTCTAATGTCTTGAGGAAATACTTTGATATTCCGTCTACATTATTACGTCTATTATTACATCGTATCATGTGCAATGGAAAATCCACGGCTTGAGAAAATCAACTGTTTTATGACCAAAGTCACCACGTAATAATCAGAGTTGGCAGTTTTCAATCTTACGCTTTCAAACTCTAAATATTCTCTCGAAAATACATATTTTTATATGAAATTGATTAAAATCTCTTAAATGCGTACACTCAACAAAAGAAAAACTGCATTTGAAAGAAACGAATTTGCTATTGGTCCTCGACAATTAATCCTATCAAATGAAATCAGAGCTCACCTACTAGAGTTAGATATTATACAGCATAGAAGCTAGTTCAGATATAATTTTTCCCAGCCAAATCGTTCCTTTTGAATACCGTGTTTTCTTTTGTTGAATCATTGACTGTTGAATGTACAAATGTCTATGAAATGTGTAGGGCATAGATTATAAGTATAACAAGTATTATAAGATAGTATTTGTGTTATAATTATAATATAGAGTCTTAGAAGAAAACAAGTTATTGAAGTTTGTCTAGGGGCGTCGTCCACGAAACCCAATTTTTTACCAAATGTAATTTCCTCCTGATTATTTGTATTTCTGGATGCGCCCCCAGGCTGTGACGTCAGATACGTGTAGCAAGTGGCATCAACAGGTACAGGATGTACATCGGTGGTTCGTGGAACTGGTAACGTGCGTTTCGCGTGTGCTAATCACTGTCATTAGCGAACACATTGCTGTGTCCGAGACATCGCATGATGACACCGATCAATCACTTGCTTGACCTGCTATCTGCACATCGCCTCGGTCAAGCAGTGTCACTCTGGCGGGGATAGTTACCATACCGCATGTGTCCGAGGCATCGCATGATGACACCGACAATCACTTGCTTGACCTGCTATCTGCACATCGCCTCGGTCAAGCAGTGTCACTCTGGCGGGGATAGTTACCATACCGCATGTGTCCGAGGCATCGCATGATGACACCGACAATCACTTGCTTGACCTGCTATCTGCACATCGCCTCGGTCAAGCAGTGTCACTCTGGCGGGGATAGTTACCATACCGCATGTGTCCGAGGCATCGCATGATGACACCGACAATCACTTGCTTGACCTGCTATCTGCACATCGCCTCGGTCAAGCAGTGTCACTCTGGCGGGGATAGTTACCATACCGCATGTGTCCGAGGCATCGCATGATGACACCGATCAATCACTTGCTTGACCTGCTATCTGCACATCACCTCGGTCAAGCAGTGTCACTCTGGCGGGGATAGTTACCATACCGCATGTGTCCGAGGCATCGCATGATGACACCGATCAATCACTTGCTTGACCTGCTATCTGCACATCACCTCGGTCAAGCAGTGTCACTCTGGCGGGGATAGTTACCATGCGCGCACGCCCTCCAGCGCTATTCCTCTGCACTCCGGAGAGAGAGGTAGATCGACACCATCTTCCGATCATCACAAACTTTCATCCGTCGCCAAGCTCATTGCAGGACGTAAACACCACTGAAGTTACAGTATCCAATGCTAAAGGACAAGGAGGTAGTTTAGGGGTGCTAGAATCTGTTTCGGTGTCACAGAACCTCGAAATACACTGGTTTCGGGAACTCTGGACCGTGTCCCGGGGTGCGATCATATAACTTTCATTCAACGTCACCCGAACCTAAATCAATGTTATTCAAGGCCTTCTCGGGTGAGATGAAAAGATTGTCACGCGAAAACGGAATGGTCTTGTTCTCGAGTGACATCCTAGTGATGTCGCGTGACAATGACATCGCACCCCGCAATGGTCTTGTTCTCGAGTGACATCCTTGTGATGTCGCGTGACAATGACATCGCACCCCGCAATGGTCTTGTTCTCGAGTGACATCCTAGTGATGTCGCGTGACAATGACATCGCACCCCGCGATGGTCTTGTTCTCGAGTGACATCCTTGTGATGTCGCGTGACAATGACATCGCACCCCGCAATGGTCTTGTTCTCGAGTGACATCCTAGTGATGTCGCGTGACAATGACATCGCACCCCGCAATGGTCTTGTTCTCGAGTGACATCCTTGTGATGTCGCGTGACAATGACATCGCACCCCGCAATGGTCTTGTTCTCGAGTGACATCCTTGTGATGTCGCGTGACAATGACATCGCACCCCGCAATGGTCTTGTTCTCGAGTGACATCCTAGTGATGTCGCGTGACAATGACATCGCACCCCGCAATGGTCTTGTTCTCGAGTGACATCCTTGTGATGTCGCGTGACAATGACATCGCACCCCGCAATGGTCTTGTTCTCGAGTGACATCCTTGTGATGTCGCGTGACAATGACATCGCACCCCGCAATGGTCTTGTTCTCGAGTGACATCCTAGTGATGTCGCGTGACAATGACATCGCACCCCGCAATGGTCTTGTTCTCGAGTGACATCCTAGTGATGTCGCGTGACAATGACATCGCACCCCGCAATGGTCTTGTTCTCGAGTGACATCCTTGTGATGTCGCATGACAATGACATCGCACCCCGCAATGGTCTTGTTCTCGAGTGACATCCTTGTGATGTCGCGTGACAATGACATCGCACCCCGCAATGGTCTTGTTCTCGAGTGACATCCTTGTGATGTCGCGTGACAATGACATCGCACCCCGCAATGGTCTTGTTCTCGAGTGACATCCTAGTGATGTCGCGTGACAATGACATCGCACCCCGCAATGGTCTTGTTCTCGAGTGACATCCTTGTGATGTCGCATGACAATGACATCGCACCCCGCAATGGTCTTGTTCTCGAGTGACATCCTAGTGATGTCGCGTGACAATGACATCGCACCCCGCAATGGTCTTGTTCTCGAGTGACATCCTAGTGATGTCGCGTGACAATGACATCGCACCCCGCAATGGTCTTGTTCTCGAGTGACATCCTTGTGATGTCGCATGACAATGACATCGCACCCCGCAATGGTCTTGTTCTCGAGTGACATCCTAGTGATGTCGCGTGACAATGACATCGCACCCCGCAATGGTCTTGTTCTCGAGTGACATCCTTGTGATGTCGCGTGACAATGACATCGCACCCCGCAATGGTCTTGTTCTCGAGTGACATCCTTGTGATGTCGCGTGACAATGACATCGCACCCCGCAATGGTCTTGTTCTCGAGTGACATCCTAGTGATGTCGCGTGACAATGACATCGCACCCCGCAATGGTCTTGTTCTCGAGTGACATCCTAGTGATGTCGCGTGACAATGACATCGCACCCCGCAATGGTCTTGTTCTCGAGTGACATCCTTGTGATGTCGCGTGACAATGACATCGCACCCCGCAATGGTCTTGTTCTCGAGTGACATCCTTGTGATGTCGCGTGACAATGACATCGCACCCCGCAATGGTCTTGTTCTCGAGTGACATCCTAGTGATGTCGCGTGACAATGACATCGCACCCCGCAATGGTCTTGTTCTCGAGTGACATCCTTGTGATGTCGCGTGACAATGACATCGCACCCCGCAATGGTCTTGTTCTCGAGTGACATCCTTGTGATGTCGCATGACAATGACATCGCACCCCGCAATGGTCTTGTTCTCGAGTGACATCCTTGTGATGTCGCGTGACAATGACATCGCACCCCGCAATGGTCTTGTTCTCGAGTGACATCCTAGTGATGTCGCGTGACAATGACATCGCACCCCGCAATGGTCTTGTTCTCGAGTGACATCCTAGTGATGTCGCGTGACAATGACATCGCACCCCGCAATGGTCTTGTTCTCGAGTGACATCCTTGTGATGTCGCGTGACAATGACATCGCACCCCGCAATGGTCTTGTTCTCGAGTGACATCCTTGTGATGTCGCGTGACAATGACATCGCACCCCGCAATGGTCTTGTTCTCGAGTGACATCCTAGTGATGTCGCGTGACAATGACATCGCACCCCGCAATGGTCTTGTTCTCGAGTGACATCCTTGTGATGTCGCGTGACAATGACATCGCACCCCGCAATGGTCTTGTTCTCGAGTGACATCCTTGTGATGTCGCGTGACAATGACATCGCACCCCGCAATGGTCTTGTTCTCGAGTGACATCCTAGTGATGTCGCGTGACAATGACATCGCACCCCGCAATGGTCTTGTTCTCGAGTGACATCCTAGTGATGTCGCGTGACAATGACATCGCACCCCGCAATGGTCTTGTTCTCGAGTGACATCCTTGTGATGTCGCATGACAATGACATCGCACCCCGCAATGGTCTTGTTCTCGAGTGACATCCTTGTGATGTCGCGTGACAATGACATCGCACCCCGCAATGGTCTTGTTCTCGAGTGACATCCTTGTGATGTCGCGTGACAATGACATCGCACCCCGCAATGGTCTTGTTCTCGAGTGACATCCTAGTGATGTCGCGTGACAATGACATCGCACCCCGCAATGGTCTTGTTCTCGAGTGACATCCTTGTGATGTCGCATGACAATGACATCGCACCCCGCAATGGTCTTGTTCTCGAGTGACATCCTAGTGATGTCGCGTGACAATGACATCGCACCCCGCAATGGTCTTGTTCTCGAGTGACATCCTAGTGATGTCGCGTGACAATGACATCGCACCCCGCAATGGTCTTGTTCTCGAGTGACATCCTTGTGATGTCGCATGACAATGACATCGCACCCCGCAATGGTCTTGTTCTCGAGTGACATCCTAGTGATGTCGCGTGACAATGACATCGCACCCCGCAATGGTCTTGTTCTCGAGTGACATCCTTGTGATGTCGCGTGACAATGACATCGCACCCCGCAATGGTCTTGTTCTCGAGTGACATCCTTGTGATGTCGCGTGACAATGACATCGCACCCCGCAATGGTCTTGTTCTCGAGTGACATCCTAGTGATGTCGCGTGACAATGACATCGCACCCCGCAATGGTCTTGTTCTCGAGTGACATCCTAGTGATGTCGCGTGACAATGACATCGCACCCCGCAATGGTCTTGTTCTCGAGTGACATCCTTGTGATGTCGCGTGACAATGACATCGCACCCCGCAATGGTCTTGTTCTCGAGTGACATCCTTGTGATGTCGCGTGACAATGACATCGCACCCCGCAATGGTCTTGTTCTCGAGTGACATCCTAGTGATGTCGCGTGACAATGACATCGCACCCCGCAATGGTCTTGTTCTCGAGTGACATCCTTGTGATGTCGCGTGACAATGACATCGCACCCCGCAATGGTCTTGTTCTCGAGTGACATCCTTGTGATGTCGCATGACAATGACATCGCACCCCGCAATGGTCTTGTTCTCGAGTGACATCCTTGTGATGTCGCGTGACAATGACATCGCACCCCGCAATGGTCTTGTTCTCGAGTGACATCCTTGTGATGTCGCGTGACAATGACATCGCACCCCGCAATGGTCTTGTTCTCGAGTGACATCCTTGTGATGTCGCGTGACAATGACATCGCACCCCGCAATGGTCTTGTTCTCGAGTGACATCCTTGTGATGTCGCGTGACAATGACATCGCACCCCGCAATGGTCTTGTTCTCGAGTGACATCCTTGTGATGTCGCGTGACAATGACATCGCACCCCGCAATGGTCTTGTTCTCGAGTGACATCCTTGTGATGTCGCGTGACAATGACATCGCACCCCGCAATGGTCTTGTTCTCGAGTGACATCCTTGTGATGTCGCATGACAATGACATCGCACCCCGCAATGGTCTTGTTCTCGAGTGACATCCTTGTGATGTCGCGTGACAATGACATCGCACCCCGCAATGGTCTTGTTCTCGAGTGACATCCTTGTGATGTCGCGTGACAATGACATCGCACCCCGCAATGGTCTTGTTCTCGAGTGACATCCTTGTGATGTCGCGTGACAATGACATCGCACCCCGCAATGGTCTTGTTCTCGAGTGACATCCTAGTGATGTCGCATGACAATGACATCGCACCCCGCAATGGTCTTGTTCTCGAGTGACATCCTTGTGATGTCGCGTGACAATGACATCGCACCCCGCAATGGTCTTGTTCTCGAGTGACATCCTTGTGATGTCGCGTGACAATGACATCGCACCCCGCAATGGTCTTGTTCTCGAGTGACATCCTTGTGATGTCGCGTGACAATGACATCGCACCCCGCAATGGTCTTGTTCTCGAGTGACATCCTAGTGATGTCGCGTGACAATGACATCGCACCCCGCAATGGTCTTGTTCTCGAGTGACATCCTTGTGATGTCGCGTGACAATGACATCGCACCCCGCAATGGTCTTGTTCTCGAGTGACATCCTTGTGATGTCGCGTGACAATGACATCGCACCCCGCAATGGTCTTGTTCTCGAGTGACATCCTTGTGATGTCGCGTGACAATGACATCGCACCCCGCAATGGTCTTGTTCTCGAGTGACATCCTTGTGATGTCGCGTGACAATGACATCGCACCCCGCAATGGTCTTGTTCTCGAGTGACATCCTTGTGATGTCGCGTGACAATGACATCGCACCCCGCAATGGTCTTGTTCTCGAGTGACATCCTTGTGATGTCGCGTGACAATGACATCGCACCCCGCAATGGTCTTGTTCTCGAGTGACATCCTTGTGATGTCGCGTGACAATGACATCGCACCCCGCAATGGTCTTGTTCTCGAGTGACATCCTTGTGATGTCGCGTGACAATGACATCGCACCCCGCAATGGTCTTGTTCTCGAGTGACATCCTTGTGATGTCGCGTGACAATGACATCGCACCCCGCAATGGTCTTGTTCTCGAGTGACATCCTTGTGATGTCGCGTGACAATGACATCGCACCCCGCAATGGTCTTGTTCTCGAGTGACATCCTTGTGATGTCGCGTGACAATGACATCGCACCCCGCAATGGTCTTGTTCTCGAGTGACATCCTTGTGATGTCGCGTGACAATGACATCGCACCCCGCAATGGTCTTGTTCTCGAGTGACATCCTAGTGATGTCGCGTGACAATGACATCGCACCCCGCAATGGTCTTGTTCTCGAGTGACATCCTTGTGATGTCGCGTGACAATGACATCGCACCCCGCAATGGTCTTGTTCTCGAGTGACATCCTAGTGATGTCGCGTGACAATGACATCGCACCCCGCAATGGTCTTGTTCTCGAGTGACATCCTTGTGATGTCGCGTGACAATGACATCGCACCCCGCAATGGTCTTGTTCTCGAGTGACATCCTTGTGATGTCGCGTGACAATGACATCGCACCCCGCAATGGTCTTGTTCTCGAGTGACATCCTTGTGATGTCGCGTGACAATGACATCGCACCCCGCAATGGTCTTGTTCTCGAGTGACATCCTTGTGATGTCGCGTGACAATGACATCGCACCCCGCAATGGTCTTGTTCTCGAGTGACATCCTTGTGATGTCGCGTGACAATGACATCGCACCCCGCAATGGTCTTGTTCTCGAGTGACATCCTAGTGATGTCGCGTGACAATGACATCGCACCCCGCAATGGTCTTGTTCTCGAGTGACATCCTTGTGATGTCGCGTGACAATGACATCGCACCCCGCGAGCAGGAAGTCCTGCATGTGGTTCACCTCGCGAGAAGAAGCGCCGCACAAGCGCCATGGACGTGCAAGTGAACGCGACGCTCGAGCTCGTCCTGTCAGTGTCTGTGACGTCAGAGCGTTGACTCCGCGCGCGCCGCACAAGCGCCATGGACGTGCAAGTGAACGCAACGCTCGAACTCGAGCTCCAACAGCTCAGGCACAACGTGGACGACGTGTTCCTCGTCACTAATGGCATCATTGTGTGTCGTGAGTAACTTACAATATCTCTACAGTCAGGTACTTCACATCGAGATTCAGCAATTTTAAAATGCATTGACTATTTTTTAAGAACAATTTCAGCAATTTTTCTAAGTGAATCTGATATCCAATTCGCATGTTTACTATTGTTCGAAAAACCATTTCAAACATCTTTAAAGGTTTTCCTTCTCAGACTTATAGACACATTTTATTTGTAAGAATTTTGGGGAAATACATTTCCCTATGATAAAATATTTTGGAAAAAATTGAAAAAATATTAATAATTCATGGATTTAGGGATACAATTATTAAAAAATTGTTTTAAAATAAAATATTTTAAGACATCTATGAATAATGAATAATTAATAATTACAATCTAATGAAATTACTTCCAAATGCTTTGTCAAAAGCGGCCATTTTTTGGGGGCGTATATTTTGTTCGAACAACAGTATCGACCAATCACAGATAATCTTAAAATAATTTATGTTGGGGTTTTCAAACTATGTTACATAAAAAAAAACTGAACTACAAGACCTGGCTCCGATGGGGTATGAGGAGGTTAACTGTTTCTTGGACCAAGAAACTAATTTAGAAACTAATTTAATTACAAATTACTGAATAAGACACACACATTTAAAATGCAGTGATGTTTAGGGGCTCTGGACCCCGGAGAAACCTCGCCCGGACCCGGAGGAGGTGATCAGTACTTTGAAATCGCTCTCTCAAATTCGGGGTACAAAAGTACACGTAAGAAAAAATTATAAAATGAATCCCTGTTTTTGTTTATGTTGTGTGAATGGTGTGAGGCAGCAAATATGGAAAATAATTCTTGCTTTTCGTACTCTCACTTTCTTGCTCAACTCGACCGACTCACTTCTGTGTTCAGGTAATAATTCATAGTTCAGTTATTATCAGAAAGCAATTAATATGTCCATGTCAGTCGTTGCATGCACATTATCAAAACGCCGAGCTGTGATATCTTCACGAGCACGAGCTTGAACCAAATCAATCTGACCATGCAATTGTCTCCAGCTATGAGATGTCTTGCTAATGACGTGTTGCAGTGATGCAGAGCGGCTTTGCGTGTCTGGAGGCCGGAGCAATCCGCGCAAAGAACACCACCAACATCATCCTCAAGAACATCATGGACATCTGTACGTACCTGCTGTCATGTCAGACTTCTTATGTCGATAGAATGAATTGCAGACGAGGAACGTTTGGCTGTGAAACAATATCTCTTCAGTATTGAAAATACAGCATGTAATGTTTGTTTTAGTTAAAGAGATAAAGGTTTAGTCAAATACCTTGGGTTTAGTCAAAAATGTAAATTTTGTTCTTATTTCTTGAAATATTAATTATTCAATATATCTTATACATAATTTATCAATGTTTACCATCTTGCTGTGAACAAACAGCAACTGATATGGATATTTTAAAAAGTATTTTACATACATTGAACATTCAGTTTGTATCGTTGCATTGCGGATGTTGTAAAACATTTACATAAGCTGTGTTTGACTTAAATTTATTTTATTACAATGTTTTTCGACAAAATGTACTGAAATCTGCTACATGGTCATCATTGAGTTTAGAAGTTTTCTGACAGACGAGCTAGATCCGAGACGACTTTGAAACTGTTGGATCGACACAAAGAATTCATTTACACACAAATAGGGTACAGAAATAAAATGCGTTCGTATTTTCTCTTTCTCTGTATCAATTACTCTCCATCCTTTTCTGTACAAGTTTATAATGACCATAAAACAAGCGTTCTCACAACGATTGTGTATTATTTTGCCAATCTGAAGTCATACACGTACAATTAACCGCTTTTTGTATAAAACAAATTTATATATTTTTTTAAAAATTTGCTATCTATATAAATATAATCTAGTGGAGCGGTCGCTCCACGCCAGCCAAGTCGTACGGCGCGCGCACACTCTCATATAAAGGCTGGAGCAAACCCACTTTTACTGTAAGCATCAAAGTGGCATTTTCGGCCTACTGGATCTTAAAATTGAGAAATCTCACATTGTTGCGAAATATCTTAATTTCGAGCTATGGCCCACCCTACAACATATACCAAATTTGGGAACAATAGGTTACGCCCTTTGCGCGCTAGAGGGCCGTGAAAACAGTGTTTTAGGGCGGTTTTCATAATAATAATAATCTTAGTAGTAGTAGTAGGCTGGAGCTAAAATCCGGTAAACAGGCCACAGCCTAAACGGCTGAACCGATTGATCTCACATTTGTACCACGTGTGCACTTTTGGCGTCTGATTTAACCTTGTCCCCATGAATTTTTTGTGCCGCCATTTTGAAACCGGAAGTGGCATCATATCTCGACAACCGCTGGACCGATTGGAACGAAATTTGCGCCAAACGATTCAGACGGTCATCTATATGCATTATCAGTAGCAAAATACTAAAAATTATGTTAACGAAACCGGAAATGACGTCATGAAATTTGAAATACATCGATTTGCATTTCAGCAACAACTGTTGATCCGATTGTCTTGATATTTATGTAACGTTTGTACTTTTGATATTTCATTTGACTTGTTATAAAACCAACCGGAAGCCGCCATTTTGAAACCGGAAGTGACATCATGTCTCAAAAACGGCTAAACAGATTAGAACAAAACCAGCGCTAAACGATTTAGACGGTCAACTTTATGTAATCAGTAATATTTGATGATTCAAATATCGAAACCGGAAATGACGTCACACATTTTATGACCTATACCGGAAATGACGTCATAAATATGCTAAATGACGCTAAATTCACCACTTTATACTTTAAAATAGATATAAGTAAACGTACTTTGTAAATAATTATAAATTCAAGGTTGCAGTGTTCTCGGCGGCCATTTTTAAAACCGGAAGTGACGTCATATATCGTAAACGGTTGTACCGATTGCAACCTAAGTTTGGAAATGTGTTGGACTAATAATTATGAATTCAAGACGACATTATTTTCGGCCGCCATTGTTAAAACCGGAAGTGACGTCAAATATCGAAAATGGCTGTACCGATTGCAATCAAATTTTGGAAATGTGTTGTACTAATAATTATTATTTCAAGACGACATTATTTTCGGCCGCCATTGTTAAAACCGGAAGTGACGTCATATATCGAAAATGGCTGTACCGATTGCAACCAAATTTTGGAAATGTGTTGTACTAATAATTATGAATTCAAGACGACATTATTTTCGGCCGCCATTGTTAAAACCGGAAGTGACGTCATATATCAAAAACGGCTGTACCGATTGCAACCAAATTTTGGAAATGTGTAGGAGTAATAATTATGAATTCAAGACGACATTATTTTCGGCCGCCATTGCTAAAACCGGAAGTGACGTCATATATCGAAAACGGCTGGACCGATTGTAACGAAACTTAAAGCTATTCTTCTTGGATAATTATTTTAATCTTATATACCAAACGCAACTTTTCTAAGTATCCAAATCGGCATAGGCGTATTTTTTTAAAGAAATAAGTTCTTGCACGGACACAAGCTGTGCTACAAGCTGTATGAATAAACTAACAAAAGAAGTGATATCCCAGAAAAAAACACTCCGTGTAAAAAAGGCAGCCAAGTCTCTTTACTTTAAAAAAATTCAACACCGAAAAGGAGTGATATCAAAAAAGGAGCCAAGTCAATGACATTTCCAAATATTTAATCGTATCTTTGAAATAAAAGTATAAACACCGAGAAATACTTTACAAAAGGACTTGGCGCATCGTTTTTTTAAAGACATTTTTCTATTCATAAGCATGTGCCATTTATATACAACCGTCATTTTGAATGTTTAGAATAATAGGGAAACATCTTTCAATTAGGTACATATTATACATACCTTCTGTAAAATATTTTCTATATGAATATATACGCTATGAAACTTGTTGTCTATGCTTTCTATAAATATACACAATAGTTATCTTCGTAATATTGTTTCGTGGTGAATATAATTAAGTCTCATGCGTTATACCTTCTCATCATGTAACAATTTCTATTAATACACATTTTATAAAAATACATTTCACAAAGAAGACAGTCATATTGAATTTCTATTAAAAAATTTAACTTTATACACTTGACACTTCAAAAATATATAATTGTGTTCCATTAGTTAGTAATTATTTGACAACGTTTCATGATTTCCTTCAGTCAAGGTCAAATTATGAAAAGATACCAGTCTAATATCGCCATATTAACAGTACTGCAAGAATATGTATGAGCCCACTTCCAATTGATATGAAGGGATGTGTGTTGTGAAAAATATCCGACCGAACCGGGGCACGAACTTGGGACCTCTCACTTGCCGGGCGAGAGCTCTACCAACTGAGCTACCCGATCGGACGGGCGGACATTAGACACAACACACTGATGAGGATCCTGACTCCTGACTCCATGGAAGTTTTCCAAAGAAACCTACATTCTCACCACTTCCAATTGTTATGTAATTCTTTCACCCTTATATTACTTATATATTACAGCATAAAATCATGCTTCTATCGCCATTGACAAAACTATAAAATAGTCATTACTAAAAGTAGCTTGATTCATAGATTCTGGCTCTAATAGAAAGAGGAAAATGTACCTACTTGTAAATTTCTTTCCACTTTTAGGATAGAATGATGTCTTTAAAAAAACGATGCGCCAAGTCCTTTTGTAAAGTATTTCTCGGTGTTTATACTTTTATTTCAAAGATACGATTAAATATTTGGAAATGTCATTGACTTGGCTCCTTTTTTGATATCACTCCTTTTCGGTGTTGAATTTTTTTAAAGTAAAGAGACTTGGCTGCCTTTTTTACACGGAGTGTTTTTTTCTGGGATTATACTTTATCTCAAGTCAAGAGGGTGCTGTGAGACCATCGAATTGTGAATTGAGAGATTAATATACCAACGAAGATTACGCCAATTTACTGCGCTGATTTTGGTTTATTCCTGACATAATTCCTGACAATAATAATCACAATTACGGATAATAATACGCATTTCCGCTTGTGGGTAACTTCATGAGTGGAAGGTATGGAAGTTAGTAATTTTTTCATTATATTTAAATACAGTATTGTTGTTTGAACAAAACAAATATCAACAATTATTAACTTTTCTTGGTACCGTTTTCGACTAACGAAGGTTACCAGTCACAATGTGTACCAGATTGCGGAGTTAGAGGACATTTTCATCACCATCGTTAAAAGATAATGACACAATATAATGATGATTGAATATTTTAAGTTAACAACCATTTGAAATTAGATCTGTTCGTAGATGAAAATATTTGCACACAAAACACATTTGTACATATTCCCTGTTTTGAGATTCGAATCGAACCCACGGCCCCACGGCCCACGGCAATGAGATTTTGCAAGGCAGCGTGTTTAGACAACAGATGGCACTGTAAAAAGTACAGACAGAGCCACCTAATCTGTGGGAAGGAAGCTTACCTTTTGGCAAGGCGTCCAAGTCGCTGCAGTTATATGTTATGTTGCTGCACATATTACGCATTATTAATTCTTAAAATTTACACATGTTTATCTAATGTTTATTCGCCTACAAAATATTAATAATAAAGTGTTCACAATTTCACTGAATCTGATCACAATATTAATTTGCGCGACTTAGTTTGATTCCGAAATATTTTGAGTACATTTGTTGACATCTGATCGGTTGCTAGGTCACGGCCAATGAGAAATAAAACAGTTGACGATCTTCCCACAAAAGTTGCTAATTTCTCTCACTCGTGGCGAACTCTCGGTGCCTATTCCGCCAGCAATCTGAAATAGTTGTAGAATCGCAACCCAGATCGTTCGAGAGATGGTAGGAGCAGGGAGACGTTGATATTTTATAGAGCATGAGATATACGAGTTATATCTTCTGTACATATTTAAAACAGCAATAAATAAATAAAATAGAATAAAAGCTACGTGCAGCATTTTGCACGAAACAAATGAAATTCTGATCACATATTTAAGGAGCTTAAATACTATTCATCGATATTACTAATACTAATCGATAAATTTAGAGAGAACAGAACAAAATCAAAACACATCGATCATTACGTGTACGGAGGAAGAATTAACATCCCATTCTTGACATGCTCAATGGAATTCAATAAACTGAATAATGTATGTGCTAATGAGTCTGTGTGATATGTTTCAGTCATCAGCGGCCTCTGCTATTGGCTGTGTGGCTACGCGTTTGCCTACGGCGCTGGCAATTCCTTCCTCGGCTACTCGCTGTTTGCCGGCGTCAATTTGCCAGAAGCCCGACTCGCCCATTGGTTCTTTCAGTTCGTGTTCGCCGCCACTGCCGCGACGATCGTGTCGGGAGCAGTGGCGGAGCGGTGCGCGTTCAAGGCGTATGTCGTCTACAGCGCCTTGATCACGGGTGGGTGCAAGCACACATAGAGATTTACATCTCGCCATGTTATCTTCTTGTGGAATAGTAATTACATGTTACAGATATTTTATTCTTTTATAATATTCTTTGTATTTGTATTTATATTATGAGTTTCCGACATCTTCTGTAACTCCATTTTCCATTTGATTAGATTTATACACCAGATTTTGTTTTAAATTTACGCGGTTCTTCATACCGCTGCAATAATTTGAGCCACTTGTTGAATTACATTGCATTTACGTTGTTATCGCCGGAAACATGCTTCATTTCCACCCCGTGATCCTCGCTGCGTTGTTGCCAGGTTTCCTCTACCCTGTGGTGTCGCACTGGGTGTGGGCGGAAGGCGGCTGGCTCAAGGAGTTCGGCTACATCGATTACGCTGGCAGCGGAGTGGTTCATCTGTTGGGAGGAACTTGCTCACTCTTCGGCGCCATCTTCCTCGGTCCCCGATACATGCGCTTCCAGGACGGCGAGATCCCGGGACACTCCACGCCGGTAACTTGCCATCTGCACCCTCTGGCATGGAGCCACAACGCCAACCCCGATAGCTCGTTCCACAGTGCTTTCCGAGATGTCCCACATAGTTGGTGATATTAGTCTTGTCTCGGGACACAATATACCGTACTATTCAACCTTTACCCTCTCACAGAGCCACAACGCCATCCCAGTACCTCGTACCACAGTGCTTCCCCAGGTGTCCCACACACTCAGTGATAGGTCTTGTTCAGGAACACAATATAACGTCTTATTCAACCTTCACCCTCTCACATTGGGCCACGACGCCCACCCCAATAACTCGTACCAACCACAGAGCTTTCCCAAATGTCCAACACACTCAGTGATATAAGTATTATCCCGGGACATAATATAACGTCCTATTAAACCTTCACCCTCTCATATAGAGCCCCAACGCCCACCCCAATAACTCGCACCACAGTGCTTGTCAAGAAGTCCCACACAAGTTACATCCTTTGAGGAACTTACCTTTTCATTTGCTCCATCTTGTAAAGAATGTTTAGATTGTTGTATTGTAAAAAAAAACTGCCAAGCACCTTCCCACTTAAAACAATTGAGATCTAAAAGAAGGGCCAAGCAATAATATATTGTTTAAACATTTTCGCACTTAAAATTCGTGAAATCATTTCGCCCAGTTACTGCCGCCAAGCACAACACTAAAAACCTAATGTTGTGTCCAAATTTGAAGAATACAATCTAAGTAAACCATCATTGTAAATTTAACAAAATTATAAAAATTAAAAACGACATCAAAATAAATTTAAAATTGAAATTAAAAAAATTAAAAATAAAGCTAGGCGCATTGTGTCAAGAAGAAGGCAACATAAGAAAGAAGATGACGATAAAGGAGCCGAAGAAAGACAGAAAGTAGGAAGAAGATAGAGGAAGTCTACAATATGGTCGGTGCAAATTCAATGCGCCAAGCTTTATTTTTAATTTTTTTAATTTCAATTTTAAATTTATTTTGAAGTCGTTTTTAATTTTTATAATTTTGTTAAATTTACAATGATGGTTTACTTAGATTGTATTCTTCAAATTTGGACACAACATTAGGTTTTTAGTGTTGTGCTTGGCGGCAGTAACTGGGCGAAATGATTTCACGAATTTTAAGTGCGAAAATGTTTAAACAATATATTATTGCTTGGCCCTTCTTTTAGATCTCAATTGTTTTAAGTGGGAAGGTGCTTGGCAGTTTTTTTTTACAAGTTTTTGTTTTTGTACAACATGTCATATGGGGTATAAGTTTATAGCAGCTTTCACTGATCATTAAGTGTTACCTATCATTACAGTTAACGCCAACAACGTTACTTCTTGTCTAAAGTTTTCTGTTTTTATTTCAATAGTTCCGAAGTTAGTATAACGAAAGGGTCCATTTCTTTTGGTTGAATTTGAGTTATATCAAATTATAATTTGTTAAAAGTTCACAGCTTTGAGTCATGTGAATAACGTAAATTGTAGGTGTATTGTTCCGGTGTAAACCGGAATTTGTGCGTTCATCTCGTAAAACGCGTATTTGTCGCCACTAGGTAAACTGAAAGGTACACGAAAGATGATTGCAAATGCGTTTCCTCATTTTTAAATTCTCCCATGTTCACTCTTTTATGTCAAAGTTTCGAAGTATAAACTCAATTGGTAAAGCGTGCAGGCTTACAGATGTTTACAACACATTTTAAATAAAATCCGGATGGTTTTTGGAAGGCAATGTAACTTAAAAGGAACTTAGTTAAGATTAACTAGCTGAGCCACCTGGTGTTTATAGTGCTGGTGGGAAGGAGTATGACGGGTGATGAAATTTACGCTACCCGCCTTACTCGCCTATGTATATGTACACGGATAGCATGGGCCGGCCTATACCTGGCATCTCCACCTCTCTGCCTCTCCCTGTCAGGTCAACTTAATGTTTACATTTGTTTGTTCATGGCAAATACGATCGATGTCCATTTAGTATTGTTGTCTTCTTCTATAGGTACTTGTAAACTGTTATCGAGCTTGCATTTTAATTAGTCCACTGATCTTATTTAGTGATTATTATATTGTTTTGTGATGTTGCTGTGGAAGATAATATTTTCATATTTTCAAACCAGGAAACAACTTCGTGCTATTGCCTAGATACTTGAAGAATATTATTGTATTGCCGATGTAAACAAGCCAGACCATTTTCGTATATAACGTTCGCATCAAAACCAATGTTTATTTTATTAGTGTCAGATTAGGAGGAACATCAGTTTCAGTTTCATTTATTTCCATTAAACAATGTCACTTGATGAGACTTTGACTCACAGTTTGGAAATAAATCATGACAATTTAAAAGCGTTTTATTATTCTAACTTTTTAACGTAAGCATTGTTGGATGATGAAATGAAATTTAAATCTCTCATACCCACAGATTTCCATTAATTATCATGGACCATTTAGTGTGGTTTCTTGTTTATTGTAACCGAGCTTCTAAGATTGACAGATTACAACATCTGAAATAATGAAATAATTTTTACTAAGTTGTAAACACCTAATAAACCTAGTAATGGAGCCATTTTGTGTGGTTTCTTGTTTCGTATCTGAACCATCAAGATCGACAAATTTGCATAATTAAAATAATTAAATTTATTTTAGAAACTTAAAGTTGTGATCACGTAATGGATGCACGTAATGGAGCCTTTTTGTGTGGTTTCTTGTTTCGTGTTGTTCTTGTTTCTTGTTGAGCCACCAATATTGACAAATTAACTCTATTTTAAATAATATATAAGTGTGACAAATAAAAAGTTGTAAACACGTAATACACTGAATATTAGTAATGGAGCCTTTACTGAATTTTTCTATTTACTAAATTACCTGAATTTTACATAATTAAATAATTCGGATAAATTAAAAGCTGTGACAACCTTATGCACCCAGTAATGGAGCCTTTTTTGTGTGGTTTCTAGTTTAGTAACTGAGCCACCAAGATGCTGTTGATTAGCATGACCACGAATTGTTTTATTGCACAACTTTACGTACAACGTGTACATTGACAATCATTATTAGAGTCCAATGAGTATAATATTAAAAAGAGTTGCTATGTAATCGTTGAATGTATTCGGATTAACATTTTGAATATATACACAAGAAGGTTAAACATTTTTTAAGTAAAGAAAAAGATAAAAAAAATTAAACATTTGTTACGGGGATCGAACCCGGCAACGCCGTGATCGAAGTCACTTGCCTCATGTGACCGAGCCAATTCGCCACACTGAAATTAAACCTGTGTAGTATATCAAAGAAGAAAGGTAGAGCGTAAAACGACGTGCGCAATTCCTGTTTCCCTGATATCTTCACTGTTCACGATGGCAACCGGCGTGCCGCGATGGCGATGTTTCTGTCTATTGATGATCTTCACAGCATCCATTGGTAGTCTCATTTATTAAAAATGTACCAGAGCACCAGAGCATTAGTCTCTTAGAGTATTAGGAGCAAAGAGCACCTAATATACCTAGTAATGGAGCCTTTTTGTGTGGTTTATTGTTTCGTAACTGAGCCATCAAGATTGACAAATTAGCATAATTAAAATAATTAAATTAATTTTAGAACCTAATGCACGTAATGGATGCACGTAATGGAGCCTTTTTGTGTGGTTTCTTGTTTCGTGTTGTTCTTGTTTCTTGTTGAGCCACCAATATTGACAAATTAACTCTATTTTAAATAATTAAATAAGTGTGACAAATGAAAAGTTGTAAACACCTAATACTCTGAATATTAGTTATGGAGCCTTCACTGAATTTTACTATTTACTTAATAAACTGAATTTTACATAATTAAATAATTCGGATAAATTAAAAGCTGTGACAACCTTATGCACCCAGTAATGGAACCTTTTTTGTGTGGTTTCTAGTTTTGTAACTGAGCCACCAAGATTCTGTTGATTAGCATGACCACGAATTGTTTTATTGCACAACTTTACGTACAACGTGTACATTGACAATCATTACTAGAGTCCAATGAGTATAATATTAAAAAGAGTAGCTATGTAATCGTTGAATGTATTCGGATTAACATTTTGAATATATACACAAGAAGGTTAAACATTTTTTAAGTAAATAAAAAGATAAAAAATAAAACGTTTGTTACGGGGATCGAACCCGGCAACGCCGTGATCGAAGTCACTTGCCTCATGTGACCGAGCCAATTCGCCACACTGAAATATAAACCTGTGTAGTATATCAAAGAAGAAAGGTGGAGCGTAAAACGACGTGCGCAATTCCTGATTCCCTGATATCTTCAGTGTTCACGATGGCAACTGGCGTGCCGCGATTGCGATGTTTCGGTCTATTGATGATCTTCACAGCATCCCTGGACCTCTCATTTGAATATATATCCATGAAGGTATCATCGCTTATACAAATTAAAAAATAATATATGAAAAAAAAAGTTTTCCGGGATCGGGAATCCTTCCTAACATGAGCTATCAGTCCGATGGGAAATAGAGCCGCTGTTTAGTGTATCAAAGAAGAAGGGCGGAACGTAAATATTGATAATTTTCCCACTTCCGGTTTAAATTTATTGATTTTTCTTGAAGTGGAGTGTCTAGCAATACATTGTCTTTATTGTTGCCAAATTTCAAAACTCTCGATGGACCCGTTTGACTTTTAAAATATTTAAAATTTAAAATTGTAATAACTTCACTTCCGGTCAAATTGTTTCAGATTTTCTTTCAAAGGGCCCTGCTATAAATATGACTCTATGTCTCTGCCAAATTTCAACTCTCTAGGACAAACCGTTCAACCTGTGGAGAGGGGCAAACAAATTGACCGTGCCTAACTAACTAACTAACTAACATGAAAGTCAATCCTTGCATGTTTGAGGCCCAAAATTCACCCCGAAGGGATGATCGCAGCACTTTGATATTTGGTTAGGTGTTGTCAGGTGGCTAAATATACCCGATAACCATGGTTTTCAACTTTCATTTCTAAATGCTTGCATGCGTACTGACACCCCGAAATCGGGCCCGAAGCGCTTGCAGTATAAGTCTGGTAGTAGCTCGCACGTTGTATTAGAGCGGTGCTTGGCAGCGTCGAGCTAGCGCCCGACTAGATTGAAGGAACACTCCCATGTCTGCAGCTGACTGGACTGGGAGCGATGATCTTGATCGCCGGCTTCCTCTCCTTCAATGGCGGCTCACAAGGCTCCATGAGCAACCCCGGGGACTCAGTGATTGTGGCGCGCTCTGTCGCCAACACCATCATGGGCGGCTCGGGAGGCAGCCTGGTGGCGCTGCTCATCATGAAGGTCACTGGTGAGAAGACCTGGAGCTTCTCGCTCACCATCAATGCGGGGCTTGCAGGCATGGTGAGTACTGTCCTGATCCTGGTTTGCAGTGATTTCCAATCTTATGAGAGCAATTAGTGCATATGTATGTTGAAGGGAAGACATCAAGAAGTTTAGGAAGGAAGTTGAGGCCTATACAAACCATTTTGAAGCAGAAATATGTTTTTTTTAAGTATTTTGCTATGATACTGGGTGCCCGTGTGTGCCTGGTCGAGGGGGAGGCGGGGGGAGGTCCTGTAATGATCACTCTGTGTAATGCATGTAATGCCATGCAGGTATCCGTGTGTGCCTGGTAGAGGGGGAGGTTCTGTAATGATCACTCTGTGTAATGCATGTAATGCCATGCAGGTGTCCGTGTGTCCCTGGTCGAGGGGTGGCGGGGGGAGGTTCTGTAATGATCACTCTGTGTAATGCATGTAATGCCATGCACGTATCCGTGTGTGCCTGGTAGAGGGGGAGGTCCTGTAATGATCACTCTGTGTAATGCATGTAATGCCATGCAGGTATCCGTGTGTGCCTGGTAGAGGGGGAGGTTCTGTAATGATCACTCTGTGTAATGCATGTAATGCCATGCAGGTGTCCGTGTGTCCCTGGTCGAGGGGTGGCGGGGGGAGGTTCTGTAATGATCACTCTGTGTAATGCATGTAATGCCATGCACGTATCCGTGTGTGCCTGGTAGAGGGGGAGGTTCTGTAATGATCACTCTGTGTAATGCATGTAATGCCATGCAGGTGTCCGTGTGTCCCTGGTCGAGGGGTGGCGGGGGGAGGTTCTGTAATGATCACTCTGTGTAATGCATGTAATGCTATGCAGGTGTCCGTGTGTGCCTGGTCGAGGGGGGCGGGGGGGGGGGGGGGGAGGTTCTGTAATGATCACTCTGTGTAATGATGTAATGCCATGCAGGTATCCGTGTGTGCCTGGTCGAGGGGTGGCGGGGGGAGGTTCTGTAATGATCACTCTGTGTAATGCATGTAATGCCATGCAGGTGTCCGTGTGTCTCTGGTCGAGGGGTGGCGGGGGGAGGTTCTGTAATGATCACTCTGTGTAATGCATGTAATGCCATGCACGTATCCGTGTGTGCCTGGTCGAGGGGGAGGCGGGGGGAGGTTCTGTAATGATCACTCTGTGTAATGCATGTAATGCCATGCAGGTGTCCGTGTGTGCCTGGTCTAGGGGTGGCGGGGGGAGGTTCTGTAATGATCACTCGGTGTAATGCATGTAATGCCATGCAGGTATCCGTGTGTGCCTGGTAGAGGGGGAGGTCTGTAATGATCACTCTGTGTAATGCATGTAATGCCATGCAGGTATCTGTGTGTGCCTGGTCGAGGGGGAGGCGGGGGGGGGGAGGTTCTGTAATGATCACTCTGTGTAATGCATGTAATGCCATGCAGGTATCCGTGTGTGCCTGGTAGAGGGGAGGCGGGGGGAGGTTCTGTAATGATCACTCTGTGTAATGCATGTAATGCCATGCAGGTGTCCGTGTGTGCCTGGTCGAGGGGTGGCGGGGGGAGGTTCTGTAATGATCACTCTGTGTAATGCATGTAATGCCATGCAGGTATCCGTGTGTGCCGGGGCCGATCAGATGCAACTCTGGGCAAGTCTCTCGTCGGGGTTGTTTGCCGGCATCATCTACTTGATGATCCGCTACGTGACACTTCGCTGCAAGTTGGACGACCCTCTCGACGCCTTCGCCGTGCACTTCGGTGGAGGTTTGTGGGGCTTGTTCTCCGCCTCCATCTTCGCCGACAACGGCCTGCTGGTGACTGGGTTCTCCGCGGACTCCTGGACGTTGCTAGGCAACCGTGTTGTTGGAGCATTGGCCATCTTCGCTTGGTCTGCAGCCGGCAGCTGCGTTCTGTTCGGAGGACTCAAGTATGCCGGGATCCTGAGAGTGAGCCTGGAGGACGAGATCAGAGGTCTGGACATCTCCATCCACAACGAGCCGGCGTATCCGCTGGAGAAGCCCGCGGCCAGTCCGGAGGCTCCGCAGCCGAGCCAACAGTTCCGCAACTTGGCGTTTGTAGCGGACTCAAAGTAGAGAGTGTGTTCATTTCATTATGGCCGTTATACCTTCATACCAATGCAACTACAGTAGTATTATGAAAGCTAAGAGAAAGCTAAATGGCTGTGATAAAGCCAACTAAATTTTATACAGTATATATACAGTGGATTCAGGGTTTCAGCCATGGTGCTTAAAATTTGTTTGTAATTTATGCCACTTATGAAACCATACCATCCAATCACAACTAGCAGAGCAACAGTTATTTCACATTCCTACGACGAAACCCTGGAACGATGCACACCAAAATAGTGCAATTCATAAAATGGGAGTACAGCAATAGTTCAATCATAAGTTTTTTTTTTAATATTTTATGCTATTTATGTAGAGTATGCAATATATTAATTGTTACTAGATAGTTATTTTTCTAAGAAAACAGACATTCGTTCAGTTATGGTTCAGTGTGGTATAAAATCTTACATTTATTTTTATTTTTGTATCATTTTTGGCAAGTGGAGAGAACATTAAAACTATTATTAAAACCACCACGGTACTCTTATGGCACTTTCTCTGTGTGTTTTTTTTTGTATTTTTTTGCCTGCACTGCCCAGGTCAAACTGCTCAACCAATCGATGTGAAATTAATTTTTGAACGGGACCCTGTGATTGGTTCAAATTTAAAAAAATTATCTTTCGATTGGCTGTTTCGATCAATTTGAAATTTTAACAGGTCATTACGACCAAAATTGTCCCCAATCTTACAAAGTTTCAGCCAAATCCTCCCATTGGTTAAAATTTAAAACCATATTTCCAGTGATTTTTGAAATTTAAACTAGAACCGTTTGACCGATCAACTTAAAACTTTGCATGGTCATTGGGGCATTATCTGTATTTTTGACAATTTTCAGACTAATCTGTGTTTAAATCCAAAAGTTATTGACATTTTACGGACATTTTGCGTGTTGGCTGTCAAATTTCTCGAAAATGTATTATGATCACTGCAACTTCTACTCCTCAGTTCCAAGGTAGTTATAGAGCAGAAATTTTCAAACGCATATGAAACTGAACATGACCGTTCAACGTCAATGGTTCAACAGATCGATCTGTTATTGTGTCAACACACTAATATCATATGAGTGGTGGTCTCATGGATATTTTTAGAACGAGATCCTGTGGTTTTTGAAAATTAAGAAGGAGCCGTTTCAACTTAAACATGATTATTGGGAATTTGCAATTTTTGGAGATTTGTATACAAATCTGTGTCGAAATTCAAGAATTATTGGCTTTTAAGGAAATTTGAGATAGAATTTTGATTCGAGGTTTTGCGCGTAACCGTGCTCGCTCATCAACGCGTTACACAGTGCGTTTTCCTAGTTTTATTCAATCTAAGCACTAAGAACCTCAAATACATTCATAACCGTATATTTATTTATAGTACAATCGGTATGTAAATAGTTGTAGAGTTTAATATAGTAATACATAGTTGTAATACATTATTTTAATAAAGTACCTAGTACCATCTCATACTGTTCAATTTAATGTGTGATCACTGATCAATGTTTTTATTGAAAATATGCAAATGTCAAATATAAAACAATTTGAATAACTGTAATTTATTAATTGAATCTGGAACCTGATGCTCGTCCTGTCCTGTCAGTGTCTGTGACGTCAGAGCGTTGACTCCGCGCGCGCCGCACAAGCGCCATGGACGTGCAGGTGAACGCGACGCTCGAGCTCGTCCTGTCAGTGTCTGTGACGTCAGAGCGTTGACTCCGCGCGCGCCGCACAAGCGCCATGGACGTGCAGGTGAACGCAACGCTCGAGCTCGTCCTGTCAGTGTCTGTGACGTCAGAGCGTTGACTCCGCGCGCGCCGCACAAGCGCCATGGACGTGCAGGTGAACGCGACGCTCGAGCTCGTCCTGTCAGTGTCTGTGACGTCAGAGCGTTGACTCCGCGCGCGCCGCACAAGCGCCATGGACGTGCAGGTGAACGCAACGCTCGAGCTCGTCCTGTCAGTGTCTGTGACGTCAGAGCGTTGACTCCGCGCGCGCCGCACAAGCGCCATGGACGTGCAGGTGAACGCGACGCTCGAGCTCGTCCTGTCAGTGTCTGTGACGTCAGAGCGTTGACTCCGCGCGCGCCGCACAAGCGCCATGGACGTGCAGGTGAACGCGACGCTCGAGCTCGTCCTGTCAGTGTCTGTGACGTCAGAGCGTTGACTCTGCGCGCGCCGCACAAGCGCCATGGACGTGCAGGTGAACGCGACGCTCGAGCTCGTCCTGTCAGTGTCTGTGACGTCAGAGCGTTGACTCCGCGCGCGCCGCACAAGCGCCATGGACGTGCAGGTGAACGCGACGCTCGAGCTCGTCCTGTCAGTGTCTGTGACGTCAGAGCGTTGACTCCGCGCGCGCCGCACAAGCGCCATGGACGTGCAGGTGAACGCGACGCTCGAGCTCGTTCTGTCAGTGTCTGTGACGTCAGAGCGTTGACTCCGCGCGCGCCGCACAAGCGCCATGGACGTGCAGGTGAACGCGACGCTCGAGCTCGTTCTGTCAGTGTCTGTGACGTCAGAGCGTTGACTCTGCGCGCGCCGCACAAGCGCCATGGACGTGCAAGTGGACGCAACGCTCGAGCTCGTCCTGTCAGTGTCTGTGACGTCAGAGCGTTGACTCCGCGCGCGCCGCACAAGCGCCATGGACGTGCAGGTGAACGCAACGCTCGAGCTCGTCCTGTCAGTGTCTGTGACGTCAGAGCGTTGACTCCGCGAGCGCCGCACAAGCGCCATGGACGTGCAGGTGAACGCAACGCTCGAGCTCGTCCTGTCAGTGTCTGTGACGTCAGAGCGTTGACTCCGCGCGCGCCGCACAAGCGCCATGGACGTGCAGGTGAACGCAACGCTCGAGCTCGTCCTGTCAGTGTCTGTGACGTCAGAGCGTTGACTCCGCGCGCGCCGCACAAGCGCCATGGACGTGCAGGTGAACGCAACGCTCGTCCTGTCCTGTCAGTGTCTGTGACGTCAGAGCGTTGACTCCGCGCGCGCCGCACAAGCGCCATGGACGTGCAGGTGAACGCGACGCTCGAGCTCGTTCTGTCAGTGTCTGTGACGTCAGAGCGTTGACTCTGCGCGCGCCGCACAAGCGCCATGGACGTGCAAGTGGACGCAACGCTCGAGTTCGAGCTCCAACAGCTCAGACACAACGTGGACGACGTGTTCCTCGTCACTAATGGCATCATTGTGTGTCGTGAGTAACTTACAATATCTCTGAGACACGTTGCTTGGTACTTGACATCGAGATTCATTCCGAGTGGAAAATGTACATTTATCATACGTAATTAAATTTTCCTGACTAATTTAACTTATAAGTTAAGTTATACATATCTAAATATATTCACCACATTTAATACAATATAAATACCCATTCAATGCTGTAACAGGTGCTTGAACGACAATAATTTCAAACCTTTTGGACAATTACAATTATTTCTCTACTCAAGCTCTAAGTTGATTGAAATCATACTTCTATATAAAACGTAAGTAGGTACATATAGAAGTCATTCTATAAACTATATTCTATAACTAATGAAGTTGTTATCCGGGGCTCGGAACCCCGGAACAGCATCAATTGTGAGTTGGGTTCTCTTCTGACTCATAATTATTAGTAAGATGATATACGTACTTTGAAATCACTTCTTTAAAAATCGGGGTAGGTATCTAAGTTTTCTTTAGGTACCTATATCAAATTAAAGTTTGAACTCAAGACTGAATATCAGATTTTTATTACAATAAAAAATCTAAAATATGTTTTGCAGATCAAAGTTGGAAAATATTTGTTGTGCTTTTTACCTTTTTTCCATAACTCATTTCATAACTGATGACGTATTTACTTAATTATCTTGCTAAACTAATAATTAATCTAATAATGACACGTTTATGCAGAAGGTAGCATGCATCTTATCAAAAGGCGGAACACTTATAGATTGCTCAGTCAGTGGCGAACTCAAGGGCCGCATATATGGGGGGGGGGGGGGGGGGGAGAAATAGGCATCCGAAAATGAATCACTTTATTTGTCATTATTAAAATGAAATCTTATACTTCAGAGTGCGAATTACACTTTGTCAAACAAATGGTATGAATACGAGGGCAGATGTTACTTCAATAATTATCTCGGACGGATAAGTTCAGAGGTCAATGATTTTAATTTCATGTAATTTATTCTAAAGGTATTGTGGATACAACTCATTATCTCGGGGCTATTGGCCGCGACCCCCCCCCCCCCCCCTCCCTTCACCCTCTCTGGGCAAACAGTTGAACATTATGCCGACCACTGTGATTTTAATATTTTTTATATTGAAAGATGAAATCTCGCGGGGCAGGGGTGAATTCCTGTACTGTCACTGTCCAAATCGAACTTGTATACAATGCGGTAAATTGCATAACGAGATGACTTGAGACTACACGCCGTTGCAGTGATGCAGAGCGGTTTTGCGTGCTTGGAGGCCGGAGCAACCCGAGCCAAGAACGCCACCAACATCATCCTCAAGAACATCATGGACACCTGTAAGTATACGTATCCATCAGACTTTCAAGCCAAAAGTGCACAAGTGGTGAATAGTACTGCTCAGTCCGCTCAGCTGTTCAGCTTGGGATCTTAGTTCAAGCACAATTATTGTTTGCAAGAAGAAAAAACTATATACGATTTTGAGAAATAGGGTGGTACAACATTGTACCAGAGACTTGAAAGGTTATAACGCGTTGAAAGATAAGTATTATCAAGTCTTCCAAGCAGAATAGAACAAACAAATATACATTACTATAGGAAAATGCTCAGTGTAACGCGTTGATGAGCGAGCCTTCGTATACTGCATCCGATTTGATATGCGTTTGCAAGTATCATCTGCCTTGGAACAGGCCTTGGAACTAAAACATCAAGAAGGTAGGGATGAAAATTTAGAACCTTTAAAATGACAATAACTTTTGAAAATAACGACAATTAGCCTTCAAATTGGCAAAAATACCTAAAATGTTGGCCCCAATGACCATGCGAAGTTTTAAGTTGATCGGTCAATCGGTTCTAGTTTTAATTTCAAAAATCACAGGAAAGATGGGTTTAAATTTTAACCAATGATTTGGTTGAAACTTTGTAAGATTGGAAACAATGTTGGTTGCAACGACTTTGCAAAATTTTAAATTGATCGGACCAACCAATCGAAAGATAATTATTTTAAATTTGAACCATTCCAGGATCCCATTCAAAAACGATCCCAGAAAAAGATGCATAGATTACGTTAGTATGTGTGCAAAATTTCAGATTGGTTGTGCGGTTTGACCTGGGCTCAATAAATTGTCCAATACACGGGACGCACTATGAAGTTAACTCTGCTTTTCGATCATGACCGAACCTAATTACGCTTGCAAAGAGGCAAGTTTAAGTCAGCCAATGAGAGAGCATTATGCATGCTGCTTTATGCTTTCACTTGACAGCGAGTCCCGTGTACATCAAATATCAGATGCATTTTTTTAATGTTTCACAATTTTCCAGCCTTGGCATCTTTTTTCTTTTTTTACAAATTAGTTTTCGCACCAGCAATCAGAACAAAACGAAACCTGTAACAATCGAACAAAGGAGATGTGCCTTTATGCCTGTCCAAATTTTGAAGTGTCCAGACATTAACCGTGTTATTTCGATATTTTGGAAGATGTGTTTACGAATCTCGAATGAAATAATAAGATATAAAACATCAACAAACATAAGAGGAGATTTAATCCTAAAGCCGGTAAACGACAGCTGTTCTCAAGTGTCTCACACCCAACGTCCTAACATTCAAGAAAATCATTTATAAAGTATAATTAATAAAAAAAACATCTTATTATTTCTCGATTCTGGAGGCAACCAATACTACATTCACAATGCATCAAGAATTGGGTCGACACACTTATAAACAAATTCCGTAAAAAGATAAAACATAGTTAACACTCGCTTGTCGTTTTTCCCTCTACGCTTGTATATATACAAGTTCCCGCACTAGCGCTCCCATGGGGGTCCGCGGTCGTGGAGTCAACTAATCACACGTAATAAACTCACACAAGCCCAAAGACGAAACGAATCCTCTTCAAGGCACAATAATAGTGCAAGTGTTCGGTCTGGCAACAAAAGTCCCACAATAATGAGCTCACTGCAACAGACAAAGTTCCGGGCAACCCTTCAACTCTCACGACCAATTCGACCCCCTTTTTGAAAAATACATTTTAAATAATTATACAAGATATATTTTTGTGTTCACCCTTACCAGACCCTTACTTCTCAGGATAATAATGTATTGCCTTCTTGTAGCTTTTTAAATTATTGTTGTCTTTTAGAAGTTGTGCAATCCAAAAGAAGTGATGTTCCTTGTGGTTTTCACCAGACAGATGGATCGTCTTATACGACTTATGGATCAAATAGTCAAGAGTTATTGGAAGGATTAATAAGTTACCATGGGAACCATCAATAAGTAGAGAGAAAATCAGGCTATTAGCAAGAAAGGGAATGGGGGAAATTGATGGGTTGAAATTTAAATTTAGTTAGGGTCGGTAATTACCAAAGTTAATCTGAGCCGGATTAACTAAATATTGGACTAAATTGGCGGCACAGCCAATCAGATACCTCAAAATGATTGAAACAGTTGAATTTAATCCAAAAATGAGTTAATCCAGCACAATTTAACTTTGGTAATACTAAGCCTTACAAGTTTACTTTTTCAGCCATAACAAAACACTAAAGCAAATTTAATATAATTTATATAAATATCCCCCTGATATCCTCCCTGATCCCCCCTATGTCTAGTACCAAAGAAAAGAAGCCACCAGAGGTCAGTAGTGTTCATTATTTTCTCGAATAGTGTCATTTGACATGTCATATTGGAAATCAAATAAAACTGCCACTAAACTGTATATTATTTGTATGTGCTAATGAGTCTGTGTGATATATTCAGTCATCAGCGGCCTCTGCTATTGGCTCTGTGGCTACGCGTTTGCCTACGGCGCTGGCAATTTCTTCCTCGGCTACTCCATGTTTGCCTGCGTCAATATGCCCGAGTCCCAGCTTGCTCACTGGTTCTTCCAGCTGGTCTATGCTTCCACTGCCTCGACAATCGTGTCGGGAGCAGTGGCGGAGCGGTGCGCGTTCACGGCGTATCTCGTCTACAGCGCCTTGATCACGGGTGGGTTCAAGATGGTTCAAGCACACATCCATTATGTTTGCATTCTACTTTGCTCGCTTTTAGATAGGATTTCGGTTATTTCTGTTACTGGCACTGCCACTAGTCATACAAAAGTACACAGCACCATATCACTTGCGTTATCACTAGTATGTCCACTACTCCCCGAGCCCTGTACTATGGCTGATCTTTCGAAGCCAATGAAATAGGTATTAAGGTGGCAGAGTATTGGAAGCAGAAAGTTTGATATGTACACGGAAACGAACGATCACTTGCATTTGATAGAACATTTTGATTGGGTTGTGTTTTCAATCCTTAGGCTTAAAAAATTAAATATATATTTTTTATTTTTTTATTGATTTATGATTGCATCGGTTTGGCTAATATGCTTTACAAGTTTACACTGCTTAATTTCCACCACGTGATCCTCGCTGCGTTGTTGCCAGGTTTCCTCTACCCTGTGGTGTCGCACTGGGTGTGGGCGGAAGGCGGCTGGCTCAAGGAGTTCGGCTACATCGATTACGCCGGGAGCGGAGTGGTTCATCTGTTGGGAGGAACTTGCTCACTGTTCGGCGCCATCTTCCTCGGTCCCCGATACATGCGCTTCCAGGACGGCGAGATCCCGGGACACTCCACCCCGGTAACTTGCCATCTGCACCCTCTGGCATGGAGCCACAACGCCAACCCCGATAGCTTGTTCCACAGTGCTTTCCGAGATGTCCCACACAGTTGGTGATATTAGTCTTGTCTCGGACACAATATACCGTACTATTCAACCTTTACCCTCTCACAGAGCCACAACGCCATCCCAGTACCTCGTACCACAGTGCTTCCCCAGGTGTCCCACACACTCAGTGATAGGTCTTGTTCAGGAACACAACATAACGTCTTATTCAACCTTCACCCTCTCACATTGGGCCACGACGCCCACCCCAATAACTCGTACCAACCACAGAGCTTTCCCAAATGTCCCACACACTCAGTGATATAAGTATTATCCCGTGACACAATATAACGTCCTATTAAACCTTCACCCTCTCATATAGAGCCCCAACGCCCACCCCAATAACTCGCACCACAGTGCTTGTCAAGAAGTACCACACAAGTTACATCCTTTGAGGAACTTACCTTTTCATTTGCTCCATCTTGTAAAGAATGTTTAGGTTGTTGTATTGAAGGAACACTCCAATGTCTGCAGCTGACTGGACTGGGAGCGATGATCTTGATCGCCGGCTTCCTCTCCTTCAATGGCGGCTCACAAGGCTCCATGAGCAACCCCGGGGACTCAGTGATTGTGGCGCGCTCTGTCGCCAACACCATCATGGGCGGCTCGGGAGGCAGCCTGGTGGCGCTGCTCATCATGAAGGTCACTGGTGAGAAGACCTGGAGCTTCTCGCTCACCATCAATGCGGGGCTTGCAGGCATGGTGAGTACTGTCCTGATCCTGGTTTGCAGTGATTTCCAATCTTATGAGAGCAATTACCCTACAAACACTGGGAGGTCCCTGGACGCGTCCTAGGCCGTCCCAGATGGGCGTACGGGCCTGCCCAGGGCCCTCCCGTCTTATGGGTGATTAGCATGGAGTGAGACTCCCGGGGCCTGCCACTGGGAATAAGCCCGGGCGGCGGCCTGGGCCGTCCCATGACGCCCGCGCGGGAGGTATGGGCCGTCCCTGGACCCTCCCGGGCGGCCCGCGCGGGAGGCATAGGCCGGCCCTGGCCCCCGCCCGGGCGGCCCGCGCGGGAGCAGCTGCTCGCTCTGTAGCCCCCTCCCCCTACGCACATTCCATAACGGTCACGTGCTAGCTTGCTAGGTACACTCTCATTCAAAATGCAGTACCTACAAAACGTGCCTCTGATCCAGACACGTGCATATAGGCACTAATTTTGAATGCGAATGTACCTGGAAAAAATACGTTTCATTAAGACATAATTAATTGCAAACGTGAGTGACACGAGAAACGGGATTTTTTCACAATTTCGGAGAGTGGGCGTTGCCATACGAAAAAAATAATCCAGGTATTTTCTTCCAGGGTCAATGTATTAGTTCACAGTTCACGGAATATTTCACAACAGTTGTAATTTGTTATGTCAACTAGAAGAACAGTAGGTACCTACTCAAACACATTAGAAATGCATTTAAATGGTCAAATATTAATAAAAAAAAAAAATAGCCGGTATATTATAAAGTTAATCAGTGGTTATTGGAAGTTATTTTATCTCGCCATGTTTCCCTATTGTTTGAAAGCTGTTCCACTGACCTGACACATTACCTAAGGTACCTCCTACTGTTTTTATTTTTAACGCATTTTTATTTGGAGGAAATATTTTGGGATCATTTGAAATCCTCAACTTGACTGTCACATAATGGGGAAGTCTCGTGAAATTCAGATTTCAGAATAATAGACCATTATTTTATGAAAGTTGATTATGTTGCTGAACACAGATGTGATTTTATTTTTGCTGTGGGATGAATAGTTTTCAAGGAATGAATTAACAAAGTTTGATTACTTTTAACAGGAAAATTTACAGAAAATTGACAGATGATCCACAATGGTAACACATTAGTGTAAGTGGATTCTTGTAATACGTCGTTTTTCCCGCCAAAAGTCCCATTATAATTGAATTTCATTTGCATGAATTAATGTTTAACATTTCGCGGGTGACAAATGTCAGTAATTATTTGCGTTGATATTTAAAAACTTACTGGAACAAAATTTCTAGAGACTTAAGTATTACAGGTACCTTATTCATAAAAAAATGAAGAAGGATAAAAAGATCCATAATTTTTGTTTATGAATCGGTTGTTGGATTTTGAAATTAGCAATTATTTTTTGATAATCTTTTACAGGACGATTGAATCGTTTCAATAATAATTTTTTCACGTACTATTCCCTACTTACTTAGGTACTATATTGTTTTGATAAATTACAAAAAATAAAATGCTACACATAGGAGATTCACTGCAATTGAATTTTAGGAATAATAAAGAGCAGGAAAACACACGAAAATTAAAAAAAAAACAGTTTCATATAATATAAACGTATATTATTGTAAAAGATTATACTACCACATCACTTAAAATTTTTAAATGTCCTTCAACCTTCACACGTCACATAGTATCAAAACATTCTGAGGTAGGTACTACCTGGCAGTGAGTCTGGCACGCTGTCTCTTTATCGACAAGACACAATTCGGATTTTACTTCACTCACGGATATGTTGGCACAATTTTTCATCTTCAGTTTTTCAAGAAAATGAATGCACTTGAATACGTATTTCTTTCATCTGAAAAAATAAAATTGCAAAGTATTTAGGTAATGTACCTTACTACTAATAATGTTCGCAAGATATTTGCAATTATTTATTATTGTAGGTACAGATTCTAACCTAAACAAGATTTATACAAGATCTTGAAAAGTTTAGCAAGATCATGCAGCGTATTGTTAGAAGTGTTTTTTATTTTTTGTGTAAATTTTTATTCGGTCAGACCAATGAAAGTCCAACATTTACAAGATCTTGTTATCAGTAAGATCTTGTTAATTTTGTCAATATTTAACACTATTATTATGCTATGCTCAAAAGAATTTGCCGATTTAATGGCCAGATACTGGATTCCATCCATAAATTATTAGCACACGGTCTTGTGGTGTCGAGGACTGACATCCGCAATCTATGTGGATGCAACTTCTTTTGAGCATGAGGCTGCCTAGCAAATAGTTTCTACCTACTACACAAGAACTATTTATGTAAATAACTGCAATAGCAGATAGCTGCAAATAACAGTCTTTACAAAAATTTTAAAAATTGAATTTTTGGCACAGAGTGATCCCTAAAAAAAAGAAAGATAGATTCAATGAAGAATTTGTAAATTGATAGGATAAACTTCTTGGCAATGAATAATACAAAAATCACTTTTGTGTTGTGTGACCTGCCACAATAATCACTTGAGGTAAAATTATTACCATTAGGTAGTACACTATTGATTTAAAACCCCAATAAAAATTTGAAACATTCTATATTGCATAAATGTGATTTATAGGTAAGGTTAGAGGAAATACTACACATATAAAATACTAAAATGTGTCTTACCATCAGAGAGTTCTGAATCATTACATCTGTAGGGTAGGTAACATTTAATCCATTAACTCGATGAAGTCCCAAGTCCTGTGCATCTTCAGAATTCTCGCTAATTTGCCAAGAAGTAAATTTACTTTTTAATTGAAGTAGGTAGGCAATTAAATCGACTCTAGAATAAGAGCAGGGCAAGTTCACGGTGAATCTGTAGAACCTACAAAAAGTAAGGTGAAAGTTAGCAACTCAAATTAATTTCCTCTCAGCCATTCCGTGTTACGGGTGTACGGTTGTAAGATGCTATGTTCAGCATCTTATTCATCAAAATAAAAATAGTTAGGATCATTGTGCAGCCTTCTAAATTTTTTATGTAATTTACATGGTTCGACACAAAATTTAAATTTAAATGCGGTCCCACAATTTTACTGATAACAAAATAACTATTCAAACTTAGCACAAAACTGATTACATATTTGGAATCAGCAAGAAAATACCATGAATATAATATAAAAACATGCTGATTTATTTACATTTAATAATTCAGCAGTCATATGTATTATGTGGCATATGTCTGCATTCGCATGGAATGGCTGCTCTCTTACCACCGGCGCGTTAGAGGAAATTCAAAAGTGCGGTTTATTTTTTTGGATGACAACATTCAATCTCAAAAATTTTACTACGTATTTGAATGAAGCGGGACCACCATTCAATGTATGTATCTACTACCTCCGACAAGAATGTAATTTCCATGCAACATAATTTTTACTTTCGGATCACAACAAAAATGTTTGTTATTGGCCTTGTAAGGTACCTACATAAACAAAAATAATTGCTGTATATCTAAAATCCTTGATAAAGTTAAATAATTAAATATAATGAAAATATTTACCACTCTGCTCGGTTCGGTTCTTAATGTTTCGGCTCGGTTTGACGATACAGCTTGGTTCGCTCGCAGGACGAATACGCGCTTTGTTTCTGGAGTTCAATATCTTAATAGCCTATTTTCTTCCAGAGTAGATTCACCTTTAACAAGTAACATTATTAAAACTGCAGTAGGTGCCTTGGTAGGTATGTGGGATGGTTATTGGTTAATGTAGGGTGAAAATATTCCCAAAATAGGCGGAGGTACGTACTAGGTACCTACAGGTAGGGTTCCTACTGACTACTACCACTGATATGTATAGACTACCACGCCAAGCAAACTGTTTACCATTTTATAAATACCTAAACTACCTAGTTACCTAGGTCCTACCTAGTTGGAAATTGTACTTTGCATAAATTGCTACATTTCAAAAATGTACATGTGAGGTTAATGTTTACTGAACATTGGTCACACTACCTATTGGTTTATTAGTATCCCCAGCATACAAAACTAAAGTAACAACGATTAATGCCTGGATACTTATGTAGTTGTGATGAAGACTCACCTTCAATGGGTTGTATGGCTCTGTGATGAAAATCCAAACAAAAGAGGCACAACAAAACTGTAATTATTTCACGATTTGTGTCACATTAAATGGTTTGAACTGAGACAAACTATTCAGCAGTGAACACGCATTCACGGACACAGATAATAATTGAAATCACATTCAAAATCACTCAAAAGGACGTAAACAAGGGACGTAAACTACACACTCATGACACTCTGTAAAATATCAACAAACGTCAAACGCCGCGTTTGAAATGAAGAAGGGAGAACGGAAACAAGTTGATTCACGAAGATGGCCGACTGCCGAGTTCATAAAAGAAACTTTACTAATAACGTTTAAAATGGTATGAATACTTTGCTTTGGAATTGTAAACATATTTATTCTTAAATCAATATATCCATGTGAAATGTAGATGTAATTATTATAGAAATGAAGTTATAAATATGAAAAAAATAAGTCATTAGAGCAGCTCAAATTCAAACAGTCGTAGCGCCCGCGCGGGCCGTCCCTAGCCATTCCCGGGCGGGACCAAGACGGGACATTCCTAGAAATTTTACAGCCAGATAAAACGGATCGGTTGGGCTCCGTTGGGCAGGCCCAGGGCATGCCCTAGTAGTTCCCGCCCGGGACGTCCCACTTGGGCGCTAGATGGGCAGAAGCCCGGGCCGCCCAGTGTTTGTAGGGTAGTGCATATGTATGTTGAAGGGAAGACATCAAGAAGCATAGGAAGGAAGTTGAGACCTATACAAACCATTTTGAAGCAGAAATATGTTTTTTAAAATATTTTGCTATGATACTGGATATTTTTTTCCTGTAAAAACTATATTACATTAGAAATCAGTACACATTTGAGTAGCAATAAAACAATTTTGAATAAGATCCACATTATCTAACTCCATTGCGCCTCCCCTGCTGTCCCTCATAAGATTATGTCTTCCAACCTGTAAATCTGAGAAGCCATGCCTGGGATCAACACTTTTTGTAATGACTCTGGTGGGGGTGGCGGGGGGAGGTTCTGTAATGATCACTCTGTGTAATGCATGTAATGCCATGCAGGTATCTGTGTGTGCCTGGTCGAGGGGGTGGCGGGGGGAGGTTCTGTAATGATCACTCTGTGTAATGCATGTAATGCCATGCAGGTATCCGTGTGTGCCTGGTCGAGGGGAGGCGGGGGGAGGTCCTGTAATGATCACTCTGCATGTAATGCCATGCAGGTGTCCGTGTGTGCCTGGTCGAGGGGTGGCGGGGGTAGGTTCTGTAATGATTACTCTGTGTAATGCATGTAATGCCATGCAGGTATCCGTGTGTGCCTGGTAGAGGGGTGGCGGGGGGAGGTTCTGTAATGATCACTCTGCATGTAATGCTATGCAGGTGTCCGTGTGTGCCTGGTAGAGGGGGAGGTTCTGTAATGTTCACTTTGTGTAATGCATGTAATGCCATGCAGGTATCTGTGTGTGCCTGGTCGAGGGGGAGGCGGGGGGGAGGTTCTGTAATGATCACTCTGTGTAATGCATGTAATGCCATGCAGGTATCCGTGTGTGCCTGGTAGAGGGGTGGCGGGGGGAGGTTCTGTAATGATCACTCTGCATGTAATGCTATGCAGGTGTCCGTGTGTGCCTGGTAGAGGGGGAGGTTCTGTAATGATCACTCTGTGTAATGCATGTAATGCCATGCAGGTATCTGTGTGTGCCTGGTCGAGGGGTGGCGGGGGGAGGTTCTGTAATGATCACTCTGTGTAATGCATGTAATGCCATGCAGGTATCCGTGTGTGCCTGGTAGAGGGGTGGCGGGGGGGAGGTTCTGTAATGATCACTCTGTGTAATGCATGTAATGCCATGCAGGTATCCGTGTGTGCCTGGTAGAGGGGTGGCGGGGGAGGTTCTGTAATGATCACTCTGTGTAATGCATGTAATGCCATGCAGGTATCTGTGTGTGCCGGGGCGGATCAGATGCAACTCTGGGCAAGTCTCTCATCGGGGTTGTTTGCCGGCATCATCTACTTGATGATCCGCTACGTGACACTTCGCTGCAAGTTGGACGACCCTCTCGACGCCTTCGCCGTGCACTTCGGTGGAGGTTTGTGGGGCTTGTTCTCCGCCTCCATCTTCGCCGACAGCGGCCTGCTGGTGACCGGGTTCTCTGCGGACTCCTGGACGTTGTTAGGCAACCGTGTTGTTGGAGCATTGGCCATCTTCGCTTGGTCTGCAGCAGGCAGCTGCGTTCTGTTCGGAGGACTCAAGTATGCCGGGATCCTGAGAGTGAGCCTGGAGGACGAGATCAGAGGTCTGGACATCTCCATCCACAAAGAGCCGGCGTATCCGCTGGAGAAGCCCGCGGCCAGTGCGGAGGCTCCGCAGCCAAGCCAACAGCTCAGGAACTTGGAGTTCGTAGCGGACTTAAAGTAGAGCGAGTGTGTTCATTTTACCATCAAACTAGTGCAGCCAAGTAAATGGCAGTGATAAAGCCAAATAATGTTTTATGTACTTTATAAATATATCTCCATAACACTGAGTGTTAAATTTATTATTGAGTATTTTTCGAGTATAATTAGTATTTTATTATTGAATTATCTTCACCAAAATCTTACAATTCATAAGATAGAAGCAGTGGAACAAATATATATTTTTTCAAGGTACCTACGATTAAAAAAAAAATATTCATCCCATTAAGTTGTTTGTATATAGAATTAATAAATATAAAGCGATATCTTGTGCAAACCACATAGATTTTTTTGATAGTGGAGGAAGGAGCAAATCAGATACAAACGAGTTTGAAACTGGGTGCCTATAGCGTTAGTTACGATTAGCCCTCAAGTGACGCAACAATATTCAATAGTAGGTCGGAGAAGCGATGCTAAAAAATTAAAAGTAGCCAATCAAGAAAGAAATGTATTTCCGACTTTCCACTGCACACTTGAGTTGTCATTCTATTTATAGATTCGTAACAAACGCTATTCTCGAGTTGAAACCACATGCGAAAATGGTCGACTCTGCGAAATCAAGTGAAATCTTATGTTTTTTCAATGCTAAATTAGCTGAATCCATTGTGCAGTGGCTCATTTCCACATGGCGAACATTTTCAACAAACTCAAGAATAGGCACCCTGTTTGTATCTGGTTTGAAAATTGAGTTATGTATTGTCTAAATATCAGCACGTCATTTATTTATACAATCAATATGTAAATTTACATGAATAGAGGGAGTTGTAGATTACATTCAAATACATTGTTGAATTTAATATATAGGTACTAGTCATTAAGTCTTTATACATTACACTAATTAAGTACCACTCATTAAAGACACAGTTCAATTTCATTCCATGCTGGCAAAATACATTTTACCCCTTAGTATTAAGATAATTAAAAGCTATTTTATCTGATTGCACATCAGGACAGGACAAATTGTACTCGCCAAGGAGAAAGTGAACATGAAACTGATTTAACATAATTAGCAAGTAGAGGAGACACATAATCAGTAACACAACACTGGTATGAGCCGCTAAAAAGCTGCAAGAATGGTCACATGACTAGAACATTTTACGACTTCTGCTGTGATTATTTCCCTGCTGAGAGTTCAATACCATTAAGCAGTTGGCTGTTCCAAGCAACGACGATGCAATAATGCTGAAACAACTGCACCAATAACTCTCCCTCATCCAACAGTTCGATCTTCTCGATTCTTTTTCGATCGTCTGCTGGCAAAGCGTCGTACACTTGCACCATATCCCAGGCAACCGACTTTTGCCAGCCGGCAGCTAAAAACCGCCCCATTTGCGAATCTAAGCTATTGCAAGCTGTGAAGCCGGACAAGGGACATCCTCGTGCTCTCAAGTTGTTGAGCATGACTGTGCCGAATTTGTCGCCCATGTTCACTTGCTCGTAGTTGACGAAGAGAGCAGCAGTGAAAGTGTTAGCGATGAATTCCAGTAACTTGGCGACTTCGGTGGGATCCATGTACACCAACACGCACTCGGCTATGAACAGTGTGGGCATGTCCAAGCTGACTCCCGCTTCAACTAGCTTCCTGCTCACTTCCTTCACATTACGCAGGTCGCACGATACAATGTGATACTTGTCCGCGTGTAGGTCTGTAGCCCCCAAGCTTAGTCGGATCTCGCCGTCTTCAGAGCAAATGCTGTTTAGAAGTTTCTTATGTTTCTTGATTGCACTACATTTTTTAACTGTCACACTGGGAAAATCCATGTCCACAAAGTTTGCTAGATTTAGCCCTGCATCTTTGAGCCTCCAAAAGAGAGTGTCAAACCCTGCACCTAGATTTACTATTTGCGCTCTGTTACCAGTTATGTCAGTGAATTGTTCAATGAAGAGCTGCACTCCCCTTACTCTGGCATAATACCCACGATTGATCTCTGGCGCTTTTCTCTCACACCCTTTGATGAACAGTGGTATGTATGAATCTTCCCAGTAACCCAACTGCACTGCACACCGCTTGCACTGACTTGCGTCGTCGTTGGTGGCCTGTACAGCTTCGTCGGAAGACATAACGATTACTGAGTACCGATAATTACAATAGTAGACACAAAATTATTCATTTAGATGTCGATTTATTACCAAAAAGACGTATTCGCTCAACTACAAGGCGCCATGACACCATAGTGACAGCTGATTTTCACAGCCTTCAAGAACTTTGGAACGAAAAAATTGAGAACTTGAGAAGCGAGAAGGCGTTAAAAATGGCGTCGCTGTCATCCTACTGCCCCGCGCTGTCACTCATTCGGTTTCGGTATTTTGGAAGAAAGTTACTGATTTTTATTGAATGATAAAGTAATCAGTGCACTGGTACAATATATATTCTAAGAATGGCATCGACCACGGATATTTGTATAGTAAGTACTTGCTACATAGTACCCGTACAAGTTTAATAATGGTTTTCAAACATGTTCATATCAAGTTGAGGTTATGAAGATTCATTTGAAAAGCGATTTTTTGGATAATGGATGGAACTGTGATAGATAAGCGATGGAAGAGTTTGTTAAAACATGTTTTACATTGTCCGTTCCATACGTTCAATGAATTTTGGACATACTCTGTGAACTCCTCATATTAGGCTAGGTAGGTACTACCTACCTACTTCATTCCGGGTGTGACTACGATCCCGACAGCCGGGACTTTCAGGTTAAAAAAATAGTCCCGACCGTAGGTTTTACTGGGCAGCCTAAGGAATAAAACTCTCTATGGGTAGACAAATTCGAACTGGGCAACTTAAAAAAAATAACTCTATGGTTAGGCAGAATTAAAACTTGTGAAAATTACAAATAAAAAAAATGTGCTCCCGGCCGGATTCGAACCGACGACCTCTTGCACCGTGGTCCAGTACGCTATCCATAGCGCCATCTAGACGGTCATACTGAAAGCCGTTCTTAACCAGTATATAAATAAACAAGGCCAGTCGGGACTATTTTTTTAACCTGAAAATCCCGGCTGTCGGGATTTTAGTCACTACCCTTCATTCCACCACCGTTCTGTCAATGGGAGATCTTGGTTCCCCACTAATCAGTAATCAGGTCCATATGTAGAAGGTCATCAAAGCCCACTTAAAACAGCAACTTTTATACTTTAGAAACCAGAAACCCATTCCATTCTAGTGAGATTTCAAACCTGTTGGTAATTTTAATGAACGCAACTAAGCGCCAAGTGCTATTTTTATTGTGTGGTGAAAATAGCGTCAAGTGCTATTTTCATTGTGTGGTGAAAATAGCGTCAAGTGCTATTTTCACCGTGTGTACCATCATGAATTTAACGGCTGTATTTAAGTAAAATTCGTCATAATATTACGTACATGAGCAACACGAAATTGTGAAACATAACCGGCCGCGGCCGGCCATCTTGATTTGTTGCAAAGATACTATGATTTTGTTGACAGTTGAATGTGCCATGTTGCCGTCTGCTTGGCTCATTGGATTTGCACCCACCATGTAGACTTCTTCTATCTTCTTCCTACTTTCTGTCTTCCTTCAGCTCCGCGCCCAGTTTTTTTTTTTTTTTAATTTCATGATTTTAAACTTATTTTTTTAGGTTTGTGTTTTAAAGCATTTGAAAACATTTATTTTGTTTTTAAATATATTTTGAAGATTTTTTTTAAAATTGAAATGATTTCACAAATTTTATAGGTATGCGAAAATGTTTCAACAATATATTATTACTTGTCCCTTTTTTGATCTCAATTCTTTTAGGTGGGAAGGTGCTTGGCAGCTTTTTTACAAGTTTTAACTGTCAACAAAATCATAATAGGTCCTATGGTATCTCTGAACAAATCAAGATGACCGGTTAGGTATGTTTAACAATTTTGTGTTGCTCGAGTGTAATATTATGATGAATTATTTAATAATTACTACCTATACAATACAGCCTTAAAACTCATAATGGTATACAGGGTGAAAATAGCACTCGACGCTATTTTCACCACACGGTGAAAATAGCCACTCCGAATTTGAACATTGTAATTTGTAGGTACAAGCTATTCCCCAAAAACTCGCTCATAGTAACTCATAGAAACCGGCTTTATCCTATACATTCCATGGCAGAAATGCATGTTAATCTGAGTATGATGAGTTCTTCATCTACAGGCATGCATAGAAAGGCATGGAACGTATACCTACTGGGCGAGTTTCAATCCAATATTAGTATTAGGGTACATTTTTGGTCATATTCGGTGGAGCATGTGACCAGTGTGGCATCTGTCAAGAAGGGAATTTGTGTCCATAGTAACATGCTGAACAATTTTTTTGAATGTAACTTCCTGCCAAACTGGTAACCTCATCAGTTTTACTTTTATTACATTATTAGGTGCACCATATCAATTGGTTGACCATCCATTTAATCGTAAACCTATTAAAAGCAAAATAATGGCGTAAACACGGAAATTATTTGATGTAATGTTAAGTCCAATAGGCCCTCAGTCACCAAGTTAGTTTTGATAATCGCTATGAATGACAGCCTTTTGCTCAGACATGCCAAACGCATGACCCCAAATATTTCTGCTAAGGAAGCAGACGCAATGGAATTCTGTGTTGGAATGCAGCAGATCTGCTGAACTTCCTGCACTTTTCATTGTACAGTGTCGGTATTACATTTATGGGGAGATTATGTGATGTTTCAATAATGCTTGCTTATTATTTCTAGGTAAGGTTTCAGAATGCTCTGCTTGAACCTCTGACCATCCGCTGCCAGGAGATTGCTCGCATTGCAGAGGATTTCAGCAGCAAAGAGTTGCACAGCATCTACCCCATCCTAGTGGGAGACATCTTCGGCATTTCTAATCAGATTGGCTGGGGCCTCAGAAGAACGTTTATGAACTATCAAGCACATGATTATTGTCGTCTCTTGGAGTTTTTTCATCCTGAAGGAAGTTTCTTCAAGCTATGCTACAAACTGATGACAAACAGTTTTTCCCTGAAATATGATTTTCCACTGTCCTGTCTTCCGGTAAGTTTTCCAGTGGTCTGTTCTCAGCTTTTAATTTAATAATGAATAACCCTGATATTATGATGGAATGATTGTTTCTTCAGACATCCGTGAAGAACATGATTGATGATGGACTTGTGCCGACTTTCTACTCCGACTACTTGAAGGTAGATCCTCAGACCGGGATTCCTGCGTCTCTCTCACTGAGTATCCTTCAACAATTATTTATTTTTAGTTTAGTTAATTTTATTTGGCTGTTGAGTGTTGACCAGTAGGTACAATGGTAGAGACAATGTCATATAATTATAAGATACAGTAAAAAGTGTTACAAAAAATGTATTTGAAAAATCCCATGGCACTTTAAAGCACTTTACTTGGGACAATGCTGCTGGACTGTACTATGTAAAATGCATTAATTATAAATTAATTGCCGTCACTTGTATTGAGACATTATAGTTTGAATAATAGATAACCTTATTTACTTTCGAACTTTTGACAAAGTCAACGATATTTCCACATACATTTGCCCTCGGCTAAGTTAGGGAAATATAATTTGATTTTCCCCACTAGACGTGATTCAAGCAAGTAAAATAAAATGACACTGGACACTTTATTTGCAACAGTTAGTACCTACTAGGATTTCCACCTCCCCTTTATTATTCAGATCATGGATGAACCTTAACTTGTTCACGATGCATTTGAGTTGTTCCTCTTCCACTTTGCCCACCACCTGGTGCGGACCGGCGTGGGTCAGGGCGAGCCGTGGGTTGAGTTGTGGGACACGGCGTACTTGCAGCTGGCCATCGACTATTGCCACTACTTCCTGCGATGCGACGGATCGCCAGTGCCTCCCGTGCCGGGGTATTACATCACTCGCAGCGCTCACTCATCCATTCAGACACCCCACAGGTAGCAACTCAGAATAGGCAATATAATTAGTATACAGTTTGTGCAACTTAACACATGCTTTTGTTTGCAAGGTCAAGAAAATGATCATTTATGTAAATGCAGGTGTTTCTTCAGTCTTCACACATTATCATTGCATCATTGCATTATCATTGCATTATTAATATCACTAGGAAAACGCTCAGTGTAACGTGTTGATGAGCGAGCACGGGTACGTGCAAATTCTCGAACCGGAAATGCGTACACAACGCACAGAAAACATATACAACCATATTGAATTGATTATGATTAGTGCTCGAAGTAGGAATTAAATAGTGGCGGTATGGTAACAAAAGAATACCATGTGCGGGGGGGGGGGGGGGGGGTACGATATTAGATGAGGGTCCAGATTCCAGAATTACACTGACAACCATTGTCATGTCATTAGTTAGATTAGTCTTTTACCTTGATGAAACAACTAAATTAAATAATGAATTTTACTTTATCTTGTAGTGGATGTTCATAGTTCATAGTTATGCTTGAAATATGCAGTCAAAAGATAACCATGAAATACGAGTAAATTAGAATCTAAAATTGCGTAAATTTCCAAGAATATCTGATTTTAAGCATTCCGTTTTTTCTGAGAAGTAACGATATGAAATCAAATGTGTAAAGAAGTACCGGTATACCATACCGTCCCATACCGGCCCACTTCGAGCACTGATTATGATATCAACTTAAAAGTAGGTATGCTTTTCATCGAAACTTTAAAATAGCATCTAAGCACCTGGTTCATAAAACAAATCAGAATCACATCAATTGGCACTGGAAAACATTCATTTCGATACTTCATTACTGACAGATATTAAAAATGTCAATATGTTCATACGTTCTTAACTGATTGGGATGCAATTTTGTAAAATAAGAGACAATATTGGTCTTAATGATCATGCAAAATATGAGTTTGATCAGAATTATCGAAGACCGTTTTCATTTTTCAGCCTATCAGGAGATATTTATTTAAATTTTAACCAATGAATGGATTTCAAAAAAAAATTATGATGTGCAAACAGAGAAGGTTGGTTTTACATGTGTGCAAAATTTCAGCTCGATCAAAGAAAAACTCTAGACATGTATAGCCAAAATATGAGTTTGATCAGATTTGTCGAAGACCATTTTCACTTTTCAACCTATCAGGAGATGTTTATTTAAATTTTAACCAATCAGTAGATTTCAAAAAAATTAGGGTCTGCAACGCCCAGAGAATGTCCAAACACGTGTGCAAAATTTCAGCTCGATCGAAGAAAAACTCTGACCTGTATATCGTCAGTAACAGAAAAAAACAAAAACAAAAAAACAAAAAAAAACAAAAACAGAGGTCCGTGCCAAATGAGCCAAAAGGAGACGCTCGCTTCGCTCGCTCAATTATATTATTTTTTATTTTTGTAAAATTCTGTGTGTTTTGCAGCCGATGATATGACACTCTTATTGAAGATAAAATAGTGCAGTTGTGGATGTTTGCGGAATTGTATGGAGATGGTGAATAATAACAAATTATTGTTTGTGCAGAACGCCTGTCCGCACGCCAACGCTGTTCCGGCCGTCTGTGTACAACACTTTGCCTGGCACGGGCAGTGCCGGAACTGGCACTGCTGGTCGCATGGAGATCTGGCGCAGCGAGCTTCTGGCGCAAGTGTTCGTAGACTACTGGCTGGACACCTGTAAGAGCCGTGTCAACTCCTCGGTTGCAGGAGTCGGGGTGAGTAGCAGCTAGATTGACGTTGGTTCCTCGAATACTTTGTAGAGTTTTATTTTACTCCCATGTGGAAGAAAATGTGTGTATATACAATGAAGTGGCTGAGCATATTAATATTACGGTATACAGTCAGAGCAAATTGGCTCGAGCCGCTCCACTCTGGACCACTCTAGTATACCTTCTGGAGCCCTTGTTCGATGCCCAAGGCCGACCCTTATGGTAGGTTATCGTTTCAATCTTAAGCCTAGTTTACACGGTTCAATGTTTCATTTAATTCCTTGGTTAAATATGGTTCAACAAATGTTACCGTGAATACTCTAAATTGAAGCAAAATACATTTCACTTTGAATCGGTGCTATTTTTCATTCAATTAATTAATTATTGAATTTAATGATTGAATGAAACATTGAACCGTGTAAACTTGCCTTTACATTTAAAAATAATTATTTGTGAAACTAACGTTCAATTCGAATGCAATAATAGTTGAGTTCCATGTTATGTTCAGTTCAGTTCAGTTTTATTTCCAATTATTTTACATAGGTAGGTACATAAAACAATGACCCTAAAGATTTAGGGTATAACAGATAACATGATTCATGATTTATGTGTTTCAGTTGAGCCCGCATTATCAGCAGTTGGCATCACTGGAGCACATTCGCGTGGTGCGGAACCTGCTGAAACATCTGCATTCACTGACCAACAGCTGCACGGCAGACGGATCCACGATGGACGAGTTCAAAAGGTTCTTATCACAACTAAACGTTGCTTTATGCTAGATCTCACGTTTTACTTAGGACTTCTGTTCTGGTAATATTTATACATACAGAGGCCTAAACATTTTGATTTTTGGTATTGATGTTATTTATGCACCAAATAGCCAATTAACATGCTGGATAGAGAGATGAAGAGCTTATGTGCTGACTCTAGCCCGATTGGCTTTTGCGTGGAGACGTATTTTAAATGAGAATCTGAATCTTGCAGACAAGTTTTGCCCGGATGCCGAACCAAGATCCACGGCTTCCTACGTCGAACCATCGACCAATGGCCGCTGGACGCTTCGTTCCGTCTGATCCTTGAGACTTGGCTGAGCTACATCCAGCCGTGGCGATACACCAACCTTCGATCCAGCACCGAGCGGATACAGGCTGTGGACAGACGATGGATCACCTTCATCGCCGACAACTTGCTCACTTACACGGTCATCTACCATCAGGTCGTGAACCGGTTGTCTCGACTGGATCTGGCCACGCCCAAGAATGCCAACATGCTGGGCAGGCTTACCAAGGTGCATGTTGCTTCAGTCCTGTCATTTACGTGCAGATTTACTTTCTTCAATCAATCTATACTTAGTACAAGTAGCCTCCTTCCATACTCTGGTTTCCCATTGATAATTACAGACCCTAGACCTTTCCAAACTCTTTGATCTTCTACTCTTTAAAACCCATGTCTTTACTCTTCATTTCTACTTTCTCTTCCTCCGTTCGCTCTATCTTGCCCCATTCATATTCACGTTCAACCTCCTATTGACTAACTTTTCCTCATCTTTCATACTCTCTACAGCATTCTTCCATTGCCTCCATGATTGTTGACTCCCAACGTCCTCTGAATCTTTACACATTGAACTCTTCATGCAACGTGTTTTGCTTGCAGGTGTTTGCGCAAGGCAACTTGGGTGAGATGGTGTTCGAAGTGGAGAGCTTTGCAGTGGAATCTGCCAATCACAAGTTCGGTGCGTTGCTCCAGCAGCAATGCCTGGAGCTGGAACCTCCAGGCTTCATCTACGTACCAATGTTCTCACAGCAGATGTTAAGCAAGGTAACCACAGCCGTTATGACACCTGAATGATGTTCGTCTGTGCGAATACTTTCATATTTGGCATAACTGCTTCAACAAATGTTTATTGATGCCCGAGGATCCGTGTGTAGTACACGAACTCAATTGACATGCACCTCTATGAATCTATCATTGACAACGATATGGACAATATGTTGAAGCAATGAAGTTGTAGAGATCTCTTGTAATTCAAATATGCGGAAGTTTGCTTCCAGCATTGAACAAATGACGTTTTTGATTAATTAGTATCAATATTATGATTTAGATTATTGTTTCTTTCGATTGTGTATTTCTTTGTTATATTATGTTAAATGTTATTATTTACCAATTTATATTCTTTTAATACCACGGACAAGCACATCTTAGGTGCTTCGTGGTCAAGTGACGGTGTACCAGTGTATATTTCATGTGTATTTCCAAATAAAAAACTTAAAATAAAAAAAATAAATTATTTGATATTTTATTGTATTAATATGGATGGATTCATTAAATATTTACCAATTTTATACTAGAATGTTGAAATAATACATTTAAAAGATATTGGGGCTGTGTTCTGCTGTTGATGTATTTTGTTTTGTGTGTTTGAGAATCTGATGACAGCAATGTGCACTTGCAGATGAGCGCCTTCACGCGGCTCGTTTATGATGCACGGCAACGAGGGAGAGCGTACCTTCAGAGCGAGGAGTTAAAGCTTCAGAAGCACCCCACTTCCTTGCTCTCCCGCTTCTTCAATGCCATCTCCTGGAGCACTGGAGATCCGGGAGATTATTCCCTGGAGGACAGGAAGAGAGCTGTCATGCATCTGGAAATGAGTCTGGATCAGTTGGCCATGATATTCCAGGTCAGTTACTCAGCTGATCGTAGGTAGTAAGTAAGTAACTATACATCTACATTCTGAAACTAAATGTGTGGATTCTTGCAGGTAGAGAAAATGGATATGACTTCGCTGGGAAATTTCGACTGCACTTTGTCATCGGACACTGACATTTCGAGAGAAGAACAAAACTTTCATCCACAGGTAATTCTTCTGTAGAATAAATTGACTTGATCAAAGTACCTAGATGGACTTTAGAATGAGACTATTTAATAGCCCATATGAGTGTTGTAAATCAAAACATACACGTATTCGCATAAACTTGGCCCCGCTCTCCCTAAAAGATTAATAATAATAAATATCTGTCTCCCATTTCCAACACAATGTCAGGTCGGGGGGTGGAATTCCACCGTCCATCTTGGGCCTTCGCTTCAGTGATGTCGGGTGGCCGGTCCTGACACATCACACTCTTCTTCTTCCTCCTCCTCTTCGTATTCTGGTTGCTGCCGCTCCACCATGACTCTCCACCTCTCTCTGTCCTCCCACAATCTTCCTGCAGTCACTGTTCCCACTCCTCACCTCTTTCCTCTACATCCCACTTCACCTGGTCCTCCCACTTCGCTCTTGGTCTACCCCTTCTGCCTTCCCGGTCTCTCGCTCTTTCAAATTCTCTCTTCGGTATTCTCTTGGGTATTTATCTTTATCATATATATTTAACTTTTGACACACTGTGTAAAAGACTACCTATTTCAAACCTGCTTGTTTTACAAGAACTCTTGCTTGTGGCAGCACCACTCTGGTTTGGAGACGAGCTATGTTGTTGTTGTCTTGCTGACAGGATCTGACTCCTCGTATGATGCATGAACGTCGCCAGCACATCAAGTACGAGGGCGACCCAGATCTCCAACCAATCAGAAGCTGGGAGAGCACATTGCTAGTTCGTCTGCTGTATCAGCTGTCTAGCAAGATCAATGAGATGGTACGTACTTTGAACCATGTATCTCGAGTACTAGGGGTGTGCGAATCCATAATATTTCGAATCGAATCCGAATCCAAATTTGGATTCGGATTCGATTCGTCAGACGAATCCAGATTCTGAAATATCAAACCCATTCAAATCCTATCAAACCTAGATGTCAATCCTTGATTTTCCCGCGAAATTTGAATTTCAAAGTTCTTCAATGCTACCAACATTCCATAGCGGAATACACTAAGAGGTAATACAGTGCTACCAACCATTGAAGCTGAAAATAACCAGCCCAACCCATCAATGGGGTTGTTCATGCAAAACTATTGTAGATGGCGCTGCTGTTCTAATCGTCCGGGAGAGAGCCAATCAAAATGCATCTAGCGGAATGGAAGGTTTTTAAATCTTGGCGGGAGTTCGATTCATAGATCTTGGATTCAGAAACCAACCAATCAGAGAGAGATACCTCCATTGCTGCTAGCGCTGCGAGTGAGAGCAAATGGCAGTGAACAACCCCATTGCCGCCATTTTCGTGATCATCAATTCGTAAATATTTGGCAGTAACATGATAAATACCTAATCATCTCAGTTTTGTTTTTAAATTGATTCAAACTAATCTTCCACCATAAATAGGTACAATCTCCACATTTTATGTGACTGGTATAATAGAAATTGACAGCATTTTGATGTATGGGAGTCAACCATTTCACCTGAATGACCTACCTAACCATACTTTCATATTTCGATTTTTCCTTTCAGAGAAATTGATTAAATAAAATAAGATTCGGATTTGGGTTCGGATTCGCGAACCTTTCAAGATTCGATTCGAGATTCGGATTCGAATGAAAAAACCTGGATTCGCACATCCCTATCGAGTACAAACACTTCTGGTAATGAGTAATGACAGTTGATGACACATGTCAGGTCAGATTTAACTTCATTGGCAGTAATCGATTGAATTTTGTAAAGTCAACTAATTCTCATTTTTATTAGAAGTGTTTTCTACAGCCAACACATTGCTCAGTTTCCACTAACACTGTCAATAAATACCATAAAACACTGATTGACATCAATGCAAATATATGTGGTGAAGTTCTATAATAGACGAGGCATGTCACATGCCAGCTATAAACAAGTCAATACCATGTTCCAGTACGCCACTGAGATGAGCGAGTACTACCAGCGGACCGACGTAATGGGTAGCCTGGCCCGACAAGTCCTCCTCGGACCGCAAGTGGTCCGTCATTACGAGCAGTCGCGTCGAGTGGAAGGCTTCCTGCACCCGCGACTGAGTCTACGCACCTTGGCCAGCCACCGCCTCATCGTCTACTTCGTCGGCCTCGCGGTCATGTTCTACTACATGGCTGGAATCAGTCCGCTCCTCTTCTCAGTGCTTCTTGCGTTGTTGTGGGCGTCGCTCATGATCACAAGAGCATTATTAGAGACATGGACAAGACAACAGTGATTCAATATCATTCTTTCATTGACTTTATTGTAATAAAATATTCTTAATTAATTTTAATAATTCCGTAAAATTTCACCAAGTTCTGTGTATCCTACTTTTCCAACAAGCTCATTTTACATTACTTCATTGATCAAGTAGCAAAATGAGCCGCAATATAAATTGCCAAGTATTTGACAAATAATTAATTACTTATGTTGCACTACGGATCAGTTGTGGTCGTGGACAGCTGCAGCTCAATGCCTGTTGTATCATTGATACAGCGTCAGTGAGACCGTATCAAGTGAAACGTGACGGCAAGAAATTTAGAATAATCCTCCAGTCCACCATAAAGAGTGCTTTAGTTTTGAATGAAATATATTGATATTTACATTTACTTTAATAAGTTAAGTAAGAAAAATATAAAAGTAAGCAAAAATTAATGCATATAACTCGGTGGTCGAATTGGAAGTCAGTCCATGGGGCGATGGTGTACTGTTTGTTTAAAAAAAAACATTTGGACCAGGTCAATGAGGGCATGGGCATGGGCACCGGCTAGATTTATGTAAGGGGAGACAAGGATATCACTTTGCCAAGGGATTAGGGAGGGCACCCTGCCCCGTAGGGCGTTTTTAGGTTTTATGATAATTTGAAATCAATTTTGAGGTGATTTTGTTGAAATATTCAACTAATAAATTTTGACACTTAGGAATGTGGTAGGCATGTCCCCTCTTTGCCCCGCAGGGCATTTTTTTTTGCACTTTGAAATCAAGTTTTTTACTTTTTTTGTTTCCAAATTTCAACTACATGTAAAGGAACACAATTTATTTTTATTTTTTTCCTTACATCCAGGGGGGGGGGGCAAGACCCAGGGAGGAGGGCCCCCCAGCCCCATGCAAAGACCGGGGCGCACAGGCCCAGAAAAAAAAATATTTCAGAAATGAATTTGGTGCGTTTCTATGCCAATTTGGCGTTATTTGAAGCCAATATTAATCTCGACAAATGGCGTCTACAGAGGCTAAAATTGACAAATTCTCTGGAAATGGTATTAATTTGAAGAAGGTACATACCTACCTACCTAGTGCTGTTTATGAATCTCTCATGGGGGGATGGAACGGTCAATTTATTCCCCATGGGGGGCCGCCCCCCAATTGACCACTGGGCCATAACTCATTTATCGCCAAAAATATTTTGGATAATGTTACTACTTCTACAGAAAAAGTTTCCCAAAATCACAATTTTTTATTTCTCATTTCAATAAGAACTACTCTACCATTTTAAAATAATATCTGCTAACTTTCCAAAATACATGATAATTAGAATAGAATAGAAAGAATAGAATATTGTTTATTGTAGAATGATAGAATTACATGTAATTATTATTGACAGTCAAAATATAACAAATTTAACAAATTACACAAATTCAAAGCAAAACAACGTTCAGCAAATATTTAATGTAGAATACACTAGAAACCTTTTGATAATGATGGAAAATTTAGTGAATCTCTCACTTAGGGATGGTGTTTTGGAGGTAACCCGCGTATAGGTCAGATACTCGGACTCGCAAGAGTTGTATGGCAACCCAACTTGCTGATTAAGAAGCGTCCCGATAGCTTAATGGTTAAAGCATAGGGCCGGTAACCCGAAGGATCTGGGTTCGATTCCCAGTCGGGGTGCGCGTTTTTATTTCGCGGGTTACCTCCAAAACACTAGAAACCTACCTTACAAATAATACAGGAAAAAAAAATTAAAGTTATACTTATACAGTGTTACTAATTCTATCACTAGGTTGGTACTTCAAACCACCGTGTCATATACTTAATTAAAAAATAATATCGATCAGGCAGGGTTGAAAATAATCTCAAATTGATTTGTATAGGAAAAGCTGAGATTGCGTTTAAAAAGGTGTTCATACATGGGTCATAACGCCTTTTGTCTGTGAATTGATGTTGGAGAAAACAAGTTTTCATTTGAAAAATGCATTTTAGAAGTAATTTTAGAACTTTAAATCTCAAAGTTCATCATCATTTCATTTTTTTACTCATATCTAAGTTGTTGCCACTTTAAAAAAAATGACAATGCAAGTAGCGAGCGTCACCACGGTACTCTTATGGCACTTTCTCTGTGTGTTTGTTTGTTTGTTTGTTTGTATGTTTGTTTGTTTGTTTGTTTGGCTTGTACTGCCTAGGTCAAACCGTTCAACCAATCGAGATCTGAAATTTTGCACACAGGGCGGTTTTACATAAAGCGCGTTTTGCGTTTCGTGTTTTTTTTATTGACCCATCAAAACCACGGAAAATCTCGCCGCACGCGTTTTATTTTTAATCCGCCCCATCTCGATTGTAGGGAGGTTTTTTCAGTACCGCGCGTGGCGAAAATGACGTCACTATACGTAAACTATAAAATAAACTATAAAATAAGACTATAATGTTAATAATTGCTTACCTGTGCATATTATTATACCATCTAATCATATCTAATAGCACCCAAATTGTTACTAACAAGAATAATAAATTTATATCAACATTCTGTTTTTGACGGCTTCTTCTAAGTTCTAGGCGTTATAAAAAAAGACAAAACGCGAAAACTCAAAACGCGCTTTATGTAAAACGGGCTATACATTTTGGGTAGGATCCTGTGATTGGTTGATAACTGAAAATGGACTGTAGCTCACGCCGTTTGACGTAGGTATCAAATCAGTTCAATTCGACATTGTCCACAGTTGTTCAGGCAGTCTTATAGTTTTAGAGTTATAAATTACAAGAAAATCTGTTGTTGGGTAAAATTAAAATCAATGTAGGTATATTTATTGTGTGATTTTTGTCATTTAAACATGAACCGTTTGACCTATCATCTGATCTTAATATGCCAGATCAGAATATGCCAACACACCAACACACAGAGAAAGTGCCATAAGATTATACAAGTAAAAGCACCGCTCAAACGCAGTGTAGGCGAAGGCACTTGACTGAAACAGAGTTGTCGAGAGCTGCAGCGTCTGCTTCTCCGTCTGTTTCTCCTCATTCCAGGATAACATGTCAAGGTAGTTGTTAAATAAAGTGTCCGTTGAACAAATACAAGTTTTGATAGTCTAGTGTCCAGTTTTCATTGTAATGCATGTAATTCTCAAAAATTAAAACGTAATTTATTTTAATTTTTTTGGTAGTGGTTGCTAAAGATAGAATTAATTGAAAAAAATAAAAACGGTTGCTAAAGATGGAATCTTTTTAAAAAAATCTTCAGGGCTGGATATTTGTACCATTATATTTTCAAACTTTTTGTAGTCGGTACCTAACAAAATATTATAGTTCAATATAATACACGTTGCTTTTGACAACTGTTGGAAATCAATTGTTTGATCTATTATTTGAAACATTGATGTGATTGAGATTATTTCTTGCATCAATACATCACATAATGATCGTATTACATCATGTGTCAATACATCACATAATGATCGTATTACATCATGTGTCAATACATCACGTACTGATTATATTACATCATGTGTCGAGTTATTCGTGTCTCATTGATGAAGTATTTCGAGTGGCCACAAAGTCCACGGATCCGTGCGCGCTCTACCGGCCGCGGGTAAAACCAGCCACAACGTCAGCGCTTGCTTCGCCGTCGGACCGGCGACATGTAGATAAGACAAGATAACAGTTAGTTTCAGGTGTCACCCTCAGTCCATCATCCAGTGTCGGCCTCGACGGACACGTGTTCGATGTCTAGTTCCCAGTGCGTCAAGTGAGTGATCAAGTGAAGACATGCTCTGCGCACGAGCAGTGCTGTGTTGTCTGGCGGTGCTCGCAGCGGGGATCGAACTCGGCACCACGCAGCAAGAACACGCGCGCAGCAATGGCGAGGTGAACGCAGAGGATCTGGCGGGGAAACCTACACAGATAGAGGAGAACTTATTAGGAGCGAAGTTGAATCAAAGTGACACGGAGTCGGAAACGGAAGTCGCGGCATTGGAACTATCTGGACATTCCGCGGGAGCCGGAACTCCGCAGCAAGATGCCTCAGGCAAGGACGAGCGAGCGACTGAGTCAGGCACAGAGCTGCCTCAAGAAACTGTCTCAGGCAAAGATGAGCAAGCGGCTCAGACAAGCACAGAACTGCCTCCAGTAACCTCAGGCAAAAACGAGCATCCTGCACCTGAGTCAGGCACAGAGCCGCCTTCAACTGTATCAGGCAAAGGCGCGCGGGCTGTTGAGTCCGGAACGCAGCCGCCTCCTGAGCCTCCTGGGACTGTATCAGGCAAAGGCGCGCGGGCTGTTGAGTCCGGCACGCAGCCGCCTCCTGAGCCTCCTGGGACTGTCTTGGGCAAAGGCGCGCGCGCTGTTGAGTCCGGCACGCAGCCGCCTCCTGAGCCTCCTGGGACTGTCTCAGGCAAAGGCGCGCGCGCGGCTGAGAACAAGACGTCCGAGTCCATCACTGCGCCGAGCGCGAAGACGAACGCCAGCGGCATGTCCGTGCTCATGCCGATCGCCCCCGCGTTGCCCTCGCCTGAGCCTGCGCCCGCGCCTGGCAACGACACCGAGACGTGTCCTGAAGACAGCTCCTTGCCGTGCGTGTCCAAGTGTTGTCCCTACGGCCAGACGCTGACGCCGGCGGGCTGCGTGGACAGCAAGACGCGCTTTATCCCGCAGTTCACCATCCTCATCGCCGGCGACGCCGACACGACGCTGCCGCCCAACGAGACCGAGGTGCGACAGACCTACAATCTGATCGCCAACAACATCTGCCCGGACAATAGGTACGTCACCGATCATGTAGCTACTCATGACGAAAGATAAAAAGCCAAAGGTAAACATTGGGGATAATATTTCTTAAATATTGTCATAACTTTTCAACCATTCAAATTATGAGAAATGTGAAAAATATTTAACACATCTAGTTAAATTGACTAAAAAATTAGAAGTGTTAAATATTTTTCACATTTCTCATTATTTGAATTGTTCAAAAGATATGAGGATATTTAGGAAATATTATCCCCAATGTTTACCTTCGAGTCCAGGCGACTCTTAAGACGGCTTGGTAGTGAGTTTGACCTTGAAGAGTTTTTTAATCGATTTTTATCAATATCTTTTTCCAGTGTAATTGTTAACAAAATAGGGCTATGGACGTGAATTCAGAACAGTTCAATGAAAATAATTTCATAGCTTGTAATGGTTTATTTGATTTACTTTGTCCTACAGGTGTTTAGAACCCGAAAATTTAGTAATTTTCGGGTTCTAAACACCTGTTGGACACAATAAAACTAATAGCTTATTCCAAACTATGAAATTATTTTCATTGAACTGTTCTGAATTCACGTCCATAGCCCTATTTTGTTAACAATTACACTGGAAAAAGATATTGATAAAAATCGATTAAAAAACTCGTCAAGGCCACGCTCACTACCAAGCCCTCTTAAGGAGGGACCATCATATTTCACACAAACCCCCAATCCAAACAACCCAAACTCTCTGACCAAACGGATGAAACTAGCCATAGTTGAATGGTTATCCATTCGGTCATCGTCTGACCATAGAGAGCCATGTTGTCCGACCCCGCACAATGTTGCTTTGGACGTTCAGCGTCTAAGATACGTTACGGAAGAATAGGAAAATAAGAATAGTGCCCCTGGGCTCAGGAAGAGTCCCGCTCGTTAGTATTGTTTGTAGTTCTCGTTGTGGCCGGAAATTGGCGCTCTCACCCAACCAATAACACGCAACACAACGATACAATCTTTAGATAAAATAGCGCGGCCATTGCAATACATAGAGAGTTAAAAGAAAATAAAAACACAAGGAAAAAATTACAATATACACAAATTATTTTCTGGCTCTATGTTATTTAAAAAAAAATGCAATAAACCTTAAGCTTGCAGCCCTCTTTAGTGTCCCATGCTACTTCTAAGCTTGATTAGAAACGTAAAGTTGATTTCTATCTGAACGAAGTGGTACTTACAGACTGCTTACGCTCACGACTGAGGAAAACCACTGATCAGCACTCTTCACAGCAAGGTTGTGCACTCAACAAACATAATATAATACAAACAATTAACAAAGTAGTGTATAGCACTGCATTATGTAGTAAATACACATACTGTAAAGGGGGATGCAAGTAACACAATACCATCTTCATATTGCAAGAATAAGAAAGGATCGTTTGCCGAATTCTGAACTAAACTGAATCTATGGATCAAAACTATTGCATGGTGAAACAATGAATATGTATGTAGTTGACGTTAAATAGGCAATGGTTATCTCAAATAACAATTTTACAAAAGAAATTCGAATTATCAGATATCTTCAGAGTAGAGAGTTGTGGTTGTAAGGCTTCGAGGTTGTATAAAAAAACATAATTGTGTCCTCAGTTGGTAGGTTCTTCTGGGAAATCTATTAATACCTATAATATATTGTCGTATTCAGGTACGCGATAAGAAATTTGCGCGTTAAATTGAAATTGAGTTAAAAACTCTGTCTTTCAACTGGTTGTTGCAATGACAATACAGTCCTAATCAACTGTTCAAAAGTTAGCAGAGTATTGAAAGACTGGCCCTTAACCGCATTATAGATTAAGGGCCGGTCTTTCAATGCGTTGCTAACTTTTAAACAGTCAATTAGTACCATGTTGCCATGACAACAACCAATGACAATCCTCGAATGACCGATTAAAACTTAACTACTGGTTTAGCAGACTATTGAAAGACCGGCCCTAAGTATCTTTTTGTTACAATGATTTTCAAATGTAAAGATACAGTCTTGGTCTTCTCTTCTAAATGCTTTTATTGGGTTCCGGAAGAAATGGACTTGGTTAGAATGAATAGTAGAAAAAGTGATTGGAGTGAAACGAGTAGATAAGTACAAGGATATGTCTAGCCATGACGAGGCGAACAGGTTCATTAATAGTTATCATTTCCCGAAACACGCTCAATTTTCTGAAGCTTATCACATTTTGAAACAATTTTTAGGGTCACGTTCATATCTGAAATAGCAGTAAAGAAGACTGCGATTATTTACCGAGCGCGGTGTTTTGAGTCCGCTATCTGCTGATAACGCCAGGCAAAGCAAGCAAGCCATGGGCAGAACTTTCAAACGCTATCGGAGCCCGCACAATGTGTGTTATTGACGAGGTGTAGCTATGCAAGAGCTGACGCTTATCACATCTTCGTCATCGGACACGCAGTGCACTGATATGGAACATTGTTGCAAAAGTAGGCTCCGAATACCTTCTCAAAACTGACTTTATGTTTCTTCGGAAATGTACATCATTGTTATATTTTACGACTGATTGATCATCCATGATAAGTGACAGTATTTGACGTGTTATTTGTCAATGTTGATTACTCACTCTTGTAGTCACCTTTGAAATTTTAAATTTATCTAAAGTGGCTGGAGCGATCGACCATTTTTCAGATAGTATTCATTTTTGCTGTACTCATTAATGGTATACCTACCCTAAACAACACTTCAAAAAATAAAATACTTCCCGTGTCTAGTTTTCGAAATAGGCTAAAAAGATAAGTATTTTCCCCATGTAATCTTATGGCAGGTTTGAAAATTTTTCTACAAATGAAGATTTTATTTTATTGTGCCGATAGATTATCACAAAACTTAATAATTAGAATCTTTGATCAATTTACTTTCATTAAAAAATTAGGTATAAACCAATATCATCGTGTATACTAAATAAAAATTTATATGCGATTCAATTCAAATTGTGAATCAAGTCAAAATACTTTTGGCAACACGGGAGTGCTCAAGGTAGTTAGAAGGCACGAAATGCCTACTAAATATACCTTTGATTTTCATGAAAGTAAACTCTATGTGTAAGCTCAGCAAGCTCAGACATCATGATTCCGCACAAATTCAAATTTCCAAAGTATGATGTTGCCATATTGTACTAAACTATTCGAACAAATAAGCGATACGTGATAGAGCCACTTCTGGCAGGAAACTTTTTAGATGCACTTTTTTATTTTGATGTTCGTGTTTCCATAGGGCAGTGAAAAAGGAGAAACAAATGAAATTTAGATTTAGTTACAATTTTACTTTTTCAGCCATAACAAACAACTAAAGCAAATGTTATATCATTTATTTACACATATAACCCTTTATATCCTCCATTATCCCCCTTATGGATAGTACCAAAGAATCCAACAGAGGTCAGTCGTGTTCCTTATTTTCTCGAATAGAAAAATCTTCAATATCCAATTCACAGAAACTTGTTTGGGGCATTAATAATGTTCTAAATGATAAGAAAATGTATAAATACCAATATAATGTTGTTTATTTCAACTACCCAATATATTATAAAAGTAAATTATGTGCTAAAAGAATTTATAAGCGTGATTATTTACACTTAATAAATTAGCGAAAGCTCTCCAATACTTCAGAAAACCGATCGATCCAGCCCCTTTATTCTTAACTTTTCAATATCTGTAATGTATATACCTACTTATGTCCCGATACACGTCTTTACTGTCTATTAGGTTCTCTTTTTGATCTATACTTAATCTGTAAAGATTTTTTTTATCATTATGCAAAAGTAAATCTGTACCCAGAGGCAGAAGGCCGGAAGTCAATTTTCTCGATTTTGCGTTGCAGCTCTATCAATTGCCATTTGAATGGTCAACAAATACAGTTATATTGAAGGATTCTCTTTCACCCTGACTCATGTATGTCTCCATTAAAAATATGGTTGTCTTTGAGCTACCTCAAGAATCATTAAGTGGAATTCCGGCTTTCTATTCTGTCTAGAGGTACAGAAATATTATAAATGAAAATCAATCAAATTATGTATGGTAATGTTGAAAGGGGTTCCGTTGCTCAACAGGGTTGTTTGTCATAAGAATTGATCTTTTCGATGAATCGTAGACATTTATTTTCCTCTTCCTGGTTTCATGTTTGTAACTCTTTTGACTCCTCGTTTGGAGTTACATTTTTCGAGCATATTTTTTTTTGATTTGTTGTTTTAGCAAGTTACTAAAGGCAATATCTACAAGATATCTTCTCATTGAGCAATGTATGAATCAAATGTTTGAATCAAGTAATACCTTCGGATGTATGTCCAAAACTCGATTATCTCTGATATATGGAATTAAATAATAGATTGCACCTCCTGTACAACGTGGTGTCGCACACATCCTCGCCTCAACGAGTACTACAGCCTCATGACATGTCATTGTGCTTGGCAGGTATCGCCTGGAGCCATGGGACCAAGCGTTGCACCTCTTGTACAACGTGGTGTCGCACACATCCTCGCCTCAACGAGTACTACAACCTCATGACATGTCATAGTGCTTGGCAGGTATCGCCTGGAGCCATGGGACCAAGCGTTGCACCTCCTGTACAACGTGGTGTCGCACACATCCTCGCCTCAACGAGTACTACAGCCTCATGACATGTCATTGTGCTTGGCAGGTATCGCCTGGAGCCATGGGACCAAGCGTTGCACCTCCTGTACAACGTGGTGTCGCACACATCCTCGCCTCAACGAGTACTACAGCCTCATAACATGTCATTGTGCTTGGCAGGTATCGCCTGGAGCCATGGGACCAAGCGTTGCACCTCCTGTACAACGTGGTGTCGCACACATCCTCGCCTCAACGAGTACTACAGCCTCATGACATGTCATTGTGCTTGGCAGGTATCGCCTGGAGCCATGGGACCAAGCGTTGCACCTCCTGTACAACGTGGTGTCGCACACATCCTCGCCTCAACGAGTACTACAGCCTCATAACATGTCATTGTGCTTGGCAGGTATCGTCTGGAGCCATGGGACCAAGCGTTGCACCTCCTGTACAACGTGGTGTCGCACACATCCTCGCCTCAACGAGTACTACAGCCTCATGACATGTCATTGTGCTTGGCAGGTATCGGCTGGAGCCATGGGACCAAGCGTTGCACCTCCTGTACAACGTGGTGTCGCACACATCCTCGCCTCAACGAGTACTACAGCCTCATGACATGTCATTGTGCTTGGCAGGTATCGCCTGGAGCCATGGGACCAAGCGTTGCACCTCCTGTACAACGTGGTGTCGCACACATCCTCGCCTCAACGAGTACTACAGCCTCATAACATGTCATTGTGCTTGGCAGGTATCGTCTGGAGCCATGGGACCAAGCGTTGCACCTCCTGTACAACGTGGTGTCGCACACATCCTCGCCTCAACGAGTACTACATCCTCATGACATGTCATTGTGCTTGGCAGGTATCGGCTGGAGCCATGGGACCAAGCGTTGCACCTCCTGTACAACGTGGTGTCGCACACATCCTCGCCTCAACGAGTACTACAGCCTCATGACATGTCATTGTGCTTGGCAGGTATCGTCTGGAGCCATGGGACCAAGCGTTGCACCTCCTGTACAACGTGGTGTCGCACACATCCTCGCCTCAACGAGTACTACAGCCTCATAACATGTCATTGTGCTTGGCAGGTATCGCCTGGAGCCATGGGACCAAGCGTTGCACCTCCTGTACAACGTGGTGTCGCACACATCCTCGCCTCAACGAGTACTACAGCCTCATGACATGTCATTGTGCTTGGCAGGTATCGCCTGGAGCCATGGGACCAAGCGTTGCACCTCCTGTACAACGTGGTGTCGCACACATCCTCGCCTCAACGAGTACTACAGCCTCATGACATGTCATTGTGCTTGGCAGGTATCGCCTGGAGCCATGGGACCAAGCGTTGCACCTCCTGTACAACGTGGTGTCGCACACATCCTCGCCTCAACGAGTACTACAGCCTCATGACATGTCATTGTGCTTGGCAGGTATCGCCTGGAGCCATGGGACCAAGCGTTGCACCTCCTGTACAACGTGGTGTCGCACACATCCTCGCCTCAACGAGTACTACAGCCTCATGACATGTCATTGTGCTTGGCAGGTATCGGCTGGAGCCATGGGACCAAGCGTTGCACCTCCTGTACAACGTGGTGTCGCACACATCCTCGCCTCAACGAGTACTACAGCCTCATGACATGTCATTGTGCTTGGCAGGTATCGCCTGGAGCCATGGGACCAAGCGTTGCACCTCCTGTACAACGTGGTGTCGCACACATCCTCGCCTCAACGAGTACTACAGCCTCATGACATGTCATTGTGCTTGGCAGGTATCGCCTGGAGCCATGGGACCAAGCGTCGCACCTCTTGTACAACGTGGTGTCGCACACATCCTCGCCTCAACGAGTACTACAACCTCATGACATGTCATTGTGCTTGGCAGGTATCGCCTGGAGCCATGGGACCAAGCGTTGCACCTCCTGTACAACGTGGTGTCGCACACATCCTCGCCTCAACGAGTACTACAGCCTCATAACATGTCATTGTGCTTGGCAGGTATCGCCTGGAGCCATGGGACCAAGCGTTGCACCTCCTGTACAACGTGGTGTCGCACACATCCTCGCCTCAACGAGTACTACAGCCTCATGACATGTCATTGTGCTTGGCAGGTATCGTCTGGAGCCATGGGACCAAGCGTTGCACCTCCTGTACAACGTGGTGTCGCACACATCCTCGCCTCAACGAGTACTACAGCCTCATGACATGTCATTGTGCTTGGCAGGTATCGGCTGGAGCCATGGGACCAAGCGTTGCACCTCCTGTACAACGTGGTGTCGCACACATCCTCGCCTCAACGAGTACTACAGCCTCATGACATGTCATTGTGCTTGGCAGGTATCGGCTGGAGCCATGGGACCAAGCGTTGCACCTCCTGTACAACGTGGTGTCGCACACATCCTCGCCTCAACGAGTACTACAGCCTCATGACATGTCATTGTGCTTGGCAGGTATCGCCTGGAGCCATGGGACCAAGCGTTGCACCTCCTGTACAACGTGGTGTCGCACACATCCTCGCCTCAACGAGTACTACAGCCTCATGACATGTCATTGTGCTTGGCAGGTATCGGCTGGAGCCATGGGACCAAGCGTTGCACCTCCTGTACAACGTGGTGTCGCACACATCCTCGCCTCAACGAGTACTACAGCCTCATAACATGTCATTGTGCTTGGCAGGTATCGCCTGGAGCCATGGGACCAAGCGTTGCACCTCCTGTACAACGTGGTGTCGCACACATCCTCGCCTCAACGAGTACTACAGCCTCATAACATGTAATTGTGCTTGGCAGGTATCGTCTGGAGCCATGGGACCAAGCGTTGCACCTCCTGTACAACGTGGTGTCGCACACATCCTCGCCTCAACGAGTACTACAGCCTCATGACATGTCATTGTGCTTGGCAGGTATCGCCTGGAGCCATGGGACCAAGCGTTGCACCTCCTGTACAACGTGGTGTCGCACACATCCTCGCCTCAACGAGTACTACAGCCTCATGACATGTCATTGTGCTTGGCAGGTATCGCCTGGAGCCATGGGACCAAGCGTTGCACCTCCTGTACAACGTGGTGTCGCACACATCCTCGCCTCAACGAGTACTACAGCCTCATGACATGTCATTGTGCTTGGCAGGTGTCGTCTGGAGCCATGGGACCAAGCGTTGCACCTCCTGTACAACGTGGTGTCGCACACATCCTCGCCTCAACGAGTACTACAGCCTCATGACATGTCATTGTGCTTGGCAGGTATCGCCTGGAGCCATGGGACCAAGCGTTGGACGAGTTTCACCTCCTGTACAACGGCTCGCTGTGGATGCCGCAGAGGAAGCCACACATCCTCGCCTCTGACGAGTACTGCATGGAGGTGTTCGTCGTCGTCGACCAGGAGAAGATGTTGCCGCTAGTCTGTTTCGTGGAGGCGGACCCGAGAGAGGCGTCCTACCACTTCATCGTCTACCCTGTTGGTAAGCCATGGATTGACTACACGAGAAGCAGCGAGAAGGAGCGAATTACTGTGGTGCTCTTTGACTTTATTCCCGCACATATAATATTATTATTATTTTTTTTTTTTTTAAACACATATATAACACATATACACAGGATACATATTATTATACATGCGTTTACTGGCAGTGGGAATAGAGCAAAGCCCCGTAACAACATGTGCCCCACTGCCAGCTTGAGCAAAAAGTCACAGATACATTAAAAACACATTAAAAAGACAACCATAAAGATAAATTAAATATATACTTATCAAGAATAAATAACAAAATCGTGCGTGAGCACTCGTCGATAAAAACTATTGTTGACTATTTAAAATTCGCAGCCGTAAATTTAGTTTAAAATCATTAATGTTAGTGCAGTCTTGTCGTAAACTAGATGGTAGACTATTGTATGAAGCAACAACTCTGGTGTAAAAAGCATGCAAATATAGATCCGTACGTGCAAATGGAGGAATCAATCTTCCAACATAATTATGTCTTGATCTAGAGACATTGTTAATTGTAACACGCACATAAGGATCAAGGTCCACAAGGAATAAAAGCATTTTTTTAAAGAAGATTAAATCAATTTCATTCACTAAATTCTCAATAGAGAGTAGTGAACACAAACGCAACCTCTCTCTCGAGGACACATCCCTTCTCTTAGTAATGAACCTTGTTGCCCTGTTCTGCACTCGCTCAAGTTTCAACATGTTTGACATTGAGGTAGGATGCCACGCAGGGCATCCGTATGTCATTATAGGCCTTACTAAACCAAGGTAAACCGCCCTTTTTACTTATTACTTTTTACTATATCGTGTGGATTGTGTGTAAAATTCTCTGAACGGTTAAAAGTGAGGATCAAGTTGTTGTTGAAGATCACACAAGTTTTCGAAATGTATCAATTTGTAATTTTAAAGGAGTGACTATCAAAATAATTACGGTCTTCTTGAAATTTCCACAAATTTGTAAAGAAATACGAAATTCTAGAAGAACGTTTTACCATGGCAACACAATTTTACATGTAATCCTGCTTTTTTATAAGGAAAAACGTCAAAATACAGCAGTCAAACCCTTATAACTCAGTAACCAGGAACATGTACACTTGGCCAAACAAAACTTGAACGTTCAATAAATCTGATAGCCTGATAAATGTAAGATCGCACCATCAGAAGTCAGTCTAAGCGATCTCATTGTCTCACTCTAGTAGGTGACCTCACATTTCAATGATAATAACAAGCTTTGATTGGTTATGGGACATGACTAGCACTCAGCAGTCATTCAAATTTGGTCAACGTTCAAGTTTTGTTTGGCCGAGTGTACGTACATTTAATACTGTTAGTATAAAATATTGTACCTGATGCACGATATAGTAGTTTTTCAAAGAAGTCTAACGATTTCTTATAGGAAAGGGGAATTTGATTGGGCGAATTATAGTAGAGCTGATTGAGCTATTTGATTGGCATTTCAGTTTAATTGTGGAATAAGTAGTCGTCAACATCGATATCTATATAAAGTATCGATAAAGGAAATGCACTGCAGCTTGATCACTTACGCATTATTGATTTTTGTTTTCACTCTAGAGTGTACCGATACTTGTCAGATCCATGTTAGCTTACTAGGATGATTGGCTCAATATCAACACTTGACACAAAGCGTTGCCCCAGTAGATGATGTCATGTTATTGTGTACACTCGCTATTTACCTACTCCTGATAACACTCTACACACCTCGCCCTGCACAGAGCTCTGTTCTGTCTGCATGACGCGATGACGATGGCGATGACGGATGTCTGCATCTGGCGACCTCGCGCCATTGATGGGGATGACTTGGCGCTTCACCACGCGTCCTTCGATAGGCTGCATTGTTGCAGATGAGAAGGCCAAGAATGTCATTTCCCTCGATGTGCTATTTTCCTTGGTTTATTACCAGGGGAAAGTATGACTTGTAAGATCGTCAGATTAGGAGGAGGGATTTCATCGTGTCGAATTACCAAAATTCGTTAGTAATACCTACTTGAACAAAAGATGGTAATTTTGAAATAATGCCTATGGGTCTACAGTTTATTCAAAATTCTTGATTTTTTTTGCATTTGTAGCACTATTTAATTTCGATATTATTATACCTACTGGGGTTTTAACGTGGTATCCCCTCAGTCGACAGGCAAATGCTGGGAAGGTAACCTACTAATTGGCCACGACCGCCTCCTTCCCACCATCCATCCTTACCTACTCTTCACCATCATCTCCCAATCATCATCAATCATCATAATCATTCATCCGTCGCCATCAGAACAGTTCGACGTTAAACACCACTAAAAAGCACAATCGAATACGTATTCGGATTATTCGTATTCGGATTTGTATTATTGAGTGTGTACAGGAGATTGTGATGTGAGTTCTTGTGATGCAGGTCTGCTGATCTCCGTGCAGGAGGCGGTGCTACTTTGTCTCATACTTCAACGTGAACTTCTGACACATTGTCATGTGTTGCAGGTCTGCTGATCTCCGTGCAGGAGGCGGTGCTACTTTGTATCAGTGGCGTGCACTCAATGGAAGCAAGGGAAGCATTGCTTCCCCTTCCTTTTCCATTCCAACAATATTAAAATATAATAATTATATGTATAATAATTTAATCTTTTTACAAAAATATTCATCACTTAATACTACTTATAGAATTCTTATTACGAACACAAATGTCACCACTTTCGCTCTGATTTCAAAGTAAACGCGGTTTCTAAGACAGGAGGTGGGCAAGGCGCGTGCGCACGCATACACTTGCCTCGGCTCGGCAGTCGGCCGGCTCCAAGGGATTCACTTTTCGAATTGCTTCCAATCCCTCGCTCTCTATACGGGAGTTACGCATGCATTAGGTCATTTGCCTACAATCAAATATGTTAATCTGCAGCCACCTGAAAGTATTGTCAATAATAAAAACTTATTTTGCCATGATAATAACATTATTTGCCGGTCTAAACACAAAGCATTTCTGTGTAAAATACGTCTATTACTGCAGGCGTATTCTAGCCAAGGGAAGCAAATCGAGAGTTGCATCCACAGTCCGAACGCAGCCGAACTACTCCCGAGTTGACACGATTGGAACGAACATGTGATCGGTCGGTGACAGTGCTCAAGAGCGGTTGAATTTCTAAACTTGTAATATCTACAAAATATTGCAGTTTCGGATTCTCAGTTCAGTTTACGCATTTCTACAAAGTTTTTGTATATCTGTATTTGCCCTCGTATTTGCCTTCAAAAAACTAATGATTAAAATATAAAAAATTAGTCTGAAAATCCTCCTTTGACCATTTCTTAAATTCAAGTAATCTTCCAAAAAGGTACTTTCAAAATCGTTTTTAACCATCTAAAATTAGTCAAATTTTAAAAAATTCCCTGCGGGGCTAAGCTGGGGGGCAAGCCCCCCAGACCCCCCTCCGGGTCTGGGCAAATTTCTTTCCTGGCAATTTGCTTCCCTCACTTCAAATGTCACGGCACGCCACTGCTTTGTATCATACTTCAACGTGAACTTCTGACACATTGTCATGTGTTGCAGGTCTGCTGATCTCCGTGCAGGAGGCGGTGCTACTTTGTCTCATACTTCAACGTGAACTTCTGACACATTGTCATGTGTTGCAGGTCTGCTGATCTCCGTGCCGTTCCTGCTGGCCACGTTCCTGGTGTACGCGCTGATCCCCGAGCTGCACACGCTGCCCGGCAAGGCGCTGGCCTGCTACGTGTTCTGTCTCATGACGGCGTACATCTTCCTCGCCGTCGTCCAGCTGGGAGGGTCGGAGCTGCAGGACGAGGTCTGCATCTCTGTCGGTGAGTTCCTTGTCCTCGATCATCCTTGTTCATGCAGGACTAGGTCTGTCCTTGTCCTCGCTCGATCATCCTTGTTCATGCAGGACGAGGTCTGTCCTTGTCCTCGATCATCCTTGTTCATGCAGGACGAGGTCTGTCCTTGTCCTCGATCATCCTTGTTCATGTAAGACGAAATTTTCTGATTCATGTTTCCTTCGCTACCATATCTGCTACTACGTATTATCAAAAACACTATGTTCAAATGAAATGTAATAAAAACGACTGTACGATTAGCAGATAATACGTACTTTTTGTGCATTGAGCCCACTGATATATAAAAGTACATGGAGATCAGTGATTGAGCCCCGGAAATTGCGGTTGTAAGCTGCTTGACATATTTGTTATAACAGCTAATACATAGGTGCGTGAGGTTGACCCCCCCCCCCCACATGTGAATCGAGTGATATCGAGATACGATGAGGCCATTAAAGACCACTCGACATCTACATTATCAAGTCGGTTGCTTCTATTTGCGATGAGGTAATGGAGGAAAATACCAAGAAACCACAAGCAGCGGATGGATAATAGCTGCAATCAAAAGCGAAATAATGTCAATTACCTCTCATTTTGCATAGTAAGATGACAAGACAAACTGTGATTTCCCCCCTTTTAATTCTTCAAATATTTTCAAATGTATCAAGGACGTAAAACTGATTGTATTATTTTGCATTTTCAAGCAGATACTAAATAACGGTTTCAAAATGAGGTGGCATATTACCAAAATTAAAATAACGGTGTTGATAATAAAATACAATCTAATTTCACTTATTCATAGCTCGGTATAAAAGTTGTGCAAGTTGTGTAAACACGATTGGACTTTGGCTCTGCATAATGCTTGCATTCCAACGTGAAATTCCAACGCAGGAAATTGACAAGTTTTGTAAATGTTTTCCTAGTTAATCTATAACATACTACTTAAAATATTGTTTGTTGCGATAAGATAAATTGGGTCGGCAAGGGACGATAGCGAGCGTACTTATGACTGAGTGTAACAACACGAGGACCGGTGACGGTGACGCTAAGTAAGCATGGTTTTATGTCACTCAACGGCGTCGTTAGTGGCCCCTTGCTTCATGCGACAAACAAGGAGGAGGTCAGGGCGGGTTCCTTATCGCGTCAAGAAGGTCACAAGAACACAATGGAGCAAGCTGGCGCAGGCACTCCACAGATATTGGGTTCTATTCCCGCGGCTGTCCTTGACTGAGGCGGTTTCCTCAGTCGAGAGGCAAATGATGGGAAGCTTCCCTCTAAAGCGACCATCCACCCCTTCTCACCATCCATCTTTACAAAGACTTCGTCGTCCTATTCTAGTTGCAGAACAGTGCTACTTGAACACCATTGGAAAAATATTCTCCATTTTCCCTATGTTGAAGAGTTCCTTGTCACCCTCGACCCTCAGCCTGGTCCTGAAGATGGTTCTAGAAGGAAGTTAACACGATTGTGTTTTGTTCCAGCGTTCGTGATTCAGTTCGCCTTCATCGCGAGTTTCTTCTGGCTCAATGTGCTGTGCTTGGACACCTGGAGGAATGTCTTGTAAGTTGACCTGTGACCTCCAAACAAGTTCTCTCAAGGTCAAGTGGCTCGTCTTCGTGACCGCAAGTCTGTTATTCATCTGCGTGACGTCACAACCAACATGGTTATTCCTGGGAGAGGACAATATGTTTAATATTAAGTGTGGTCTAACATTGAACACTTGCCTTTTTAGTTTTAGTTTTGCCATTTATTTTGCGTAAGCATTCAGATCCGTTTTGAATGCAATATGAAAGTAGGCAAAAAGTAGTTAGTTTCTTTTCTAGGTTAGCTGTAACATTGACTAACATTGAACAGGATTTAATATTAATAATGGCTCTAATTTCCTATTTTTATTGAATTAAGAACAACATTTTAGCATTGAAATCATTCAATTAGGACATCAAGAAATCGGAGATGAGACGAATTATTTCCATTTCTGGAGAGAGCAAACGGAACTTTCTGCAGGCAAACTTGTCATTCAATTGTCACATTATCTAGTCAATGGAAAATCAATGCAACCAGCAATATGACAAAAGCAGATCATGTTGTTGGTCCCTAATTTCTGTAAAACTATTTCGTTGGGTCTCTTCTCCAATAATTACGGAACACTTTATCATAGATGTTTACAAGCAATGCGTAAAACTGTCACTCACACTTTAAATCTTTAAATAGTCCAACAACATTGAACAAGTATCCCTGCAACATTCAGCATCTTATCTACCTTCACCTTATGTCATGGAGCAAGTTGGCTAAGGAAGTAATGCTCTGGACTTGTACGTCTGGGGTTCAATCCATACGGCCGTCCTTCCTTGCTGAGGTACAGTTCGTTTTTCCTATGTTTGAACTCTCTACAGACCTAGGCTCTCTATACAGACCGAGACACCGTCAGTTGTTCTGTTAGGCCGAGAAAGACAACATTGCAAGGTGAGCGCGCAATGAAGTCTTTCTCGGCCTAGCAGAACAACTGACTGTGGCTCCATCTGGTGAGAGTTCATACAGTAAAAAAACAGACTGTATTCTTCCCTCAATGACAAATGTTGGGAAGGTTGACTACTAGGCCACGACCGCCTCCAACAAGCGTATCATGGGCGTGTTTCAGTTTCCACGGCGACATGAGCCACCGCCTGCAGCCTGCCAAGGAGCGCTTCTACTTCGTCTGCTACTCGCTGTACGCCTGGAGCTGCACGGCGGTGTTCATCATCGTCACCATGGTGATGAAGTTGACGCCCACGATCCCCAACTCCTACGTGACTCATGCGCGTGTTTCAGTTTCCACGGCGACATGAGCCACCGCCTGCAGCCTGCCAAGGAGCGCTTCTACTTCGTCTGCTACTCGCTGTACGCCTGGAGCTGCACGGCGGTGTTCATCATCGTCACCATGGTGATGAAGTTGACGCCCACGATCCCCAACTCCTACGTGACTCATGCGCGTGTTTCAGTTTCCACGGCGACATGAGCCACCGCCTGCAGCCTGCCAAGGAGCGCTTCTACTTCGTCTGCTACTCGCTGTACGCCTGGAGCTGCACGGCGGTGTTCATCATCGTCACCATGGTGATGAAGTTGACGCCCACGATCCCCAACTCCTACGTGACTCATGCGCGTGTTTCAGTTTCCACGGCGACATGAGCCACCGCCTGCAGCCTGCCAAGGAGCGCTTCTACTTCGTCTGCTACTCGCTGTACGCCTGGAGCTGCACGGCGGTGTTCATCATCGTCACCATGGTGATGAAGTTGACGCCCACGATCCCCAACTCCTACGTGACTCATGCGCGTGTTTCAGTTTCCACGGCGACATGAGCCACCGCCTGCAGCCTGCCAAGGAGCGCTTCTACTTCGTCTGCTACTCGCTGTACGCCTGGAGCTGCACGGCGGTGTTCATCATCGTCACCATGGTGATGAAGTTGACGCCCACGATCCCCAACTCCTACGTGACTCATGCGCGTGTTTCAGTTTCCACGGCGACATGAGCCACCGCCTGCAGCCTGCCAAGGAGCGCTTCTACTTCGTCTGCTACTCGCTGTACGCCTGGAGCTGCACGGCGGTGTTCATCATCGTCACCATGGTGATGAAGTTCACGCCCACGATCCCCAACTCCTATCTCAAGCCGAGCTTTGGCGTCAAGACCTGTTGGTTCGGCAGTAAGTCATGCGCATGCGCATATGATCCTGTGTCGTTCACTCTTAGAATCACACACAGTACATACTTTTGAATATACTGGTAGTTGTACACGAGTCCTTATATTGTAAAATTATTGTATTCCATATAAGATTTTTATAAACCGTTTTTTTTAAATTACAACAAAATATGAGCTTATCTAGAAATCTATGTATAGCATATAACTAATAATGGAGATTGAAAATCCAGTAATTTGATCGATACTAGTAAAACCAGATAAAACTTATAGAAGTTAATAGAGATAATCAAATATCGAGGGGTTAGCAACTCATCATTTTCTATTTTTGCAAATTATCGATTTTTATTTATTTATTTTAATTTGCTTGTTCTTTCCTTTTACTTCTTACTACTTTTTATTTATTTCCTTCGTACTTTTTGATTTCCACCTTGAAAGAACAACAAGGAAATTCCGTGTTGACTTGCAAGCTCTATCTTGACGTTCCAGCTCAGGTGGAAGCTGTGCCCTACTTCTACGCGCCCATTGGCTGCTTGATCCTGCTGAACGTCGCTCTGTTCATCGCCACGGCCATCAAGATCTGTCATCAGGATCGCAGCACCACCAACCTCGGCCGCACGCCCAAACAGACGTGAGTAGGAGCAAAGCAAAGTCTCTCCACTCTACACACTTTCAACACAACCAAAATGATCAAGCAGTTCAAAACTGCAATGCAAATATGATCCTTCTTTACGATTTGGGTGGCAAACAGTGGTGAAGAGTGGAGACAGGCGAACAAACGTTATTGTGGTGATGATCTACACACGTAGATCATGGCCACTTTTATGGCCATTTTATGGCCACTTTGGAACACATTCTAGAAAAAATTACTTCAGAAAATAAAGATGTTGTCCTAACTGGCGACTTTAATATAAATACTTCTACAAAATCAAGGGAGAGTGAAAATCTAATAAACTTAATTGCTGCATATAATTTAAAATTAACAATACAAGGGCCAACTAGGATCGATTCTAGATTCAATACGGCCAAGACAATAGACAACATAGCGACCAATCTACCCAGCTATATGTTCTCTACTGAGGTTACAGAAAACAATCTCTCAGACCACACGGCTCAAATTATTTCAATAAAACTAAAATCAAAATTTAATCCTCCAAGCAAAACAATTAACATTCGAAAATTGAATAAAGAAAATACGGATAATTTTAAAGACATGCTTAAACACACATCCTGGGAGGAAATGTATAAACTCGATGATCCAAATGAAAAATACAACATGTTCTCATCAATCCTTTGTGAAAGTTTTGATCAATGTTATCCAGTAAAAAGTGTGAAAATAAACCATAAATTTATAAAGCAAGAATGGATTTCACCAGGAATTAAAAATTCGGCAAAGAACCTAAAATTTCTTTATCAGCTACAGCTTCACTACAAAACTGAAAAATTAATAACAAAATACAAACTCTATAAAAAAATTTACAAAAAAACTATAAAAGCAGCAAAACGACTGATAATAAACAAAAAAATAAAGGAGAAATCAGGTATTGATAGAACAAAAACCATATGGGAGATAGTGAAAAGGCACACTAATAAGTCAAAGATTCAACAAAACAAAAACATTGTCATAAATCATGAAAACCAAACTATCAAAGATCCCATAAAAATTGCTAATATTCTAAATAAAGACTTCGCTAACATAGCCCAAAACCTTGATGTAAATTCTTCAGAAAATGCGTTTAATAGGCATTTAACTAAAGCAAAGCGACCCGTAAATTCATTTTTCATGGACAGTACATGCGATACAGAAATAATTCAAATTACATCAAAGCTAAAAAACAAAAGGTCAGCTGGAGTAGACAACCTCCCAACTTGTATATTAAAGAAAATTGTTACGAATATCTCTCTACCGCTAGCACATATTTTTAACGACTGTATTGATAAGGGAACCTTTCCAAAAAAACTAAAAATAGGTAAAATCACACCGTTGTTTAAGAAAGGGGATAGAAATAAGTCGGAAAACTATCGACCGATATCAATTCTACCCAGTATATCAAAAATTTTTGAAAAATTAATTCACACTAGAATAATAACATACCTTGAGAGGGAAAAACTTCTTACAGAAAGCCAGAGCGGATTTCGGAAAAATAAATCGACGACTAACACAATAGATAACTTCATTCAAAACACTATAAAGGGATTAGAGGATGGTGAACAAACCATTGGAGTTTTTTGCGACCTGGCAAAGGCCTTTGACAGTATTAACCATAAAATACTATTAAGTAAACTGGAATATTACGGAGTCAGAGGACCTGCCCTAGATCTACTCAAATCATATATGCAAGATAGGGTGCAACAAGTTGAAATTACACATATGAATGAAAAGAGAGAGGAAATAAAACATTTATCAAATCCAGAACCTATAATAAATGGTGTTCCACAAGGTTCAATCCTAGGTCCACTTTTATTTATAATTTACATTAATGACCTCCCCGACACAATTGTAGCTTCAGAAATCTACGCAGATGACACAAATATTACAATTACAGGCAAAACCAAGCTAAATCTTGAAGAAAATGCAAAATGTACTCTGTCAAATGCAACAAAATGGTTTTATGATAATCATCTGCTAATTCAAGAAACAAAAACAAATTATATGCATTTCAAATTAAAAAATGTAATAAATGAAACACCATTAAAAATTGTTATGTCAAATAAAAACGAAACTAGTTATCTAAGGGGAGTTGAGCAAACTAAATTTTTAGGAATCATTATCGATAAAAATCTAAACTGGAAAAGTCACTGCCAAAACTTGTTAAGTAAACTCAACTCGGCATATTTCTCTTTAAAAACCATCGTAAATTTAACAAACACTAAAACGGCGAAATTAGTATATTATGCAAATATCGAATCACATATACGGTATGGGATTCAGTTCTGGGGCAACTCAACTGATGCATCCAAAATATTTATACTTCAAAGAAAAGCAATTCGGGCTCTATTTGGACTCAAATACAAAAATAACACTTACATCAAGCCAGATTGCAAACAACATTTTGTAAAACATAAAATTTTAACGATGCCTTGCTTATACATTCTAGAGTCGATACTTGCAATTAGGTCCCAAGAAGAATTAATACAAAACAACAGTGATATTCATAAATACAACACCCGACAGAAAAATAACTTTCATGTAGATAGGCACAGGTCAACATGTACTCAAAAAAACTCTCTATTTTTCAAAACAAAAATGTATAATGCCCTGCCTAAAAATTTAAGAGATATACAAAAATACTCGCTGTTCAAAAAGCAAGTGAAAGAACTGTTAGTAAGTAAGGTATATTATTCGGTAGATGAGTTCCTGCTAGACAAATAAAAATAAACATATGTTTAATAATAACAACAATAATATTATTGTCATTATATTATTATTATTATTAAAATTATTAATTATTAATATTATTGTGTACCTGTCTAATTTCATTTTTTGACATTGAATCTCGTGAATGTGTAATAAATAATACTATGTAACTAGATTTAAAATATAACTGTAGCATGTAGATGTTAATTTATTTTATTTTTTTAATTGCAATGCTATTAAATATGTACTAGGTTACTAGATTTAGTTCGATGTAACCTTTCCACATACTCCACTGAATGGTGTCGACCATAGGAGTCCTTTCAAATGTATGTACCTCTTTAAAATGTACTCATTGAATATGGAAATAAAACTGAACTGAACTGAACTGAACGTAATGAGCATCCTTCTACGTAAGAGTTTACTCATTGCTGCAGTTCTAGCTAGACACAGATTTTGATCGCTAATAGTGCTGGCATAAAATTAAGAGTGTTGTCGATCGTTGTAAACAAAAGTTAAATTATCAGATCCACATTGAAGTATTAATAGATCTAGAGATAATTATTATTAGATATGTACTTTATACATTTACACACGTTTATTTATGTAATAGATGCCATGCTAAAGAAAACATAATTTGTTTTACAAATCGTTGGAATAAGTTTATTGTCTTTTTGTCAGTAAATTTAATTTTTACTCAGTTTAAAACTGACCGATGTGTCAGTGTGTATCTATTTTTAATTTTAGGACCATCAAAATACCAATGTCAATATTTAAATGAGAGCACTACAGAATGTTGCTAAATACTGACTGAGGAAATGAGTGACGTAAGCACGTATCGACGCTCTAGTGATTGTAATCAGGGCAACGGCCTGAGAGCCAAGTAACGTGTGTAATCAACAGATAAGGAGATGAGTTATGCAGCAAAAATGTGCTGCACAGAATCTACTGTTAATTAATGATTTTATAGTAGGTATACATTCTCTTAATCCAGTGCTATCAGGTAACACTTTTACCAAGATAAATGCAATCAAATACGAGACCGAGGGCACGAATACACACGAATATTCGAATCCGCAACACACTGACACATTTCCACAAATATTTCAATAGTTACTTTCTTATATGACAAAGTCTCTCAATGTTTTGTTACACGAGGCGTGGGAGGGGAGGATTTGCTATGCGCACTACATACAGATGCATGGTAAACAGAAGGAGCTATTCACATTTACAAAATCGACAACATTTCAAATTGTTGACCTTGGTATTTCTATAGATTTCCATAGTTAATCTGAGCCGGGTTAACGGAATATTTAACTAAATTGGCGGCACAGCCAATCAGATACCTCAAAATGATTGAAACAGTTGAATTTAACGCAAAAGTTAGTTAATCCAGCAAATTTAACTTTGGTAATACCGGGGCTAAAACTCTTTTAGGGCGGATTAACTATAAATATTGGACTAAATTGGTGGCTCAGCCAATCAGATTCTTCAAAATTATTGAAACAGTTGATAGTTGAAATAATGATTCCAATGAATGCAATGCCTATGTTCCCCACCCCACCAGACTGCGCCTCTGCTTCACGCTGTTCTTCATGATGGGCATCAACTGGGTGATGGAGCTCATCTCGTGGGCGGCCGGCGGAGCCAACTTCATCTGGTACATCACCGACATCTGCAACACGCTGCAGGGCATCTTCATCTTCGTCATCTTCGTGATGAACAGCGACGTGCAGACGCTGGTGCGAACTCGCCTCCTGCCGCGCCTGCGCTGTCTGGTGCCGTGCTGCAAGGACCGCTTCCAGCCGCCAGACACGCAAGAAGTTGAGACCACCATTAATGGTAGAGAGAACACGTACAAGTTCCACACCATGAACGACGACGGCAGAGAGAAGACATACAAGTTCAACACCAAGAACGACGATAACTTTGCGTAAAACAATCTCATTGGCTAATCAGAATCAAGCCACATTGACAGGAGTTCTATTCTCTTGCTTATGCTCAGACGAAGGGCTGGCAATCGTCTAGTCAATGTCAGTTCAATTAATAATATTTCATTTTATTGATATCTCTTACTGAAATGAACATTCTAGTTGAAGTTACGTGTTAGTATTAAGAATGTAGAATTAGAGTTTGGCTTATTTATTGCAATATTTAATAGCAAATATCCTTTGCAAGTGTGTGACTTGCTTTGTAAATATTTTATAAATATTACGAGGTAATATTTCAGTGGAGCATTAAAATCACGTACGCACGCATTTATTGTTCTCTTGCACTTCAAGTTGTCCGGCCCATGGAGTTAGAAACTCCAGCACAGACCATAAATAGAGTTCCACATTTTCCCTATGTTGTTCTCAAACTGGGGTGCCGCTGACTTCCTAGTCCAAGACATTTCAAACACTTGTAATAAAATATTTAATATTTAAATGAAGAATCAGTTTGAAATCAAATGTCAAATGCCGAACTGTATAGCTCAAATCGCATAGAAATGGTCCAAATCAATGAAATGCAACATTTCCCAGGCCTATGTGACCTGGACCCGCGAATAGCTGGTGGGTATTTTGTTTTCGAGGGCAAACGAGGATTTCCCAATAAATGTTTTTGGACTAATTTTGTATAGACCGACTCATATTTCGTCCGAAACTGGTTAATAAATTAGCAATTCACCCTCGTGTTCCGACTTTGGGGGACGTGGACAATCTAGTGGAGCGGTCGCTCCACGCCAGCCAAGTCGTACGGCGCGCGCACACTCTCATATAAAGGCTGGAGCAAACCCACTTTTACTGTAAGCATCAAAGTGGCATTTTCGGCCTACTGGATCTTAAAATTGGAAAATCTCACATTGTTGCGATATATCTTAATTTCGAGCTATGGCCCACCCTACAACATATACCAAATTTGGGAACAATAGGTTACGCCCTTTGCGCGCTAGAGGGCCGTGAAAACAGTGTTTTAGGGCGGTTTTCATAATAATAATAATCTCAGTAGTAGTAGTAGTAGTAGTCTCCTGGAATTCAAATCCGGTAAACAGGCCACAGCCTAAACGGCTGAACCGATTGATCTCACATTTTTACCACGTGTGCACTTTTGGCGTCTGATTTAACCTTCACCCCATTAATTTTTTGTGCCGCCATTTTGAAACCGGAAGTGACGTCATATCTCGTCAACGGCTAGACCGATCGGAACGAAATTTGCGCCAAACGATTCAGACGGTCAAATATATGGATTATCAATAGCAACGGAATAAAATTTATGTTAACGAAACCGGAAATGACGTCATGAAATTTGAAATACATCGATTGGCATTTCGGCAACAAATTTGATCCGATTATTTTGTTATTTATGAAACGTATGTACTTTTGATATCTCATTTGACTTATTATAAAACCTACCGGAAGCCGCCATTTTGAAACCGGAAGTGACATCATATGTCAATAACGGCTAAATAGATTTGAACGAAACCAGCGCTAAACAATTTAGACAGTCAACTTTATGTATTATCATCAATAATATTTGTAGTGTCCCATACCGAAACCGGAAATGACGTTACACATTTTAAAAATCTCACAAATTTACATTTTGATACAATAAATATACTATTTGAGACAGCTTATAATAAAATGTAATCATGTTTAAATTATAATTCAATGGGTCAGTGATTTCAGCAGCCATTTTGAAACCGGAAGTAACGTCATATCTTGAAAATTGGTTGACTGATCGGTATGAAACTACCGCCAAACGATTCGGAAGGTCATCTCTATGAAATAGAAACAGTCACACTAGAAATTTCCTATTTATGAGACCGGAAATGACGTCATTCAAATTTAAAAATTATTATAATCCCCTCCTATATAATGAATACATATTCAGAAAACTTAAAATGATACACATAATTTATAGATATACATTATTTGTGGCAGTGCAGTAAGTTCAGCAGCCATTTTGAAAACCGAAGTGTTGCCATATCTCGGAACTCGGTTGACTGATAAGAATGAAACCTATGCTATTCTTCATGAAAGATCATTTAAAGCAAATATATAGTACCATACGCAGATTTTCATTAGTAAACCAAATTGTCAATGGCGACTTTTTTTAATGGATTTAGTAATTGAATTCAATCGATATGACGTCACAAGTTCTAAGAATAAACTAAAAAAAGGAGTGATATCCCCATAAAAAACACTCCGTGTAAAAATACCAGCCAAGTCTCTTCAACTAAAAAAATTATGAAATCTAAAAAATTCTGCACTGAAAAGTAGTGATATCAAAAAATGGGCCAAGTCAAAACTTTATTTGAAAATCAAAAAATACTTGGCGCATCGTTTTTTTAGGGCATAATAGGTATACTATATGTATTATGTATATTTGATGTATATTTTCTATCTGGTCTATACTTCTAAACTATGTATACACGATGCGCCAAGTATTTTTTGATTTTCAAATAAAGTTTTGACTTGGCCCATTTTTTGATATCACTACTTTTCAGTGCAGAATTTTTTAGATTTCATAATTTTTTTAGTTGAAGAGACTTGGCTGGTATTTTTACACGGAGTGTTTTTTATGGTTTCTTATACACTATGGGCGCCGCGAACTTTGGAACCACTGCCCCATAGCAAGGGAGGCCTCAGGATGGCTCTCCTTTTATCAGGGAAAAAGTAGAATTCTGCTTATCTGTCTGGGTGCAGGCTGTGTAAAATTCCCCATATTAAAAACTAGCCCGCTAGTTTTTAATGTGGTCTATTCAACTGAATGATAAATGAGGCTGTGATTAAAATACTATTTTAGTATTTATATTTTATATTTTGTTCCCCATAATTCCAAAGAGTTTTTGGTGGTTGTGTTACCATTTTACTTGTCTTATAAACACTTGTTGATGTGTTCAATGTAGTTGATATAGCACCTGTTGTTTGTACTGTAGACTAGCTGTATGAAATAAAATTGTCATAACATCAGAACTGTTTGTAATTTACCGCCGTTTCTTCCTTTATGTAACAAGACCTTGTTTCTGGTTGGTTCACACATGTGACGTACGTCACGCACTCACACACATACAGATAACCAGCTGTTTCGCAATGACTCGTGAAAGTTATCACCGTGAAACATCCGCAGATTACAGATTGTCTGGGTCACAGGTGATGAAATAATTACCATAGATAATAATTGCACTTGGGAGACCTCGAGTCTATGTAGTAGCTTCTATAAAGATTTCTGGCTAATCAGAACGTGGTGACACAATGGAAACTTTGAGGTTAGTACATCCAAAGTTACAGTTTCATACCTTTTAAATACCTAGGTAGCTATTAGTACCTAGATATACCTACCTACAGTGCAGTAATAATACTGCTTAGATTAAATGCTTTTATGTCGTGATGCTTCTTCCTACCTACCTCTACTATTCTTTTGACTGTGTGAAAGACCTTGTAATGACAGTTGACCGACCTACCTACCTACCTACCTACCTAGTAGTACTATAAATAGGTAAGGTATACCTACCTACCTAGGTCGCTACCTAGGTAGGTACCTACACTGCGTTTCACATTTAGCTGTCCGGTAAGAATTTTGAATACTTACCTACCTCTTGTCCGGAAGAGAGGGATGGCCTCAGAAAACCGCGCGATTGTACACAGCGACTGAGGGTTGGACAAAAAACCTGTTATTTGCAAAATTAGGGGCCACATCTGGTGGACAGCTAAATAGGTCTGTTTGTCGGGGTGTTTTAACCTGCTCGGAACACACCGGAAGTCGTCAATAAGTTTACTTATACCTATCCGTCGAGTTTTGATTCGCAATTCATGCACCTAACACAATCGGTGACGATTTCCCCTTGCTCCGATCAGGTTCAGAACAGGCCGACGAACAAACCTAATGTGAAACACAGTTTAGGTACTACTACCTAGCCTTCACTGATGTTTTAAATAACTACCTAAACAGCTCTGTGTTTGCATGTAGCATTCCAATGTTGACTCCTAGTGGGTGCTATGTGTATGGTATAGTCTACCAATTTCAATTTCAATTCAATTCAATTTATTTAGTACATCTTACAATATGTAGGCTACTACAGTGGTAAGGTATAATATCAACAGTATGTAATAATAAAATCAGTCACATGAAGACAGCAGTATGATAATGTCCACAATAATAATAATAATATTCAAAATCAATTGTAACTTGTCATAATAATAATTTAATAAATTATTCCAATATTAATGCTATTGATATACCTAGTCACAATAATAATAAAATAATAGTATTCTAATATTAATACTAGTGATAAAATTGATGGTAATTTATATAGTAATCTTATAGTAAAGTAGGTAATAAAGTGGTAGAGTAATAAAAGTTGCTTAATTAAGCGAGCGTAGCGAGCGTTACTACGGGACTCTTATGCCTCTTTCTCTGTTTGTTTGTTTTTGTTTGTTTTTTTTTGTCCGCACCATATTTTCCGCACCGATTGACTAATCGAGCTGAAATTTTGAACATACACTAATATCATTCTAATTTCGCCCTGGAATGTTTTTTAAGCAATATTCAAATCAAAAAGTTGATTATTTTTATTTACGACCCATTTGGCCGCGACACCCTGCTGAGTTTATTACCCAAGTCGCATCCTGTCCACCCCACCCCTCCACTAATGACCAGCCAGCCCCCACCATTAAAAAAAAGGTTGTTTTCCTTTGATTCAAATGAGAAACAGGGGCCAATAATTTGCAAACTTCATTGGTATTAGAGGTAAAGCGCTTATCAGTGCTCACTTATCAACGCGTTACAATGAGCGTTTTCCTAGTAATAGTAGTAGATCTTGGGAGCCGTAAGTCACCCCGGTAGCCGAGCACTGCAATGATACATTCTGCTGGGCCCAGGTTACTGCTTCGCCGTATCCATCATATATGCCGGAAGCCAGACACCGACATATTGGTGAGATTGGATGTGATCTTGTCGTCGAGCTTGTTCCAGTCCCGAAGCGTCCTGTTTAGTTGCGAATATTTTCCGACGTCGGTCCTTGACCATCTCTCCGATAGCTTAGTGCTCCTGGCAGAGACGGCAACCTTGCCCAGTCTACTAGTCTACTTCTAAGATTATTTTAAGAATGCATGAGTTGCTAATTTTACCATGTGGTGGCAAATGAGACTGCATGCATCTTGTCACATTCCTGGATTTCTTGTCACATACAATGTGCTCAATTGTACAACGTACACGGTAACAAGTATGGCTAAGATAATCTTACTCAGAGCTGGGTAGTAACTTAACGAAAGTAACGCGTTACCGGTAACGCGTTACTTTTTTGTAACTTTTACAGTAACGCGTTCCTGCTATGATAGAAGTAACTTAGTAACGTGGAAAGTTCCTTTTTGTTGTGGATCTTTCACATTTATAAAAGTTCCTTTTGCAGTTACTTTTAGAGCAGAATGTACCTTCCCTCAACATTCAAAACTACACCATTTCCGCCCTCAAATATGTACCTGATTTTCTCTGATAAGGAATTTTAGGCCACCTGCACAAAACCGCATTCCAATCACGCCGTTCATGCTTAGTGCGTCACCAGTTCGCCCTCTCACTTGCATTTGACCAACCCTGCCGTGGTATGGGGGAGGGGGTAGAATTAGATGCAAGACTTCTTACTGGGAGGAATTTCGTTGAAAATCTAGTGGAGCGGTCGCTCCACGCCAGCCAAGTCGTACGGCGCGCGCACACTCTCATATAAAGGCTGGAGCAAACCCACTTTTACTGTAAGCATCAAAGTGGCATTTTCGGCCTACTGGATCTTAAAATTGAGAAATCTCACATTGTTGCGAAATATCTTAATTTCGAGCTATGGCCCACCCTACAACATATACTAAATTTGGGAACAATAGGTTACGCCCTTTGCGCGCTAGAGGGCCGTGAAAACTGTGTTTTAGGGCGGTTTTCATAATAATAATCTTAGTAGTAGTAGGCTGGAGCTCAAATCCGGTAAACAGGCCACAGCCTAAGCGGCTGAACCGATTGATCTCACATTTTTACCACGTGTGCACTTTTGGCGTCTGATTTAACCTTGTCCCCATGAATTTTTTGTGCCGCCATTTTGAAACCGGAAGTGACGTCATATCTCGTCAACGGTTGGACCGATCGGAACGAAATTTGCGCCAATCGTTTCAGACGGTCATCTATATGGATTATCAATATCAAAAGACTGAACATTATTTTAAATAAACCGGAAATGACGTCATGAAATTTAATATACATCGATTTGCATTTCAGCAACAACTGTTGATCCGATTGTCTTGATATTTATGTAACGTTTGTACTTTTGATATTTCATTTGACTTGTTATAAAACCAACCGAAAGCCGCCATTTTGAAACCGGAAGTGACATCATGTCTCAAAAACGGCTAAACAGATTAGAACAAAACCAGCGCTAAACGATTTAGACGGTCAACTTTATGTAATCAGTAATATTTGATGATTCAAATATCGAAACCGGAAATGACGTCACACATTTTATGACCTATACCGGAAATGACGTCATAAATATGCTAAATGACGCTAAATTCACCACTTTATACTTTAAAATAGATATAAGTAAACGTACTTTGTAAATAATTATAAATTCAAGGTTGCAGTGTTCTCGGCGGCCATTTTTAAAACCGGAAGTGACGTCATATATCGTAAACGGTTGTACCGATTGCAACCTAAGTTTGGAAATGTGTTGGACTAATAATTATGAATTCAAGACGACATTATTTTCGGCCGCCATTGTTAAAACCGGAAGTGACGTCAAATATCGAAAATGGCTGTACCGATTGCAATCAAATTTTGGAAATGTGTTGTACTAATAATTATGAATTCAAGACGACATTATTTTCGGCCGCCATTGTTAAAACCGGAAGTGACGTCATATATCGAAAATGGCTGTACCGATTGCAACCAAATTTTGGAAATGTGTTGTACTAATAATTATGAATTCAAGACGACATTATTTTCGGCCGCCATTGTTAAAACCGGAAGTGACGTCATATATCAAAAACGGCTGTACCGATTGCAACCAAATTTTGGAAATGTGTAGGAGTAATAATTATGAATTCAAGACGACATTATTTTCGGCCGCCATTGCTAAAACCGGAAGTGACGTCATATATCGAAAACGGCTGGACCGATTGTAACGAAACTTAAAGCTATTCTTCTTGGATAATTATTTTAATCTTATATACCAAACGCAACTTTTCTAAGTATCCAAATCGGCATAGGCGTATTTTTTTAAAGAAATAAGTTCTTGCACGGACACAAGCTGTGCTACAAGCTGTATGAATAAACTAACAAAAGAAGTGATATCCCAGAAAAAAACACTCCGTGTAAAAAAGGCAGCCAAGTCTCTTTACTTTAAAAAAATTCAACACCGAAAAGGAGTGATATCAAAAAAGGAGCCAAGTCAATGACATTTCCAAATATTTAATCGTATCTTTGAAATAAAAGTATAAACACCGAGAAATACTTTACAAAAGGACTTGGCGCATCGTTTTTTTAAAGACATTTTTCTATTCATAAGCATGTGCCATTTATATACAACCGTCATTTTGAATGTTTAGAATAATAGGGAAACATCTTTCAATTAGGTACATATTATACATACCTTCTGTAAAATATTTTCTATATGAATATATACGCTATGAAACTTGTTGTCTATGCTTTCTATAAATATACACAATAGTAATCTTCGTAATATTGTTTCGTGGTGAATATAATTAAGTCTCATGCGTTATACCTTCTCATCATGTAACAATTTCTATTAATACACATTTTATAAAAATACATTTCACAAAGAAGACAGTCATATTGAATTTCTATTAAAAAATTTAACTTTATACACTTGACACTTCAAAAATATATAATTGTGTTCCATTAGTTAGTAATTATTTGACAACGTTTCATGATTTCCTTCAGTCAAGATCAAATTATGAAAAGATACCAGTCTAATATCGCCATATTAACAGTACTGCAAGAATATGTATGAGCCCACTTCCAATTGATATGAAGGGATGTGTGTTGTGAAAAATATCCGACCGAACCGGGGCACGAACTTGGGACCTCTCACTTGCCGGGCGAGAGCTCTACCAACTGAGCTACCCGATCGGACGGGCGGACATTAGACACAACACACTGATGAGGATCCTGACTCCTGACTCCATGGAAGTTTTCCAAAGAAACCTACATTCTCACCACTTCCAATTGTTATGTAATTCTTTCACCCTTATATTACTTATATATTACAGCATAAAATCATGCTTCTATCGCCATTGACAAAACTATAAAATAGTCATTACTAAAAGTAGCTTGATTCATAGATTCTGGCTCTAATAGAAAGAGGAAAATGTACCTACTTGTAAATTTCTTTCCACTTTTAGGATAGAATGATGTCTTTAAAAAAACGATGCGCCAAGTCCTTTTGTAAAGTATTTCTCGGTGTTTATACTTTTATTTCAAAGATACGATTAAATATTTGGAAATGTCATTGACTTGGCTCCTTTTTTGATATCACTCCTTTTCGGTGTTGAATTTTTTTAAAGTAAAGAGACTTGGCTGCCTTTTTTACACGGAGTGTTTTTTTCTGGGATATTGTTTTCCACAGAGAAAAATTACAGCCTGAATTTATGTTTTAGCAAATTGGCTGTATTCCGGAAATAAAATGGTCAAGTAACTTTCAAAGTAACTTTTCATTGAAAAGGAACTTCCAGTTCCTCTGATTAGTTGAGGAACTTTAACTTAACTAGTTCCTTTTTTTCGGAAAGTAACGTAACTTTAACGCGTTCCTATTTTTTTGGTAACTTACCCAGCTCTGATCTTACTAAATACTTGTTTGGTGTTGGCCCTAGTTTTAGTGGCATGGCCTTGATGATTAGGTTAGTTACTAGCACAATGGGGAATAATCAGTTTTTTACAGAGATATTTATATGATACTAGAGTGCACACCTAATTAGTAGGTAGGTACCTACCTTGGCCCACATCAGAAATACTACCTAACCATGGGTAGCATTGATAGGTAGGACATGTAAATGGTCACCTACTGTAAACTTTCAGTGTCCAGCAAGACTTGTCCAATTCACCTGACATTCGTTTCTATTAGGCAACTGTATTAGCTTTGTAGACTGAAGCTCCAACTATTTAATCTGTATATTTATCTGTAATAATTTATTTAACTAAGAATCATCAGAGCTACCAATACATTCTGTGCATACCTAGTTCAAGGTTTAAGACAGGCTGTGAATATACCAGCAAGTTGCTAGAATGATGAGTAAAATGACAAATTGCAGACTCTACATGGTCACGTGGAATGTGGCAACGCGGCAACCTGAAGAAGATCTCCACAGAATGTTGGGGCTAACAGATACCTCGATACTGCCTGACTTCTACGTCATTGGGTAAACAATTATTGTTAGATAATGCTAATGCCATTGTAATAGTACTACATCTAGTAGGTTGTTCTGATGTGGCATTGATATTTTTGCAGACTGCAAGAAGTCAAGTCACAGCCTCAAAATATATTGATGGACTCTCTCTTTGAAGACCCATGGACAACGGCATACAAGTGAGTATTTAACATTTATCTATGTATTCGAAACTAACAACCCTCATGCAAATATAAGTAGGACATGCAGAAATCAGATGGGTATTGCTTTTTTATAAAAGGAAGCAAGAACTCGCAATGTAATGCTACTTGCACCGATAATCAAAAGTAACCAGTTAACTAAGTTGAAGGTCGAAAATAATGGCAAATAGTGTGGAAATGAAAAATTAATTTATCATCTGTTTGCATAAATCTGACTGCCTACCCTAGAACATTGATAACTGTGACAGGCTTAACACGCTGTCTCACTTCTGTCCACCCATCTTTCTCATGTATTACTAGGCCTCACCGCAACCGGGTTTCTTGTCTTAGGGAGGTTCTCGCTACCAAGGACTACGTGAAAGTGAAAACAATCCGTCTGCAAGGTCTCCTGCTCAGCTTGTATTGCTTGCGGAAACATTTGCTTCATTTGAGAGACATTGAGACGCAATATACCCGGACAGGATTTGCTGGCATGTGGGTAAGTTCACAGGCAGCTAGGCATTAAGATAATTGTTCAGTTATTGTTTGGTAAATACTTAGTTGCCTCTTAAAGCAACAACATATATTGCTGAATGTGGAAAATCCTACATTCCAAACTTTAATAACGTTATAAAAATCGTGAAGTACGTTGAAAATATCTTTCTCTTCAAACATGTTGAACTGCTCGATGCAAGGTATTATGTGACAGTGTGTAAATCACTCACTCAGGACTTAGGGCCAAGATATCATTAGAGTGTGTCCGTAGGGCAACAAAGGAGCCGTCAGCATCCGACTGAGCATCTACGGATGTTCGGTGTGTCTTGTAAACTGTCATCTCACGGCTCACGATCACCTCCTGCAAGAACGAGTTGCTGATTACAACACGATCATTACCGGACAAGAGTTTAAGAATCTACAGACCAGGAACATTCTCTACCATGAGTAAGTACACTGCTCCTTAATCACAAAAGTACAAAATCTCTCCTCTCAAGATTTGAGTAATCTATACTGAAAGATATCTCAAATTTGATCTTGAAAAATGTTGTGTTCTGTTTCAGCTACGTGTTCTTGATGGGAGATCTGAACTTCCGGCTCTCTGAATACACGGGCCCGGAGATTGTGGAGTTGGTACAGAAGAAGCAGTATGATGACTTGTTGGAAGCCGATCAGCTGACTCAAGCCATGCTGTCTGGCGAGGCGTTCCATGAGCTGGCCGAGCAGAAGCCGACGTTCCCGCCCACGTACAAGTTCCACCTCCATTCTGCAGACTACGACCTCAAGTAAGAACTTGCTCGCATGCATCTTGCTGCTCGGATGCAGAGTAAACCAGAAACCATCAGTGAGGAGGCAATAGATTCATTCAACAATTATCGGAATGGCTTTAATTTTTCTAAAAATATTACGTGCAGTTTGATTGTCCTGATATCTAGTGGAGCGGTCACTCCATGCCAGCCAAGCCGTACAGTGCGCACAAACTCACACAACATACCTAACTGTAATACAAAGGGGCTGAGGAGCTGCAGCACACATTTGCTCTAGGAATCTAAATGGCATTTTCGGCCTTCTGAATCTTAAAAGTGGAATTGTGAAATATTTTATTTTTAACTAAAACTACCTAGGTAGGTACCTAATTTGATAAGTCAGCCCCTAATGTAGTATTATTTATTTCTGTCATCAGGAGGCGGCCATCTTGGACGGATCGAATCTTGCACAAAGTAAACGCTGACAATTACGAGAATGTAACGTTGAAAGTGAAGCAACTCAAATACACAAGTGTTCCTGAATATCAGCAGAGTGACCACAAACCCGTTGTAGCTGACTTCGCCATCAAGGTCAGTCCAGATGTTATTTTGCCACACAATAATAGGTCTCGGGCTGCTCTGACCTGCTCTCAAGTATGTAAGTAGGTACGTCCCAAAACAGTTTGGTGCAAGAATTCAAATCAAAACTTGGTGAACACTATCTAGAAGCTTTTTAATTACTAAATCAAATAAGTCATAAATAAACCATAAAATATGAATATAAAAATAATTTTAGTAACTTTTGAAGTAAAATATGTTTTTATCATGATCTCTTGACATTTATTTTTATTTCTCAATATCGCAATCCCTATTCATTTATAGTGGCCACTGGCCAGATTATTACTGTACATAAATGATATTAGGATAATTATATTGTGTTTTTTGAACATATGGAGTAGGTACTACTCAATTCGACTATTCAATAGGTAATCAAGTAGCTAATATTCAGGACCCTTGCCAAATATCGCATTTGCTTGGTGCTACGATTGTGCTGAGTTCAAGGTCAGTGCTGAAATGGACATTTAAGATTGTAGCACTGGGTAGCACGGTGCTATCAAGTGCGCCTCAAAGGACCCTTAGGTAAGGGTCCAGTATGTATATAATATTTATTTCTAATATTATAAGTGGAATGAGAGCCAAACTTGAAGAAAGGAGATGGGAGTGGCACCAAAGCATTGGAACCAGCTTGCGAAAGACCATTGAGGAGAAAACTGATAGGCAAAAGGCAGTGGGTTTTTGGAGTCGAGTGGTGTGGGGGAAGCCAGCGTAGGACCTGACAGAGTGGGAAAGATAGTAGGAAAGGAGAACAGAAGAAAACAGTCGATGAAGAAGAGGAGGAAGGGTGATGCGATTAAGATTGGTACACTGAACATCGTGACATTAAATGGTAAAATTGAAGAGATAATAGACATGATGGAGGAAAGAAGAATAGAGATTTTGGGCATCAGTGAAACAAAGTGGAAAGGAGTGGGCGAGAAGGATTGTAGAGGAGGATATAAGCTATTCTGGTCAGGGGGGATTGCGGGAAGAAATGGAGTGGGGTTTATGGTTGGCCCGAGTCTGAAGGAGTTAATTGTTGAAGTGGAAAACCATAGTGAAAGAAGCATCAAAGCTAGCCTCTTAATGAAGAACAAGGTGAAAATCGACATAATACAAGTGTATGCGCCACAGACAGGACGGCCAGCAGCGGAGAAGGAGATCTTCATCCAGGAGCTGGAGAGCAACATCACATCCAATGCCATAATAGTGATGGGGGATTTTAACGCGCAGATTGGGGAGGACAGGACAGGAGTTGAAGGGGTCATGGGGCACCATGGATGGGGAAAGAGGAATGTAGATGGAGAGAAGATGTTAGAAATGTGTGGAAGAAGCGGACTGCAAGTGGGAAACAGTATGTTTCAGAAGGAAAAAAGAAAGAAGATTACACGATATGGACACGGCGAAGAGGCGACCGAGTCCGTTATAGATTTCATATGTGTGGGGAATGTGTGATGTATTTGACCTTGCTTTATCTAGTGTGTTTGTAAAACAGTTGGTAACACTGATGTGAAACGGTCTGCAAGTTAGTTCGCAATGGCCGCCTACGATGTATCTAAGATGTGTACTCAATAAACTAATAAAGTGATTCTTATAACATTGAACTGAGTTCTGTAATTAATAGAGTCTTTAAACGTAATATACAAATACATAATATGGTGTCAGCAGAAAAAAACGCAGTGAGTAACATCGGGAACAGTAAATAACTTGATAAGAAGAAGTGCACGCACGCGGTCGGACGCGGTATATAGAAAATGGACGGCTTTCATCAACCGGCGACTCTTCGTATGAAGAATGAACAGTCAATTGATTGGAAAAGTTGGAAAAAGTCGTACGTGAACTATATGGCAGCAACAGGACTAGACGAGAAATCAGATGCGCGGAAAATTGCGATACTGGTGAACTTGCTAGGGGAAGAGGGACAAGAGGTGATGGACAATTTTACCTTTGGCCCAGGTGAAGACAAGACCAAGCATGCAGTAATTCTTCAAAAGTTCGAGGATTTTTGCGAACCTATCAAGAACCTGGTAGTGAACAGGTATGATTTTTTTGACATTCGTCAAAAAGAGGGCGAGACCTTTGACAGTTTTCTGATACGATTGAAAACAAGAGGTCGAACTTGTGAATTCGGAGCACAATATGAATGGTTAGTTCGTGATCGCATTGTTCATTGCATAAGAGATGACAAGTTACGAGCTAAATTGCTGAGAACGGATCCGAATATCACATTAGACAAGACCATTGAGATTTGTCGGGCGGAGGAGACTAGCAGGCGTCACATGCTAGCCATGCAACCCGAACATGAAGTAAATGCGGTTCGACGAGCGCAGAAGCAGACTCCGAGTGCAGCTAAGCAGACTCCGAGTGCTGTGATACCGTCTACGAGTTCTTCAGCAACTTGCAAGTACTGTGGTCGAGGGCATGAATATGGAAACTGTCCTGCGTGGGGTCGGCAGTGCTACACGTGCAAAGGATTGAATCATTTCAAGATGTTCTGTCCTAAGAAGAAGACACAAGACGAGGGTCAGCGACGTGTCAAGGAGGTCCGAGAAGAAGCTTCGGGTGGTGAAGAATTCGAAGATGGTGAACGAGTGTTGTCGTTGGTGACTTTGCTTGATGGAGCGTCCGTGAGTACAGTAGAGAGGGACAAGGACAGGGCATGGTTTGCTAATATTAAATTAGGTGGAAAAACAGTAAAGTTCAAACTTGATACTGGGGCAGAGGTAAATGTTCTGCCTGAGCGATTGTTCAAACAACTGGAGTGTCCTGATGCACTGAAAAGCAGCAATACGGTGTTAGTCTCGTATGGACAACATAAAGTTAAGGTTCTGGGTAAAGTGAATCTAATATGTTCAGGCAACAATGTGACTAGGGTACCCCTTGAGTTTGTTGTATCAGCTGTAGACTCTTATGCATTGCTAGGTCTTTCAGGATGTTTGGCTATGAATTTGTTACAGAAAGTAGAATCTGTTCATGTAAGTCAGACCAAAGAGGAAGTTCTTGAGGAATTTAAAAATGTTTTTAAAGGTGTAGGTAGGTTGCCAGGTTTGCATCATATTACCCTTGATGAAACGGTGAAACCAGTTATACATGCACCTCGCAAAGTTCCCTTTGGCCTTCAACCCAAGTTGAAAGAAACTCTTAGTCACCTGGAAAAGACTGGGATAGTGTCCAAGGTAGACCACCCCACGGACTGGGTTAGCAGTCTGGTTGTGGTAGAAAAGAAAAACGGTAAATTGCGTCTTTGTCTAGATCCAACCGACCTTAACGTCGCTATCAAGAGGGAGCATCATGTCAGCACGACGACCGAAGATGTTGCAGTCCAGATGGCTGGGATGAAGGTGTTCTCGACACTCGACATGGTAGATGGATTTTGGCAGATTCAGCTGGATGAAGCGAGCGCGGACCTGTGCTGCTTCCACACGCCATTCGGTAGATATCGTTTTAACAGGCTACCGTTTGGAATTAAATCAAGTCCGGAGGTCTTCTCGAAGAAGATAATTTCGGTGTTTGGAGACATACCAGGAGTCCAGGTAGTGTGTGATGACTTGATCATTGCAGGAGCTAATGAAGCAGAGCATGACTTAGCTGTAGGACAAGTGCTGGAACGCGCTCAGAAGAACAATATCAAGTTCAACCCAGAGAAATTTCAGTTTAGAGTAGAAACTATCAAGTATTTGGGTCATGAGATCAGTAAGGCAGGCCTTAAGCCTGACCCGGAGAGAATTCGAGCCATTGTTCAAATGGAGGAACCGAAGAACAAGGAGGAGTTACGTAGATTTCTTGGAATGATAACCTATGTAGGATCGTTCCTTCCGAAACTATCAGAAACCACAGCTCCATTGAGAGAGTTGTTAAAAACAGACATTGATTGGGTATGGGAGAAGCCCCAACGTCAAGCTATAGATGCCATAAAGAGTCAGTTGTGTAATACCCCTGTACTGAAGTTCTTTGATGGTAGTAAGCCCATGACTATCCAGACTGATGCATCCAAGGATGGTTTAGGATCAGCTTTGCTTCAGGATGGACATCCGATAGCTTACGCTTCTCGATCACTGACAGCGGCAGAGAAAAACTATGCCCAAATCGAGAAAGAATGTTTAGCGATTGTATTTTCGCTACAGAAGTTTCATCAATACGTGTACGGACATAAGGTACAGGTTCACTCAGACCATAAACCTCTAGAAGTGCTAATGAAAAAAGAGATAGCAAAGGTACCAAGCCGGTTACAAAGGATGATGTTGGCATGTTATCGGTATGATTATACGGTCAGCTATGTCCCAGGAAAACAGATGTTTTTGGCTGATACTCTATCTAGAGCCTACCTAAAGGATCAGGTATATGATGATCCAGAGTTAGAATGCATTGTACACTCAGTGGCTAAGCATCTTGCAGTTAGCCCAGAAAAGAAACGAGAGTTACAACAAGCTACGCTTCAAGATTCAGTTCTTACAAAGGTTGTACAGTATCATCAGCAAGGATGGCCAGATAATATCAAGGATGTGCCACAAGAATGTCGTTTTTACTGGAAGTTTAGACAGGACTTATCAGTTTCTGAAGATTTGTTGTTTGTCGAAGACAAGCTTTTGGTTCCATTGTCAATGAGGAAGAAGATGTTAGTGTCTTTGCATGAAGGTCATACTGGTATAGTCAGGTGCAAGAACTTTGCCAGAGGAATTCTTTATTGGCCAGGAATGTCACAGCAAATTGAAGAAATGATTCTGCGATGTGGAGTTTGTGAGAAATATCAGAACTCCAATGCTAAGGAACCTATGATTTGTCGTGAAATACCCCAAAGAGCGTTTCAGAGGATCGCTACAGATTATCTTGAGTTTCAGGGATCTAATTACCTGGTGATTAAAGACTCGTACTCTCATTGGATTGAGGTCATCAAGACTGTTGGCAAGACAGCAAGAGAAACTATACTAACACTCAAATCCATGTTTGCCAGATTTGGAATTCCAGAGTTTGTGATGAGTGATAATATGCCCTTTATCAGTACAGAGTTTCGCGAGTTTGCCCGGGAATGGGATTTCACCATTGAAACATCAAGCCCTACATATGCCAAGTCAAATGGTTTAGCAGAGAGAGCAGTTCAGACCGCTAAAGCCATATTGAAGAAGTCTTTTGATGATAATCAGGATATTTACTATGCTCTTCTTCAATATCGTAACACTCCAATTCAAACTGTAAACAGATCGCCTGCACAGTTAAATATGAGTCGAGTTTTGAGGAGCAAAGTTCCAGTCACTACTAATGTTCTAAAACCAAAAATACAAAACAATGTGATTGTTAAAGCAGGTTTAGAACACAATCAAGCGATTCAGAAGAAGTATTATGATCGAGGATCGAAGGAGCTACCCCCACTTCAAGATGGAGATAATGTACTTATGAGAAGTCAAGGAATCTGGAAGAAGGCAGTAGTTCAAAATGAGCATTCAAGTCCAAGATCATACATCGTTACTTCCGAAAACAACCGGGAATATAGGAGGAATAGGAGTGATTTGAGGAAGTCTTTCAGTCCAACAGTCATTCAGTCGGAACCAGACGACGAGGTTTTAGGTAACATCCCGAGCCCGTTGCCAAGTAGTCCTAATAGTAGTTCCGGAGAAGGCTCCGTTCCGTTGCCGTGTAGTCCTCGTAGTTCCATTGAAGGCTCCGTTCCTGATCCAGTTTCCCGACCGAAGCGATCCGTAGTTCGTCCTCGGAAGTTTCAGGATTTTAAGATGACATAATTTTGCTGTTTTGTGTATTGCTAATGTTTCTAAATCAGAGCTATTATTGGTATTGATTTGTTGATTGTATGTTGCTATATATGTTTCTCAACAAGAGTCAATTGCTTGTAAGGGAGGTGTGATGTATTTGACCTTGCTTTATCTAGTGTGTTTGTAAAACAGTTGGTAACACTGATGTGAAACGGTCTGCAAGTTAGTTCGCAATGGCCGCCTACGATGTATCTAAGATGTGTACTCAATAAACTAATAAAGTGATTCTTATAACATTGAACTGAGTTCTGTAATTAATAGAGTCTTTAAACGTAATATACAAATACATAATAGAATGAGTTACGGAGATTCTTGGAGGATGTTGAGGTTATCCCTTCAGTGGCTCTAGATAGCGACCATAGACTTCTAGTGGGAAAGTTTAACTTCAAAAAAGATAGACCAACCAAGAAGAGAAGCAAAAAGAATGGCAGAATAAGAGTGTGGAAGCTGCAACACGGTACAGTACAACAAGAGTTTAGAGAGAAGATAGCTAGTAAAGAGAGAAGAGGAGAGGTTGGACTGGTGGAAGTGGAATGGCAAGCATTTAAGAAGGTATTTGTTGACTGTGCAGAGGAAGTCTGTGGGCGATCAAGTGGGAAAAGCAAGAAGAAGGAAACACCATGGTGGAATGAAATAGTCCGAGAAGCAGTGCATCAGAAGAGAACCGCCTGGCAGACGTACGAGGCCGATAGATCTACCCTCAACAAGGCCGAATACCGAAGGTGGAAAATACGAGTAAGAGAGACAGTAGAAGAAGAAAATAAGAAGTCCATGGAAGAACTTGCTGGTAAACTAGAAACGGATTTTGAAGGCAATAAAAAGATGCTTTATGGCATAATAAAGGAAAAGAGGACAAGAAAAGTTGGACAGGCATGCATGGTGGATGCTTGCGGAGGATTGATCAATGACCCAGTAGAAGTACAGGCACTGTGGAAAGAGTACTTCAAGGAACTACTGAATGTTGATGGAGTGGCACTACCAGAAAGTAGTAGAATACTACAGAGTGAGAACGAGGAAGAGGAGGAGTGTGCTTTGAGAGAGGGAGAAGTGGAGAAAGCGCTAAACGAGATGAAGAATGGTCGATCACCCGGAATAGATGAGATAACAGTGGAGATGGTAAGAGCTGCTGGGGAAATTGGAAAAAGATGGTTGTTTCGAGTAATGAGTGCGGCATGGAAACAGAGGACCATACCGGACGATTGGAGAAAGGGAGTGATTGTACCGATCTACAAAAAGGGTGACAGGAAGAAGTGCAGCAACTACAGGGGAATTACTTTGATGTGTCAGTGTGCCAAAGTATTCGAAAAAGTGGTGGAATTTAGACTGAAAGAAGTAGTAGAGGAAAAGCTCAGGGAGGAACAATATGGGTTCAGGCCAGGTAGATCAACCATTGATCCAATATTCACTATCCGACAAGTCATGGAGAGAAAGTGGGAGAGTGGAGAAAAACTGTACATGGTTTTTCTAGACTTGGAAAAGGCCTACGATCGCCTACCAAGGAAGAAAGTATGGGAATGTCTGAAGCGGAAGGGGGTGGGATTGGGTCTGATTGAGAGAATCAAGAGCACATATGAGAAGAACGAGAGCTGTGTACAAACAGTGGAGGGGAAGTCAGGATGGTTTGAGGTGAAGGAAGGACTTCGACAGGGCAGCGTTCTTTCCCCGACACTATTTGTCATTGTCATGGATGAGCTGCTGAGAAAAGTAGAACCAAGCGAAGACCAGGAGACGAATACACTGGTATATGCAGATGATATCGTAGTGTGGGGAGGAACCAGCGAATGTGTTCAAGAAAAGATTGATAGATGGAGCCAGATGACTGAAGAATACGGTATGCGAATAAGTCAGGAAAAGAGTGAGACACTAGTAGTGGAGAGGAAGGCAACAAGAAATGTGAAGATCAGGCTACGGGGCTTGGAACTGGCGGAGAGAGGAGAGTTTAAGTATCTGGGGAGCTGGCTAACTAAGGATGGAAAAATAGGAAGAGAGATAACATCAAGAGTACAACAGGCTAACACATTTTTCCAGTTAGTCAGGAAACTTCTTTGGAATGAGCAGTTCCCCCAGAAATGCAAGATACTCCTTTTCAAAAGCTATTTCCTGCCAATACTCACCTATGGTTCCGTAACGTGGGCGATTGGAGGAAAGGAGGAGAGCCAGTTGCAGGCAGCAGAAATGAAATTTTTACGAAGCATACAAGGAGTAACTAAGATGGACAAGATCAGGAGTGAAAAGATTAGAGGAGACTTGAAGGTAGAGAGGTTGGCATTTAAAATGGGGAGAGAGCGGCTACGGTGGTTTGGCCACATGAAGAGAATGCAGAGGGAGAGAATACCGCGTCGGGAGTTCGAAGCTGCGAGAAGTGATAAAAGGAGAGTTGGAAGACCGAGGGAAAAGTGGAGAGAGCTGGTAGCAGAAGATGTACAAGAGAGACTGGAGAAGTGGGAAGAAGTGGAAGAAGGAAGGTGGTGGGAAGACAGGAAGAAGTGGAAAAAACTGGTAGAGAAGAAGAACGAAGAGGAAGAGCCAAGCCTGGCCAGCTAGCTTAGGAGTCCGGGCCCTAGTAATGGTGGCTTCGCCACCCCCCGACCCAACTCTTGGAACCGGGAGGAAGATTATTATTATTACTAACTTACTAAAGAACTGTACCTATTGTATCCAAGTGACTACATATTAGTAGATCTATTACAGTTCCCTGGGTTAGTGCCTATTACCATAGACATTCTATTACTTATCATTTTTGGCTAGTGATAAACACCTCTAGCATGACTATCATTCAGTCTAAAGTTACAACATACCCAAATAAAACAGATTATGGTTACATAATTAATTATATTGCCCAAAATGGTAATGTGCTGATATGGTTTAGTTACCTACTTACAAAGATGTGTGCTGGTTGCAGGTGTTCAGCGACTATCATGAACGAGTGGTCTCGTTCTTGCCCGTGACTCTGTGGTACATCAACGAGGAGAATTCTGCGTCTTATTCCATGTCAACCGACGTCATGCCAACCGCCTGGGACTGGGTCGGGCTATTCCCCGTGAGTACATTTCCTTAGGACACAGTTAATTTGAAAGAACAAATTAACTCTAATCTTTGCTGTTCTTGACTTGACTTGGGCTTGGTTCCAAGTACGATTTCCATAAGCACGAACTTAGCACTCCTGTTTAGAAAATAGAAATGATACTCGTCGTAATGTTCTAAAGCCGTGAATTCTGCGAGTAATATTATTTACGTGTTAATACATGTGCGCTACGCTCAGGCCAATCAGGTTGTAGCTTGCTCATTGTTTTTTGTATGCTAATCTCAATATCTTGCTGAAAAATATGAAATTGGAACTGCCAATATTTTAATTTGAGCAAAGTCCTATAAATTAAGGGACTACCAGTGATCTTCTTCTCAAAGTGATTATAATTAAATATCATTTTCATATCAGGTGTGATAAATGCTTTTTAAATTAATTAATTATTTTTGTGTGTACCTAATCAAGTCGTTTAGGCTTGTGTAATATTGACCAAGTAGGTATTTTTTTGTATTGTGTTTAATTTGCCTATGAAAATAGTAATACTGGTGGGGCAAAGTACCTCCTGACACAATCAATGTGATATTGCAACGGACAATTGTTTTGATAATATTGGGGTTGTTTCAGGACTCCTTCTCCAGTCTGGACGACTACTTATGCTATGTTTACGCGCCCCAACAAAACCCCAACTTCGGTACCAACAACAGGAAGATTACGTTTCCCGAGACAGCGCTGACGAGCTCCGGCCGATATCGTCTCATCTACTTCAGTGCCGAATCCAGCAGCGTACTGGGCATGAGTGCTGCGTTCCAAGTGCTACGGAGGGACAACGGTCACATCACACAGTACAGGGAACCCAACACGACATAGCGGAAGCTACTCTCAAATTAGTTGATGTGAAATGGCAAGTAGGTACATTAAAAATATGATTCAAATCCCAACTATAGCTAAGAAAGTTCTTAAAATTTGGTTACCATTAGAAAATAATTTACGAGTCAGTTAAAAATACATTTTATTTATTTTTATGAAAAACATGTTTATAAAACAGAAAAGTAGACAAATATATTTTTAAGTTTTTACATATTTTTGGGATTTTTTCCCCAAACGAGTAGCATAAATAATGGTATAATAAATAATAATGTTTTAGCACTGAGGCTAAAATATAAAATGGGAGCTTTAAATTCTCCAGATCATAGCATGTAATTATCTGGCTCAGATCTGCCAGATAAACTCTAAAATGCCCAGCAAAAGATAGTTTCCTGTGTGATCATTTACATGTACTGAGCCAACATAGGTATCAACCAATCAACATTATAATCTCTATGGTTTTTGCTTGGGATATAGGTTCATAGGTTTTTGTTCAAGTATTATACAAGTGTTCTGAATATAACTCCCTTATAAATTAAAAATCTTTCACATGAAGACTTGGTCTAAAAAAGTTTCATATTGAATTGAGTGACACACAACTTTGTTTTAGTTTTGTCTTTGGATGACATTGGAAATGAAAAATCAAAAAAATAAACTATTTGTTCATCGATGTGAACGGCTTTCAGCATCTTGAATAGTCGATAATGCCATTCAAAGCACCAGCAATTAGCGGTGTAATGACTTACAAGATTGTGCAATGTGCAGTAGACATGGCTGGCAGAGCCATGGTCATATTAGTTTCAACATAGAATTAGTTACCGATTGGTATTATAGGGACTGTTGGTTTGTCATGGCCAGCCCAGAGTATATTGGTTGTGGGCTCAAGCTCGATTGAATACATATATTATCTTACACTATAGACCTTGGTCAGTCATACAAGTTAGGTCATTGTGTGATCTATGGCATATATGTGTCTCGATTCTGTGACGATTCCGCTCAGTGTAATGACCAGGCAATCTGATCTCGAATGTCTGCATTGTACATTTTAGCGTGGCTGTCAGTGCCCATGATTCTACCTCAATGAGTGCAAGTTGGCTCTGGCGCACTGGTGGAGTCACATTATCGAGACAGCCCCTCACATTGGCCAAACTAGTATTTAGTATTTTACTATGGAGACAAACAAAGCCATCCACTTTGGTCCAATCTCAATGTTTCATAGCATTGTCGCTAGATGTGTATGTTTGTGGGGACTATCTTTAAATGAACATTTGTAATGTGTTTCCCAGTTGCAAATTCCCACAGCAAACCACAATCTTGGCTAACATAACTTTTGCTGTTCAGTACAAAATATTGCTGTTGAGGATTTTAGACAGATTTGGCTGCAACCACAGGACAATCATCATTTATTTTAAACTGATATTTTTTTAAACAAAAGACTTGAACTTCTAAGACAATAATGATTAAAATCAAACCTCATTGCATTATGTTCTATGAAAAGCAATCTGATAATTTTCTACACTATTTGAGGTCAATCGTGAATGATCAATTAACATGTTTGGACCAAAGTGAGATGTGTTTGAGATCAAATCACGAGGATGATTGATCAATATATTGGCATATATTGGTTATTACCATGACATGTGAGATTGTATTATTATGTCCGTTAACTGTTGCCATATGTACAGGAGGTGTTGATGTTTGTGTTATTTTCTTTATGTTCATTCCAAGCTCTTATTCCTTCTCTGCATTTACTGTCACAACGTGCACTGTTATGTTGATTTGTAAGCTGTGTCTAGGTATGATGTCACTGCCATAGACTTAGAATCCAGGCTATTTTAGTGTGGCTAATGTTGGTATGTCAACATTCTTGCACAATATCGACCTTTTCTGAATCTTGAACAAAACCGTCAACAATGCCTTTAACCAATCACATTTCTTTCACTTGAAGGCAGCTTACTTTTTTTACTTTATAAACAGCATTACTTTATTTTTCATGTTTTATTAGCGTGTATACTTGTACAAATGGTGTAATATATAATGATACAAATATATGGTACCTATATTGATACACTACTTCTGTACACATTTATTATCATCTGATAAAATGCATTCACTGTAAGAATGATCGACCTTGAAACATCAAGTCAAGTCATTTATTCGAACAAATAAGCGATACGTGATGGAGCCACTTCTGGCAGGAAAATTTTTAGATGCACTTTTTTGTTTTGATGTTCGTGTTTCCACAAGGCAGTGGAAAAGGAGAAACAAATGAAATGTAGATTTAGTTACAAGTTTACTTTTTCAGCCGTAACAAACAACTAAAGCAAATTTTATATAATTTATTTACATAAATAAACCCTTTACAACCGCCATTATCGTAGTACCAAAGAATCCACCAGAGGTCAGTCGTGTTCCTTATTTTCTCGAATTAGAATGCCATCCAGAAATCTATTAGAAACTATTTATTAACAATATAAATATTACAGATATTTTAAAGTCATTAAAATTGTATTCAAATTGAGCTAAATGACTATTTTGATTTGACAGTGGATTCAAGGTCGTCATTCTTATGGTTAATGGATTTTAAGTGCCAAACTTCCTATCATCTTACTTCTGAGTTGATCAATGATTAACGATTAATATTTATTTTATATTTCGATGGAATTGTCTTCCACCAGTGGAGGATTAATACTAATGTAAAGAAGAGAGGAGAGGAAACCCGGTATAGTACCATCATGTGGCCTGCTCCTGTCAAATGATGTAAACCCAATGGTAAACCCAGTACCAGCCAGTACGAAGGGTGGCAAGGGCTGAACAGGTGGAGGGAGGTCATTGCACTAACCCCCCAACACCCCAGTCTCTCTGGACCAGTGGCAGCAACTAGCAACCCAGATTTCAATAGTCACCCATCCAAGTATTGTGCCACGCTCGATGTTGTTTAACCGTGATATCGAATACACCCGCCGTTGTGTCCTCAACTTTCAATTCTAAGTTCTAGTTGTATCCATGGTTTTACTTGTCTTGTGTATTTTTAGTTGAAAGGTTGTAAAAAGGTACTCTGTTAGTAGTTCCGCTAACTACTTGGTTCAGTAGCTGGAAGCGAGTGGTTTGGCGACTGCTCGTTGCATTGCGATCCAACCTGCTATGAGCTGAGTCACTAGCAAGGTCAGCATCACACACTGCACCGTTTGCTCGATGGGTTCCCGCTGCAGATGGCGACTAAGAAGCAGGAACATTTGCAGCGGCAGTTGAAGCAGAAGCGAGAGCATCCAGAAAGCAGCCAGCTCGGGCAACTAAACACAGCAACACTATTCATAGAAAATCATGCATTAATCGGCATTGCAGAACTATCTCCATTGCCTGTCTGGATATTGAGAGGGTTTCTTAAAAACGTAATATCTAAAGCAGCAGTCCTCAACCTTTTTTGCTCAATTCCCCCTTTCACAATTGTTGAGAATATAATTCACCCTTCCCATGTGCATTCCAAATAAATGTGCAAATTATTGAGAACCCTTAAATTTGCCCTGAAATACGGTATTCAGGGGGAAACATGTTACAGTTAGCAAGTTTGCTCTTGAAACCATGTGTCCATGGGAAAGGCCGTCTAGCCACATGTGGGTCTAGGCTACACAGGCCCAGAAATATGTTGAAATTCAGTAAGTGAATTTGGACCATTTCTATGAGTTTGGACAATAATTTTCGACGATTTGTATTTGGTTACTTTCTGAGAATTTCTTCACAATTGTACCTCGAAATGAGTATTTATTTTTAGGTACCTAATTAATTTATGACAGCAATTCCCCTCTCCCCCTGGAACCCTAAATTTCCTCCCTAGCAGGGAATTTTCCACCGGTTGAGAAGAACTGATCTAAGGGGTCGTTCACATTGACTCGCATTTGCGACTTTTGTCACCAACAGAAAGACATCGGCTTGAAAAACAAAGATTTTGGTCGGCTTCAAGAAACAAGTCTTACCCTCTCCATCAGGTTTGCCAGGTATCCCAAGTAGAGTCGAAGGGTTTCTATGACAATGATGGCAATGATGATTGTCACAGCAATGAACTGGTACATCATCGACAGACAGTCAAACTGAAACAAAAGGGCCGTGTTACCAACCTTCTGTAACAATGAATGTAATCAATGAATTTCCTGACTAAATACCTAGTAAATAGCTAGACTTTGGGGACACTAGAATGTATCTACCTTGACGTGTAGGATGACGATGTTGCACATCAGCCAGACGGGGAAGAACATTGCGTTGAAATACAACGACATCTGCAATGGAAGACTTGACGTTACTTCGTTTCCTGAAACAAATAATTTCAGTATTTTATTAACATTGATAATAATTAATTTTGTCTGTGCTGTCATGAGTTTTGTACCCAACTCATATTGAACTTCATATCAAAATTAAAACTTATTGTTCACAGCATCAACAAATGAACATTAAGTTTTAATTTTGATTGAAGTTCAATATGAGTTAGTTAGGTACAAAACACGGAACAGGTATGGCTGAGTGGTATGCTCTGAACTTGTATTCCGGAGGCCCGGGTTCGATTCCCGTGGCCGTCCTTCCTGACTGGGGTTTTTTCGTAGTATTCCCTCAGTCGAGAGGCACATGCTGGGAAGGTACCCAACTAATAGGCCACGACCGCCTCCTTCCATCCTTACCTGCTCTACACCATCATCTCCCAATCATCATCATAATCATTCATTTGCCTCGCTGCAGAACAGTGTGACAATAAGCCCCAGACAAAAATATAGGTACATAGACCGCAACGTCTCCACATATATTTGGAGACGTTGCGGTCTAGGTGCAGTCATATATATATATAGTATCTATAGATACTTTCAACTCAATGCGAGCACGTCAATCATGCATGGGGCTTAATTATCATTCTTTCACTTACCACTCTTGATATAATTCGATTTTGGTTTATAATAAGGTGATGCTCCCAGCCTCTCTTTAACATCCATTACACGGTCTCTCCAGTTTGTATGCATTATTTAAAATGTCTAATTCAGCGGGATTTAACAGCAAAGATGTCAACAAGTTGTACAGATAGCCTAACTACTCAGTATTAAAAACTACAATGAAATCTTATAAAATTACACATAAGCACAACATAACACACCACAACATGCACACGAAAGCGTCACAACTTATGCCGTTTGTTGACGTTGTCATGGCAACAAGAGGTCCTCAACAGGCGAGCAACACCAACAGCTGACTTTGACGTACTACTGTGTGTGTGGGTGGTGGGGTGAGTCGGCGCCGACGCCCGTCTCGACGCTGCAGGCGTCTGTGTGTGACGTTGCTTCACTCTGGAAACATGTCTGAATAGAGTCGGCGTTGACGCTGTCACATCTGGCAGGTAGGTAGGTACTTGTACTAGCCAATTTATTTTCAATCAATATTTTTGTTACCTTAACCTAATACCTATTTTTTTCTCTAGGAATTGTGCTACAAACTAAAATCCATAAGAAATATAGCAAGTTGTACATTTCCATATGTGACCATTTTTTTATAACCATATGTCATATTAAATCCTGTTTGAGAGATGGAAGATCTACTGCTACTTATTGTCAAAGAAGCTTCTGGCAGTAAGTTATCTGCACTTCGTAAAGCTGCCCAAGAAGCTCATGGTGAGTGTCAATATTTTGTACCAGTACCAATATAATTCCGCCAGTCGTAACCTCTTAACCTCCGTGCCCATCTCCGTATCGTTCTTGTATCATCTAAATGGCATTTCTGCTTTTTACAGACTTTCTTCAAGCACAGCAATGCATGTTACGAGACCCAGCTCATGAACTAAGAGCAAGGTGTTTGTATGCTCTTCAACTTGCATTGGAAACGAAGAAAAGCAAATACACTTCTTATGGTCTCTCCGGACTTCACGTAAGTATTTTATCATCGAATTTACATCTACTATTTACAAATCCAATGTCATTGTAACAATTGTCTACTTTCTGATTTTAGAAGCTGCTCCGAGATGACCGATTCCAATCTAATTTGGAACCGGAAGATGACTCATTATGGCTTCCATCGCAGTTGCTTCATTGCATGAGCTCTATGCTCAGTCAATCGGATGATACACAAGTGGATATGCTAAAGGTGAAGTATCAGGCAAATCTAGATGAAACATAAGCTGTGCTGTACTAATAATAATTTAAATTTGCTTCTATCTTTTGTCGTAGGTTGTCCTCAATGTCGCGTGCAGCAATTATTGGACGATGAACGGGCGGATTATCATCCAGACCTTGACGCTGTGCAGCGAAGCACATGAGACGGGCAACCAGGCGATCCGCTCAGCCGCTCAAGCCGCTGCCAGTCAGACGCTGCGTTCGTTCTGCAACTTCCTGGAGGAGGAGTCTCAGGAAGTGCACAAGGAGGACATGCTCGGCACCGTCACCGGCGTCGCGTGCTTCAACGAGGCCATCCCAATCCTACAGTTCATCTGCAGCAAGATGGATGAGGCTCAGGTGTAAGTAGGCTCATTAGTCTGTCGTCAGAAGACATTTCAAGCCATTCATTAATGTCCGTCTCTTCTGCTCCTCAGTGTTGGTCGCTGTGGCAACAATGTCGTATTCCTGCTGGAATGTCTACACACTCTGGTGTCCAGCTTACCTCAACAAATCCATGCCAACAAACACTTCACGACATTCCTGTGGCAGAAGTTCTGTCCGGCGCTGATTGCGTTTCTCGGCTCTCCAAGAGTGGACAAGAACATTGTATCTCGAGACAAGGTGCTGGGGGAGGGGGAGGTGGGGAGAGGCTCCGGTTGCTTAGCAACGGCCCCCAGCTTCAACAGCCATGAGGCAAAAACCGTTTACAGGTTAGTTGTGGACATTTCAAGTCAACTTCCACAAGGAATTAACAGTCTTTTTATTGAGTCTTTATTCAATATCTCTGGTGGAACTAGAAGCAAGGAAATTATCTCTTGTTCTAGTATTGGTACACAGTTGGTACGCCTGATCGGCTGTGTTGGCTCACTGAGGCCGGTTCTGGAGTCGGTATTTCACAGAATGCTTCTCTATCCTCCGGCTCAGCATCGACTGGAAGCCCTTCGCTCACTCAGAGAAGTAGGCTTCCTCATCTGTATGGAACTACACTCATCGAGCTCGACTTGACTGCAGTTTCCCTTCATGATGTGATTATTGTTTTAGTTGCTAAGAAGCCCGAGTCGCATCGTGGACTTGGCAGGACCAATATTACTTGAAGACGAGAAGGGATCGCATCAGAGCGACATGTCACTTATGCGACTGTACGTATATTATCATTTATTATATTCACACTTCTATTCATCAATTACTACCAGTGAAAATATTCAATTACCTATGATTTCATTAAACTAAACATGGAATTAAACATGGAAAAAGTGAAACGAAAAGGTCGTGACTTTGAATTGAGTTTGTATAACATAGAAATCTGTACCTACTATAAACTTGACATGAATGCTGGTAGGAACCTATGTCCATATTTTATTTCCCTTAAACTTTAGCTACTTTTCAAGGTACATACTACATCTAGAACTTGTTTGTGTCAGCCACTTTGGTTTATTTCCTTTGATTTCTTCCTCTTCCTCCCTACGTACAGCACTGATGAATAACCTTTCTACCTTCTGCAGAGGATTTGTTGAGTTCACTTGTTCTGATCATCGTTGAGCTTGGGGTTATAAAGGAGTTAACTCATGGTTGTTGCAGCATAATGGACTCGATCGAAGAGTGCAGTCAGTGCGGAGAAGCGGCAGTGAGCAGCGCCGCTGTGGCTTGCATCGTCGCAATGCTCGGCTCATTGGAGCAGCTCTGCTCGGGACAAGGAATCACACACACGTACACCGAATGCATCAACTCTCTTTATCCAGAGCTCAGCAGCTGCGACTATCAAGGTATCTACCCTTTCACGTACAACATTCACAAAACAGAGTAAGAATCTAAAATTAAAGTTGAGTTCATTTAAAAACAAATATGTATGTACTCCATTGACCTGTCAGAATTAACATGTGATGATTGACTTGGTAACAGTTTCAATGATACCCCAGCAATGAGTAAATGGTGCTGTCTGTAATTGCAGGACCACTCACCTACCAGTCGACACTCCGACTGCCCAAGCCTTATCGCGACAGCATCGAGCGAGAACTGCTCACCAGACTCACCTCGCTGAAGGTGCGCATCGGCGGGGACGAGAGCGACAGCAGTGGCATTGAACAAGGTAGATACTAGAGGTCAGTTAGGGTACCCGGGTACAAACGGGGTACCCTGGTACGCCATTACCCGGGTACAATAACAGATACTTGGGTATCAAAAAAAAAAAAAAAAGTTATTAGGGTTGTTGGCATTATTTGCAACAGCTGCCACTTAATCACCAGCTGCATTGTTTATAGTTATGTAAACTGAATTTAATATTTATTCATATTTCCCAAATAATATCATATTTCCCAAGTGTAAACTGGTCATGAATGTATAAAATGTATTTCTTACCAATACTAACATACGGAGCAGTTACATGGGGGATGGGAAATAAAGAACGCAGCCAGCTTGAGGCAGCGGAGATGAAATTCCTACGAAGTTTGAAGGGAGTGACAAAGATGGACAGGTTGAGAAGCTGTTGTATTAGGATGGAGCTGGGAGTGGCAAGTTTGGGGTTCAAGATGGGTAGAGAGAGATTGCCTTGGTTTGTTGGACACATGAAAAGAATTGATCTCAAGAGAATCCCAAGACAGGAGTTTGAAGAAATAGTAGTGGGAAGGAGAAGATTGGGGAGACCAAGAGAGAAGTGGAGTGGTCTTATCAGAGAAGACGTGGAGGACAGGCAGCAAAGGTGGCAGGAAGTGGAAGCAGATAAGTGGTGGGAGGACAGGAGGATCTAAAGGGAGCTGGTGGAGAAGTTGGAGGAAGGTGACGAGGATGAAGGAGAGGAGGAGGATTAAACATCTTTTTTTAGAATTTAGCAATTTAAAAGTGATTCTGGGGCTCTAAAATGCACGAACTTAAGCAAACTATACCCTACAATTGTTGCCCCGCAGGGCAATTGTTTAGATTTTAAACAATTTATAAGGGGTTCTGGGATGCTAAACTTAAGTTTGTATGGAAAATGGTGGATCAGTCTGCTAGGGTGGGGGGGGGGGGATAATCCCCCCATCATCACTTTCTACGTGCCTGGTTCATTCAGTGTCTTTTGTTTATTAGGAAACGAATCAAAAGATGTTTCACACGCCAAAACAATACACTCTTTTACAATTTTCGGATGGTAAATGGCTTCATTTTCATTGCAACAAGTATGAAGTTACATTTAAGAAGCTTTTGTCGCATTTTCAGCCTGATACGTGGATCCTTACATGACAACTCTCAAAATTTCTCTCAAAAAAAACGAGAAACTATTATTTTTTAAATATTATTTTCACAGTGGACACATTTTGTAAATAAGTAGGTAGGTATTTAAAACATCAACTGGCGGGGGGCCACAAAATTTAGTCCCGCGGGGCGCAGGTTGAGTACCACTGCACTATATGAAACTGTTTGATAAAATTTAAAAACTTTCCACGAACCCAATGTGTCAAATCTACGGACTTGCGCAATGATAGTTGCTCGATTGATACGATGATTGACGTATGAACGGTTGGCAGGTGAGCGACCGGTGTCGGCTTGCGGCAGCACCGGGTCGGGAGACACGGAAGGGCCCGAGGAGGGATTCAACGACGACCAAGCTCTTGATGACTCCGTGGAGGAAGTGGAGAAGCAAAGAGACACTCTAGAGGCCTTGAGGTTGGAGAAACTCAGCAAGACGCTGCACACGGATCAAGACCATCAGGTATGAGTCTACTACTGAATCTTAACTGTTACAATGTTCAAATACACAAAGGAATTGAAACAAAAATATTGATTTTATGTATGTCTTTACTCTTTAGTACCTACTAGGTAAATAGTCATGTTAAAAAAGTAGGACCTACCAAGTTATTTATTTATTATGACTTGAGACCTTTGAAACAAGTTCCTTTTCTGAACAAAACACCGGGTTCTTGATTTCTCCTATGAATAATTGTATATGGGTGACAAAAGAACAGATTGAAACAAATCCTTCCTGACCCTAGGTATATTGTAACTTCAGGTTCATATTTGTAGTCCTATTTGGTTTTACTTTTCACTGACTTTCAGTCAGGGTAAATGGGAAAATACAGCATGGATGTATCAGAGAGTAGCTCTCTCTCTCTCTCTCTCTCTCTCTCTCTCTCTCTCTCTCTCTCACACACTTCTTGTCCGAGTGAACCATCCAACTCTGCTTGTTATCAGGTTGGCGAGCAATACGTTGACATTGAGCGACAGAACGCCCGCCACTTCGCGCACACGTTGCGCAGCCTGGTGGCTTCGCTGCTGACCTTGCGCAGCTCCATCGAGGTTGACGGAGCGCTGCAGGAGTTTGCCTCGCACTACTGCCAAGAGCTGTCGGCCCAGCAGCAACACAGCCGCCTGGCTCTCGTCAGCATCATCAACGCCGACGGAATCTACCTCGCCACGTACTCGGCCATGTTGCTCAACCTCAAGCTCATCAAGCTGGGCTATTACCAGCAGGACATCAGGCCGGTGCCTCTCACCGAGGTATGTATTTTCATGTAATTTTAGGAATATTTTTACATCTGAATCGAAAATGTCTACGAGTATTATCGACTCTTATGTGTGAATTTCTTAATAAAGCGCTCTACTTAGTTCGTAACTAGGTAGGTATTTTGTAGTGTTAGAATATGCACTAATCTATTGTTAGACTAATTACTATGCATGGCCACATTTTGCAAAAATTGTAGGATCGGAAGACAAAATTTGTTTAAATGCTTCAATCTGTTTACTAAACCCGGTGGTGGTCAGTGCAGCTAAATGACTCGCTTGATTTCAGAGTGAGTTTGTGGAGGAGGTGCACGGCAGTGGCGTATTGGTGTACTTGTCCGACACTTGGCTGTCGGAGCTCTACCAGCAAGTGTTGGCCACCAACCTGTTGGAGCAGTGCGGCTATCAGTGCAACTCCCCTCACAACCACGCCCTTATTAACCTTCTCACAGGTAACCTACTAACTCTAACATTCACCATGCAGATACTAAACTTGCATGCTATTATTAATACAGAATAATTTTATTTGATTAGGGCTATCTGATTTTCTTTTGTAAATCCTACTTGAATTTGTAGGTCTTCAAGGAAATCAATCATAGGTTCTGGAAAATCATATACGTATTCATAAAGTTGTGAATGTTTTTGAAACATTCGTTGCATGGAGATGCCGCGTCATGGTTTTGTTCCGTTAGGGAAATGTTTTAGCGACATTTCAGCTGTTCTCGGTCCTTTTAGGACCTCATCCAATGAAATCAAAGCATGACACTGCGGCATCTCCTTCATTATTCATATATTTACTTTTAATTGACACCGATTAAAGCTGCAAATTGTATGGGCATCTTATTGAGCATGTACATGGACGTTGTATGTTTAGACCTGGACGGCTTGGGCAGCAGCCATCAGGGCAGCCAGCTGCTGTCCGACTGTCAACGGCTGGAGCGCACCAAGTCGCCGACGGAGACCAGCCCCGAGGTGGAGGCGGGCGTGAAGCTGTCTCGGCGCGTGCTCAGCTGCTGCTGGACATCCATGTTGAACGTGTTGTCGGCGTGGCTCGGGGAGTGCCATGCTCAGGCGGGTCTCGGCTCGGGCCTGGCACTCATGCTCGGCTCCGAGCTCGCCAGGGAGGAACATCGCAGAGCCAGGGACTGCATCGTCGCCAGTCTGGAGGGTGAGTAGTACGAAGACTTCACATGTATGGAACTATCACGTATTTTACAGAAATAAATAGTATGTTAATTGGATAATTGGCATTTGGCAATTACTTTATGCAAATCTGGACCCTTACCTAATATCGCCAATATTTCAGTAGCACCGTGTTACTGTAGCACGATCGGCTAGTTGCCATGGCGACAATGTTAGCTCTTATGGCTAAAACTTTTAAAACAAAAGTTGTACTACAGTAACACGGTGCTACTGAAATTTGGCGATATTAGGTAAGGGTCCTGGGTTGCAGTAAGTTGACTCGGAAGCAACGCACTGGACTGCAAATGTCCTTTTTGAAATGTGGATTCTTTAAACCTCGTGGTTTCTAGTGGCAAATGTTGAGAAGGTTCCTGTTATTAAACCTTGACTACCTCCTTCCCAACATCCATCCGTACCTATTACCTAGTTATCTAATTATCATCTCCCAATCATCATCATCATAATGATTCATCAATCATCCGTCACCATTAGCAGAGCGATGTTAACAGCTCTAAAATAAAGAGATCTGGCGATATGATTTACAAATCTTTTTTGTCATTGTGAATTATGAGTTGTATTAAAACCATCAAATATGGTGTATTCCTTTGATGAAAAATTCAATCAAACTTATCTGTCTGATCTGTCTAACTTAATTTACATTTAACAAAAGCTTTTAGTAGAAGTCCTACGTAAACGGAGAAAATTAAACCAGTCTGCTGGGTGTTCCAGGTCTGCACAAGGCAGCAACGTTGAGCAACATACTGGGACTGCAGAGCCGATGCGGAGGAATCTTCTCTCTGCTGGCCACCGCTTCCTGTCCCCCGGACTCTGCTGCGGGCAGCGGCGTGCTGAAGCTGCTGCAGCGGCCGCGCAGGCTGCACACCTCGCACGCGCTCAGCATGGACGTGCTGCTGGCGCGCGGCCTTGAGCTCGGCAGTTACAGCAACGACTGCTGGACTCACGTCTTCAGGTGTGTTGTCTGACGTTCTCACTTCGTCCTCAGCATCATCATTAACAACACTCATTAATGATCTAGACATTAAATCAGAATCATCTATAAACTGTGTTTTTCTGTTCAGTCGATGGTTTGTCTTGTCACTAACTTTCATTACATTGCACATGTATGCCTGGTCAGTAGTTGTAAGTTGTGTAAAAAAATTTAAAGCTTCATTTACATCAAAGCGATTTTGCACTTTTCGGAAAAAAAAGCTTTCCCACAAATTGCGGAACTGCTTTCATGTAAAGGAATGTAAAATTTTCATTTAGGTACTACACTACCTACTTTTAACATCTTGCTGTTGATTCTGTTATATTTGAATGACATGAGCTCTCGATGCTTGGTCCTAGATGTTGCATGTACGTGAGCAAGTTGGAGCACACGTTCTTCAGCCAATCACAGAACAGAAGTCTCTCGTCGAAGCCGCCGTCGCTCAAGCAGTCTGCGTGTCAAGAGAGGCTCAATCTCACCTTCAACTCCCAGGACGATGACGACTCATGGTAACAACCGCATTATATTCCTCAGTCTATTACATGACGTAGACGAGTGATGACTCATGGTAACAATCGCATTATATTCCTCAGTCTATTACATGACGATGACGAGTGATGACTCATGGTAACAATCGCATTATATTCCTCAGTCTATTACATGACGTAGACGAGTGATGACTCATGGTAACAACCGCATTATATTCCTCAGTCTATTACATGGAGGTGAGGTACCATAAGATATAATACCATCTATATATTTGAATGCCTTATATACAACATACTTTTTTATTGAGCGAGCGAAGCGAGCGTCTCCTTTTGACTCTTTTGACACGGACCTCTGTTTTTTTTTTTTTTTTTTTTTTTTTTTTTTTTGTTTTGTTTTTACTTTTGGCTGCTATCTGGAGCAATAGAAGTCGCACCGTTTCACCTATCGATCTGAAATTTTGCACACATGTAGAGACAACCTTTTCTGTTTGCTGACCCAAATTTTTTTTGAAATCCATTGATTGGTTAAAATTTAAATAAACATCTCCTGATAGGCTGAAAAATTAAAATGGTCTTCGACAAATGTGATCAACCTTATATTTTGCATGGTCATTAAGACCAACATTGTCACTTATTTTACAAATTTTCAGCCAAATCCTCCCATTGGTTAAAAATTAAAAAAATATTTCATGTGCTTTTTGAAATTTAAACCAGAACTGTATGACCGATCAACTTAAAAATTTGCATGGTCATTGCATGGTCATTGCATGACCATTGCATGGTCAATACATTATCAGTATTTTTGACAATTTTCAGATTAAACTGTGTTTAAATTCAAAAGTTATTGACAGTTTACGGATATTTTGCGTGTTGGCTGTCATATTTCTCTAATTTCACATTTCACGGCATCTTCGAATCTTCAGTTCAAGGTTGTTAGAGCAGAAACTTTCAAACGTATATGAAACTGATGACCGTTTAAAACGAGATCCTGTGATTTTTGAAAATTAACAAGGAATCGTTCAATCCCAAAGGTTTAATCGATCAACTAAAGTTAAAACATTGCGTGGTTATTGGGACCAATATTTTAGGAATTGGGACATTTTCGATAAACAGAATTTCGGTTCGAGGTGTTGCGCGTATCCGTGCTCGCTCATCAACGCGTTACTCAGAGCGTTTTCCTAGTGGATAAAAATGCAATGTGGATTAAAAATTAATATCCAGAAACTTATAAATGGGTACTTTCTTTATAAACTAATGTACTACTTTTACTTCTTTAAAGAAGAGAAAATTATGAATATTACCAGTGCAAAGATAATTGATTACTTCCATCAAATAATTATGACCGCAATTCCATACATCACATTCACAACACTGTAGCATTGCATTTTGAGAAAAACACTCTCTTTGTCTTGTCCAAACACTTCCTATAAGTTGGCACTTCCCCACATGAACAACGCTCTACATAATTGTTGGAGTACCGAAGAGGAATAATGTGTTGTATGTTCAGCGTGGACGTGTACAGCTTCCTGTCCACGCCCAGCCCGGGGGGCCCCTGCGGGAGCGTGGAGGAGGTGATCCGCGCCAGCAACGCCGACACCACATCGCACGGGATCCTGAGTTCCGACGACGCGGCGCGCGTCACGTGCGCGCTATCACAGCTCGTGGACAGAGTGTTCGAAGACGCTGCGCTGAAGTTGAACATGGCAGCGCTGACGAGCTTCCTGCGAGCGCTGTGTGCTTCCTCACATGAGCAGCTGTTCAGCACCGCTCAGCAGCAGCGAGGGAAGCGGAGGTGGTGGAGGAAGCATCAGCCCGCAGTGCCTTCACATGTCGCCGGTCAGTCTACTTTATATACCAGCCTTTTCTTGCAGCAATCTTCTTCATTTATAAATATGTATCCTTTCAGTTCCTTTTGATGACCTTCAGAGTCACATTTTATTAGGGCTAAGAAAATTATAGGTATTTGTTTTTGGTCTGTATTTAATGTAATATCATAGATAATATTTTCTATACGTCTCTGAAACTTTTTCTTACAAATAAGATGAAAACAGACATACTAGTGTTGAACTCATAAACTTTCGAAAGGCTTGAAATTGTATAATCGCATCCCAGAGATAATAAGAAACGAAAAGTGTACAGAAAAATTTAGAAGGATGTGCGTTGAAGTAATAAAAAAAGGAAATTGGCTTTCAGACCCACTAGCAAATATAAATGTAGGCTTTTGGGATAGGCCCTAAGCCAAGGTTTTTGGAATAGGTGAAATTGTGTATCTCTTATTTACCTTATCTCTTAATTATCTCTTAATTGTGTTATAATTGTTAAAAATGTATTATTAGACAAAAACCTTATAGTACTGAGTGTATAATACCTATGTAAACATGTAATAGCTAAATAGCTAAATAAAAAAAAAAAAAAAAAAAAATAAAGTATACTACATAATCATAAAGATAATAATTGAATTATACTTCTGCCCTTCTTCTTTGACACGAAGTTAATTATTATACTGATAGTTATCACACCTCATGAGGACTGGGAACTGGGCTACATAACATGCTACTACATTGTGTTCTGCAGGCAGTGAAGGCTGGTTGTTGCTGCATCGGGTTGGCGATGTGATGCTGAAGTGTGTGCACAGCGGTCGGCCTCTGGTGCACGCGATGCGCGCGTGGGCCACCGTGGGGCCGCACCTCATGGAGGCTGCGTGCCACAAGGAGCGCGCGGTCTCCAAGAAGGCAGTGGCTTGCATCCATGACGTCGTCACGGCTCTCCTCAACGAGCAAGCAGAGTTGCCGCACTTCCACTTCAACGAGGCTCTCTTCAAACCCTTCGAGAACTTGCTGTGTCTCGAACTGTGCGACGCGGACGTTCAAGACCAGGTGACATGACCACATACTCTCAATTTTGCTCTACATTGTATGCAAATAATATCGCTGCTCAACAACCTACAAGGTATTTGTTATCACGGCAAAGGATCAAACATTGAAAATATTTATCATCTGACATTAGTATTTCTACATTACCTACATTTCTCTTTAATACATTTTTTCTTGCGTGTTTGTTCTTTCGGTGTACTATGTCAAATTACTTCTTGTTCAACATTTTCCCCTGAATACATTTTTTTGGGCTCTTTTAACATAAACTTACAAGGGTCAATTTGATGAGATTTGTATGCTTGATCTTTCCGTCTTCATGCTGCAGATTGTAAGCTGCATCTGTGAGTTTGTGGAGGCAAACCGCTCTGACATACGCTCGGGTTGGCGACCGTTGTTTGGAGCGTTGCGAGTGGTGAAGCCGCCGGCCAATCACGCGGCCGCCGACGACAACAGCAACGATCATCTGCGAGCGCTGCTGGATGTGTTCGAGTTCTTCCTCGCGACCGACAAGCCGCTGGTCTTCTCCAACGCGGCCGTCGACTGCATTCTCTGTCTGCTGAAGCATGTGCAGGGACCAGGTGAGTTGCTCCTGCATCAACACGGTGCAGCAAGAATGCACCGTTCTGAGTAGTGAAACCTTACTTTAGTAAAGTAAGTAAAGTAGGGGTGTGCGAATATTCGAAAATTTCGAATACTTCGAAAATATTTGGTTTGAATATTCGATTTGGTATTCGAAAATAAAGTATTCGAAATTTCGAATACTTCGAAAATTCGAATATTCAAAAATTTTCGAATAGTTCATGTCTTTTATTTCAAAATTATCCCGCCATTTCTCAAATAAGAGTGTTTTTCAATGCTGCCAACTGCTGCAAAGTCTAAAACTCCAACCGGAAATAGTCGTGGCCGCCGTTTTGATTTCGAGGGAATATTATTTGTAGGTTATTGTTCCTCCAGATAGACCTTCCTCATACTCCTTTTGTTCCTGTTAATTTCATCTTTTGTGATGATTAGTGACAAGACAACAATTACATCACAATCATAGTACATTCTCACTATGGCCATCTTTCATTCTGGTCATATGAAAACAGTTTGTTGCTTAATTTTTTTTTAAATATATATTACGTATTTTAATTTAGGTTCCAATTATTCGATATTCGATTTGATATTCGAAATATTTTTGTCAATTATTCGATATTCGTATTCGAAGTCAAAAATCACTATTCGCACACCCCTAAAGTAAAGTACATGACTTCTATACTTCTTCATGTCAGTTGGTAAGGAATTCATCAGAATTTTGTTCTCGTGACCATTCTTGTATTTTGTGCCAAGTTATAATCGAGCGGACACTTCAATCAAGGATATTTAAATTATTATTTTAAATGCAATTTATTTGATTTTTTTTTTATAAATTTAAAATTAAAGATGTATGAGATGGGTTTCTGATTGTTGTAAACTTGTACTTATGAGAAGATTTGAAGATTAGTAATTTCACCGTTGAATATTGTTCCCAGGTGATTCTGAAGACAACAGTTCGACCAACCCCTCGCTTGAGCTGTATTTGGCTGCACTCAAGTTCCTGCAGAAGAGTTGCGAGATCCTAGCGTTTATGTACAACATGCCGGCTTGCCCGGTGTTCCACACGGCTCACAGGTATAGGCTGTTCAATTTACGCTTACAACGCCGTTAGGGTGTAAATAAGCAGCACCATCCAGACCTTCCATCTGAATTCACACTTTGCCAACCTAAACTCTCCAAATAAAATCCGCTAACTTGAATGTGCCAGCTAGTTCTAGCTGATTTTCATTTTGTTGTGTTGGTGCTAGCGTAGTACATCATTTTCGTTGCCATCTTCACCACCATAATCATTGTACAGAAGATTTTAACAAACTGTAGTGTGTTTAACCCCCGTAGAGACTTAGGGTTGAGATTCACTTCACTTCCTAAGTCAAGAAATTCAAATTTCGACTTCAAATCGATATAATTTTATGTTTAAATAATTTACTGAAATGTTTATTTGCAATGACATAATCAAATTTTTGCATACCTAATAGCCGGCACTAGAAGCAAATGACACGCTAACAGACACAGCAGCAACATGAGAGTTGATCAAATACATATCAACAACAGCCAAACGATGTAGTTGTGATCCATGTCAATAACTTAACTGACTGAGGTATCAGTCCCGCCCGAGACTGTATACGTCTTGATGTTTCAGATTCCCGTTGAGCAGCATGGCCCAGCTGATTGATCCGATGATCCCCAACCTGGAGCTGACGGAGTACGAGCCCGCGTCGTGCAGCGAGAGCGACATCTCGTACTCGGTGCTGTCTCTGGAGCCGCCCACCGAGACCTTGGACAGTCTGGACCGGCCGAGCAACGTGCTGCGAGTGTGGTTCATGCTGATCGAGGGGCTGGCCAACGCAAGCATCACGAGCAGTCGACCTCACGCCCTCGACACTCTGTTCGTGCTCTTGCAGGACTTGAGGCACACCCCCGGTGAGACAAACAATTGAGTGGTGACATTTAGGAAACAGTTTGATCAAGGTAGACAACAACTGACTGATGCAAGCCCACATGTTCCAGGCCCTGAGTTCGGCATCTACTGTGTGAACCACCTGCTGCTGCCGCTAGTGCAGACCTGGCTGCGGAAGACGGCGACCGACGGCTGGGAGGACTTTGCCTCCAACTTCAAGCAGTGCTGCGGACTCACCACCGACCTCGTGGTGTTGTATCTGACTGAACTCAAGTGCTCTTATCAACGCGGACTGACTCTCATGCTCAAGCAGCTGCTGCTCGTCATGATGGAGTGTGTCGTGCAGCCCACAGAGAGCATCGCTCGCCTCGGCACCGCATGCATCAGGTAGGTCCTCAGAACCCTGACCAGAATAATGATTGAATTATGTTTTTTGTTAAGATTTCATATTTCTCTATCATGAAGATGGGAACAGAGCAAGTTGGCTCAGGCAGTAAAGCCGGTTTCACAAAAAGCGCGTTTTGCGTTTTTCTTACCGACCAATCACAAGTCCAGAAGCCACTCAAGGGAGACTTGTGATTGGTCAATAAAAAAGACGCGAAACGGGCTTTATGTGAAACCGATATCAAACAAATAACAAAATATTGAACATTTTTATATTTTTTGTATGTACTTAGGTATACGTTTCTCTGCAAGTATGACATTACGTAGTGTTTTATTAAATTTCAAATCAATTAGTTGATTTGTGGGAGAGCAATGCATATCTTTGAGGGTGAAGGCAAAAAAGAGAAAGTGCCATGAATATTTTTTGAAGTACCTACATACCTGTAAAAAACTGTGCTAAGATTTTGACATTGAATTGTGGCGTTCTCTTCTAGTGTAAAGTAAATATCGTAATAGGTAGTTAATGACGATTACGTATAATATAAATGGAAACAATATTATTGCAACCCAATAATTAATTAACATTGGACTCTCACATCTTGAGACCCCTGAATGTAGCAATGTAGCCGTCGTGATTTTTTGCGTCCACCTCACTGAAGTAATTTGTTTGTGGTTCTAATCACACATCTTGACCTTGTGTGCTGGGCAGACATGTGTTGCTGAGCAGCGGGCCTGCATTGGATGCGCAGCAGTGGCATGTGGCCTGCACCGCCCTGCACCGCGCCTGCGCCATCACGCTGCATCCCCTGCGCCAGCTGGTGGCCGTCTTCCGGCACGGCTCGCACAGCTTCTACGGCGACGTCGGACAGGTCAAGGTCGCGGCTCGACGGGACTGCACGGTCCGGGAAAGTCTGAGACTCAAGCAACTCGCTCAGCAGGTGAGACTCACTTACATGTACTGACATGAAATAGTGACCAGACAAAGCTCTGCTTGTATAGTTGAAAATGTTAAGCGACAGGAAGCTCATGGTTTTTCCAAATGCAGTTTTAAGCTTTTTCTTCACACTCAACATTTTAAAAAATCGAGTCTAGCGCAATGGGGAATAGGTGAATGTCGAGATTATATTTTGTTTATATGCAGAATAGCCTCAAAGTGCAATGTGAAATTTTATTACATTTTTTTAATTCATATATTTCCCATTATTAATTTATTAGTTTTCGACATTTCACTCCCCTGCAAAACAAGCTGTACGTCACACGCCGTATTCCCTGTATTACGGGATGCATAGAACCGGCTCTGGCTAACATTATCTATACGGCCCGACTCTCGGCGTGTGACGTCATATTGTGTTTCATGGACAGCTACAATCTACCAAACTTTGTAAATTCGTTCCTTGAAAACTATTTATCACACAACAAAAATAATACCACATCTGTCTTCAACAACATATCAACTTTCATAAAATATTTATTATTCTAAAATCTATACTCACTTCACTTCCCTATTCAAGCTCAAAATAATCCATTCATTGGAGTACATTACAACCTTTGGTTCTTCAGAAACTATATTACTACTACTACAAGATTTGGAGGATGTACCGAGGTCATAAATTTACTCCAGTGTGTGGCAATATAAGTTTTGTGAGTTTGAATTATTGCGGAAGCACTTGAATTTTTAAAATGCGAGTGTGCAGACAAAGTTCAAAAACACTTTGGATACTGGATGTCGGTTCTTTGGATAACTGCATTTTCCCTAAAACTGAGCCACACCTCTTAAATAATGTGCTATTTGGGGATTCTCACTTGTGCTTCATACTGGCTGCCTGAACGCCTGACTCTCAATGCACCTGTGGCTTGCTTGCAGGTATTCTTGCTAGAAGGGCAGCAGGAGGCACCAAGCGAAGCAGCGCTGGGTGCTGATGGCAGCGCCGACGAGCGCAGCTACATCTTCCTGCTCTATCCCCCGGACTCCTCCGCCTCGGGAGAACAGACCTTCGTGCGAGTGCCGTTCAGGAACCTGGTGGTGGGCTTGCTGGCGCATCAGATGCTGCTACAGACCGTTGCTAGTCTGCTGCTGCAGGGAACTCCACACGTCATTCCCAGGTACAATACAATGCTCGCTCTCACAGGAACTCGTGAATCTTATGTGTCAGACCTCTTTTGATACATATTCTTAGACGAACATCAACCTCAGATCAAGAAATTTCTAAATTTGGCCTTTGATGAGAGTTACAAACTTTGGGGTGAAACTCCGCAACTTCAAATTACAAAATAATCTGTTTATACTCTGGTGGACATTGCAAATAATGATTTCCTGTTTCCAATATATATTAGCTACCTATAACTTAGGGTTAAGGTTATGAATAAGTAACTAGATGTGTAGTCTGAGCCTTGTTATTGGTTGCTGGAGTTAAATGTGTGATTTATCCACAGCCTGGCAAACGTGCTGCTGCAAAGCCCCGCCGCTACTCCAGCCGAGGGAGAATCTTGCCCAGCAAGTGAGGACAAGCTGAAGCTCGCTGGCTTGATGGGCTTCATGTCGCCCCAGCACATCCAGACGCTGCTCTCATGTCTCGACGTGTCGTGCGAGCAAGCCATCGTGTTCGACTCCCGCCCCGGGCTGAAGTTCCTGGTGCAGAAGGTGGCAGGCCTGGAGCGAGCAGCCAACTTGTACCGACAAGCCGGCGCTGCGTGGACGATGAAAGTCGTGGCACTGTTCGAACTCTGTCTCCATGAAGCCGTTCGGAGCGGTGCGACACTCGACACAGTGAAACACATGCTGGAAGACGACGTTGGCGCCGGAGGTCCGAGTGACAGTACACAGTCAGAGATGGTTGTGTTCGTCAAGCGGCTGCAGTCGAGCTTCGTCAACTTGTGCGACACCTACGTTGATGTAGTTCTTGACAAAGATGGACAACATTCAGCTGTCGATCGAATAGCCGATCAGCCAATATTCTTCCTCGTTGCACAACCCGATGATTTCCCGGACATCATACGAAAAGATTCCACACGATCAAAGAGTCAGGAAAAGGAAACCCTTCCAATGCAAATCGTGCAGGACTCGATTGACGGCAAGAAGAGCAGTTCCATTGACGTTGCGGAGGATGATGAGAAAGAAACGGAAGATAAAGAATCCAACAATGATTCATCAGATGAGGTTTTTGAAGAACGCAAGTCAGTGGTGTTGAAGTCTCCAGAGAAGCCGCCAGCTCCTTTCAAACTGTCCGACTTTGCTCGAGAATGCTCGGATTCTGAAGACGACCAAGAGCCGGTGTACAAACTGGCGACTGAGAAGGACATCGCAGGACTGATGGGGGAATACAAGAGGCACAAGAAGACGCGGTCCATGCCGCAGCCACCGGCCTCGTGGGAGAAGAGGCGGAATCCCTTCTTGAGCAAACCTCCTGCGTTCGCGTCTGCCACTGATCCCGTCATTCCCCTGGAGATCGAGCAGCAGCGGCGAACCAGTCTAGTCAGGGTAAGTCCACTGCTTCCGTATTATTGTTCTGTCAACTATCTTGTCTTTGACCTGGAGTAAGAATTGGTATAAGAAACTCTTCACTGGTGGTCTTTACTACCAGAAACGTGGCCAATCATTCCATTTCTAAAAATAAGTAGACGAATGACGAAATAAACTATTGAAAAGATATTAATCGAATTGAATATTGAAGAATCAGTAATCAGACTCATGACCAGTAAACGAGATTTTTTTATAATTCAATTCCAGGATCGGGGGGTGTAGTTCGTTTCGATATTTTATCTTCTACAAGCTTCATCTTAGCTGAATATGTAGAGGTTCATGTTTTACGTTTAGGACAGCGAGGCTCACCGCAAGGTGTGGTCGGAGATGCTGGGGTCAGTGTTTGACCTGTTGACTCAACTTGACGACGCCCACTTCACCACCCTGCTCCCGGTGATGTTCCACGGAGTGCGTCGTCTGACTGCGCATGCGACCGACCCAGCACTCAAGCAGGCGGTGGCAGAGTTCTTTCACAGAGTCGCCATGCTCTATGGCTTTAGTCCCGAGTAGTTTTGCCTCTCTCGCTGTATTTGTGTATTTGGAACTGTGATCTGTAGTCTTGTGCGTTCCTCTAGTCGCTTCATTCTCCGCTTACTGGTACTCAGTGTTACTATTCAGGGAGCAGGTAGTCTTAGTGAAATATTCTAGTCAAGTACGAATCATAGTTTTAATTTATTAGATGCTCTACAACATAGAAAATGAATCTAGTAGAAAGACAATATGTACAATGGTTAATATATGTATATTAAATGTGTGCATTTTAATGCACTTCAAGTCACTTCTGCTGTTATACATTCACCCAATCCCAGTGAAACTAAAAGTTTAGCAAATTGAATTAGGTATCAGGGCAGTCATTTATATCGATATAGGTACGTAGTCAAGTTCAGGTTAAAACATACATAGCCCATCATGCCCATGTTCTATTTTATCAGCTAAAAATAATACAAACTAAACTAATGTGGAATTGTATCCATTAAAATTAAATGAGAAGCTAATATTGCACAATACATAATAATAATACAACATAACTGTTAATAAATCAGTTATTATACAGCATGAGGCAAATAAGGAATATCGTAACAATGAAATATCACCTTCGAAAGGAGCAGTTAGTTAAATGCTCCAAACTACCTATTAGCTGGCGAGTGTGGAAATAAATTTTACAACTTCTGCATCACATCCTTGAAGGTTCATATCTTTGAGTATTGAGCTAGCTTTGTCCTGTGAACGTTCAGCCAGTAATGTTTTGTACACAAGTACTCGTTCACTTATGCATGACGCTATGAAATGCAAGTATAACTGCAGGCCAAGGTCCTTGGTCACGTTGGGAATGATCTTGCTCAGCGATGACAGCAATTGTCCGGAATATGCTGGTCCAAAAAACTGCTTGCTCTCAATGTCCAATATTGAGATTGTGTTCTAGAGACAAAACATTATTTTACTAACAGGATGTAACAGTAGGATGCATTTCCTGCCAATTCTAACATACGGGGCAGTGACGTGGTCATTAGGTGGAAAGGATTTGAACCAGCTGCAAGCAGCTGAGATGAAGTTTTTGAGGAGTGTGAAGGGGGTGACACGAATGGATAGGGTTCGAAGTATTAAGATTAGAAGAGAGCTTAGCCCAGATTCTACAATTGGTCCGCTGGCAATTATTTCAATGTTAATCTTATGGAAGAAATTGCAAGCAGACCAGCAATGCAGTTGTAGAATCTGGGCTCTGGGGGTTGAAAGATTGGGGTTCAAGCACTGATCTCCATGTACTTCCACTTTGTTGCGTGGATTGCGCATTGAATCCACTCAGCATTAGTCCCAGTGAAGTCGAAAATACATTAGAAAAATGTTCCTAAAATGTTCCTTTTCAAGGTCATCAATTTAAAACAGCCTATTACACGATCTAAATCATTTCTAAAATCAATTTGAATTAACTAAATCATTACACTAGTCATTAGTTAACTAGTTAATTAACACGTTTTAGTTACATTAGTTATAATTTGTTACAAATCCACAGACTTAGAAAATGTTGACTTCACTCGCAGAGCATCGATAAGCAATCTACGTGTTATATATCAGTGGGTTCAAGCTGGGAAGAGAGAGGCTTAGGTGGTTCAGCCACATTTAGAGGATGGGAACCGATAGAGATCCAAGGCGGGTGTTTGTAGTGGCTACAGTGGGAACACGGAGAGTGGGGCGACCAAGAGACAGGTGGATTGGACTGATCAAGGAGGATGTGTTGGAGAGAGGAGGAAGGTGGAGTGAGTTGGAGACTGAGAGACAGTGGGAGGACAGAACATGGTGAAAGAAATGTGTGGAACAATTAGAAGTGGAAGAAGAAGAGGAGGAAACGCCAGGGGTGGCCAGCCGGTTTCCAGGAGTCATGCGGCCCTAGTGTTGGGTGGGAATACCCACCCCCTGACCCATTCAATTGGAACCAGGGGCCAGATTCACAAAAAGTATTATCTCCTAATATGTACTATCTTTGGTATTATCTTTCATTTAACATGGTGTTTTTGGTATTAAATCAAAAGATAATACGTATTAGCAGATAATTCCTTTCATGAATCCAGCCCCAGGGATGGATTATTATTGTTATTACTAACAAGTTAATCTTGTTTTATTGACGATTTGGTTGACTGATGCATTCAGTAAATGAGAACAGGTGGTGTTCACCATAGGAATGTCAGGACATTCTGATTGGGCAGCACAAGGAAAAAAACTCTATGGGTAGACAAACTCAAACTTGCGAAAATTAACGTTCCAAGTGCCACTGTTGATTTTTTCAACACTTAAAACTGTATTTCTAGTGCCACTGTTGATTTTTTCGACACTTTTCGATTTTATTTAAGGGCTCACAGAGTATTTTGTTGGTGGATTTGTGTATTTGATCAGTAGTGGGTCAAATGTTGAGCTGGATCAGTTGATAAAATTACTTTAGAAAGCCGTGAAACAGGATTCATTAAGATGGCGGTGAAATCTTGCCTATTGTTACCATGTGTGCAATTGCGCATGCGCATCAACTGAAATCGACGGATCTTTTATTCTATTTCAGATAATTGTTTGATTATTTTTTTGGTATTTCTCAGCATTGTAAATAATATGAATTTTGATTAAAACAATTATGGTAAGTAATTAGCAATTATTTTGTGCAATAATTTGGCAAAATCTTTTTTTATTTGAAATAAAATTTTATACGATAATATTAAATAATATTTTTAATCAAATGATATTTAAAAAAATTAAAATGTAATGCACTCATATGATTCTTTAGAGTCTTCTGAAACTTTTAAAACCGATCCCAATATTGTTGAACAAATATTTCATCGTCAAATTAATTTTCCCAATTATGTCCACATTTATGTACACTATTTAGCCTTGGCACTTGTAGGGTTAAAACTGGGCAACCTAAAAAAAATAACTCTATGGTTAGACAGAATTAAAAATTGTGAAAATTTCAAAATAAAAAAAGGGCGACCCCAGCCGAGATTGAACCGGGGGCCCCTTGGTTCATAGCCGAGAGTGGTAACCATTAAGCTAGCAAAGCGGTGATGCCAGCAAGCGGTCTTTAACACTACGTAAATACATACAGGCGTAGCGTACGCGCATTCTAGTGTGCAGCCTGTAACCACGCCTCCAGGTATCCTGACATTCCTTTGGGGAACTGCAACTATGAGAACATACCTTGTCTTTTGGACTTATCATGTCATGGATTGATAAGCGCTCTGGCACGCAAAGGCCGATGACTTGATACTCAGCAATGTGCGAAGCTACGAGGATTCCACAATGCCATCTAGAAGATTAATACTTAATTACACTCCGCACCGAAGAGAAGATAGAAGCAAACATTAAGTATCGCGTTACATACGTAAGTTTCTTGAGAAGATGTGACTCTGATACAGGCACCAACCGACTCAGAGCTGTCACTAAGCGAGCTACTTTCTGCCGAGAGCTCTCGTTGCCAGATATAACCACCGTACGGCCAGTAAGAAGCGAGTAGATCACTGGAGATACTACTTTGTCAAATTTACAGAAGAATTTCAATAGTCGATGACCTGCAATTAAAATTTAAAAAACCAATGAACTTGTGGAAATACTTGTTATTGATGCATGAGATTACATGATGAGAACATGAGGATACCTGAGAGCACTTTGTTTTGACTGTCAACTTGTTTCCAATAACAAATTGTTTCTTCTTCATCTTCACTCTCTTCGTCACTGTCGTCTGTGTGGAAGGTCTCTGATATGTCGAGATAGCTCTCATTGTCGCTGGATTGATCCAAGTCTTTGGGCAAGTCGCTCAGTGACTCCGCCATAGAGTGATAGCTACTACTTGCAGTCGCATCATTGGCACTTGAGAACTAGAAGCATTTTCATCAGTGAGTATTTCAATTCTAAGCCATAATTTGGTACTTTACAAAAAATATGCTCAAAAATCACTTATATGTTTCTTGAGACATACCCAATATCACTGACGTACAAAATGTGCTTGATTGAAAACCCCATGGTTTGATGCAAGGTACTAGTAACAGAGATTAAAGTGTGCATCTTGAACGGAATCATAAAAAAATCCCACCTAGGGGTATGTATTCCAAAACGCAACTCTATTTACCTGTAAGAAAATAATGAATGGCCTGAAATAGAATTGTACATAAATACTTACCATGTATGATTCCCAGTTTGTTTCGCCGCTGTCAAGCGCAAGTTCACATTTCTGCTTCGGAGCAACCAGGAGATTCAGGTAGTGGGGATTCAGAAGAGCATCATCAACAATCTTCATATTCTACAAAATAGATGTACCTAAATAGAGACTAAGGATGGTGCAGCCAGAAATGTGGTGATATTTTTATATTACACACCTGTTCGGAACTATCACTCATTGACAGTATTAGGCAGAATTTCTGTTCTAAATCAGGAAGGCACTGTGACTGAAGTATGGATAGTAGACTCCACAGTCCCGCTGCAAACCCCCAAGGACAGAGCGCGAGTATAGCTTTTAAACTGTTTTCTTTCGTTGTGATCTCATCGCTCATTTGATCCTTCTGCCAAAGTTCGCTAAGGTACGAAGCGACTTGTGGAATTGTGCTCTCTGAAAGCAGTAGTCTCTCCTTCCAAATATTGATGGTGTTTTGGTGATCCTCGCTGTCCTGATGAAAGAAAGCAGGATTAAGATGTTTTAGCGGCGGTCGCTCCACCCAGCCAAGTCGTACTGTATACTCACACTCACTCAACATACCGTTACTGCCTAATAAACTGAGGATATAGAATTACCCAAAACCATTTAATAAGTCTGGGAAGATGTTGCAAAATTCTATTTAATTGTTAATATGGACACCAAAGGACACAAATATTACTTTTTAACCCATGGGGAAACCGCAATGTACCTACCTATATAAAAAAGTAAAACTCAACATGTTAATTTGACATTCTGTTATTTTATGCAGTTATTTTTAAATTTGGCGCTATTAAAGAGGGAAATTTTAATTCAGACGTTGGCAATCTTACTTCTTCCCCTTCCACTTCCCAGCGCCAACTTCACGTCACTGAAGCAAGTGACTAGTGAGTGAAAGAAAAGAAACTGTCTGTGGTCAGGGTGGTCAGCTGTAGGTAGTAGAACTTGTCAACACGTGTAGTGAGTATTCAACGAAATGGATAGATTAAAACGTAAAATCGAAACCGAAGCTGAACAAACAGGCAACAAGTTTAGAAGAAATGTAAGTGCTTGTTTAAACAGTAACTTGGTGTGTAGAGAGACTGTGGGTTATCTTAGAGAAACACTGGAAAAATCCTGTGTTGGAGATGGAAAGCTTGACAATGTTGAAGTTTACATGGAACCTTTTCAGCTATGTATGGTCAAGAATTTCTTAAACGATTTAGAATTTGTCAACGAATTAAGAGACCAATTACTTCAGCTAGAACTTATAACAAAGCGCAATGACCTTTATCAATACCAGCAATCAGCTGATTTATCTACAGTGTCTTCGCCGGCTATTAATGCATTCAAAGACTTAATGAAAGGACAAGGCCGAGACTGGGTGAAGGAGGTGACTGGAAAGGAATTGAATAACAAGATTGTGATGAATTGTTCAGCATATAACTACACTGACCACCTCCTTTGCCACGACGACAATACAGAAGATCGGTTAATTGCCTTCGTATTTTATCTCACTAGCGACAAGTGGACTGAATTGGATGGAGGGCAACTTCAGATGTTCAAAGTTGATAGCAACAACCAACCTGCAGAAGTTGTTCGATCGCTAATGCCGGAATATAATTCATTTGTTTTTTTTGAAGTAACAAGAAAATCTTTTCACCAAGTTGCTGAAATTTTGTCAGCTGATCGTACACGACTATCTATTAACGGTTGGTTTCATGGAACAGCGAATCCACCGAGTCCACCCTACCAGGAGCCTCCACCAATTCACTATAAACCTTTGCCGATGATTGAATCCTTACCGTCCATCACGCGGTTTATCAACAACTTATATTTGAATCTACCAACTCGGACTAGCTTGTCGAATCATTTTGAACAGGAAAGTGAGATATTTCTCACCGACTTTCTCAATGATGAACCGTACATGAAGATTGCGCTTGCTTTGCAAAGCGAAGCGATCAAGTGGACTCGGCGAGGCCCAGCGGACCGCAGAAACTATCTTGTCGCTGATGAAACTTCCCTCCCTGCATGTATTCAAGAGATCGTCAACTTTCTCAAGTCGCAAGAGATGTTCGACTATCTACAGACTGTCACGCAGTTGGACCTGTGTGCGACAGATTGTGGAGAGGGGACGTCGAGTGCAGCGGTTGCCGCGCCGACGTGTACCGTGGAGATTCAGCGCTGGGAGGCCGGACACTACACACTGGTGCACGATGACGACATAACGCTCAAGGAACAAGTGCTGGACGTGTGTCTCTACTTCAATGCAGAGTCGGTGGAAACCTATCACGGAGGATTCATCTCCTACATTGCAAGAGATGATGATGAAGAGTTGATGACGGTCGTCCCACAAGGAAATGGACTTGCCATGACTTTTCGAGACAAAGAAACTCTGCGATTTGTTAAGTATATAAATCATAGACTTGCACAAGATGATTTGTTTCATGCAATTTGCTTGACTTACTCTGAATGAACTTTTAATCAGATACCAAGTTGGGTAGGTAGGTACCTTTAAACTTTTTGAATTAAAAACTAAATATTATTATATATTAGTATTGTGAGAAAACTGCCTAAACACTAACAATATAGTACTATTCTGTTATACTTCGATGTAGTATTATTAAATCCATCCATTTTCACAACCCCCCCCCCCCCACAACCAATTCAGATGTGTAGGTAGACTGAAGAAAATCATCACTCACCAATGATTGATCAACAGTGTGTAGCAGGTGTTGATATTCTGTGTACTGATGAACAATTAGATCAATGTCTATCTTTTCCACTTCACTTTCTTCTTCAAAACTTAAAGGAAACCCATCAACCTCTTTCTGAAACAGAAAAAGTAGTTATTAATGATTAGGCTATACATTTTTACTTTTTAAATACCTATTCCATTTACATATTGTCAATTTAAATGCAATTGACGATTTTTGTGGATTTACTTTCATGTGTTGAGTGGACTTGGCACCAAATACTTGAGTACATATAATGAATGATGAACTATAATTGAGAAGAGTACGGAGAAATGATATCAACAGTTGGACATTACTAATCCGAGGAAACCTTGCACAAGCTGATTGACCATCTGAGGGAAATGAAACAGTCACTCAAATGACTGGTTAATAACTGAAACTGCTCATTGATCAAATGTCTAATTTATTTATTATTATGAAATACCTTTCTAAAATTATTATAATACTACAGTACCTAGTATTATTCTAAAAACAAAATACAAGTTTTTGATTCCGATCACTGCTCAAAGTAGAGGGTGTCATTGTGACATCTTCCTAGATACCTATCAATTTTTGGAATAGTCTCTCATTATTTACTTTTCTAAATTTCTTTATGTGTTCAGATTTCATGTTTGTTATGATGATTAGGTTGCCCACACTATTTGTGAGATGATGCAGGATGAGAGATGTAAATTGGTAATATTACGGTAATTTTACTCGGCAAACCTTTGGTATTAATAATATTACCACTTTTTTACTGCAATACTACTAATGAAGAACTTGATCAAATATTGGTGGTCATGTTCATCCATCATCACCATTGAATCTTTTCTAATACGTACGTGTACACAAAAATATACCTAGTCAAATTTCTTTTGAAAGTACATAGGAAATTCATAATTAATTAGTCATATTTACACTCATAATAGCCAGAGTAGCCCATAAATTAATTATGATCTATTTGTACCCGAATCTCAATTTTTTCCAATACATAATAGACAATAGTAGTTACCAATTTTACCAGGTTTTGGTATAATACAATTTTTTAATTATCAGTAATTTTACTTCTCTATGCAGGATGTAGGTTTACCATGAATTAGCATGCTTACCTTTTTGTAGTTAAAATATTTTACTTGCTTTTCTCTAATTGCATCCAAAGCTTTTAACATCTCATCCTTGAACCAATGGCAATTGTCGTATTTCAAGAGTTTGGATATCTGGAATAAGAGGTGCCAGTTAGTTCATCTTTCCTCTGGCAATTATCAATTAAGTATTACCTAACATTTAAAAGGTGTGTACAATAACTCTGAGTTAGTAGACTCACTTGCAGAAACATTTTCCTCAAAGCATCGAAGTTTCTCTGCAGTTTGTGCAGATCTGAGGTGATGTATGCGATGCAAAATGGCCGCACCCAGCCTCTGGCTTGCAGGTCGTGTAGCATTGTGTAGTGGACGTAAGCAGAGAGCCGCTTCTCGGAAGTTAGCACTTGGACATCTTCACAAGTTTGGAAGTGACCACTACAAAAAGATAAACAAAATAATGAAACAACCCCATTACACAGCAAAGACAATATTTATATCGTTTGGCTTACCCGGGGTTTGCTTGGTAATCGACTGACATAATTTTCATAATGAAATTATTAATATCAAAAGATTTTCCATCTGCTATGTTTGGAGGAATGGTCAATAATGGAATTGGTCCAGTTACTTCCGAAAATTCAGCAATGACAATAAAATCTTCTATTTCGTGTGGAGTCTGAAACTAGAGAAGAAACTAGTTGTTAAATTCCAGGGTCATTGAGCGAGCGACTCCTTTTGACTCTTTTTACACAGACCGTTTTTTTGTTTTTTTGGCTGCTACCTGGAGCACTAGAAGTCACACCGTTTCACCGATCGATCTGAAATTTTGCACTTATGTAGATACAACCTTCTCTGTTTGCAGACTAATTTTTTTGAAATCCATTCATTGGTTCATTGATTTTTTTTCTGTCTATACGGTGCTCGCTTATCAACGCGTTTCACGGAGCGTTTTCCTAGTAATTTTTAGCAAATCGTTTAGAGACGATACATCAATCTGTTTGAAACATTACGTAACCAATAGCAGTATGTGATCACTGTAAATAGATTTAGTTGCCAATTTGGGCGACTGCTCAACAAAATGTGATCAAATTATCCCCACACAAGCATTTGCTTCTGAGGAGGCACTATGTATTCTAAACATGTTTTATTTTTATAAAGAAAAAAAATGCTGAAAATTTTAAAAAATTAACAAAATTCAATTGAAATTTAGAATCTTTCTAGGCCTGTGCAGCTCGGACCCACAAATAACCATTGGGGGAGGCGTCTCCCCCAGCCCTCGTAGTTTTCTTTTTCTTAAACATTTTCCCTCATTTGTTAATTACCTTTTTTTAAGTAAAAGGGCCTCTGCAAGCTTTTGTGTCCCCTTTCCCCCTTTCCAATGAAAAAAATAATTTGGGCGAGTTGACTAAATAGCACTGCAACTTGCGCTCTATTCGACACTAAAAGTACCTAGAGAATGCGCTGATATCAGTAAGATGGCCGTTTACGCGAGTATGCAGTCCCAGTGCGCGTACTTACTCTTACATTGCAAGTCACTTACATGTAAATCGTAACGAGTTCTAAATACAGTAAACCCTCATTATTTCGAACTTCAATAATTCGAATTTAGGGGTAAATTCGAACTAGGTGGATGGTCCCAGTGTTCAGTATAGGCTTTACAATGTTAAATAATTTTGATAAATCGAATTTTAGGTTATTTCGAAATTCGAACTGAATTTTGGTCCCAGCCCATGTTATAACTTGCATACAGTTGTTTTAATTCGAACTTTGCAAAAGGATTGACAAAATAATCGCGAACAAACTTCGAAAAAACAAACTCAAACTACACATTTCCAATGTTTCCAATGGCGTCACGTCACAAAGAGAGTAGTCAAACTGCTCTCTGTTGTGTTGGGGTGGGGGAAGTGTAGGTCTAGTCTCTTTAGTATACAGGTTAGCCTACCCTGGAACACTTTAGGCGGGAATATTCAAACTTCATTCAACATTTTGAAAGCATTTGGCCGCGTATATAGTGCGAGTTAGCTATTGAAGGCAAAAAATAATGAATCAACATCGCGTTATATCAAATCAATAGGTATGTACTAAAAAAAAAAAAAAAAAAAAAATTATTTTTTTAATATTTTGAACTTTTTTAATTCGAACTGGGATTTTTTGGGTCCCCTTGAATTCGAATTAACGAGGGTTTACTGTAATTGTATGTATAATGTATAATGTGCGATGTATAATTACATCGCGAAATACAGTGTTGGGCAGTAAAGTAAAGAAAGTAACTCGTTACTGTAACGAAATTACTTTTTCAGTAACGTCGCCGGTAACGACGTTACTTTTGAAATAAAGTAATTTGTAAAGTAATTTTACTACTTTTTGGAAGTAATTTCGTTTGAAGTAACGCGCTACTTTTGACGTTACTTTTGACGTTCAATAAGTAGGTCACAAAGCGATTATTATTTCAGAGCAAACATTTGGCAACATAAAATAAAAAGGCACTGCAGTGACTTATTATTTCTATATATAAAACGAATTGAATTCTGTGTTCGAGTACATAATCTAATCCTTGTAACATTCCTTCAAAAATATCTTTCATTCCTTCCCTTCCGTCCATTCAATGAAATAACTATTAATTGTTCAAAGTAACGCGAAAGTAATCTCACTACTTTTTTCACCAAAAAGTAAAGTAGTGTCACTACTTTTGGGGAACAGTAGTAAGTAAAGTAGTTTTACTACTTTTGAAGTTGAGTAGTAAGTAAAGTAGTGACACTACTTTTCAAAAGTAATTAGCCCAACACTGGCGAAATAACAGAAATTGATGCTTACCTCAGTGTCAATCAATCAAATACAATTGGCATATTTCATTACAGCACACATTTATTCAAATTCTTGTGAAAACGAGTTGTCTATTCACCAAAAGCAGCATTTTACAGATTGCAATTGTTTGAACGAGGCGTCAAGAAAAATGTGTGTTCAGAAGGCCGTGAGAAAAATAATTGCAACTGTCACTTGGTGATTTTTAATGAATAGACATCTCGTTTTCACAAGAATTTGAATGAATGTGTGCTGTAATGAAATATGCCGATTGTATTTGATCGTTGACACTTTAAGGTATTCATCAATTTGTATTATTTTGCGATGTAATTATAACTTTTACTGAACTCGTTATACGATTGACATATAAGTGACTTGCCTGCACGCGCCCTGTGCGCATGTGCAGAAATACTCGTTGGAGATGTTAATTTTTTAAGCTAGGTGGCGTTTTGCAACTTTTAGTGTCGAATACAGTTCATTCAAATCTTCTTTACAATGCCTATGGTGGCGCTGCCAAGTTTGCGAAAATGATGTACTACGCAACAAAACCAACACAACAAAATGAAAATCAGCTAGAACTTAGGCGGCACATTCAAGTTAGCGGATTCACTTTGGAAAGTTAAGGTTGGCAAAGTGTGAATTCAGGTGGAAGGTCTGGATGGCGCTGCATAGTTACACCCTAGCGGCATTGTAAACTAAATTGAGCAGACTAGTCTCGTGTATACAGTGGTTAATTTGTATTAGAAAAGGTGGGTAAGCCCAAGATCTCTAGAGTAGCCTACCTATGGTCGGTGACAGGCAAAGATGAACCCGCACTAGCATGGGCCACCCTATACCTGGCAATGATAAAGTGGGTTCATCTTTTCCTTGCTCCGACCGTATCTTGGGGTAAACCCACCCCACAATTGTCATGGGAAACGCATTACTGTACGGAACCAATGGGGGGACTAGGGGGAGGACCCCCAGAAGAACGTGGGTCCGGGGCGCGCAGCCCTGGAAAAATTTTGAATTTCTGGAATGAATTTGGTGCATTTTTGCACTTTTTGTAAATATTTGAACCAATTTTTATCTTCACAAAAATAAGTTTGTAGAGGGCGACCAAATGTGTTGTATTTAACAGTGTTATTAATAATAAAGAGAATATTTATATAAAAAGGTGCGTAAGCCCGGCTTACCCTCCAAAAAAGGTGGGTAAGCCGGACTTACGCCCAAATTAAGCACTGCGTATATATTATGTTGGCTTCAAATTTGAGCATCAAGTATCTTAGCAATATCTTAGCAGTATCTTAGTATCTCTGCCGTGTGACATTGGAGCCAGCAGCTGGTTGCCCTAACACCAAGCACCAGCGGAAGCTTCGAAACGTAAACATCCCGTCTGGCATCCCCGACCTCGTCTCCGAGTCAGTGGCTCTAGCACTTTCCAACATTGGCAAGTTCAAGTGTCTCGATATAAAGGAACTAACTGCCTGGGGCAATCTGTTGCCTCAACACAATAAAAGGAAATCAGCTTATATATGAATTACTGCTTAATGATACTGAATAATTAGTTATCTCACCTGTGTCAATATTGCATTGTCAATTTGTTTATTCTGTAGTATTCCACGGTCTTCATTCCGATTATCCTCTTCTGACAGTACTTTAAACCCAAAAGCAGCAGCATCAGCGTACATTGCTGCCATAGTAATCGTCGATAAATCTCTAATGACAATACGAATACCTAAGTAAAATCTAAATTTCAAACCCCACCACTCTCTACCAGTCCGGACTTTTGTTAATTGTTAGGTTATGTTTGTTTCATTTTGAACTTGTGAGTTGTGACAGTCCTCCGTCTCCGGACCCCCCCCCCCCCCCCCCCCCCCCTCTGCCCCTCCTTCCGAACACAACTTGTCATACCAACATGCAAACAAAAATTTACCTTCAAACACGTATTATTAGAAAACCTACAAAAATCTATAAATTATTAACTATACTGAATATTATTAATTATTTTCCAGTACACTACACTAGAATGTTTTATAAAATGATACAAATTAACATCAAATCTGTCTGGCAACACAGTAGGTACCAACAGTTTTGTCAAAGAGAAGTTAATTTGTGAAAAAAATTAAATAAAAAGTAATTTAAATTTTTTGAGAAATGGGAAAAATAGTCTCCCTTTGCCTTACCCAATAACATTTGAAGAAAATACACATCCACTAGAACCTCACGTTTTGAAATTTCATCAACAATGCAAAATAATTTTAAAATGAGACAGAAAATAAATCCAAAGACTGAATAAACCTTGGGAAGTTCACTATTCTGGCCAAACAAGTTTTTGCATTACAAAAAGAAAGCCAAAATGTCCTACAAAGTGCTGCACCAGTTCTCTATCATTTCGGTACCTACCTATAAGAAAACAACTTTTCAGGTGTAGATGTAGGTTTTGGCATCTGAGTTAAAGAAATATTTATTTACAAGATTGTAAAAGCTGTAAAGATATTTAATTAATGCTCCATGATAACTGCAACAAAAACTTATGCTTGTTCGCCAACAATGGGTTTCTGTCGATCGGGCACAAAAGGTACAGAGCCAGGTTTTGAGTTCTTTCGCCGATTGAAGTCCCTGAAAAAAATAGAAAACAGTCCCATTAGAAAAAATAATCTTCAGACTCACAATCGTAGTACTACCTACATAAATAAATTAAAAATTGCCACATAGAGAGATTTGTATGTTTCCTTCTTCTCGTAACAAATCACAAGTCCAGGGGTGCAATCATATAAAATGAGAACTTACTTGTCACGGTGACAAGCTTCTTATCTCAATGTTATTCACGGCCTTCTAGGGTCTTGTCACCGTGACAAGGAAGTTATCATTTTATGTGATCATTTCAAGTGAGTTTGAGAAAAATACACTGAGAAAATTGTTATCAACTAATAGCAATCCAGCAGGCTTAGATTCTATTGGCTGATACCGATTTTGTCACTTTTTTTCTCATATTCACTCTCACTTTTTTGAGGAATAGGGTCCTCTAGCAACTGCTCGTGGCAGATCTGTGATTGGTTAATAGAAAAAATTAAGACAGCTATGTGAATGGCTCATTATACCCCAATAATGAACGCCCAATAAAAACCCAATTAAAACGCACAATGGGCGAGACGTCGCTCTGACAAAACTACTCCACAAAATGTTAGGCTGTATTGTATATTTCACATAATATAAACAAAATACTAAGGTTTGATGTGTGAAAGTTTAAAAAACACCACTTTTATAGGAAAAAGTAACAGCTGCTAGAATTTTGTTGTCGAAAAATCGATTACTATACGGAGCCGCATTCAGAAAACGGCCATTGGCCGGGACGCTGTTTCTTCAAAACTACTAACGATATTAAGTTAAAAATAACACATATTATTCAAAATATTATATTGCCATCAATTTTGTACTAATTTCAATACATTTGGATCTTTGTTGCAAAAGTTGTGGAATCTTGAAGTTGCGCTTTAAAGCAGAATATATCGGTGTATTAGTTCATGATATAACTACGGGAGATAATTTCCCAGTTTTATTACTCACGATAATTTGAAAAAGTGAAATTATCTTTCGGATTATCTGTTTTTAAGCCGAACGTCAAGGACTCAAGATAACATAACTTTCGTTCCTTTCGTTGTATTGAAATTTTTACACAATGATAGCAATGTATTTTGAATAAAATTTAAAATTTTCAGCTTGATATTGTTAGCATTTTTAAATAAACAGTGTACCGACTAATTGACCTTCTCTGAAGGCGCGCTGTTTGAGCTTCGTATAATCTACTACTTTTCAACAACCAAATTGGAACAGCTGTAACATTCTTCCTACATAATATGCTTTTGAAACTTTCACCATTGATTACCAAATACTGTACACTACCATTGAATCCCGTGGACCTAGGACTGTCCCGCGATAGAACTATGACGTCATACAGTTACCATGCCAACGGCAATGATTACGTCATTTTCGCCAGTCGACACTGATGGGTGTTACTATTTCTGTTTATTTGATTTGTAATATCCTATAAATGAGCTTTCAGCTATCATTAAACCATTTCTAATACATCTGACAATACTATAAGCACATGTTCATTACATTAATGTGTTCAGGTGAGATGAAGTAACGTAACAATTCCAGCATTGTTTCCCGGTTGTCAAATTTGGTCTTGCTATTTCTGCTTATTTCCGTTACATACATGTCCAGTTATTGACATACTATTTATATTGGGCTATTCGTACGACATGGAAGAATTTACTGATCACAAGTTCAATTATTTTTGTGCCTTTGGTTAAAAGTAGTTTGACGCAAAGTGTGAGCCTGCTTCAGTGACTAACAAATCATCAGCCTGTCAGCTACACTAACCTTGAAGTCCATGATTTCGACGTAACGTGTTTGTGTACACTAGTAAAACCACTGACTCCACTGAAAATGCTTTCATTAACATTAATATCGTCTCCAATTTGATCACTGACAATTATTGTCTCGTCAGAAAAACGCCCGCATTAAATCCAGCCGCTTCCACGCTTCATCGGGGATTACTTGTCGGACGCCATATTGGCTCGACTTGAGCGAGAGCCCTTGCGATTTCGAGATATATCGAGTCGATACCAAGGTCGATACGCGGCGCGTTTGATGACAACCGTTGACCCGAGTTTAAATGTTCACTTACCTATCCCCTAGTATTTGGTAGTCAATGCTTTCACACATCAAACCTTAGTATGTTGTTTATATTGTGTGAAATTTTCAGCCTGAGTTATGCAAGTAGTATCGTCACAGCAATGTCTCGCCCATTGTGCGTTTTTTTGGGCCACCCGGTATACAGTAGGAACATACTAGCATACTGGAAGGTTTTGATTCCATAAGAGTTTTTACGAAATTTGTGTTTCCAACAAATTTTAAAAAATGGTACCTAATACCTGCTTTTCTTGTGTTTAATAAAAGAATTCATATCATTCTATAGCAATATAGTAGCAATACTAAAGTAATATATCATCACAATCACATACTTTCTCTTTGTCTTTTCCTTGATGGCTCGCATCTCTGCTTGGGCGTTGAATATGTGTGTTGGAATCTGTCGGTGCCGAGCGATGCGGCGGACTTGGGGATGACTCGCAAACTTCTCCTTCAGTGCTTCGCTGTAATTCAGAGCAGCTTTCTCTCGCGGACGCAACTGGAACACAATTCAGTGGTTTCATTGCTGGAGGTCAACTTTAGGGGAATTAAATGTACACAAGAAGGTACTAACCACTCCCAATTTCTCTGCTGATCGAGCCTTCCAAACTCGAATGTTCATCTCGTCAGATCCACTGAGAATATATTTGTCATCCAATGACCAGAGCACAGACGTCAGTCGCTGCATTCGTTTCGTGTGATAGATGTCCCGGGAATGTGACTGCAAATAAACATTAGTTTAGAGGAACAAATGCTAAGGTACATACTAAACTACAAACACTAGGTACCTACTAGTTTTTACCTTGTGGATCTCATAGATCCTGATTGATTTGTCATAACTGCCGCTAACAAACTCCTTTCCAGTTGGTGAGAAGTCCACATCAACGACTGCAGACGTGTGGTCAGAATGGATATTTACAGGTTGCTTCAGGTTCCGTGTATCAAATGTATACAAACTGCAAAAAACAAGCTCGTAAGTCTTATAAGTTACTGAACTAAAAGTCTATCTTTAAATTGGTGACAATTCCTTTCTAATTGGGAGTTCTAATGCTTTTACAAGTTACTGCTTTTGAGAGCAATTTAAAAAAATTAAATTAAATTTGGAAATGCGAGACGAATTAAAATAAATCTTCCCCATAATCAGCACCCTGAAACAACTAACCTGCTTGAAATTGTTACGTTACTGGATGAGTTATTTACGTAACTAAATGCTCTAATTAATGGACCTTTGTATCCGTAAACTGAATCTTGTATCAAAATTCAAAACACATACTTATAATCTTCACTGGCGCATGTGAATATGAAAGCTTCCATAGGGTTCCAGCAGAGTTTGTTTGTTTTGAGCGTCATGATGACCTTGCGAAGAGGCCCAGAGTCTCGGGTGTCGTACAGGATGATGCTGCGGTCGCAAGCGCAAGACGCTGGGGGTTAAAATCACACATCTCACAACAACACTTCGATCTTCACACACATCCCCTCATGTCGTCATATTTACCGAGAATGTTTGTCTGGATGGGATTGAAACTTATGTCATGAAGCGTGTCAACGCCCCACTGAAATGTGCTGATTGGCTCATTACGTGTCTCATCCCATATATGACATTTTTCCCCACACGTCGCAAATTTTGGATCTCGTTGGTGATGGCTGATTCCTGTCAACGTTGTCTGTAAACATAATTAATTCAGTTATCTTTTTTCCAAGAGTCTTCAGCCCTCAAAATGATCCGTTTTTATGAAATTATTTTTATTGAACTCACTCTAATTACAAAAGGAATGAAATAGAATTATTTCAATAATGTCTTTTATAACAGAAGTGCACGCACCTTGCTGAGAATTGTGTTTGTAGGTTCAACATGTTCTCCGGAGTCCGAGCAATCGGCTTCCCACAGTTTAATGGTCTTATCATCGCCCACCGTTAAGAAGCCCAGACCACTTGGAAGATACGAAATTCCTCTCACCATACCATCGTGTGCTTGGAAGTTCCGAACACACTTTTGTTGCGGCAGATCCCAAACTCGAACCTGATGTAATTCAAAATCAGTAATAGAATCCATTCTGTTGTGAACTCACTTCTTACTCATATCCCAACATTTCTTTTAGAATAATAATCAGTCACACTTTTCCTCTTACCTCTCCGTCATAGCATCCGCTTACGATGCTTGATAACTGCATTGGGTGCTTTGCCAAGCACGCCACCCCATCCCGATGTCCATCCAGATTACCAACAAAAGGTTTGGCAAAGACTCTATCCAACTTCACTGCATTTAATGCCCTGGTATATTCTCGGGGTGCTTCAAACGGATGCAAACTTGGATCGTAGTTGCGAGGCACTGTTAAAAAATGTTTGAATTTTCAGTTTGTACCTACCTACCTACCTACTACTTGGTATGCAAGTCAGTTATTATGTGGTTACTATGGTCCGTGTCAAACGGAATTGTCCGCTAAGATATTTTGAATACCCCTTGTCTGAGATAGAGGGATGGTCTCGGAAGACTGCGCGATCGCTCACAGCGACTGAGGGATGGACAAAAAACCGGTTATTTGCAACATTAGGGGCCACGTCTGGCGGACAACTCCGTGTGACGACCATAGGTAAACATGGCAACGGTCCGGAGCACAATGGAAATATTTTCTAATCTCAAATGGACATAAAAATTTTGAATATGAAAAGTTCAACATAGGACCGTCCACAATAAGTAGGTAGGTATCTACTACCCCAACAGATGGACCAACCATAGGACCAATGTCTTCTGTCAGTAGGATCCAGTGTGGACTTTTCAAGACCTCTAATAGTAGGGTATTTCGGCCGTCTCGTTGCCATTATGATACAAATGGCACAATGATGCAATAATTGTGAGTGCTCGCAAACTTCAAATAACACGTAGGTACCTACCTATTTACTAAATGATTTTAGGTAGGTAGGACCTAGGAATAGTACTGTAAATTGTAAAAAATATAACCCTACTTAAATGTTGGCATGACAACCTTACCTTTATGAATGTCTCGCTTTGTTTCTCGTAAGTAGCTATCTGGATTTCTTGAAATAGTTTTAACTCTCATTTTTAATTATGTTTAGTTGGGGTTGCTTCAAAATTAATATCGCTGTTAAATTAATAACAGAGTTAGCAACGTGTTGATGTGAAGTGCGAGTTGCGACAAGCGAAGCGAGTTAAGTGAAGTGAGCTGCGGCAAAGCTGCCTGCGGCGGTGGCGGAGTACGTGACCAACATAATGGTTTGATATATAACTACATTAGAGTGGAGGGAAATGTGGTATTGATGCAATATAAGTTGGTTTACCTGCTAGCAATTCCTCTTCGATTCGAAGGAAGATGTGTGGCGGCAAGATTCAAGACAAGTTTTTATGCACAATGGTTTATTATTTTATTATTTAAAAAATAATTTCAAACACCTATAGTCGTCTAAACAGAGAACATTCTTCTCCGACTAGACTTCATGATTTAAAATAATTATAATCTTACTATTATTTTTTTGGTTCGCATAAAAGGAAAAAAAAGTATTATAAACAATGTAGATATCTATTTAGAGATTTATCGTAATTCCTCTCCGTGGCAGGTTGAATAATGGCATGTTCTTTCTTGCACTTGAATGCTTCCCGCTGACAATTGGTTCTCTGGAAGGTTCTATTGTCTGAGTGTACGAAATAGTCGGAGTAATTAATTAGCCGTCAACTCAAAGGATAATGCCTTTACAAAATAACACCATTCTATGGTCCTACAAAACATAGTTCCATCAGCTACAAACACCTCGATGGTTGGTTCCATCATTGACTATCACACTCAAGGCTATCACTCTTTGTGCTTCCATTAGGTACCTACATTAGCACATTAGTTTACCAAGATCAGAATGAAAGTATAAATTAGATCTTTAAATCCAAGCAATGTGTACATGTTATCTATACATCCGCTGAATCGACGTCATAATGTGATATTCATAGAGCTCTTATTGTCTTGAAATTATCTCTTCAACTCTTTAATCGAGTTCGAGTCATCCAGTGGTGGACTGGGCCTTGTCACATCACAAGCCCTACTCAATTAAATAAGTAGCTGCAAGAAAAGTATGTGTAAAGCCACGGAGTGTAAGTAGGTATATCGCATAGAGTAAAGTATAGAGTAAGTATTCAAAGTATTATTTATTGTTGTTGAAATCAGTAAATGGTACACGTAAATATGCTACCCCAGTAAGAAGGAACTTCTTAATGTGTCTAGTAAGTACTAGGTTCCCATTTTCGAGTAGGTGAGCAGAAAGTAAGAGCTAATTGAATTCAACTTAATTTTAGCATGTTGTCTGCCCCACTGACATGTCTGCCCCTATCAATATTCCGATAGGTTGAAGTAAGTATAGTACCTTGTCTGTGGTAGTACTTAGCAGTTTCAAACCCCGCACCTAAAGATCCTGCTGGTCCAAGTCCAGAGCAGAACTATTGTCTCGAGTCCCTGAAATCAAGTTGATTTGCAGTGGTGAAGTTCTTGAGCACGTTGAGAACTTGTCCGTGGCTATCAGTGCAACTGGTTGGTAAACTGAGATATTAGCTGGCCGACAAGTATGAAACATGAACTTTCTCCATCTTGGTTGAAACTTATAGCATGGCTGGTGTCGCATGGCATGAGAACAGGTTTACGCACATCTGATCGCATTAGCATCTCGATGCTATTGATTGCTGATAAATACACTCGTCCACACTGAGCTAAAACATGGGTTCATTATAGCGAGTTGATGGAGCTTCAGCATCGCTGGGACATATTCTTCGTCCATCTCGAATAGATTGATTTTGCGAGCTCTTTTGTTGAAGCTTTGGGGCACCTTAGGACGGTTTTAAGGAAGTGGCAAATCGCCTGCTTTGCCGAATCGTCATCAATCATTGCCGTTCCAAACAACAATCATTGACGTAAATTTCAGATAATTACATAGAGTGGTTGGGGGGGGGGGGGTTACCAAAATGTTCAACATTGAAAGTAAGAATCACGCTTTTATAATCTGAAAATAAAAAAGTAACAAGTTTTCGTTTCTTGATATGTAGATAATTGGTTGAAAAACGCAGTAATACTGGTCTTATCTGTAATTAGTAAGTCTCCTCAAATTTTGAATAAATGTTATGTCATTGAAAACCTTTATTTCTATAATATTTACACAATTGCCTCACTTTTGAGTCATGCCTGAAATCAACACCGATTGCTTCGACTCTGGGCGGGGTGCCCCTCCCCCCACCATCCAGCGAGATATACTTTGTATTCACTTGAAACAATTATGTCTCAGAGCCTCAAAGTCGAACCTCTCTGTACCTATATACGATGCTCCATACAGATACCCAGTATATGTCTCTTGAGATGAATAAAATACAAATACAAATACAAATATAAATATTTTTTCGTCCGTCTGCTTGTTTGTAACCAAAATGACAATCATGGATCACGTCAATTTTTTCACAAAGATTCATTACTATCCTGATTGGTGGAAAGTTGAGTACCTAATGGTAGGTAGTATTTAATAGTGATTAAAGTTCATTCACGATTAGAATAGCAAGTCGATCACGTCGTTCATTGGTCGGTCCTTAGACAGTTATTTAGTCTAAGGTCGGTCACATGAACACTGCCCTGTCAATGGCAAGACTATCTTCTTTGTATTATTGAAATTGTATAAAGTAGGTGAAATACACACTTTTTAATAGTAGAAAATATTAGAAAATTTCAATAAATTGATTTATCTTTATCTACTGTCGTCTTGTACATATTCTTTGATAATTGATATTTACATGTGTAGGTTTACAAATGCTCGCTTGACTACAGTAGTACACGGGTTTGCTATTCTAACTGAATAGCTAACTGAAATGGGTCGTGTTATGATTTGAATTTGAATTTAATTGGAAGTGAATTTTAGTTTGAGGTATGCACGTATCGGTGCTCGCTTATCAACGCGTTACACTGATCGCTTTCTAATGAGTGTAAGCGAATGGAGGGAGGAAACGTAACGTTCCATCAGCCACCTTGACTGACACATCGACTCGATGCGCACAATGATGCGCCTTGACACGAGGTTCTTAACCTGGACAATAACGAATGCAGCTAATTAATCAGCAGGCAAATGAGGTAGTCATCTCTAATGGGTAATTTCGAGGGTGGCGAGAGAAGAGAGTTCGACGCGCTCCCCATGGCGGCGAAGAATACTCCACAAGTCACCTGCTGCGTCAGCAACAACTCCATCACTCTCTACTTGGAGCGCTAGTGGACACTGACTGGTGGCCGCCATTTCTCATCACTTCACAATTACAAGTCGTCGCTGACGTCTCACTGCAACGTGTTCCACGGCACTTCACTGAAGAGGCAACGAGGAATGCACAATACAATATGAAGATGTTGCTTCGTCCAGAAATCAGCCAGAAGTTACCAGCACTTTTTGAACCACTTTTTGAACCACATGTTCTGATATTTTGTACTTATTTTATGTCACTAATTTGGAAGATGAAAGGGGAGGGGGGAAACAATTCTCATCAGTGAAAGTATATTTACACTTTCATTAAATAATTAAAATTTATTATTATAGATAGAAAATTGCACATTTTTTTTCTCTGATATAATAATATAATTGTGATCTAAGTCTAATCAATTTTGTATAATACTTCTCATTATTCTGAGTGGACACTTGAAAGTTGCAAGAAGCCAGAAAGTAGAGATTTTACACGATATAATTATTTGTACATTGACGTTCACAACCCTCGATTATTATCTACATGAGCCGTTGACAGCGCGATCCGACAGACCAGTGAGATCATCGACGTCGTCATCCCGTCGATAGAATCTCACTCAGCAGTCAGTAGGGCCTCCAGACCGAGGGATCGCCCTGCTGTCGCTCTCCCCCCGGATACCTCGTGATGACGACGTCGCTCGGCTGTTGCTGTTGCTGCTGCAGACTCTCGTCCAGCACCTGTTGTCCGCCGTGGAGGATCCCGATCTCCAGGCCCCGCGTGCCCCCCGCCACGATAGCCGTCACGTCGTCCTGGTACTGGAGGCTCTCCATCGCCTTGTTGCTGTTGCCGTCGTTGCCGGAGCTGTGGAGGTGGAGGTGGATCTGGTTCTGGTTGACGGTGGAGTAGAGGTGAGGGTAGAGCACCATGGTGGGCGCCGGCGGGGGGAGGTACGGCGCTTGGGGGGCGGCGGCAACAGCGCTGGACGACGTGCTCGTGCCCGTGCTCGAGTAGTAGTTGGGGTAGTTGTTGTGGTGATGGTGGTGATGGTGGTGATAGTTGCTGACTCCAGGTGATGTTTGGTTCGGCCAACTGCCGCTGTGCTGGTGGTAGGAGGCGCCACAGTTCAGACCAGACACTGCTGATGAAAAATATTGGTTAGAACGCGGTATTTACATCATTATGATCATTAGCTTTACGTGTGGTCTAATCAACAAACAATACAACTTTAATCATGTGTACGTAATGTAAAATGCTGGGGCTATTTCGTTCAATTGGACCATTTTGGATCCATCTAGAGTGAGATGAAATCTCCACGAGGGCCAATGATTACCGACTAGTTTTAGTTGAAAAGTGCCATACCTACTCATACTTTCTACTTAATGAAGTGGTTGTTAGTTTGAACTCTGTCTGACCCCTGCGCCGCTCTGACCAAGAACTGCATCCTAATCAGTCAGCGGTGTCAACAGTCGATGGATGGGAGAATAACATCGACACGTCATAGTCGGTCGAGTCCATGCTAATCTCTCACAAGAGGTCGATCGTTTGTCGGGTCCTGTCAGTGTTCGGTCATAATGTGAACTAGTGCGTGTGTGAGCGTGTGAGCGATGTGGACTCACCGGGGTTGGCGGCGAAGGAGGCGGCGGTCTCCCCCGACGAGTATCTGTGATGACTCTGTCCAAGCGTCGAGCCGCCCAGAGGGTCCAGGTCCGACGGCGACGACGGCTTGTTGAACAGGTTGGTGCAGTAGTCGCCTCCACTGCCGTGCTCCGGTAACCCTGCAGACACGAGGACGTCGTCAACATGTTCGACGAGGTCTACAACTCCGTCACAGCGACATCAAGCTCACCTGAAGGTAAGTGTCCCATGGAGGCGGGGTCACTGGCGGACGCCGGCACCGCGACGGGCCCCGTCAGGTCCCCGGGGTAGGTGAACGAGGAGGGTTGAAGCGGCGAGTACGACGTGTATGGCACCGAGCTGTATCCGCTCCAGGGGGGGTCGCTGCAGCCCGTGGCCAGACTTCCGCCACTGGAATCTGGAACAAAGTAAGCAAGTATGACGTCAGAGGCTCCGGACAGTCTAACTCGAAACACACGAAAGATCAGAAAAAGAGCATCGCGTTTCTTCGTAATGAAGATAATTGATTTACAAGTTAAGTCCCTGGAAGCTGAATGAGCGCATGCGTCATGTCTGCTGCGGCTTGTCATGAGGGAAAGTAGACGTAAAGAACTGACGAGCACAATATTGGGAACCCCGCTTGTGTCATTCCTCAATACTCACATATTATCTAGGAAAGCAACATTCTCTTTTACGTAATTTGTTTGCGATTGCAAGTTGCAAGTAGTTTAATAAAACCAGACAAAGTCATGTTATTGTTGTTGTAGTCTCAACCATCAAACTAGAGGTAAATCATTAATAATTGACTAATTAGTGGCTGCTAATTATAACTGATGAGTTGATGCAACGCTAATTGTTGCACTTGCAGGCAATGCTTGCTTATGGCATGATGATCCGATGCCAGACACACTCGCAGCATTAACATTGGTTTCATGACGCACTGCTCTGCAACAAGTCTTGGTGCCGTGAAATTATCACTTCTTATAATATTGTGTTATCTATGTGTACCACACTCTGCTGTCAACAGTTGACTAGCAAATCATAAAGTTATCATTCCACCATTGCCATTGCTTTACTCTCTATGTCAGAGGTTGGGTATAAACAAGTTAAGTAGGTAGTTCAGTTGTTAGAGCTCTCGCCCGGCAAGTGAGTCCCGGTTTCGAGCCTTGGTTCCACTCATATTTTTCACCCTTCATAATACTTTTTCCACTAAAGGAAAATTGAAGGTTGGAGGAAATGAATGTATCTAATTGAAGTCATCAAATGAGCAGTTTTCCTATGATCGTGGAAAGTCACTACACGAATGACGCTGTTCGACCCTGGACCTCCCGAATGACAACTCGGTGCATTGCATCAGTAATATTGCTATGAGACTCGAACTCGATGGTTATTGAAAGGACTGTAGTATTAATGGCCATTTTGTCAAGTGTTGATAGTCAATATTGAGAAGATTGGCAAGTAACGAAGTGCAACTGTTTGCATTGATATTCCTTCAGATGTCAAGCTGGTTTCTCATGAGTCACCATGAATGTTAACACATCTTGACTGTATTATGCGAGGTGTCATCACAGTGAATCGCCAAGACTCCAGACCTGGTGTGTGATTGACCCGGGTTCGACCACCCAGGAGTGTCACCAACACCAGAAGACCCTCCATGGGATCGCAGCTCCTGAGGACTGCACTTGTACGGCTCAACAGATTCTGTTACCTGGCGGGAGCCTCACGTGAAGAATAAGTAGAAGTTGATTAATTGTTCATCCGTCAAGACTTCAACTAAAGTTCATTCACGATTAGAATAGCAACCCGTAATGGCGGCGTGTACTATACCGTAGTCAAGTGAACGTATACCTAAACATATAAATATCAATATAATAATCAAAAAATGTGTATAATACGGCTGTAGATAAAAATAAATAAATTTTATTGAATTTTTATAATATTTACTACTATTAAATATTGTGTATTTGACATAATTTATACAATTTCAATAATACAAAGAAGAAAGTCTTGCCATTGACAGAGCAGTGTTCAAGTGACTGACCAATGAACGACGTGATCGACTAAAACGTCAGTGATATTCTTATCGTGAACGAACTTTAGGCGTCTGTACGTACGCTACCGATTCGGAGCTTATACGTACCAAATATTATCTATCTACATTTTGTAAATAAAATTATTAGCAATTTTCTACAGTTGCTACCACGCATATGATAAGTCCTATGCTTTATTTACATTTATAATAAAATTATATCCATTCCCTTCAACTCGAAATTTAAGGTGATACAAGCGCTCGGCCGTTTTAGAAAATTGAGAGAGAAAAATTGTTTCATAAGTGGGTGTAACTTTGATAGGATGCTTCCATGATCAATCTGATTGTATATTAGTTGCACTTTTTCATTTTTGCTTCGTGCATTGATAATTAGGCGCAAGTTATTCAGCAAAACCGCTCAAAACTATGAAATTTCCGATACGATTGGAGACCATACCCGTGAACCTATTGATCTCAAAATTTAATCATGATTAAAATCATGATTGTAATGGATACCTCAGTTCTCGTCAGATCACCGATGTTAAGCAACATTGAGCGCGGTCAGTAATTGGATGGGTGACCATTCAAATCTGCCTTGCCAGGTTGCTGCCGTTGGGCCAGAGAGACTGGGGTGTTTGGGGGTTAGTGTGACGACCTCCCTCCACCTGTTATCAGTCTCTCGACTGCGCGGGTTGTGGAGGCCTGTGCTGTAAATGTTACACCGTCCTTCGGATGGGACGTTAAGCCGGTGGCCCCCTTGATATCTTTCGTCAGGAGTAGGCTACATGCCGGTACCGGGTTTCCTCTATTCCCTTCTCTATATTACATTCTCACTTGTGGGGCCTCGGCTCCGTTGAGAATATAGAAAATAATAATAATAATAAAATACGAACTTAGGGTTTTCATCACTTAGCACATTTTTAAAATTAAATTTCATACGGCACCCATTGAGAAAAGAAAATATACAATTTTTCATCCAAAATTAACTAATTATTACTAATTAGTAATTAACAAATCAAAAAATTATATACCATGTGATAACCCTAAGTTTGTCTTTTATCTAATCATGATTAAAATTTCAAATAATTTCGTCAACCCATTTTGTCTCCAATCGTATTCAAAAAAAGTGCCTGCAACAAGCGGCAAATCGCTTGCGTGTAGCACCTTAAATAGGTTTTCTTAGCTTTCAGAAATTCATTTTTAAACTCAAGAAAATTATGAACAGAAACATAAGAGAAAGAGACTGAGTATAATATTAATAGTTATCCTAATTTAGGTACAATTATCCTATAATATATTTGGGCTTATTAAGTTTTGTTTCCTTGTTTGAATCATCTATGTTTGAATATTTATGTTATCCACTCATTACAATATATTTCCAACATAAATGAGCGATTTCATTGTTGAAAAAAGTGATTGTTGTAACAAGTGATTGTTGAGCCAACAATGGAACGGACAACTCGCGGCCGTTCATTCATAGAGCTTCAGCCTCAGTCATGATCTTGCTCGTCCCTTCGCCAGCTAAACCAGCAGTTGTTGTGGTCAGCCCAGCCACATCTGAACTCAACGAATCACAGTAAATTGATTCTATATTATATTTTGATCTGAGCAGGTCATAAATTCATGTTCTCACCGGCGCGCTTGATCGAGCACAGTAATGTGTCTGCTGTAATGTGTCTGCGATACCATTGGTTGCGAATCATCGGAGTGGAGTGTGTGGAGGCATATGATTTGCCGGATCGACAGACCGAAGATTGAGAATTCTCGCACGTAACTAGAAACTTCTGAAATTGTGATCTTTTCGGTTTTCAACTATGTGAAGCGTTCATATCCGCTCCGAGTCGATTGCACGGTTGTTTTGCTTCGATTTGATTCATATTTACGCACGTTGCAGTGAGATCTGTTGGATCTAATGCATGAGTGATGGAGCTACGTGATCTGCAGCCTTCATCATGCACTCGACAAACTCGTTCGCCAGCGTGTGTCAGAGGCGTTAGTCATGCATGCGATATACACGATGAGGAAGCCGGAACTATCCCAGCAGCGATACATACGGACGAATATCGACAATTAGGAAATTGATCAAGTACCTATTATGTAAATCAAAAATAACAAAATAAGTCTGCTGGAATGTGGAACAATGAGAGCAATTGAATCACAGCAATGACCTTCTATTTAATATTCCATTGGAAATGACGTCACAGATAGAAGGATTTATTGCTGTCTATATTACTACGTTTGACATGGTGCTGGAGAGGGTGTAAGTGATGTCACATGGTGCTGGAGAGGGTGTAAGTGATGTCACATGGTGCTGGAGAGGGTGTAAGTGATGTCACATGGTGCTGGAGAGGGTGTAAGTGATGTCACATGGTGCTGGAGAGGGTGTAAGTGATGTCACACGGTGCTGGAGAGGGTGTAAGTGATGTCACACGGTGCTGGAGAGGGTGTAAGTGATGTCACATGGTGCTGGAGAGGGTGTAAGTGATGTCACACGGTGCTGGAGAGGGTGTAAGTGATGTCACATGGTGCTGGAGAGGGTGTAAGTGATGTCACACGGTGCTGGAGAGGGTGTAAGTGATGTCACACGGTGCTGGAGAGGGTGTAAGTGATGTCACACGGTGCTGGAGAGGGTGTAAATGTGATGTCACATGTCTCATAAACATTTGATTTCTTGAATCTTGAGTAAGGACATGAACATAAACTTGGTGGATGACTAATGATGAGGAGTAAAGTAATGTTTAGCAGAACATTCGATCTCGAATATCATCCTTTGTCTCTATAAGTCAAGAGTCAAGACCGAGGGATAACCGCCTTAATCTTGCCACAGAACAGAATATTCCACGCACTTTTAACAAGAGGCACGTTGCGCGGTGGTTCAAAGACGATGGGTAATAATTAGCCACACCGCGCCAGGTAATGCGGCAATCATTTACCTGTGTTTGTCTTATATAATAACACGGCGACTGCGTGAGGTCTCCCCCCCCCCCCCCCCCCCCCACTCACAAACAACCCTCTTCTTGTCGGGGGCGCAAACAACAAATTACACGCCGCGCCGCCGTGTTTGTGGAAGACGGAGAGAAAAGAACTTGACTTGAGGAGGAGGTGAGAGGGCGCATGTCACATGACGGATCATCCGACGAGAGTATGTCGAGCACGTGGCCAAAAGTGTTACATTTTAATTCTCTGCGTCTTCGATGCGACCTCTTTGGGAACTATTGGACAACATGCTGCTAAAAACTCTCATTTCACTTTATACGTAAATCTGTTGGTGCCTAATCTGACATTACGGCCACAATGTACGCTTTACGATCGCCATTCGCCATGACATGACATGATCTGTGTCAGTTGAGTTAGATTGAATGAGTTGCAGCATGGAGTCTGGAGAATGTACTCGACTTCTGTTGACAAGATTTCCCGTGCAAGACTAATCACAAGTTCTCCCTTGGCGCGGATAACAAGGTCGGCACAGCGCTAGTATCAAAAGGTTAATTAGTAATTCCAAGACCCCGTGATTGTGCCGCTGGCTCGGTCGGCAAGACAACCCTCGCAGAGAGTCGAGTCGGTACTCTTCTGATGTGATGAAAAACTCCCATCTTATTATACCGCACCGCATCGCACCCAGTAATCGGTGCGCGGCTCGGTTGTAATTGTGCCGGTCGGCGCCACGGCTTCTCGGAACTTACCCGAATCACCGACAGCCCGAGGTCCAGGACCGCTTTCATTCATCGGCCTCATCCATTCATAAAGAGCGGCTGTAGTAAGACAAATTGTATGATAGTAATGTGGTATTCTGGTTATCGGTGGTTCCGTCGACCGAGCACGATTCATTGTTCTGTCAGAAGGAAAATGGAATTCAAGGAAGACGAAATTATCAGAGTATAGAATTGGAAATAACGTGTTATGATGTTTTTTCTTCTCGGGAAGCAATCATCTCGAGAGAAGCTGAGTGATATTCGAAACTATTGGCCTATGAAATTTACATGACGCATCTCAAATTCAGTTTTAATTCTGTATCTAATGGACCATCGCAGAAATTATCGGGGTGGCTTTTGTCTCTAAAAAAAAATGCATAATATGCACTGCAGTTTGGTTTTCTATTCGGGTAAAGCCCAATCCAAACAAGCAACTTATGGTTGAGCAACTTGGTTCTACACATGTACGTACCGAGAGTCACTTACTTGATCATCCGTGCATCAAAGTGACTCTGCACGAACAGAAGCAAGTTGATCAACCAAAAGTTGCAATTGCAAGTCAAAGCTTTTCCCGAACTTCTTTTGTTCGACAGTTAACACAAATATTGCCAATCTACTTTAAAAAAACATTGGCAGCTAATAATATTATATGAATGCACATTTTTATGATGGCAATGTAGAAAAACAAAAGCTCATTGCAATAGACAATTTTAAACATTATCTCTGCGGCTCTGCATTCTCTATGAATCTGCATTAGTGGATCATGTCTGATCTCACTTGATCTCTGCTAATGAGACCTCACATGGACCGGGTTGCGGGTGGCCATCGCCTAGCGTGAGAGTTTACCTGAGCCGCGTCTCGGTGGTCCAACATCATGTCACACGTTATTTGTCGCTGGTCTTTATATCCACAGGTGATTCCAGGAAGACGCAATAAAATGAAGCCTCACAGGAGAACTGTTTGTACGAACCGCCTCGTTTACATTCGGATATAAATTGGTTTTCAAAAGCGAAGTTAATCTATAAGAAGTGGTTATAAAACTACTCATTCACAATCTATTGTTGTCAGCTTCCATACTAGAGGCACTAATTTATAACGTATCTAAACTAAGGAGAGGCTCAGTGAACGCGTTGGTAAGCGAGCACTCGAAATGCATGGAAATTTACATGATATTATAATTAATTCTTCTTGGTCAATATAATCCATGATCAACGTACTCAAGGTATAAACATTTCGTAGATGATTTCGTTGCTATTATTTTGATTGACTTAGCAACCAAACCATTTATTCAATTTTCAAAATGCATAGTAAATCTATTTTACGATTAAACTAAGGAACCGATCTTGCTAGAAATCAATAGATAGTCGAGCAGGAGTAATGAATCCTTTGTGGATAATTTTACCTGTGATCCGTTAGTTTGTTTGAACCGAAATACGAAAAGAACACACTCACAGACAGACAAAATACATTCGAGTCATGAGTTTTAAATATACCTGGTTAATTATTGTTTGAAATATAAATGGTATAATAAGTGGACTTTCAATACTTCCGTTCCAATGATACCTGTGTCTTCATGTTTCCTTGAATATAATTTCAGCTTCAGTTTATTAGGTAATATTCTCGCGGTTAGCTTATTTATGTATTATCTCGCAGGCAATTCTCACTCTAAAGGGTTCGCGGAAACTGAGGAGAGAAAATTGTAGTTCCAAAGTCAAAGTATTTGATACGTCATATTGCAGTTGTTCAGGCTGTGGTGCAGCTGACGTCATGTTGTTTTGCTAGCAAAGTTGGTAGCACTGAGGGCGAACTTTAAATTGCTATCTGAAACTTTCAATTATTGCGATATAAATTATGCTTCTTGATGTGAGTGTATGATTTATGCGACTTCAACGCAACAAATCAAATGCGGCTTGGAATATCGCACGTAGAAAGTTGTGAGAAAGATCCCAGCAACACGATTGGTTCATAATTCGACTTCTGAGAGAAAAAATATTTTCTGAATTTGTGAAGATGTAGGATAATATGTTGAAGGCGCCGAGTCGCTTAATTGCCATGTCAATGTCGTACAGTCGGAAATGTTGTAATTATTCCTCCCCCTCCCCCTCCCCACGGAGTGAAGTTGGTCTTGTGGATCACGGCTGCGACTTGTGTGGATGACATATTCCATTAGCACGGGGACAATTAATAATCGGCCCTTTTGCCGCCCTTCGCAAGACACTCGCGACATCTGACGACAACGCGGCGTACTCGCGAGGTTATCAATCAATCAGATCAGTCTGTTAGTTCGGTTGGTTTCCTGGCTTGCTTCACCGACACTAACATCCTCTAAGAAAGCCGCAAACCGACAAAAACTCCGATAATTATAGATTTAAAAGCCATTTAAGATTTTAAACTTCTTGATTGTCAAACCAAGAACATTATAAAGTTGAGAAAGAAATCGGGAAATTACCCTGACTTATTTTATTTTAATTTCTTCCCTTTTTGTTTCAACAGAAAGGTATGAGTTGATGATATAACCGAACTGTTGGTGGAGGTGCCGCTATACGTGAACGGCACCTTCACCGATCATCATGGTTGTCAAACCACCGAGCAGTAAGTGATTGTGGTATTGCATGATTGGCGTGATATCTCACATCACCACCGTCTTCCTACCCTTGAGCCTGCGCGCTCGTCAAGCCGTGTCAATCATTGTAATCAGAGCCTCGGAGATGTGGCGTCCTTGCAGGTGATTATTTTCATCGAGTGTCAGAAATCGCCGTCGATAAGTGCTGCATGGATCCAAGCGTAACATTGGATCGAGCTTTTTTCAAATGATATTAGTCGTACGTGCCAGGTAAATCGTCGCGTCCAATATTCCAACACCTCGGCGGAGAACTGTGGGAAGCTTCTGCTCCCGCGGACGTGCTCCCGACAGCGAGTGTACTCACTTCACAAGCAGTGTTGGAATGTAATGTAATAACAAGTTGTAATAATAATGAGAAAACAAAGGCCAACTGGAAGATGATGCGCTGGGATATCAAAAACGTGCAAAGCCCATTCGAAACCAACCTCGCCTTTCCTCTCAGACTATATTGAAATAAGATTTACAACTGACAGAGCTGGCTGCTGGGTATAATAATGGGAAATTAGGGTTTGAATTGGAGGTGATTGTTTCTTACAATTGGTCAGGTGTTAAATCTGGGCTTACTCTTAAATTGATCCAATCTTTGTTGCACTTCATCTTGGAGTTTTTGTCTCATGGTATTGATACTCTGCTGCGGTTATTCGGTGATCGAAACCAGACCAATGCAATAATCAACAGAGAAACCAAACATTTTGATTTCTCATCGGACTCGAGAAGTGCAACTGTTTCTATTCCGATCTAAAAACAAAGCTATTCTACTTGCGGAAGAGTCTTACTTCGTTTATTATGTGCTAAACTGCGAGGGAAGAATAATAAACGAATGTAAATTATCAATGGTTTTGCCGTTTTCAAATTATACGTTTCCGTGCCAACTCCGAGCTGGAGGGCAGTTATCATGAATAAAAAACACGTATTATTTTATAGAAACGGTATAATAATAATAATCTGTTGAAATGTAATCAGAACCGAGCCTGATTCACTCACTCATAAGTAAGGTAAAGACGGTAGGAAGTCATCTCACGACCGCGCGGTAAATTGCTTCGGCTTCTGAATTGTAACTGGGAGGAGCTGCTAGACTCGCTCTCTCTCAGCACTTCGTTGCTCTCCATGACGCTCTCTCTCTCAGACGACACTGTGACATTATCCACGTCTAGAGTCCAGGGAGAATGAAACTCTGTGCACTGACCAAATATATGTATAGATCTTGCTGGACGACGACAAAGAAGTAACTAGAAGTAAAATATAGCTCTTATACTAAAACATACCTTTCCTAGCATAGCATTACACCATAGAGGTAAGATTACACGGTTAAAATCAATTTTAGAAGAAAAAAACTTTAAATGTATGTAAAGGATTATTCAGATCCACCCTTAGTTTCAACAATGAAAGAGTCATTCCCACGAAAACAAGTCGAAATTATCAGAGAAGCCTTATCATTACTCTCCACAACTTGCCATCATCTATAGTAGGATATCAAAGCCCATCTTCAGTTACCACCTTTGCGTCATAACAATTAACAATGCGTTCTGATTGGTGGATAAACTCGGTGTAAGACTCCAGTCAAGATCAGTTCTTTGTAATATTTCCATCGCGAGTGTCAAGAAGCTCTGATCGGCCGAGGGAGGCAAAGCAGGTTGTAAAAAGAGTGTTTTGAGCTCATGTAGCGTAACAGGAACACTACAACGTATAATATTGTATCTCTGGTGATGCCTGACGCTCTCAGACGCAATCTGCGTTCGAACAGAACCAACGCCATTTCCCGTTGCGTTTTTCTTCACACGAGAGAGCAAGCGTACGATTTCACACGGACCACGTCGATGATATTAATGCTGTAATTTGTTCAAAACTAAAATCCATGTCTCACGTTGCTCTACATCCTGCCAATTCGTTTTTAGTTAAGCATTTTCTACGTAAATCACTTCCGAGAAAAAAATTGGTAATCTAAACGGAATGCTTTATTTTTCATGAGTGAAAAGTAATCAATTTTAAGATGTATTCAAGGCTGTTGTAAAAGAGAACTTTCATTAATAGTTGCTTTGCTAATCTTTCCAGTCCTAAATGTATACATTGATTTTTACATTTTTTTAATTCAGTTGTTAAGTTTAACAGTTAATTAGGACTATATTGCCATGACAACGATTGAAAATCTTTTCATACAGAATTTACAGTTAATTAAATCAGGGTCTGGTTTCACAGATGTATTTTCTCCTAATACGAACCATATTTTGATTTATTGGGTGAGTGGTAACGCTCTGAACTTGTATTCCGGAGGCCCGGGTTCGATTCCTGCGGCCGTCCTTCCTGACTGGGTTTTCTTCGTGGTTTTCTCACAGTCGACAGGCAAATGCTGGGAAGGTACCCTACTAATAGGCCACGACCGCCTCCTTCCCACCTTCCATCCTTACCTACTCTTCACAATCATCTCCCAATCATCATCATAATCATTCATCCGTCGCCATTAGCCTCGCTGCTGCGACGTTAAGCCCCAGACAAAAAATTACCAAAAACACCATGTTAAATGATAAATGATACAAAAGATAATACTTATTATAGGAGAGATCACTTTTTGTGAATCGTTCCGGAGGATTACATTCTGTGTGCACGTCTTGTCTCATGCAAATTATTAATCGCGCTGACCCGGTGTTTGTCCTGCAAGTCTCGTCAGATCATCACAATGCACGGCCCATCAGGACCAAGAGATGCTGCGTTGCTTAGACATTGTTGCTCTGTCATGGTCGCTGTGAGTGTGAGTGTGATTCAAGTTTGATTGATTCCCGCTAGCGCTGTCATCCCGCACATGGCCGCACATGTGCGGGAGCCGCGCGGGCGGATGAGATGACGCGCCGGCACACTTAGCAGCCGCGATTCATCCTTCCGAGAACCCCAACAGCGATTCATCGATGAAAGTCCCGCGCTTTTCGCGCCATCCTTCCGGTCACGATCCAACGTGTTTGTAGCCCAGCGAAGATCACGTTTACACTCGATTATTAGAAATACAAAACAAAAATAAAATTATATACAATCTGACTTGCATATTGTAATCAAAGGACAGAGTTTCAATAACCCAAGAGTCATGAGTTCTTGGAATGACGTGTGAAATCCCGCTGCATGCGGCCTTCTTTTGAAGCTCTGGGTCAAGACCACGGATCTTGTGTAGGCGAGATCTGAATGAGAGGACCCGTCAAGGGACTTCCTTCCACACATGCCTCACTCACATCTTAGCACTAAATAAAACACACACTTTTTTCATGGGCAAGCATTTCTCGTTCAGCCAGTTTATTTTTTATAAGAAGATACCTTATTTTGCTATTCTGTATTATTACTATGATGACTAACTATTTTATTTTCAGCTTAAATTTTTTCCACATAAAGAGTATGAAGTTGAGGTATACCCTAGTTTCTTCGACACAGTCCTTAGGTTCCCAGAAGAAAATTGCAAGTCACAACAAACTATATATATACACACTAAGTGCCGCCTGAAGACCGCATGGGTCGGGCGGCCTTGCCAAGGTGCTTCCGGTCGCACATACCACATCACCTCACCTCTCTGATGAGGAGGTGAGCTGATTGATAGAGGTTAGGTTCCATTCCTCGGTGGTCTCTTCAACAAGCCGACACCGCGCAAGCGCGCTTCTTTCAACTTCATCAATAAGTTTTTTAAAGTGTTGGAGAAATTATCGTTCTTGTGATTGATGAAATTGGCAGAGAAGGGTTTCATATTTCATAATTTTCTGATTGCACAATTAGATTCGCCGAAAAGAATATTGCGTGGGAGAGCAAATACTTTTTGTTAACAAGAAGAAGTGTTTAGAAACGCCGAAACATTTGGAGCCCATTAAGAAATTACCGAAGTGGAAATTAAAAAAATGTGATCTTTCACTCCGCGTAAAAAGCGAGAGCTTGACAGTTGAAGATTTCACCGCATGTGATTCGAAGCGTCTAAGTAGACGTCGCGATGCCATAACGCAAGCGTCGCGACGGACCAATCGCTTGCGGTTTCAGGGGGGGAGGTTCGGGGACAGTTTTATAGGATTTCGTTTGCGGTTAACCGCGCTGTAAGGGCGCGAAAGGGAGGGGTTGTCTTGGCGTCTGATTGCGCAGCCCCCGACACAACCAACCACAGCTCCCCGATCAAGTCACAGGACATGCCACAGGAACACTTTTTCCGCTTCCGATCCGTGCAGAAGTGTGGCTGGCACATGCGATCCAGCTGCCATCTTGACTCATCAACCTGCTCTGATCGAGTTGCGACATCCAGCTTCCGACTACTGGAGCTGGATGAGTCTTCAGAATGTTCCCATTCATGGTCGATCTTCTCTCACGTCGCTTTGCTCAGATCAATCAGGCTCAAATCATCACATGCCTCTGCTCTGACATTGATGAAAAACAACCCGACCATCGTTATTTACAACTTTTCATTCTTGTTATGGAGACGAATTCTGTCCGCTTTTTGTTCTCGCTTGTAATCTGACAATAGCACGGTGGATCAGCGATCGCGGGGCAAAAAGCGTTATCAATGCGTTGCGTCTGATTGTTATGTAATCGGTCCGACGGTGAGAAGAGTTTGGTGGAGCGAGAAGCTGAACGCAGGACCAATCACCGTCGCCTCGCCGGTCCAGATGATTAGCGGAGAAAGTGGAGATCACCAGCCGTGGTGTGTTGATGCGTTTCTCCCTCCCACTCTAAGTCTCATCACACGCTTCATTTACCCGTCTTCACGGAGTTACTTTATGCTCACTTTTTCCCGATATGTGGTTACAAATACTAAAAACATTTATAAAATCTAAAAAATAATTTGTCCATTTGGCAAATTAATTGGCGATCCTCCTAATGTCGACTTGAAAAAATACCAATATCCTTAATAATCAGAATTCAGAAATTATCAGAGTTGCTCTGAGATCTATAAAAATTTGTACACTTAAATCTGATTGACTGAATGTTAGATCGCACCATCAGAAGTCGGTCCAAGAGATCCCCTTGTCTCACTCTAGTAGGTGACTTCACATTTCAAAGATAAAATCAAGCTTTGATTGTTATGGAACATGACCAGCAGTCATTCCAATTTGTTCACCGATCAATTTTTGTTGTGCCGAGTGTACACACAGTTTGATCGTCCAGATTTATGGACAGTTTACAACAAATAATAGATGGAAAATCAAACTAATTGTGATATTTTGTAAAACCAGATACTCCGATAAAGAATGGGATTAGGTCTGACTCGCAATACGCATGCGCGTGTTCATCACACAATAGACAATCGCATGATTCAACTGCATTTGTCTTTTAATGGAAATTCTTAAATCCTTTCATGCGTTAATAGAAGTTAGATTCTGGACTCGTTGAAGGCGAAGATAAGGCCGTCAGCCGTTGTGCGCGTGCGTCCTATTGTTCTGCCTCAGCCAAGACATGCGACCAAGGCGCTTAGAAACACCCGATTAACAGATGTCTTACATGTATTGTCACAAGAAGCCTTCCAGGGAGTAGGCTGCAATTAATAATGCAGAAAAGAGTAAATTGTTGTGCCCTTCAGCAAAATCCTTCTTCAATGAGTTACCTCTTGTCAGTCAGGCATCAGGCATCAGGTCAGGCTCTTGTCAGGCGTAAGGGAGTGCTGATGATCACGTGGTCAGTGGCGTTGACTGAATCATTGAATGCGAGAGGTCAGGGGTTCGAGACAAATCGCTGGCCCTACTGATTGTGGTTGACTGCAATTTCCCATCTCTCTAGGAGGCACATGATTGTCAATGTGAGTTGGTACAGTCAACGCAATATGTCCTGACACACACTTGATCCTCATCCCATCACATCGGTGGAGCTCGAAATTCAGGAACTAAATCAAGACGGACTCAACAAGATTTTGATCGAGAATTGTTTTCGATAGTAGATCGATTTTCTCCGTGTAGGATTCTATAAGTTTTGCATTCACTTAAAATGATATGAATTTGTTTTACCTGACTCAAGTTTGTTTCCATTACATCAAGTTTAGAACATTGAACACTCCCAAAGTTAAGTGCAGGAGGCCAAGTCTTGAAACTTACGCTTTCAAGACGCAAACGCTCTCGGACGTCAATAAGTCCCATTTACTGTAAGAGTGATCGACATTGAAACATCAAGTCAAGCCACTTATTTGATTGTCATCCAGCAATCTATTGGAAACAATTTATTAACATTATAATTATTATTACAGATATTATACAGTCATAAAACCTTATTCAAAATTAAGCTAATCAGTTGAAGGTGGATTCAAGGTCATCATTCTTACAGTAAATGGGACTTTATGACGTCCGAGAGCGTTTGCGTCCTGAAAGCGTAAGTTTCAAGACTTGGCCTCCAGTGTAAGTTCTCTAGGATCTTGGTGACATAACTTGAACATAACTTGACAACGTAACCGCTAAGAGTAACATGATCATGTGCTGCTGTGATTCAGCCCACAATGCAACACCAACAGTCAGGACGGAGTAAAGCTCTACTCATTTCACACTTGGATCGCGCGACAACGAGGCAACTCGATCACGAATACGATTGTTCTTTATTGCTGTAGATTCTGGACAATTAGTCACGTCTTCAATTAGAAGCAATTATCTCGTGCACCACCAGTGATGGGCAGTAGAAAGAAGCTCGCTTATTCTTGGTAACTCATTTGAATTCGCTTTAAGTCCATCACATTATACAATTCCAGAAGGGCAAGAAATTGAAATTACCCAATTTGAATTGTATAGCGTGATATGGATTTTAATTTTATACTATTGTTTAAACAGTTGTAAACTGTTGTATTTATACGCTTTGTAAAGCGGGACTTTTCTAAGTGATTGTCAATAAGATTTTCATAGAAGCTCAGCTAACTTTCAGACCATGCCATCAGTGCTTTGAATAGTGAGTGTGTGTGTAGGCCGTACGGGAACTAAGAAATCCATACTTTTACCATTTACGTGCCCCGAAAAAACGTAAAACGCGACGGAAATGTTTATTAATTCTTCAGAGCAGGGCGTGCAGTCGGGGGCAAGGTGCAACATATTGAAGGAAGATCAATTTTTGAGTTCTCATACTTACAGTGTTGAATGTCGCCTTTTTGTATCAATGCAAATGCAAATAAAATTAATTGAATGAAAACATTTACATCTCGGATCAATCAATGGATCAATCAATTATATTCCAAAACAATTCTTCTCCAAGAAAATAATATTGCTGGCGGAGTCCCCGTGTGGTGCAGCCATGTTATGGTATTGTTTTGCCACAGGCTCACCTGGGATTACAACTATATTCGATTCAATGACATAGCTTTCATTCGATTGCTAGCGGAATAGCAATCTGTACAAACATTAAGGAAAAATCTCATTGCTAATGAAACTGCTACCGCTTTGCAGTTCTAGAATCGCAACCCTGAGGCCTGTTTCTAAAACTGCAAAGCGGTAAGCAAATCCGCTAGCAATGAGATTTACACATTGCAATGCCGCTAGCAATTGAAAATACTTAGTGGTAGAATCATCCCCGGCATCAATAAGGCAATAAGGCTGAGAGCTCACCTGGCACCGGGTTGAATAAGGCTGAGAGCTCACCTGGCACCGGAGTGGAATAAGGCTGAGAGCTCACCTGGCACCGGAGTGGAATAAGGCTGAGAGCTCACCTGGCACCGGAGTGGAATAAGGCTGAGAGCTCACCTGGCACCGGAGTGGAATAAGGCTGAGAGCTCACCTGGCACCGGGTGGAATAAGGCTGAGAGCTCACCTGGCACCGGAGTGGAGCTCTTGAACGCCGCGGCGGACGGCTCGCTCTTGTTGCGTCGGTACGTCTCCAGCTCTCGCAGGTGGTTGGTGAACGGAGAGTCGAGGAATGGGCGCTGACCCAGGGCGATGGCGCGGAACTGTTGCTGCTGCTGCTGCCCCGCTGGACAACCAACAACTAATCAACACAAGTGTTAGCACAGACTATTCATTCCATCTAACACGTTATACAAATGTTTTGCCATTTCATGCATATTTCATAAAGCAATCATTGCATTTCCTGATAAAGTAAGCTATTTTCTTGCTAATTTCTAGCAGACCCAACATAATTTTTGTTGTTGTTGTAATTTTGTTAATAGTTTTAAAAGCAGTCACTTGCCCTGCTCTGTTGCGGAATGAATATAACCTGAATACATTTTCTGGTAATACACGATGTATTCGTTAGCTGTTTGAACTCTGTTAGAATGAAGGACATTTGGTTATTTTTTATATCTGATTGATATTTTTGATATCTATATTTACTTACTATCTGTTTGCTGTACTTTTTCTGAAATTTTTTTTAGCTATAAACTTTTATAATATTTTTACTATCTTCTCGCAAAAAGTCACCTATTACATTGATTTTCCAAGAAATGTACATACGAATCTTTCAAATCCCTAAATCATTGAAATCAGATGGAAGAAAGGAGCGAATCATCTCAAGAGACTCATCTCCACCAATCAGTCAAGGAATTAGACTTGAGTTACGAAACGCTTCCCTTCTTCTTGACCAAGAGATGAGGTCCGAACTGATCAAGTCGTAACGCCTAACATTCTAACCTGATGACTATTTTATAACCTCTACCTGAACGATATCAACGCGTCCGGACACTATTAACAGCCCGCGCGTATTCAAATTCCCGAGTTAATGTCTCGACTCTAGGAATCAGGATGCAGCCCGGATCTGTTCGTCTTATAAAGATCTAATTTGGTGACAAGGTTACGATGACCACATTCTTTCAACACTCTAAAAGCATCAGCTAAATTCTCTTGTTCCTTCTGGTGGCATTAATAGGACATAAAAAAGACATTTGCATTCCTTACAAATGTTTCCATGCCAATAACTTTGAAACACTTCATAATACAACGACAAAAACATAAGTTGGGGATTTGGCGACGTCAGGCCTGATGTTGTGGTAATCTGTTGGGTTACAATATCAGGATATTTATCTGACAGCGGACACTTTATCAAACTTGATCAGGGTAACCAATCAGGATCTTAACGCTGTCATAAATATGACAACCCAAAGTTAACAATTGTCTCGACATTGTTACTAAATTATTTCAGATTCAAATAATTGTTATTGAGCGAGCGTAGCGAAAGCGTCTGCATCCAGCACTTTTGGACACCTTCTCTGTTTTGTGTATGTGTTTGTTTTTGTTTCCCGACGCCACAGGCCACATTGTTTTTCCGATCGAGCTGAAATTTTGCACACATACGTTAATATCATTCTAACTCTGTCTGGGACTGATTTTTGAGGCTGCCCTTTGATAGGTTGATAAATGAAAATGGCCTGTAGCTCACACCGTTTGACCTACGGAATCGAAATTTTTCACAGATTTGAGGTTGTTGTATAGTTACCGCGTAGAGAACAGCTATCTTCACACTATTAAGCTTACGGTGTGAACACTTCAATGATCTACCATTGGCTCCCGTGAATACGGACTACGGGTGGAATACGCAGAAAAAATGCTATAAAATCGACCCTTGGTCAGTCTGCACCCTAGCCGATCGCAGCGCTAAGTTCGCTGGTGGCGATCCCGGAACTAATCTAGGCAATCATTTTATTTCTTGAGTGATAGTCAATGGCGCGAGCTGTCAAATGCCATCTTTTAGGTTATTTGCTGTTTGGTGAATAATAAGTAAGTGAAAATGCTTGTATTACATGTTAATTATTACAATCAATAAACTAAACACATTTTTACACTGATATCAACCCTTTTAATTTCATCTGATCGTTATCCAAGTTGTTTAAGTTCTAATTTATACATTTCATTTTGAATTAACCCGCTAAAATTCAGGTTAGTTCGATTTTCTAACACCAACCATGGTGCTTAGAGAGCGCTGCGAACGGCTGGTAGCCGCAGCCAATCCACTCTATAGACCTGGCCATATTTAGCATTGGAGCCTGTTTCACGTCTCAAGCCCATCTGATCTCACCTTAAATTTAATAGTGTGAAGATAGCTGTTCTCTACGCGGTGGTTTTAGAGTTATAAATTTCATGTAAATTGTAAAGCATTGTTGAAGTTATTTTAAAATAATAAATTACGTCCTTAACAAAGAAATTGTTTATAATAGTATGTGTTTCATAGAGGCTCTGAGAGACAACATTTTAAATTGAATCATTTTGCTTTTTATGTGCAATCTTCCTTGATTAAAATAGTTCGTGTTTTAAGGTACAATTGAAACAGCAAATTTAAAAAAAGTGTTTAGTTTACCTACTTAAGTAGCTGGGTTATTTCTGTTTCTTCTCCTTCTTTTAGTTTTATTATATCTATAACATTATTTAAAAAAATTGTAACATAAGTCATGCTAGACGAAAATCCCTATCAATTTGACCGCTTTGACTGCTTGTATCTCAAAACTGTATTTTCCAGCATTTTTGAAGTTTCAAAATGTGATATCTCTGTTTGTATAAGCTATTCGCACAACCAAGATCAGTTCTGCACTCTAGTGGTAGAGATGTGGTACTAGAGGAAAGGGTTCAACATTCAATTATCCATAAGGAACCTGTAGAGTTTGGATACCTCTACAGCATACACTATTAAACATAGAACCATAAAAATTGTAAGTAGTATAGAAAAGATTATGCTTATTCGATCTGTCACCTCAGAAATGCATTTATTGTGTCTAAATAATTATAAAATAACTTTCCGTATGAAGCTAATACGGCTTATACTGTAGCCTGATTGGTCTGTTGAACCATTTCCTGTACTCTGATTGGCTGCTGCATTTCATGTTTGCATGATTATTACGCTGCAATTTAACCTCGGAGAAAAATTCTGAGGTGACAGATCGATAAAGCATAATCTTTTCTATACTCGTTACTTTTTTCAGGGTTCTATGTTTAATAGTGTATGAAGTAGAGGTATCCAAACTCTACAGGTTCCTTATGGAGAAATGAATGTTGAACCCTTTCCTCTAGTACCACATCTCCACCACTAGAGTGCAGAGCTGATCTTGATTGTGCGAATAAAGTTGATTTTTGTTTATTTAGGTAGATTATTACATGCTTTGTGATTTGAACTAGAATGACAAAAATTATGTGTTTTATGAGGTGTTGAATATAATTTATATTGTTGAAAATGAAAAAAAAACTAATTAAATATTTTTTGATAGAAATTATTATTTTGAAATATTGAATTTAGTCCAAATCATTGACCATATACCTACCTCAATACAAAAAATGGGTGCCTCAGTCCAACCGTGACTTCTGAATCACGTTTTGAGTAAACACCATTTTTCTATTGTTAAAAATTCCCAACAATGGATTTTTTTCCACAAATATTTGTATTTTGTAACTGGAAATATACAGAAAAAATTGCATTCTTAACACAAAATTGCAAAAAAAATGTCAAGAACTATTGCGGAACTCTATTTAAAGCATTTCGCTTTTTGTGTACGATCACGTATGGTAATTTGTTCGCCTACTAAAACATTTTGCGAACTTTGTGTGTGTATTTCATTGTGTATTTTGTGGGTGTGAGTGTTTTTGCTTGTTTTTTTTGAATTATAAATCATGCCGAAATAAAAAAAATCATATCATAAAAATACATGAAGGTCGTCACAAGATCAGTCTATCAGAAATATCCCTCTGCAAAGAGCAACGTCAAATTGAATTGTTATCTAACAATATATTCACGTTCACTTAACTTATTTTCACCATTCTTGACTCTTGTTCAACAAGACATCAAAATAGAGTGACGTTTTTCTAAACCCTATCATAACAATTGTATGTACTTTAAAGTACCTACATTTTTCAATAAAGTTTTACTGAAGTTCGCCACTGGACTTTGTCTGCAACCGAGCTATGCTGCAACCATCTAATTGATACTAATCGATTTTGCCACAAGTTACCACAAAAAGGAAACCTTAATTTGTTCCTTCGCGATACATATTAGTACTTAGACGCGCATATATTGCAACGAGTAGTGTGGTGTGCACTTGCTCAAACGTGCGTGAAGTTGGCACCCCCCCAGAAAGCAATCGATTTGAAATTCTCCAAATATTTAGTGCTGATTTAGTGCTAATTAGTGCCGTTAATTTTGGATTTAGTGCTGCAACCCCTGGGAAGTAATTAGCGTTTATCTGTGGGGGGTGCCAACTTCACGGTCCAGCACCCCCCATGAAAACAATCGATCTGAAATTCTCCAGATATTTAGTGCTGATTTAGTGCTAATTAGTGCCGTTGATTTTGGATTTAGTGCTGCAATCCCTGGGAAGTAATTAGCGTTTTTGTGTGGGGGGCGCAGCACCCCCCATGAAAGCAATCGATCTGATATTCTCCAAATATTTAGTGCTGATTTAGTGCTAATTAGTGCCGTTGATTTTAGATTTAGTGCTGCAACCCCTGGGAAGTAGTCAGCGTTTTTCTGTGGGGGGTGCCAACTTCACGGTCCAGCACCCCCCCATGAAAGCAATCGATCTGAAATTCTCCAAATATTTAGTGCTGATTTAGTGCTAATTAGTGCCGTTGATTTTGGATTTAGTGCTGCAACCCCTGGGAAGTAATTAGCGTTTTTGTGTGGGGGTCGCAGCACCCCCCATGAAAGCAATCGATCTGAAATTCTTCAAATATTTAGTGCTGATTTAGTGCTAATTAGTGCCGTTGATTTTAGATTTAGTGCTGCAACCCCTGGGAAGTAGTCAGTGTTTTTCTGTGGGAGGTGCCAACTTCACGGTCCAGCACCCCCCATGAAAGCAATCGATCTGAAATTCTCCAAATATTTAGTGCTGATTTAGTGCTAATTAGTGCCGTTGATTATAGATTTAGTGCTGCAACCCCTAGGAAGTAGTCAGCGTTTTTCTGTGGAGGGTGCCAACTTCACGGTCCAGCAACCCCCATGAAAGCAATCGATCTGAAAATCTCCAGATATTTAGTGCTGATTTAGTGCTAATTAGTGCTGTTGATTTTATATTTAGTGCTGCATCCCCTGGGAAGTAATTAGCGTTTATCTGTGGGTGGTGCCTTCACGGTCCTAATTACTTCCCAGGGGTTGCAGCACTAATTCTAACATCAACGGCACTAATTAGTACTAAATCAGCACTAAATATCCGGAGAATTCCGGATCGATTGCTTTCACGGGGGGTGCTGGACCGTGAAGTTGGCACCCCCCACAGATAAACGCTAATTACTTCCCAGGGGTTGCAGCACTAAATCTAAAATCAACGGCACTAATTAGCACTAAATCAGCACTAAATATTTGGAGAATTTCAGATCAATTGCTTTTACGGGGGGTGCTGGACCGTAAAGTTGGCACCCCCCACAGATAAGCGCTAATTACTTCCCAGGGGTTGCAGCACTAAATCTAAAATCAACGGCACTAATTAGCACTAAATCAGCACTAAATATTTGGAGAATTTCATATCGATTGCTTTCATGGGGGGTGCTGCGCCCCCCACACAAAAACGCTAATTACTTCCCAGGGGTTGCAGCACTAAATCTAAAATCAACGGCACTAATTAGCACTAAATCAGCACTAAATATTTGGAGAATTTCAGATCAATTGCTTTCATGGGGGGTGCTGGACCGTGAAGTTGGCACCCCCCACAGAAAAACGCTAACTACTTCCCAGGGGTTGCAGCACTAAATCTAAAATCAACGGCACTAATTAGCACTAAATCAGCACTAAATATTTGGAGAATTTCAGATCGATGGCTTTCACGGGGGGTGCTGCGCCCCCCACACAAAAACGCTAATTACTTCCCAGGGGTTGCAGCACTAAATCCAAAATCAACGGCACTAATTAGCACTAAATCAGCACTAAATATCTGGAGAATTTCAGATCGATTGTTTTCATGGGGGGTGCTGGACCGTGAAGTTGGCACCCCCCACAGATAAACGCTAATTACTTCCCAGGGGTTGCAGCACTAAATCCAAAATAAACGGCACTTATTAGCACTAAATCAGCCCTAAATATTTGGAGAATTTCAAATCGATTGCTTTCATGGGGGGTGCCAACTTCACGCACGTCTTGCTCAATGCTAGATCTTCGCGGCCAGCTTGCCCTCCTGTGCCCCCTGAACATGTGACGGGGATCGGGTGTGGATGATGGACCGGAGCTAAAGCTGCGAGTGGACACCATTAGTACATATTAGTACTTAGACGCGCATACATTTCAACGAGTAGTGTGGTGGGCACTTGCTCAATGCTAGATCTTCGCGGCCAGCTTGCCCTCCTGTGCCCCCTGAACATGTGACGGGGATCGGGTGTGGATGATGGACCGGAGCTAAAGCTGCGAGTGGACACCATTAGTACATATTAGTACTTAGACGCGCATACATTTCAACGAGTAGTGTGGTGGGCACTTGCTCAATGCTAGATCTTCGCGGCCAGCTTGCCCTCCTGTGCCCCCTGAACATGTGACGGGGATCGGGTGTGGATGATGGACCGGAGCTAAGGCTGAGAGTGGGTGTAGCTACACTAGTGCAGTAGCGCCAAAAAATATTAATGTAAATAATTTTTAATAGGCTATATCTTTAAAAATAATATAATAGAGTAGTTTAGAGTTATAGTTTAGAGTTTAGAATATAGTGTAGAGTATATTCCCATCAAAATAAACCCATTCTTCATTTTCCTCTCCAAACTCATTCCAGTCCCGTACTCGTCATTTTCGAAAGAATCTTCCCCATTCCATCTTTAATTACTGTTTGCATTTTTGCACTGTTTGCACTCTTTGCACTGTTTGCATTAAGATTGCATTTTTGTCATTGTTCTGCCCAATGATGTTACCGTCTTCGATTTTTTGCCGAACTCCTTCCATCATTGCTGATCATCTTTGAATTCTCAAAAATTGCATAGACGTAAGACGATAGACAGAATTTCGGTACGAGGTGTTTCGTGTTTCGGTGCTCGCTAATCAACGCGTTACACCGAGCGTTTTCCTAGCATAATTACACTGTTATGAAGAATTGGTTGATTCTTAATTAGATATGTAGATTTTAAGGCTGCAAACACACGGGGCGATTTTTTCATGCCCAGACGCGGCATTCAAAAAACCGCGACGTATTTCTTGGTCGAACACACGGGGCATGCAAGACGCGACGGTTTTAGCACCTGTCAAGGTCATGCTATGTCAGCTGTACAAAAACGTCTCATGAAATGCACGCCCGTATGTTTGCTCTCATTTGAATCAATGTGGTTAATTCTAACGATCCGGGGTGGGCATGAAAATAAACGCGACATGTCGCATCTGGCCGGCATGGAAAAGAACGCCGCGTGAAAAAACGGCCTCGTGTGTTCGCTCTCATAAGACTCAATTACCTATCTTATCAGCGTCTCGCCGGTGTGCGAACGCTTCGGCATGGGCATGAAAAAAACGCCCCGTGTGTTCGCAGCCTAAATTAGATTCTTTGGCTGTCAAAGAATCTAATTTAGGCTGCGAATTATCAACTTGTTGATAATTTCATGCTCTGTTTTAAAGTTCTAATTTACCAAATGGTTTGAAAGAGATAGATATTTTGTTTATATTTTTATTTTTCATTGTTTTCATAAAATAAATATACACTAGGTACCTAATTCAATTTAGTTATTACACTCTAAATAAAAAATACTAATTTCAGCTCCGTTTTGTTGTTACCACAACGTGGTAAAATTCATACATGTAAAGAGCAAAATTTGGGTGTTTTGGAGCTGAACCCGTCTTTTTTTATTTGGCGTGTAATTTTATGAGTGACTATGTTGTTTCTCAATCCATAATTCGGCATGTGTACTAGAAAATGTGTACGTAACACATTTTCATTATGCTGCTTCATTTCTATAAATCAATTTGATCGAAAAACAACATTATAGTCGTTAGCTTAGGTATAGTAATTACAAATGTAATTACAGCCATGCCTTGCCTGTAAGCACGGTGGAGCCTGTAAGCATAGAGGTAAGAAGGGCTCGTAATCTTGCCGATAGAGCGGGCTGGGCAGAGGAAACTGCAGGACTCTCGCCTCATGCTCGGCATGGCAAGTGATGATTTCAGAATTCAGACATTTTCATAAGGGGGGCATAACTTAGGGTGGGCACAACAGCTATGTATACAAAACAGCATGGAAACATTGGGCTCACACAATTGAGAAATGAGAAGGGGAAACTTTTCCACTTTCACGTACTCATGAAAACAATTGAGAATCTGGTAGAAGTCCAGTCCTATAGGTCTGAGGGTTTCTATTATAGTGTTTAGGACAACAAATTGAACCGGAATTTCCTCTTCTTTTGAGGAAGGTCGTTTGTTTAACAGGCGCACAAAATTAGGATGCAAAAATATCGCTGTTTCTGACATTTTCCTTATATTTCGATACACAACTGTGTCAACTGAAAAACTTGATAAATTTTACTTCATTTTATAATTTCTATTCCAAGTGAGTGGGGCCCTGATGAGACCAAGGGAGGGTTTGCCCCCCCCCCCCCATCCCGCCACTGCCCGCTATATCGGCAAGACAATCTCGCTCGGTCTTTATCACTCCGGATGGTGTTGGTGTAATCTACGTCTTACGAGACCCGAGGTCTGACGTCGTCATATCGCCGTGTGAAAATCATCGCTTTTGAGTATAATTAATCAACACAAGTGTTAATTAAAATTCAACCGGAACTTCAGAGCTCCAAAATAACGAGTCGGTGATAACTGATAAGTGCTGTTGTAAGTTGGAGACAGGATTTGGTAAATATCCGCTGGAAAAGCTTCTCGTGTGTATCTGAATGTTGACGGAAATGTTAAAACAGACGTGAGCACTTTATGCATTGAAATATGTTTAAGTAAATATTAATGCACAACGCGTCATTGTCTAATTAATTGCAAACAAGAAGGCTGGGAAGACACTGGAACTTGCACTTTCAGTGAGATGAAACAATGTTTGAACTGAACTGACAATAATGCTAAAGTAAAGATAACTACATGGGAGCTGATCGAAGATCTCCCAAAACATTTTTTATTGATATCATTATTTATAAATTTTCCAACATTTCAAAACATTAATGAATGTTTATATGAATATATAAACACACTTGTTGCACACTTGTTGTACCTTGCAACTCATGTCTTATATTGAGTTTTCAATTTTATGTCATCAGAGAATGAACAAAATGTCAACCAGGCGGTAGGTAGCTATAAAAAATAATTTCTGTTTTGGTTTCTAACTTTTAGAATAGCACACATTGGAATTGTTTTCGTTTTTTTCTTAAGGTATCCATCTGTCTACCAGCAAATAAGCTTTTTGTTCAAATCTAGGTATCGATCGATACAAAAATATTATCATCTTCATTTAAGCCTAAAAATTACCCGATTTTTCTTGGTCTCCATTAGATAACCAGGGGGAGACAACACTTTTTATCTCAAAAACTACAGACACGAAAAGTGTTAAATTATGGCATAAACATCAATAAGTACACTAAAACATTATGCAAATCTGAGACATGACTCGATCAGCTCATCCCATTGCTGGTGCAAAATAGAGAGAAACAGATTTTTTACAAAATTATTTTTAAAACGAGTTCTTATGCATCCTCATTTGTTTTCGTTCTCTTAAATCCAATTGCAAATTAATCAGGTTTAAAGAACTAATAAAAAATGTTTCTCATTAAATAATTGAATCTAGTGGAGCGGTCGCTCCACCCAGCCAAGTCGTACCGTACACTCACAGTCACTCAACATACCGTAAATGCCTAATAAACTGAGGAGCAGACCAAACACTTTTACTGTAAGCAACAACATAGCATTTTCGGCCTACTGGATCTCAAAATTGAAAAATCTCACATTGTTGCGAAATATCTTAATTTCGAGCTATGGCCCACCCCACCCCATATAACAAATTTGGGAACAACAGGTTATGCCATTTGCGAGCTAGAGGGCCGTGAAAACAGTGAAATTACACCCCTTTTAAAACCTATCTGATGATATCACGAAACACCGCTATCACCGCCACAGCCTAAACGGCTAAACCGATTGACTTGAAATTTTTACCACATGTGCACTTTTGGCGTCTGAGGTGCCTTTTTATAAAACCAACCGGAAGCCGCCATTTTGAAACCGGAAGTGACGTCATATCTCGAAAACGGCTACACCGATCGGAATAAAACTATCGCCAAATGATTCAGACGGTCATCTTTATGGAATATCAATAGTCAAAATATACATTTACTATTACCGAAACCGGAAATGACGTCATAAAAATGAAGAATCAGACTTGAATCACCTCTTACTACAATAACTACATATTCAGAAAGCTTATAATGATACTTAACATTTATAAAAATAAATTCTAGGTGGCAGTAATTTCAGCCGCCATTTTTAAAAAAGGAAGTGATGCCATAACTCGAAAACGGTTGGACCTATTGGAACGATGCTTTCGCAATTCTTCATGGAATATCATTTTAAGCTTATATTTAGTACCAAACACAATTTTTCGTAGTACCCAATTCGGAAATTGCCTATTTTTTTAAAGGAATAAGTCACAAGTTAGGAACAAGTTGTGTAAATAAACTAAAAAAATTATTGATATCCCCATAAAAAACACTCCGTGTAAAAATACCAGCCAAGTCTCTTAACTATAAAAAAATAGAAGAAATCTAAAAATTCAGCACTGAAAAGTAGTGATATCAAAAAAAGGGCCAAGTCAAAACTTCATTTTAAAAACCAAATTATACTTGGCGCATCGTTTTTAAGGGCATTATAGGTATAGGCACATTTAATTTCTGGCATATACTATACTACTATATACACGATGCGCCAAGTATATTTTGGTTTTTAAAATGAAGTTTTGACTTGGCCCTTTTTTTGATATCACTACTTTTCAGTGCTGAATTTTTAGATTTCTTCTATTTTTTTATAGTTAAGAGACTTGGCTGGTATTTTTACACGGAGTGTTTTTTATGGGGATTTGTATTACCTCGCAATGCTCTCATTCAATATCAGTATGGACTGACATGACACACACATTCTCGCTTACAATCATTCCAAGCTCACTTTCAACTAATTTATCGCTCGTCTAATTCTAATATTCTGTCGAACTTGAGCCGGCGAATCATCTTCCCACATCATTACACTCGGCCCAAACACGCCGACCAATTAGACCTAATTCTACCTATTTCTCTGCTTTTTCGTCTACCATGTGTTCTCTCTCGATCTCACAACCATTAAGCGACCTTATTTTCTAATTAGCTTTTATTTGACAGCAATAATGGTGGACAATAGCCATATTGACATGTGTTATCGTGCAACTAAGCAAAACAATAAAACCTTATGGCGGTTAGCGCTGGCCGTGTTCCGACCAATTTGTGACACGCAAACTGAACTGTCGACAAAAGGAAATCGCCTCCAAATCGTGCTGTGTTTTAACACAGGATAATACAGTTAGAAAACACAAGTTTCGCTCATTATCCTGATCCGGAGTTCATTGTTGATCCTTAAAACACCTGGCAATATAATTGCAGAAGCTGAATGGCCACTTCTACCTGCAGTTTATTCATGGAACAGATTGCTGAATGAATCTTGATTATGTTTCTCTTCTCAAGTGTCAAGTTTATCCATAGTTGTAATAAGCTGGGTGGAAGATCTCGTTCAATAACTTCGCGCAAAATAAACTTTACACATTGCTTTATAACGCAATAATAAAACTAATTAAGTAATAGCCGATCAGCTACAACTATCCAAGAACCTTTGACATATTGTAAATCAATTGTGGGGCGTTTGTTACGTTTATTCTTGGTTGAAGTATAAGTCCTGATATAAACTGATATTTGGACATATTTTCTATTAAAAATCTGAACATCAGAGATAAGGCCCAATGCCATTTCAATGATCCTTGTGGCGAGCCAACAACCAGTCATTCTGCCTTCCTCCTATCATTATTTGTACTAATAGTGACACCAGTCTTTTGTAAGAGAATTGTAATTGTTGACTTTAGTCAATAGCTATTGATATTTTGATGATCCCGGAAGTGTGCAACGCACAATCTAGAACATGGACATCAGGCCTTCTACTTCTAATGTTGTAACATGATCGTGACTTACGTAGTTTGGACCTGGGCTCTCTGGGCCCGTCGACTGTGACTTTGATGGCCTTGCTGTACGTGGCCACTTGCGGCGGAGAGGTGTTGATGCAGATGGTTAGGGTGAAGCTCTTGCCTGCAACAATGGCGACAACAATAAGACCCAAGAGATCGTGGGAAGTTCCAGCGAGATAATTGACCGAGACAAATCCTTCCCTCAGATTTGTCATGCATTGCGCATGCGTTAGGTGCACTCGAGGAAACCGGAAGCTGGATAAAAACCCTTTGAACTGGCGGAGTCAAGATCAAGCCTGAGTCAAGTGAGAAGAGAATGAAACATGAAGAGGATAGAACAGAGACCTCCCACTTCACGAGGTTTGACAGACATTTGTTATGATTTACAGAGTCGTTTATGCAGGTCGATTTCATTGCAGACGCGAGGCAGTAAAACAATGAGCGACTTCTTTTACTGCCCTTCACTTCACTTGCAAGACAAGGGTCGGAAAAGTTGGACAATATCACAGCTGAGGGAAGCAAACATTTAGCTGCGTTTCAATTTTTTACTTTCTCTCAAAGAACTCATCAAACCACAAACTGAACGGACAATATAAAACATTATCGTGGAGGTGCCGAACACTCTCAGACATAATATGTTTGATCCGTTTTGCCAGCAACATTGGACTGATCATGGCGCATACACTCATGTAAACAAGTGGAGGGCACAGTGTAGAAAACTGCTTTGTCCCAAATCACTGTTCTGACATAATCAATGTTGAATGTTTAAAAAAAATCACTGAAATGTTTGCAATATTGTGACACTTGTTTTCCATAATGATCATGATAAGCTTAATTATAAAATAATGTTTCATTTGTTACTACTTAGTTTGATTTTACCCAGGAACCCAGGAACTTGAAGGCAATATTTTATGAAAGTAAATAATTTACACGTACAAAATGTAATAAATAAATTAATAATTATTCTTCGTTTGGCCTGAACTTGATGATTTTATTCTAATTCTATTATAACATCTACTGAAGCTGTCAGCATTGGACATACGAAGATGTTTCTTGCAAAGTTTATAGCTTTAGCTTATGTCAGCAGAGGGGTGTTTCTTCGACATACGCGTTTTTTACACTGGAATCGAACGATCTTCTTAATTTTGTTTTACGAAATAAGTGACTTAGATATTTTTCATGTCAAAGCTAAATACACTATTAAATAGAGGAGAAAAACCATTAAAAAAGCACGGCTAGCTCAAAACGTAAAAATGTAAATGCAGCATTTTTTTACACTGGGCCCTTCAAGTCCTCTAAGAATAATTCCACGTTACAACATTCACCACAAATGTCGAAATTACTCTACTAAAATGCTAGAAATTCACCCTGAGAGGGTTATAAAGGATCTAGTAACTTCCTCCCTGAACAAGTCCTGTGCACCCCCGACACATAATATGTCCGGCAATGGCGGGTGTAAAACTGTGCTCGTGCGAGATTGATTCAGTGAGTATTCCAGCAGAGCGACACTAATTGATTACACCGGTCATTGCGTCGTAAAGCCTGCGTGTTGGCGAGGGGCGTCATTAATGTCAACCACTAGCTTGACCCTTGCAATAATGTTGCACCTCGCTTTATTGCCCACTAAAACAGAACACTCAGTGTCTTGGCGTCCGAAGTCTCATCAGCTGGAGCAAATCCTCGCAGTTTATTAGTTCGTAAATAGAAGAACACTTTATGACTTGTTTTGCATGTGCTTAAGAAGTTATGGGGGAAGAAATAAGAACATTAATTGTGTTTTCAAAATCAGGATGGAATTCTGAGAAGCACCTGTATTGGGTCTTGTGCCCGGTATTCTTGCCGCTAACACTCTGTTAGACTGTTACGAACACTCTCATGATGAGACTCCAGCAAGTCACAATGCGCTTGCGCTGAGTAACCCTTCCTGGTACAGTGTGATTAATTCTTCAAGAGCTTGAATACCAGGTTCGATTCCCGGATCTACTCGGAGATGAGAGCAATGTCTGTGAATATCTTGTCCTCGTTGTAACATCGTATGAGTATTGATGAGGCGTCTGTATAGTCATGTAGCAAGCGAACCTGTTGTCTTTTCGGCTGAGGAAGTTCACGGCGTAACTCTGTCAGCTTGATTTCCTAGCTCGCGACAAACATAAACACACGAGGCAGAACGAGGTCCACAAGGCTGAACGGGGTCCGCATGAAACCAGCCGGAATCAAGTGATGAATCGAAGTGCAGTTTTCATCAGTAACGTAATTATTATCCTCGCTGCACTGCTCGGCGGGTTGCATACAGGACAGGGAACGAGGGATTGGCAGGGGGAACGAGTCCCTGTGTGGTCAACATATATAGGCAATGACCAATAGTGTCCTATATTGTGCAATAGCCGGCTCATTATTAATGACCCGGCAGTAGTCGTCTATAAAATATCAATCGCAGTTGTAATACTGCTTCGCTCTAGGGGAGGTAAAAACGCGGCGCAATCACACGGGATTGGATTTCCTGACGCCTATTGATGAGCAGTGATTGCTCCTGATGATGAACGTGCTGCTCCAGAGGTGGAGGCTGTGTTATCGTACATGTGTAACCCGGTTAATAGTGATTCTAATTAATGATTAAACTACATGCTAATTGATAACGCCAGACGCCGATTACAGGGCCGTGGAGGCACACAATTGCATAATTGCACTTGCAATCACTTCCAGTTCGAACTCAGATTGATGATTGTGGGTTAAATATAGCTTCTTTCCAGTTGGTATTTAAAAGTGATTACTGCAATCAAGGTGGTATAAGATTTGTTTGAATATTATCAATGAAATTCAATATTTATGCTTTCTTCAAGATTTGTTTGAAAATCAGTTCATTGTCTTTATAGGGTATTGCAAGTGCTGAATCAGTGCTTCGTTGTGGATCACACTTTTAAACTCCCCCTTAGTACAACTTGTGGTTGATTGAGATTATGACGCTTCTTCGTGTGTTATTATACGTTATAAAACACGAGTTCCGGGAATGGGTTCAAAAATTGTACGAGGCTTTGTTCAATTGTTCAATCCATGTGTTCAATCTTTACATTGTCATACTTTGGGACGGCACAAAACTAGGACCATTCACATGTGTGAAATGATGTTACGCATCTTATTGTAATTAATTATCAAATCCGAATGAGTGAAAGACATATTCAAAATATGTGTAGGCAGAACACCTGCGATTTTTTAAAACATTCTTTTAGTTCAATATGACAAAAGTTAAAAATGAAGGCGATTCAAGTGAGGGTATTAGATTTTAATTTCAGGGCAAGTTTTCTAAAGAAGATGTTAGTAAGTGACCAATAATAATGATTAGAGATTAGAAATAATATACGAAGAGATCATCCTAAGAGCTTGTTTGTAATTTTATTGCATTTGTTCTAATATAAAATCGAACCTGAATTTTCACTGAGGAAACTTTCATTTAGTGACGTGCCTGTAGGGTAGAAATAAAGTTTTTGACAAAAAAAAATGCTTCGTGGTTGTCTTCGCCTGTTCATATCGGAGACAATGAGCCCACTTTCAAGCAATTATTGCGGTCGCTGGTATGGTTCCAATGCAAAAGCAATATTTCGTTAAAAAAACGGGACGAAAATTTTGGAGCTAAAGAAGGTCAGGTGGGTTGGAGAATCACTTATAGAACGAGGAAAATACATTCTCTTCCTCTATGGGCAATCTTCTGTCCTATTTCGTGTTTTATATTTTTAGTCACGTGGTAGGTGGAATGCCCTACCTGAATTGAAACATTACAGACTTAGTCTAGGACTATTAACAGTATAAATGAAGCTATTGACATTTGACAGTCGTCATGTCGTTCGCCCATTCTTCATAACACAAACATGTCGAAATATTTTCTAAACTAAAATATTGGACGGGAAAGTGGTGACAAGTTGAAGAATCATTTCTAGAGAGGAAACCCTGACAACCCTTCTGGTGCACTTGCAGTTCTCGTGTTGTTATTGGTCACGATGGTATTAACACTCCTGAATTTGCCTTCAAATTGAAGAATAACAAATAAGTCTATGCCAGACGAATATTTCATGACATCTCAACAAATTTGATTTCAAGATCAGTAATCAAACAAGATTGGCCCATTATTAATGATACTTTGGGGTTAGTTAAATGTACATGACTTTGATTGAACAAGTTTCTGATAGTTGATCAACTTACCTCTGCCGCTTCTGCCGACGAATCTGAGATCATTGAATTTGGCGACTTGGTTCTTCATGACGGCTGAACAGTTCCTTAGCTCTGAACAATAGTTCTCGTCGTTGCCGGCTCTGACGGTGACCATCGTCCCGTCGACGACTTCCCCTAGCGCGACGACCTTGAAGGCGACGGGCAGCGTCTTGTTGGACCTCCAGTGCGTCGGGAGCGCGGAGCACAGGAAGTAGGGACTGCCGGTGCGGACCAACTCGCCGGGGTGCTCCGCCTGGATGTCGCCGAGCACTCTCTCCGCCCACCACACCTCGTCGTTGGCCCCGACGCCGCCTCCACTGTTGTTGTTGTTGTTGTTGTTCGGCGACGTCGTGTCGTCGTTCTCCGCCATGATCTTGCGCTTCTTGCAGTGGTAGCCGAGGTCGTCGGCGCACGTTACTGAGCTCACGTTGGTCACGTGACCCGGCAAATGCATTGAGACTCACTGACAGACACTTGTCTTTGAAAGAACCGAACTTCACTCTTCCGAGAGAGGCGATGAGCGCCGCCGATCACAGCAAACACATCCTGACTGTCACTGTACCACCAACACTGTTTGACTGTCACTGTAACACCATCAACACTGTCAACCGCTGTCACGTGGTGCACGTCGAACAGACCGAGTAGCCAACCTCTGCCGCGTGGTGCTCGACGAAGCTCTGCCAGTGGCGACGGTCAACACACGACGACAGCCAGCCACTGAATGAGCCTTCAGCACCAAGAACCGCGTGCCGCTCAAAGTGAGGTTTTCCCGATGATTGACTCAGATTGCCACCTCTCACACGCATGCGCGGACACTCGGAGGCACGGCTTGCTTCATCAATCATTAGTCATTGGCCGAATGCGAATCACTTTATGTTATATAATTTTAAATAATATTTTCAATAACCATCAAGCCAAATCCATTTTAGCAAATTTGCAAAAATAATGTAAATTTTATTTTTTCCTAATTTTATTTTTTTTTTTTATTTTTTTTGCATAATGCGTTTTTTTAGAGGTTGATTATTCGCTAATTACACATTTAAGAGAGGAACCTATCGAATAAAATGCATAACTGCTGATGATCTGTAATGAGAAATTAACCGTTTATCAATGACAGCATCAGCAACTGCACCAACTGTTTTGCCGACCGAGCTCGCTCTGTCTTGGCAAATCTCGAGGGGCGGAACTTTGGGAGGCGGACGCTGGGGGGTGGGAGGAACAAGACAACACCAAGCACGCCTCCGAACTAAACAATCGCATTGTAATTTCACACAAAGTCGAGAGAAATTCTCTCCAAGAATCGTCGAATGCCTCAGGTTTTCTTCGACCAATCCTAATTGAATGTGGAAATATCCACCACAAAACATTTAGTTGAATTATGATTTTTTTCTGATGCTGGTAAATGTGGTGTACCACTACATGGATGTACCGATACCCCGAGATTCTGTGATGGTCATCGCGAAGCTGTCACATTATCTCCACGTCATGGGCCAGGTTGGCTGGAGTCAGTTGTCACAGCTGCTGCCTGGAGTCAGTTGTCACACTCACAGCTGCTGGCTGGAGTCAGTTGTCACACTCACAGCTGCTGGCTGGAGTCAGTTGTCACACTCACAGCTGCTGGCTGGTGTCAGTTGTCACACTCACAGCTGCTGGCTGGAGTCAGTTGTCACACTCACAGCTGCTGGCTGGAGTCAGTTGTCACACTCACAGCTGCTGGCTGGAGTCAGTTGTCACACTCACAGCTGCTGGCTGGAGTCAGTTGTCACACTCACAGCTGCTCGCTGGAGTCAGTTGTCACACTCACAGCTGCTGGCTGGAGTCAGTTGTCACACTCACAGCTGCTGGCTGGAGTCAGTTGTCACACTCACAGCTGCTGGCTGGAGTCAGTTGTCACACTCACAGCTGCTGGCTGGAGTCAGTTGTCACACTCACAGCTGCTGGCTGGAGTCAGTTGTCACACTCACAGCTGCTGGCTGGAGTCAGTTGTCACACTCACAGCTGCTGGCTGGAGTCAGTTGTCACACTCACAGCTGCTGGCTGGAGTCAGTTGTCACACTCACAGCTGCTCGCTGGAGTCAGTTGTCACACTCACAGCTGCTGGCTGGAGTCAGTTGTCACACTCACAGCTGCTCGCTGGAGTCAGTTGTCACACTCACAGCTGCTGGCTGGAGTCAGTTGTCACACTCACAGCTGCTGGCTGGAGTCAGTTGTCACACTCACAGCTGCTGGCTGGAGTCAGTTGTCACACTCACAGCTGCTGGCTGGAGTCAGTTGTCACACTCACAGCTGCTGGCTGGAGTCAGTTGTCACACTCACAGCTGCTGGCTGGAGTCAGTTGTCACACTCACAGCTGCTGGCTGGAGTACAAACTCGCGAATCGTCGAAATTGTTTGAAGAATCCCATATAAATGTGTAATATGCTCAGATCTTCGTAGAAACTTTTAACTTCACTTAAAAAGTTAATTTCTATACCTACAAGTTGATATAGAAATGTGAAAAATAGTTTGGAATTCAGTGAAATTTCAAATTCAATTCATGTGAACTTTGGAACGTCTTAGTACCTCTTCTTCTAACTGGAACTTTGGGCCGTTTCAGTTCCTTTTTTTGGGAACTGAAACGATATTCTACAAAATCCACTTTTATCCATGCAGTTTTATTTGTCTGTCGCTGTCATTTTTGTATGGCAGAAGATTCTAAAACCAGTGGTCGTGTCAGTGGTCTGTGGATCCCAATAGACTTGTACATTTATATTCTAGATTTCTGTATTTTGTCATATTGTGAGATTTCAGTTTTAAAACAAAGGAGTTGAAAGCGAGCCGAGTTCATAAGGAGAAACGTTGAATTTCACTCATTGAACTGGAATCCAACAAGAACAAGATTTACATCTCGAAATAGTTCCTTTTTATTAGGCATATTCCCATCCATGGGTGTTCCTACTCCATTGTATATTCAATAATTACGTATTACATCTGGTTTAAAAGATCCGATGAAGTTTATAGAGAAACAGAAAAATCAGAAAAATTAGTTTCATTAATTCGTGACGTTTACTTTAGAAATAAACTTTTCGTCCCACAAACGGTAAATGAAGTTGAACCAAGGTTTTGGTTTTGGTTTTGAGGCTGACCTCAAACAGTTTTGGTGTGGTCAAGGAAGGAAGGAAGGGTGTGAGGGCAAGTGCCCTGCGAGTGTGTGGTCAGCAAGATGGCCACGATACCACAACACGACCCCACGGATATGGCCGCTACTTTTTCACTTCATTCAATAGACGGGGTAACCAACGTGACAAACTTGAATCGTTTCTGGTAGACACATTTTTATTTCGAAAACCACAGAACCACAAAAAGGCAACTGTGTTGATGTTGGTGGTTTACAACTATTTGGAGTTCGACTTCAATTTACCCGTTACAATGAATTGCAGTGCATCAGTTGAAAAACAGTTGCTATTTCAACAACAAACTGCATTCTGCTGGATGTGGCACCTCCACCACCACAGGGCCATGGCACCTCTACTACCGCAGCAATGCGGCACCTCCACCGCCCTTGTAATGCGTGAAGAGGATTCAATAGGCGAATATGTAAACACAACACTTGGTTTTATTACATTTTATTACGATTTGTGGAGACAATTAAACGATTTGAAGAATTAACACTCTCTTCGTTTAAGCCCGATTTACACGGTACAATTTCTTGTACAACTTCTGTGTCACATTCCCAGTTTTCATACAATGTTGCATTTACACGAAGCAACTTTCTGTCACCGAACTTAAAACATGTTCTAATTTCCTTCAAGAAATGTGCCAAAGACTGTGCCACGTAGAAGTTGTTCAATAAATGTGACCGTGTAAATCGGGCTTTAGAAGCAATGTTCCCTAACAATGCTGGAACAATGTTTAACAATGTTGTGGGCTTCAGTTCTTCAGCATTCTGTTGTTTTCATTCTGTGTGCTTTCTTCTTCTGCCCTCATGATAAGGGAAGATCCGGGCGTTAGACTCCGAGTATGACGTCATGCTCTGGTCCCACTCATGCCACCAATGTAATCTGACTGTCATCGTTAAGACACACTTCGGTTTCTTCTGATGAAACAGGATTCATGTAAATTGTCTACACGGACTGTTTTCAAAACACACGAATGATATATTTTCATAGCCAATCAAATTCTAACGTAGATTCACGTGCTCTGAGCTCGTGCAGTGATGTAAATACGTTATTGTCGAGATGAGTGATAACTCCAGTGTCACGCCGTCACGCTAAAGGATGATTTAGCCGCACAGGACAACAAGCTTTTGCAATCTACTAAAGCGCATTCGTCTTTAGTTTGGCGATCTTCGTCATTTTAATTGAAACTCAAATATAATCAATGAAACGTTGCAACGCTGTTCGAAAGCTCTTTCTAATTGAAAGAAAGCAATCTTGCAATAGTTTATCCTCATTCTGTTTCTTAATCGGGTTTTGACTTCTGGATAACAGTGGATTTCTTCCCTGATTTCTCAACGATAATTCTCTATTGACAGGAAGCAGAGGCACAGCACCTCGCGGATACACTTCCTCCGCGTTATCACAAGTCCAAGAATCAATATGTTGAAAGTTAGGCTGTTGCGGTTAACCAGGACGTCCGATTAACACATTTCAAGAAATAGAAAATCTGCGCATTGAACTATTTTGTTTTCAAGCTCGGCGCTGTGTTTTATGAAATGTAAATGTTTCGAACGAGTTGGGCTGATCATTTAATATTCCAGGTCCATTAGCCGTGCGGTCGCCCAGTGAGTTGCAGTTATTCGCTGCATCTGCCGGCGACACGCGTTGCGGTGAAATAAATATGCACTTGGGCCAGTTATTAGGCTCGTTTATCAATATTATAAACATCGAAACCCATTAGTTCCTCGACGAAAAGATAAATCAAACATTTAAACTGCAGTAATGCAGAGCGCATTTATGCAAAATACACTGGTTCACTTTTTACAAATCAAGTTTTTGAACGATTTAATTATTAATAGATTTGTATTTGCTGCATTTTAATGCTTTTTATGTTCGTATCATTTTGAACCAATGTTTGTATGAGAAACAAATTTCTTCATCATATTCTATATAAAACCGGAAATCAATTAGATTTCAAAGCTTGGCTGCTCTCGGAGATAAAGAAAGGTAAAATCTGTACGTGAAACTAAGTATAATAACCATGCAGTCCGTCGATATGGCTCTAAAAGATTCGTCTCTCGATCCGTAACAAACGGTCGTCTCCGTCTGGCTCGGTGTTGCTCGCAGGCTCTCTCTGTCGGTCCATTAGCCGAGGCTTCCAGGCGAGACTCTCAACACCTTCAGCTGCTCACATGATCGTCGCGGAGGCCCAAAACCAGTGTTCGATACAGGAAAGAGCATGTTCGAGCCGAGCGGAGGTCAGAAGTCACACGATATATGAGAACCAGACGCGAGTATGGGCAAAAACTTGCTCCAGTCAATTTAAACACTTTTCAAAATACTATAAAACAATCTCAAGTCATAGGGAACTAATATTTAATTACGTACTTATTGTTTTTCATATTCGTTGATAAATTGTTTTCTTAGGATATTTCAATTTAGTACAACTGTTAGGTATCATAAATAATGTATATAAAAAGGTAATAAAACAATAAAAAGTACCTACCTACGTAAATTTATATGAACAAAACCAACAAATCACAATTTCAAAAATTATTTTCTAATAATTTAATTTAATTTTTGAAGTAAAATAACTGGAGTCATAAGTAATAAAATAAGCATGATCGTATTAATGATCGTAAGTGACGCGACCTTAGCCGCGGCTAATAAACTCGCACCTGCCAATCGACGCTAATTTACTGCGCCGTGCGCCGACATGAGTTACAACTTTACCTGAGTTTACGATAATTGCTTCTCTCTTGTCATCATGTCTACCTGTATATGCTCGCCTCTCAGCTCACATTGAAAACAACATCGACGAATACAGAGCTATTTTCACAGTCTTTGGCATGATTAAAGAATTATTCATTAGTTTGAAACAATTTGTGATTTATGATTAAACCTTTGTAAAACGTAATACTTGGACATCACAATATGGGCAAAGCTAATTAAAATGTTTTCAGGAGCTTAAAAATGGTATTTCTGTAATCACTGTTATCATGAAATTGATTTGGCGTATTTCCAACCTTTATGAAGTCTAGTTAATGAACCTCCAAAATGTCCAACAAATTCACGGCTATTCAGTCCAGTCGGATTATTATTAATATGTTGACGAGAGCTGGCTTTGCGAGCGTCTCTTTGATGGTATTAACATGGCGCAGGCGGGAGGGTGCTATCTTCACCACATCACTCACGTTGTAAGACAAAACAAGGGGTTTACGTCGGCCGGGATCCAGCAGGACACTATTAATTAACTCGTTTGTTCCGTCGAGTCGAAGAGTTGGACGCAACTTCGAGCAAGTTGGCTCATTATTTTGCGGAAAGCTCGTGGATGCTTTAATAAGCTCAGAAGCAAAACTTGTCCGACCAAAGCTCTGCCAAGAGACTATAGCTTGAAATATACTTACCTGTGCAAGCCGGACGGAAAACAATCTTCATGAAAGAAACGACTAACATCTAAATATACATGCACGAGTCAATTTTCATGGAGCAAAACAAAGGAATCAAAAACAGGAATACAAACACGCCATGAGACATTGGGAACATTCGCATGCAATGATTTAGGACAAATTGTACACAAAATAACTCTACTTTAACAACTTGTGATCTACGAATGTTTAACAACATTCTGTGGCAAACTGCGGCTCCCTAATGTTTATTGAATGGATATATTTATCATTTAAAATAATGTCAGACAAAACAAGGGGTTTACGTCGGCCGGGATCCAGTCGAGTCGAAGAGTTGGACGCAACTTCGAGCAAGTTATATATTCGTGTTTAATCGAAAAAAACGCCCAGCGGGACAACAATTGGAAGGTTATTTGATTAAATATGTTCATTTTTTGAATCAATTTTAAATTGTTTAAATTCTAAAAATCTGCCCTGTGGTGCAACAGCTGGGGGTCTTTGTCAAAATATTAAAATAAACTTGTCCTGCAACTTATTATTTTCAGTGTTTTAAATTTGATTTCCTCAACTGCGGGTCCCATTTATTATCTAATTTGTTAATTTTTGGGAAATTGTCTCTTTGACCAAAAGAGGGACCCCTGTCTTAAGAGATACAAGTATTAGTTTCCCTGATTTCACACACAAGTTAAAAGTTCCTGTTCGTGTTACCCTGCTGATTCATGCACGAAAACAAAATAAGTCTTATTCCATTATTATTCATTTTTCTAAAAACGTACGCTTGGCACAACTAAAATTGATCGTTCAATAAATCTGATTGACTGAAAAATCTTAGATCGCCATTAGAAGCCAGTCAAGCGATCTCCTTGTCTCACTCTAGTAGATGACCTCCCATTTCAATGATAATAACAAGTATTGATTGTTACGGAACATGACCAGTAGTCATTCTAATTTGTTCACAGATCAATTTTTGTTTTGCCGAGTGTACGTTATAGTAGTGAGCGTGGAAAGAAGCCAGCCACGGTCCCCATGAGTTCGCATTGGCACGCAGCCCGCAATACACGGATGTCAGTTGTGTTGCCTACCCTCCTGCATTTGAGATCAACTAGACTAGAGGGGCAGTAAGCCAGACAATGTCAAATAAGAACATTAGATAAGAACGTGATTGACCTTTTTGCGAGAGGACTGACTGCAATTTGGGTTGTTTCTATCTGCACTGCCAAGTAATGAACAGTATCATTCATGCAATTGTAAGACAGCGAATTACTTATCTATTGTTTGTTATTAATTACTTACAAATTATTTCAACTGTTATTTTTAGTTAGATGTAGGATAATACTCCACACAACTGCATATTGGGTTCACATTTATTCATCCACCCACGTCGTCCTGACTAATAACCTCTATAAGGAATTAAAAATCGACTGTCGAATCTCTACGTTATACCACAACTTTAAAAGCAACAAAACAAAAACATAAAAAAATCACTAATTTTGAACACAAATTTTGAAAAAAATATATCCACTCACTAATACTACTGGTAAATCCCTCCTGTCAAGATCCATGAGGCAACAACGATGATCCATGATCAACAACGCTCTATCAAAAATATAAAATTTAGAAAAATGTGGAAAATTAAAAACATTATTTACTTGATCACGCTACTGTCATGTCAATGATCAGTTCTGTGAACATTCTGTTTGCTATAAAGTGGTTTGAACAATTGATTTTGCGTAATTTTAAAGTTGAAATAGAATTTTTCCGTTTTATAAAGCAGATACCTACTTCACCGACCGTACGGTTTAGTTCGTGCAGCGGTCGCTAGGTCGCAGCTGAGTGTTGGATCCTCGCTGGTACATGTTGCTGGGAAGAGCCACTTGGATGCGCTGGCGTGCTCTTGAGTGAAGTGGCGACTGGCGGTAACAACAGTGTTACTCGCTCTCAGAGGTGCCGAGTTCGACTCGACAACACTCTAAGCTACAACACTCAAGTATGACCCAACATTAGCCAATTAATTGAGATTTTACAACAGTGCGAGCGATTTAATTCGACGTTTTGGCTCTTAGTTCTCTTTTGTTAGTTTTCCTGAACACACTTTACAGATTGCAAAGAAATATACTCAATTTTTTTTTTAAATATTAGTACTGCGGATTTAAATTTGCCTGAAAATTATCAGATCTTTTCAACACATTTAAGTTTTCAGAGCAAATTCTTGATCGTATCGCAAGTTACGCATTTATTTATTTGTGTGTGTTATTAGTTAATTTATGTTTTATTTATATCTTTAGTAATGTAAGTACCATTTATTTTCACATTATAAACTACATCCAACAAAGCCTAAATTAAATAATTGTTATACAACACTATTTATTTTAAAACGAAGCAATGGAGGTTGTTCGCAATAAGACAGATTGAAATGCCCCTCAAGCGTCTTATGAGAGCCAGACATCCTCAAGTCATAAGCATTTTGTTGATCATTTTGATCGCATTTTGTTGTAAATCATGATTCAGATTCAATCTGAACAATTATCATATCGTTTCAACAAATTTAGTTTTTCCGTACAAAAATGTGTAATTTACTAGGTATAATATAACTTGAGCAAGGTCAACTAAACTTGAAACTTGAAACAACGCATTTATCTATTTTATTTATTTTATTTTTATCTATCTACATCTTACTCATTAGTAATGAAATTACAATTTTTTCACTATCAAATACACAATTAAATGTTAATGTAGGTACAGAACTGTTTATTTTGAAACGAAACAAATGGAGGCTGTTCGAAATAATTCGGACCGAAATGTTCCTCAAGCGTCTTATGAGGACTTATACGAGGCTTGGACTTGATCTTCAGACATGAACATGGATTCCATGACTGACAATCAGCTGTGACGTTGACATCCACATCTGCACTTTCTCCACGCGTCGCAGTTCATTCCGTGACGTCACGTCTCGCAATGTACTTACATGTACTTGTACTTATCAAAACATTCAATGTCTTTTTACAACGAAACAAGTTGGCTCAGTTCTGCACTTGCACTCCTGAGGTCCCGGGTTCGATTCCCATGGAATCCCATGGTCGTGCACGACCGTCCTTTCTGTCAGAGATATTATCGTGGTTTACCACAGTCAAGAGGAGGAAAATGCTGTGCAGGTTCCCTACTAATAGGCCACGACTGCCTCCTTCCCACCTACCGTCATTATTATCTCCCCGTTGTCGCAATAATCATTCATTAGCAAGTCGAAGAAAAGCTCGACGTTAAATACCACTAAAATAAATAAATGTCTTTTTACATTTGTGTGAAACCTGGATTCTCTTGTTAAAAAGCTCACAGCTTGGCTGAAGCTGTAAATAAAGTGTCTGAACGTTCTCTCGCCATTTATCTGTCTGTTGGATGCGACGGGAGATGCTGGGAGAGATTGCATTGTGTCCTCTGCTAATGAATAGCCGGTCCATTGACAAACAGCCTGATGCTATCAGAAGGGTCGTGTTGACAAAAAGCCTCCACTCAATGAACAAGGCCTAGGACAGGGATACTCTTGAGAACTAAATTTACCGGAGCGTTTTCAGAATAGGTATGGACCAATCCACCTTGGGTATGGACTATGAGCAGATCGCACTTTTCGACTCAATTTTACAAGAAGCTCATCATTCAAACAACATTGTGATCGTTCCTGCACTGGCACGGATTCATACATTACTCTCGTGAGATAAATTAGTTTGTACTTTGAATAATATTAGGTATAAATTGTGACAGGTATTTTGTTTTTATTTTTGAAATTGGTTGCATATATTTTAATTGGGTGTGTACCCTCAACTACTCTATAGGCACTAAAAGTTGATGCGATATGAGAAGTGCGATATTTTAAAATATAGAGTTTATTTAAAATATATACCTGCTATTTTTCATATCACATAACTTTTGTAGGAACGTCAAACTAAATATTATTGACACACGCTTTATAAGTAGAACAAATTATTAGTTTCATGGATGAAAATGTCAGAAAACCTTAGCTTAAACATAAAAAACAATATCAAATTCTAAGAGCAGAATCCATGTGGTGGTAGCCGAGGTGTTTCGTTCCTTTTCATCAACGTTGATGATATGAATTGATTCGATGGTTGCAAGTTACTTATCAGCACCCTTTTCTCATGTGAATTCACTCTGCGGTATGAATATGACATAACATTTGGCAGGGATGTCTCATGCAAAGTTGCCTCAAGTGAATCTCTTTCCGAAGTAGAGTGCAATGTTGGTGACCAACTTGTCTGGTGGATGGATCGATGGAAGGTAACAGAATGAACGTATGAGCCACTTCCTTATTCAAGTAGATTAGATTAGATTATTGTGGTTTAACGGCGCGTCAACGACGAGGTTATATTGCGCACATTAAATTTTTGCATTTTTGCATTTAACTTTGTTGATATAAGTGGTGGACATGGGGACGGGACGACCTAACGGGCCCGATCCGGGGGAGTCCAACACTGGTGGGGAGGCCAGGAAGGAATGGGGACGGACCGGGGGGTGTGAGGATTCGGGCCGGCGGAACCCGATTTCAGGGGGATCACCATCTCGAGGGGAGAGGCCGGCCCGATGGGGACCGCAAATTCAAGGGAGGACATGGTTAGGCCGACCCTGGCTGCTCTTTGTCTGGACCTCACCACTGATCTGTCCGGCATGGGTAACCCTTACACATGAGCATATGCTCGCCGGCGTAGCTGCAATGGATCATTGGCCAACGCAAACCCCACCACCGCGCTAAGGTGGCAGCCATCGGTGGGGCTTATTCAAGTAGATCTCTAAGGAACGATGAAGAAGGAACCATGACGTTTGTATGAACCAAGTTTTTTGTGCCGATTTTTTAAATATTTCCATTGATTGTGTCTCGTGGCTCTTTTACCACCTACAATTCATTGGAGTCTGGGGTTTAAACAAGTTCAATAAAATACCGATGTATTTATTACTCCTAAGTTCATTTTTTGTGCGGACTTGTCATGAAAGCCACTTCCGAGGGCCGAGATTAAATTACGTTTATTTGAACATTTTCTATGAGCTCGACAATGGCTATAAATCCATCTGAAGTAAGGCATTGTGGGCTGTATTCTGTGTTTGCTATGATTTCTATGCGCCTGCGCTCTAAGCTGCGTCTTCATCAGGTGATCAGGTTGCGTCTCTCACTGGATTATACCTTGACACTTTATTATCTGCATTGTGCAACCTTCAGCATTTCCAACTGAGAGTAAAAGCTTGGAAATATTTTTCATTTCAGAAATGTTGAAAATCGCACTCAACCTCTAGGCCAGGGTGTGTGAAAGTAACTGCTCTAAGCTAACTGCTAACTGCGACTAATTGATGGTGAATATGGCTGGGTAAGGTGGGAAGGAGGCAGTCGTGACCTATTTAGTCCTCTCGCCTGGAGAAAACTGAGAAGAAAGCTCAGTCAGGAATAAAGTCCACAGGATTCGAACCCACGAGCTCGGAGATGACGCAAGAGCTTTACTGCCTGAGCCGAGTTGCTCCCTGTAATAATGGTGTATCAATGAGAAACTGGGACTTGTGGGAAACTTCCAGTGGAGTCAGGATGATTGGAAGGGTAAAGCTCATTTCTCCCTGCTTGAGACCCGGGTTCGAAGTCCAGTGAGGACTGATATTTTTCCCTTCTCACATCCCTTCTTCCTATAGGTACAATGACATAGCAATGTTCATTTTGAAGCTAACTTCTAAATGAATCCGAATGCCATCTTGAAGGGCAATTAGCTCTCTACTGCGTCTGCGCAACCAACATGGCGCTGAGATGCAATCAGCTGACACGCGCTGACTTATGAGGTGGTGACGAAAGTAACTGGGAACAAGTGGTGTGGAAAAGTTGCCAGACCATTTCCTCGGACCGCCCCGACACGAAGCTACTGCTTCCCGTGGACAAGACGGATGTCCAGGAAACTACCGCGCGCAGCGAGCCTAGCGGCAGACACATAAACCTCGTGCAAGGTTCAGCGCGATGTGATGGACATTGTTTCAAGTACATGACGCCCGTAAGACCCATGCATATGTGTGACATGGACACATGGACATGTCACATGGACTGACGGGGTTCAGCCAGCAATGAAGGAGTGAAGAACAATGCATTAAAATCACTGCTCGATGGACCACGTCAGTCCTGTGATATCGTCCCTTACACATATACATGCGTCTTACGGGCGTCATGTACTTGAAACAATGTCCTTCACATCAAGCTGAACCGAGCACGAGGTTTATGTGTCTGCCGTAATGAAAGCGGATGAATGATCATGACGTGGAGATGATGTGATGATTATGATATTGATGATGATGACGGTAAGGATGGACGGTAGAAAGAGATCTCGTATAATCGTAGTGAACTTTCGCAGCATTAGATATTATTTAGGAAAATGCATAAGAAAACACAAAGGCATTGCTCACAAACAAATTCTAGATCAAGTAGCAAAATCTGCTGTTAACTTATCGTTCAATTGTAGATAGTCAAAGTAGATATGTAGATAATGTTAGGCCTCGTGCGGGGTGGAGGGAATGTTTGAAGTCTTTCTCAAAACTCTTGTCAACTCTTTCCCAAGTCATAGACGGGGGTGGTTTTTATTTACTCTTCATCTGTCAAAAAATAATATAACCACAAAATATGATTTCGTATAAGAATCTACCCCTTTCACCCCATGCGGTTCTCTCACATAAAGCTCCGACCACCTCTCCAACCCCCTCCAGGTGGGCCAACATCTTGGCAATGAAGATGTGGTCCATGGAGGATATGTATCCGATGACAGGCAGTATTATGACATGTGAAAGCAGACCCACATAATCCTGTGCGATTGCTCTAAGTAGGCCCCAGCTGCTGGGACGCGCATTGTGTCTCGCTATGGCGGTTGTGGGGATGTTAGCGGTCTATTCATCGACATTCATACGATTGCTCTGATGCCTGGAGGCCAACAACTCGAGAATATTACCTACACTCAAACTGCAACTTCAGAATCATTCGAGATGAATGCTGGGCATTTTGCAGCATCCAGCACGGTCCATTGTGGATCCGAGAATTCAGAGAGAATCTCCTCCGATGGCTCATGGACAACACTTTGGACTTGCACTCTGGAGGCCCGGGTTCTCTTCTAAAGTCCGTCCCATCCTAACGTGGCAGTAGAATCAGATTGTTTTACTTCCATAACATTTAAAGTATATTTCCAAATTTGCTTTTGTTCTAATTCGTTGTTCGACTTGGATAAGAAGGACAGTTTTAAGTGCTGTGAGGTACCTACTTGACATCTGGGAATAATCAAAGTAATTGTTTTGCTGATTGATTCCACTGCCACGTTAGGGTGGACAGACTATAATGGCGACATGTGTGACTGAGTTACATAGGTGGGTGTTCTCAGTTGAGACTCTATTGCTGGGAATGCTGATTACTAATACGCCACGACCTCCTCCTTCCACCTTCCATTATTACCTCTTCTAAATCATCATCTCATGATCATTCATCCGTCGCCATTTTAAGTTAAATGATGATCAACATTAATCCATAATGTTCGAAGTTACAGTTTTGGAGATGTATACTATTCATGTTTAGATAATAATACACAACATGTCATTACATTAAGCCCTTTACTTGACATATTATGTCATACATTTTGCTAACATATAGCATTTTACTTTCGTGGACATAACTTCGAGTGTAAAATAATGTCGATATTTAGCAAATTAATTGAGAGAAGTAAATTCACCCCTCTGCTCTTCCCTCCCTTGCAACTATCCATCACAAAAGAAGAGACTGATATCAGATAAAATATCACTATAAAAGTTACAAACAAACTCGTGATTTATGTCGTATTCTGATTGGTTACGCGTATCTTGACCAACGGCCATGCATAATTCATCTTCCTTATCTCCTGCAAAACACAACTTGTGCTTCCGAGTTCTGGTGCATTTCATGATAAGTATCAAGGTCTAGTTCTGTAAAATTGTGAGTTTCCTCGTCATTCTTGCTTGGTGGAGGAAACCTACATTATACAGACTTTACTTCCAAAGCAGAGTTTTTCCTCTGACTTCTTTCTCGTCGACGGCTCACGATCTCATTTGCTCGCAATTGTTCGCGTCACAAGCGCCTTGATTTCCACGCTGGACGTCGTGACGCTTGGTGAATACCGGCGTCGAACTCAACTAGCGCCATCTTGCGACGTTGATATCATCTTCGCGTCAACTAAGAGCGAATGTTTATTACGTCTTGTAAAATTTTGCTTTTCAAATAAATATCTGAAAGGGAATTCACTGTCGCTTGTCTCGAAGAAGGGTTGAAATATTGGAACCGTTACTTCTCAGTCTCTTGTCACTTATGTACTGTTATTTATGACAATGGCTGATTCCTCTAATAAACCGCGTAATCTCATGGTAATGAACCGTTAACTCGCACGTTATGTTTATGACTCAACAGTAAAAACAGGGGTTGAAGACGATATTATTCCGTCCGGGTTAATTGCCGATGATTTGTGATGCTTGTAAAGCAGCTAACGGTAAGTATTTCATCTCTGAACAAGGAAGAAGCTGTGGAGATGAGCAGAGGGCAGAACATGTTCACTTTACAGCTAGGTGTTGTGTCGTCAGATGACAGTGAATAGAAACTAAGCATTTATCACTTTCCTTTTGATATTTCATCCTGTTGTATTAATGCTAACAGTTATATCGGAAATGTTGGGCAATTTTGAAGAAAATATTGACATTTTGTTCTGAAGAAGATTCTAGCATTGGCGTTGAAACTGTTTTGGCATTACATATAAATTAAATAATACAATATCCCAAGAAAGTGTAATATCTGTAATCCTGAAAGATTGAAAACCATTGAGTTGTTTCAAGAGAGGTTTATAAAAATGACTGGCATTTAATTTAATATGTGCCACAAGTACAGTAAAACAAAAAGTTATAATAGGCCCCTAAATTATTGAAGAATTAGGAATTTAATACATAGTAACTTTTATGTTGGCTGTAAGTATAAATGGATGCGTATCATCACCAATAGCTATATATTCTACACAAAAACTTATTACACTTAAATATACTTCAATTAAAGCTGTTTTAATCTTGCTTCTGTTGAAATATGAACCGTTGGCTCGATCATTCTCCTCGGTATCAACTTCTGTTTGACAAGTGCGATTTAAACGTGGAGTTGAATGAAGGATTTCCGAGTCAAAGGAATGTACAGAAATAATAAAGCAACGAGGCAAATTGCAAAACATTCACTGTTTCATTAATTATTGATATGTCAGTAATAAATGGCATTTGAATGCATTTAGTTTGCCGTCACAATGGGCTCCATCGTGTAGGGTCAACCTCGGACCCGGACTATAAAGATAGCGCTCTAGGACGTCGGCGTCGGCGTCGCTGCCAACACAATGGCGTCGATAACGAGTCCAGGCGTCGTTACATAAGACCTGGCGATCAGAAGTGAATGCGATTGGCCGAACATCGGACCTCATATTCAGCGATTGCTCACGTACAGGGAATTGAATAAATGGAAGGAATATCCTGCATTTCAAGTAGAACCAATCAATGACGCAAGTACGTTTCTGTGAGACGTGTGCAAACTTCGATCAGAAACAGCTCTTAGTTTTATATATTCTTCAAGCTTTTATTGAAAATCGCACGATTTGTTTATAAAGCTACATATTTTGAATCAATACCGTTGCAACAAATAATACCTATAAAATATGCAGCCATCTTTATCGATGACATTAACATGTAAGGATTTACTTGAAAATAAACGAGTTTTCAAAATGAGTCAATGTATCTAGTGGAGCGGTCGCTCCACCCAGCCAAGTCGTACTATACACTCACACTCACTCAACATACCGTAAATGCCTAATAAACTGAGGAGCAGACCAAACACTTTTACTGTAAGCAACAACATGGCATTTTCGGCCTACTGGATCTCAAAATTGGGAAATCTCACATTGTTGCGAAATAACTTAATTTCGAGCTATGGCCCACCTGACAACATATACCAAATTTGGGAACAATACGTTATGCCGTTTGGGTGCTAGAGGGCCGTGAAAACAGTGAAATTACACCCCTTTTAAAAGCTATCTGATGATGATGATTCAGATATCAGGAAACGTTGCTATCACTGCCACAGCCTAAACGGCTGAACCGATCGATATGAAAATTTTACCACATGTGCACTTTTGGCGTCTAATGATACCTTTGTTCTTATAAATTTTTTGTGCCGCCATTTTTAAACCGGAAGTGACGTCATATATCACAAACGGCTGGACCGATTAGAACGAAATTAGCGCCATTCGATTTAGAAGGTCATCTATAAGGAATACCAATAGTGAAAGAAGAAATGTTCTATAACCTAAACCGGAAATGACGTCATAAAAATTACAAATCTGACTAAAATCATCTCTTATATCAATAACTACATATTCAGAAGGCTTATAATGTTACACAACATTAATAGATACAAATTTTAGGTGGCAGTGATGTCAACCGCCATTTTGAAAACCGGAAGTGATGCCGTAACTCGAGAACGGCTGGACCGATTGGAACGAAACTTTTGCTATACTTTGTAACATATTATTTATAGCATTAACACAGTAACAAGCACAACTTTTCTTAGCAACCAAATCACAAAATCTTATTTTTTAAAAGAATTATAATCTTTGGTGCCACAATATGTTACAAGTTGTAATAATAAACTGAAAAAAGGAGTGATATCCCCATAAAAAACACTCCGTGTAAAAATACCAGCCAAGTCTCTTCAATTAAAAAAAATAGAAGAAATCTAAAAATTCAGCACTGAAAAGTAGTGATATCAAAAAATTGGCCAAGTCAAAACTTTTCAAAAAATACTTGGCGCATCGTTTTTTTAGGACATGTGTAGATGAGTACATTTCATTTCCTGCCTACTTCTATACTATTTATATGAACGATGCGCCAAGTATTTTTTGAAAAGTTTTGACTTGGCCAATTTTTTGATATCACTACTTTTCAGTGCTGAATTTTTAGATTTCTTCTATTTTTTTTTAATTGAAGAGACTTGGCTGGTATTTTTACACGGAGTGTTTTTTATGGGTACATACTACAACGTGTACTTAAAGAAAGTTAGTTTTATATAAAGTGAAGTATTGAAACAAAGAATATAAACGTATAACACAATATAAATTGTGTACATTTTGAAATTTAAATGTACTATAGTAATTATGTTGACTAAACATTTGATTGAATTGTTCCATAAGGTTTTCGACATTGCTTATTGAATCAAGTAACCACTTCGTGTCCAAAACATAACGAGTGAGGTCGAAGTTATTTATTACAGCGCAGCGGAAGACGGAGTGTGTGCAGGTAATGTGTTCTACCTGCTCTGCTTGACACTGCGAGTTTCAACCGAGTTTCAAGAGTTTTTGTGTCCGCGCTGTATCATGTGGTGTGGGGTGTAATAAATACCAGCAGAGAACGTCTCGTCTTTGTTGCACTCCGAGCTCGAGGGGAGTTTATTAGGGGTGTACGGGGGTGTAAGTAGATCCGCGGGGGGTGGAGGTGGGGGCACCTTCCGGTGTTGAGGGTCGCCTCATGATTAGGCGAGCGAAGCACCGGGGAGTCGCCGATGGCTCATCAACGACCAGGTTTTATTGCCCCTAGTTGGTCACCCTGCACACAACTTGACCGCTTACCAATGACATGTGACCTTGCTGGGCTCGATCCCGGCACCTACACCGCAAAAGTTTCCTTCACATTCTGAACGGCCGCTCGAAACTCACCTGTGAACTTTGAACACATTTTATATGCGAAAATGAGTTTTGCGAATTAACTCTGAATAGACAAGACATCTACTCTAAATTCGGAACTAGTTCGAATCGTCCGTGTAAACCGCATCTAGATTCACATTCGATACAACTGTTTCAATCATTTCGAAGTATTTGATTGGCTTTGCTGCCAGTTTAGTCCAATGTTTAATTAATCTGGCATAACTTAGCTTTCGTTATACCAGGATTCTAAGAATATTGTCATCATTTCTTCTCAATATTTGCTCTTTAGAAAGAAAGATTTCACACGACGCTTTATTGCCTTATTCTTGACTGACGATTTTCTTTGAACTCGTTTCCTAGAAGTTCTGTTGTTCTGCGCCTGCGCGCTAGACGAGCGAGACGAATGGCAACAGGTAGCAAGTAGAACGACAATGTCAAGGTGCAATAATCGTTGTGAGTGATAATAACCCCTCTCTCGCCACCCGAGGTGTGTGAAGCTGGCACCAAGTGGTAAATCATCGTGGTTTTGACTCTGCTGTTGTTTTCTTGCCATGTTTGCTCTGCTGGGAGCTTCTTGGCGTTCCCATGGGTACCAACATGAACACAAAACACAACAGCATAGTCTTTTAGCAAGATTCACTCTTACAACTTACAAGACATTAGACAAAATGTTTCATGTAGCTAAATGGAGTGAGTGTCAAATGAAATTGAAGTCAATGTTCTTGGATTTGCAATACCTTGTTTAACTAACAGACTATGTTGTAAGTGTCATTCCCAATGTAAGTCACTAGTTGCTGCCATGCCAATAGAGTCCTAATCAACTGTTAAACTTAGCAACTGATTTAACATAACACTGAAAAAACAGGTCAACAAAATAATAATTTATTACAGAATTCTTCTTCTTCTTTAATATTCTGTTTGTGTCAACAAGTAAATATAGTTCAGTGACCCTAGTGACCCTGAGACTAACTCTTAAACTATTTCGTTAAAAAAATGTTGTTTACACTTTCAATAGAGAAAAAGAAATTTAATTTCTTGTCCCCTGAAGTACTTGACTATATCGAAGTGTAAGAAAATAGCAAGACAAGTTATTTTTCTTTACAAACATTGAATTTTCCTTCCGCAGTGTTGTACTGATGTCTGCTGTTGAATAAGAACAAAGCGCTGGAGTCAAGGAAAGTGAGTGCATTGTGTGTCCCTGCTAATGGTCATCAGTACCCGATCTAGACGGCCGTGCAGTAAACCTGTCCGTATCCAGCGCGCAGATATTCTACCCACAATGCTTTAGCCATGCTACTGACGGTAGCTGCGCATGGGGTCGTTTACAACCTCGTGCGCAGCTGCTTTGTGTCATGTAAACGACTTGTCACTCATGCAGTCAAGGTTGACCCAGTAGGGGGCGCTGTCCAAACAAGCCAGGGTTCGAGTCCCAACGTCGCCAGCTATTCACGCATGCGCTGATATAATGGAGGTTTCTGACAAGAAGTTGAACCTTTCTTCCGATCGTGATTAATGAATTTAACATGGAGGCTTCTTCGGGTCACTTGACTCAAAGTAGAGCACACATTCTTCCTACAGAGTTCGTTGAATCTTGAAAGAACATAATAATTAGAATACCAACAAATAACAAGTAAATAGCACTTTCTTGACCAATAATGATATTCAACAAGAAGGAAACACAGTTAGTCGGTGTAAAAACAATCTTACAGAACTTCAAGTAATATGTTAGCAATGCCATGTTGCAGTCGCCACTCCAGGGACCCCGCAACCCCTGCAAGCAAGTGCAACTACTTAGGTATCACGGTCATTCAAGGAATGTCATTGGTTTTTGCCATGGCAAAGTCCTACTAATCATCTGTATAAAAATTAGCAGAGTATTGAAAAAGAGGCCAATATTGATGTCAATATTGAAGTCTCAAAGTTGCGTGAAATTTGTCGGTACGCCGAAGATATTTAAATATGCACATTGTTGAGCAATATCAGTCGATCAAGAAGACCCAGCATTGAACTGAAGTCTGGAAAACAGTTTCATCTCGGAGGTCGTTCGATTGAATTGCGGCATTTCCTCGTGATTTGTGTTCGCTATTTGTGTGAATAAGAAGTGGATGGTTTTCTATACAGCTTCCGAAGATAATCGAGGATAAAGGTTAGCTATAGGTGTGGCCAAGAAGCAACCTCAATCTCCCTCTCTCGCCATTCTGCGAGCTCGCAATCTAAATAACCCCGCGCGATGGCTTCTATCTATTCTCCTTCAATTGCCTCTACGTTGGCATCACTGCAGGGATTTCACGCGAGATCAAGGACGTAACTTAGATGCAGGATTTTATGCCGCCGAGGAAATCGGTTAACTTTATAGGGACTTTGCTTGTCTGATGTCTTTTCTTCCGAACCGAACTCATCCCATGCGAAGCGCATTTCTGATAAAGAAGTAAAAGAAGAGAGGCACGAGATGAGACTGCGAATGGATGAGTCGATTACATCGTCTAATGCTCATACGACGTCATACATTGAGAAGTAATGTGTTATTAGGATTTTAAACTTGGACATGTTTCCCGGGCGGAGTATGACGAGGCAAACAAAGCTGGCAATGTACACATGGAGTGCCCCCCCCCCCCCCCCCCCCCCCGTGAATATCCTAATGAATGAGTCGGGTCGGTCGGGGTAAGCTCGTGGCCGGACCTCGGTCTCGCCCTTTTGTTCCTCGAAAACCTCGGAGCAGCTCTTTTGTCCCGACCTATGACGTCATTATTATAGGGGCACATGAGGGGCACGAGGTGAATACAAATAGAGGAGGGTAGCAGTGGCTCTGGCGTAATCAAATAGAATCGGGAATAAATCAGAAGCATATATGCCGTCTGTTAACAAAATGTAAAGTATAGAACATTGAATCCAGTGGGGAAGAAGAGAATGGCTTGATTTAGCCATGATTTTACACACACCATACTGTAAATTGACAGTCACACGTAATAAAGACATTGACAAGCCGGTGTCAACATACAGATACGTATTTACTCTTCTGCCCTGGTATCGTTCATGATTGGAAATTGAAAACTCACAGTTCAACTCGGAGTATTGTGTTCGCTGACTGGAGGACGAATCTTCAATAGAGAACAGAATGTGTGAGACTTTCTGATCGAGACATATTCTATTCTAATAGTTCAGGTTTCCATTTCGCGCCGCTTCTGATTTTCTATGCCGTTTAACATGTTAATACCAACATTAACATATAAAAGTAATGGACTATTGGGTTGGTTGCCGCGTAGAAGGGTTAGATTGAAATTATTGTAACCATGTTATAACTAATATTGATAAGCGTATTACAGCAGCGTTACGCCTGTCATATTTACATTAGCGCCCTTTGCATAGGACAGCTTCATCGCTTCTGTTCACACCGTATAGAGTGCAGGGGTGAAGCTGCATAGACGCAGTTAGGCCCTTGCACAAGCACAAGAGTGCAGCAACGTCTTAACAAATTGACAGATCGTAACTTAATATGAAATATGAAAATTAAATTAGGTACTTTTAAAAAGAGTGTTAACTGTTAACATACAGTTGTGTGCTGTGTGCACTACAATGTAGCCGTGTGTGCTGTATTTTTATGCTGAGTATTTCTGATTAAAATAACTGTTATACCTACGACATAAATAAAATACCTAATAAGTACAAAATTTTCAAATTTGTTATTCAATTATTTTTTTGACTTGGTACACGCAGCAACGATTTGAGAGCAAGATTCTTGTAAACCAGCATGACCATATCTAGAGGGTTTTCTCCGAATTGGAATTTAGGAACGTAAAAGTAAAATGTTGAATGCCTTAACTTTCTCGATATTGTAACTTTAGAAACTATTTCAATGACAATTACATCCAGTCGGCTGCTCTTTGTCGAGAATGTGGCTGCGATTCAATGGATCTGTTTACGTTGACATCTTCGACGTTTTCAGTTATTTATGTCGGTTGTTTTGAATGCATTTGACGCAAGTCACAAGGCGTAACGCATTATTCGTGGACATTTCACTTAGCGCATTGTGGCGATGCGACAGGTAACACGTCGGTCCAGCAGCCTCTGCATCTCGCTCCCGCTGCTTGCAGAGCAACGACTAACCGACTGACCACAATGTCTGCGATCTGGCGGTGCGACAATCGCATATCTTAGCGCTCTGTTTGACCAGCACCTCGCCTCCATTGGACTCATCACTCACTTCACTATAGTCACAGATCGCATCGGAAGCTAATGCAGTCGTTAGTCGTTACCTTTAGATACAAACGCGTCAATCTTTAGAACCTTATAGTGTGGAAATATTTAGCAGCCTCTTGAGGAAATCGTAGAAAAATAAACATGATACTTTTAAATACACATTCATTTTCGTCCTTGACACAAGGGTTAGAAAATACAATTAGTTAACATTAGGGCGGACAAGCTGCATTTTAAAGTCAAAATAAACTCTAAAATTAAATTGGTATTTTTATTTTACCTTGTTACACTCTTCTTGATTCAAATCACCCATGAACATGCGTCAATGCGTCCATGCGTCGTTATTAGTATGAAGCACTGCATGGCTTTGACATGTGATTGTATGACTCCTTGGTACTAAGTACTGACTCGAACCCAAGACCACCGCCTTGCCGCTGGTCGATGAAGAGCAGGTTGCGTGAGAGACGTGTGACAATGACGTCATGCCGTCATGACAATGACGAACCCAAGACCACCGCCTTGCCGCTGGTCGATGAAGAGCCGGTTGCGTGAGAGACGTGTGACATGACAATGACGTCATGACGTCATGACGATGACGCTGCGAATGGAGTTCAGACTTCTGGCTTCATTATGCAGCATCCATCACTCATGCAGCTAATAACGCTGCGTGCACATGTGTTGCATTAGATGCGTTTAGCAAACGCATTGTGCGTGGCGCGCGAATATTTGCTTACATTAGCCTCCCTCCGATACGCACATTCGCGACACACGTGACCGGCTCCAAGTCGACGTCATCGAGATCGATCTCGCTATCGATCCTTGATCCTGTGACGTCAGAGAGTGCGTCTCCCCTTGCTCCCTCATAATGCATGTCCGGTCACCCTTTGTTACCCCCCACTCCTAGTCGCAGCTTATAGAAATCCACAAACCCCCAAGTGCACCCCCTCAAGAGGCGTGGGGGGGTTCAAATTGCTTCTCAATCATATCGGCCATGCAAGGCGCAAGTAACGCATTCGGGGGTGGGGGTGGGGGTGGATATGCAGATGAAGGGAGGGAGGGATATACATCACATCTGTGTGGCTTGCATCAGATTAAATCCCAAACCTATCCCCTGGTTTGCTATTATTTTTACAATCTGCTTTGTTGCTTTATAGCCCAGTCCATCTCTCAGCGAAGGTCGTATATTCGCATGTATTTCTGTGTTTTGATTGCTTTAGAGCTGAGCTTTTCCACAGCGGAGTGAAAGAATAACTCTGATTTCCACTTTCCCCTCGAAAACGAAAAGCCAAATTCCGGTGAAATGAGTCTTCAACTGCTTCTTGTGATATTTAGAAACGTCAATGCTGTAACACATTTCCTTGCATTGGTGTCTTGTGAGTCTCCGGTTTGATTCCCGCTGACCTCATTGAGTCAAGAGGCAAAGTGCTGGGAGGTTCTGACAACCCTCTTACTTCCTTCACCTGCATTGGTGATGCATCATCATCATCACCATCATCATCATCATCATCATCATAACATAATCATCATAACATAATCAGTCACTGACGCGAAGTTGTAAAGTCGTCTAAAAGACAAGAAAACAACAAGTGTCTGCTGCCAGCTCGTCTGCTGCCACCGCGTGTCTGCTGCCAGCTCGTCTGCATCCACCGCGTGTCTGCTGCCACCGCGTGTCTGCTGCCACCGCGTGTCTGCTGCCTGCTGCCAGCGCGTCTGCTGCCACCGCGTGTCCGCTGATGCGGTGTTGCAAGATTGACGTCCTGCAGCAGGCAATTGCCGCGATGTGCTCGCGATATTTTGTACACTGTTGTACTCGGAATAACTTGATTTCAGGGGTGCGTCGAATAGTGGGGTTTAGATTCATCATTGGGGGGTTGGGGGGGAGGGGGGATTGCAGCGATGTTTTATAGAAAGAGTGAAAGAAGGGCTGAGGAGAGCTGGGGTGAGTTTTTGGTCGCGATGCAGCCAGGGATTGCGGTGATCGGGGTGGGGGAGGGGAAGGGTGTATGTGGTAATGCGACGATGCAATGTACAAGAAGACATAACCCACGTTGCACCTCAGACGAGTGGACTAATCAACAATCAGGCAGCCCTTTTCGATCAAGAGGCACCTACAAGAACATCAGAGAGAAATAAACTAACTACAAACCACAATCAACATCCGCAAATGTATACTTTGCCAAGGGACAATAGTATTTGTGTTTTATTTTGGAAGAGACAAATGCATTTGTTTTTTACTTTGGCAGGGACAAATGTATTTGTATATTTCTGTGTCAGGGACAAAAGTATTTGTATTTTACGCTTGAATGAACAAATAGATTTGTACTTTTGGGCATGTACAAATGGATTTGTACATAAAATATATTTGTTTCTTTGGTTTCACAAAATGATCGTATTTCAGAACCTCGGCCTGTGACTGTACGAAATCAGCACAATATTTCCAACAATGCAACGGATTACAAAGATTATTGCACCAAAGCGAACACATAATGCGCATCTGGGACCCTTGGATCATATTTTATAAAAAAAATCTCCGTCAGTCACAATAATTTGATTTAAGAGCTCTCCGTTTCTATTCTCTCCATAAGGGATCAAACTCCCCGCATTGTTCTCTCCCCTGCCTCCCTGCGCCGCATGTAAGCAAGTGATGGGGGGGGGGGGGGGTACTGAGTCATGGTACTTCTTCATCTGCAGCGTCAATATCGCGACGCCGTGTTGCTCTGACATCACACGTGACGCCGACTCCAGAAGGCGCTGGAGACGTCACGACGCTAATGGTTCTCGGAGGCGGGAGTTCAGATGCACTGAAACATGGTCGTAGATTGTTCAACAAAATCACCGAAGACCTTACAGGACATACAAGGGTTTTGTAACTCCATAATGTTAGTGGTTGGAAAGTTCTTGGTTGAACAGTCCAGAGTGCAAATCCTGTATCTATCTTGTAATTTGGTACGCCATATGAATTTTTAAATCTATGAAGTCAAGTATGAAAGTCAGGTAATAGAAGGAAATGTATTCATATTTTTAAATCTGTACATTGGTATTCGTCTTAGGCCCGGAATAACCAAAGCTAAATTGTGCTGGATTAACTAAATTTTGGATTAAGTTCAATTGTATCACTCATTTTGAGGTATCTGATTGGCTGTGCCGCCAATTTAGTCCAATATTTAGTTAATCCGTCTCAGATTAACTTTGGTTATTCCGGGCCTTATAGAAGTGACAAGATCACGAGGCATCGCCAGCAAGAAGTCTGAGCTGTCTGAAATAAAACTGATTTATACGGTCAATATTCGTCTGAATGTCCGCGGTTTTATACACGAGTTCGACACACTCTTTATGACTTTCCAAACCATCACTGAAGCACCGCTTGTCCAGAACAAGAGACAAGAGGGTTTGCGGAACACTCGCGATCAGTACAAAACACCACAGAAATACTGGGCTCGGGACACTTATATTATAGAAAGTAGGGCACAAGGAGCAATAAAATAGTACCTACTCTCTTTGAAAATCTTCATTTCATAGGTTTACAATATTATTTTGGGTCTAAAAGACAGGGGCTTTGTCCTCCGCGTCGCTGTCATATAACGTCTTTCTCGACATAAACACAGCACCGAGGGTGAGCTTTTGAGATTCGCTTCGAAACCCACATAAAACGTACCAGCAGTTTTACTGGAACGAGCTCTCTCTCAAATCACGACTCGTGATGTGATAACCTGATTACCAGCTGCGGCGTTGCCAAGTATACGTCCAAGACATTTAATGGTAATTATAGTCAGTGCTGAAGTCAATACATTTCCAAGCATGTCAAGAAAATTATCGTTTGATTTGAAAGTCTTATAGTCCGGTCATTGGGGGAAAGTTTTATTGTGCTCAAGATTATGAGTGTCCAGCTAGGGGAAGGAGGAAGGGAATCTCAAAGGTCCCACAAAACTAAACAATACTGAGGATTTACTTTTCATTCTGGCAACGCAAATAAGAATGTTGTCAGAGATAAGTCCTAAGGGTATATTAAAGCACATTTGACGCTCTGAGGTCCGACCAATCGCACACCGGATGACTTGGACGGATCTTCATTAGAAATAGTTCGTGGGGTTTGGTTGAGAGGACGAGGGGGGCTGCAAGTAAAGTATGTTGATTTACCTCTGTACGGCGCCCATTTACCTAATTACTATCGGCGCCTCTCTTCAGAGCGGGAAATTATGATGCGAGATCCAACTTCCGCAACGTAATGAGCTCGCCGTCGTCTGGCCGTCACACGAGGCGTCGCCGTCGCCGCCGGCTGACCGGCGGCCGTCCCGACGCCGGCCTATAGTACACGGGAAATTAGCAAACTCATCACTAAACGAAATGCTAGTTTCCAATCAACTAAAATCAGATTTTTGTGTCAGATTAGATCGAAATTGTCTCACTATTTGATAAATACGCTTGCAGTTTGACCTTTCAACGAGATTCGATGTTTAGCGTTGACGAGTCAGGCGGAGTGAATGTGATTAAAGCTTTGTTCAGAAATCAATATTCGCATTTGAGAAGATCGTTGAGATGCTTTGAGATGCAGCTGTTTTCCTGACACTAAGTACTTCACGGCGCGAGACTGTTCAAAAATAATTGTATAAAGCTGCTAGGGGTTCACCGCAGCCCGCAAAATAAATTTCGGAAGCTCTAAAAGGAAGACACTTTGAGAATATTTCCTCACTTAGGCAACTCTATTGAATAATATAACACAGTTTTGAATGGGAAGTTCAAAGTTAGACGTGGTGACGTATTTTCAGCGGAGAGGCGAAAATAAATGTAATTTCTGAATAAAGTGTGTCGTATTGGAAATATTCGCGGAACACGTTTCGTCTTCGCTCGCTGGTATTGAGTGGTATTGAGTGGTATTGTGTGGTATTGTGACGCCGCGTGAAGCAGCTCAAGTCAACAAGCTGTCGTCATTACCGTGGCAAGATCGATTCATTGGCCTCGTCTCGTGTTTGCTGAATCCATGTTTGTCCTCACGCAATTATAAACACTGCTCGTCAACTTCTTCACCCCATTTCTTGACGCTTTTCTTAAAGAGCCCCTTGACGCAGGGGGGGGGGGGGGGGGGGGGGTGCGCCTGCGCCAGTGTAAGATTCTCGGCACAGCTTTCTTTTCACTTAATTTAATCCAATTTGCTTCCTTTCCACTCTACTTACCGGTTACCAACCGCAGAATTTTAAGTGCTTTTTCCCTCCTCCTTCACCTTCTCCTTTGAGCTCTCAAGATCAGACGTCGCGGCGCTAATAATGAGCCAAGTTTAGACGACGGAATAACAATGTGCCGACATTTCTCATTTCAATTATGTCTTCTCATCGTTATAAATTTAATTACAGTGTGTTGAGAACCGTGAAATATATAGAAAGATATTCTGGAACAAAAATACTTGTTTATCTTGTACACCCACGGACACATATTTTGAGCGATCTTGGACTCCATGTAACTTGATGGGCATAGAGAATCAATGCAAAGACTGCCATCAAGGTATCATTCTATCATAGGGAAAGGTAGGTTTCATACTCGTAGGTCATTTTACCTTTTGCGAGCTAGGTCGCGGATTTTCACGTCACCTCATTATTTATATGATATCACTTTGTTGTGAATAGAATAATAATGAATAGGGGATAAATGTTGCGTAACTGACGGCATGCGAATGTACTTTTCGTTAGAGGAGATTGTTTAGATAAGTAAAAATAATGTGTATATGTATATGGAAAGAACTACAATTGAAGATTTGGAATTTTAGCACTTGATTTAATTACGAACAAATTTTCAACCAATAGCAACCTACCCATGAAATATTTGCATTAGTTTCCTCCCTCTAAGAAAATAATATATTCACGATTCCGTATATATTTTTAGAAAGTGTGTGAGACAAATCACTTATTTAAAAAAAAAGATAAATCGAACATTAGAGTAATTTTCATTTTTCTCCTTTGAAATGTGCAAACTCGCAGATATTCCGTTCCCGTCAACGTCACAATGTGAATGACGTCACAGTCGTACGGAATGAGGCGAATATTTCTCCAATTAAGAGATGAGCAATAACTCTCTCACGGCACGGCACGACCCGGCACGGCACGGCACGGCAGGCTGGATCACGTGACGGGTGATTGGGATTATCCAGTGTAGCGCAGTCTAATGTCCACCCTGGCCGTGATAATTAGCTCGGTTCGATTGTCAGCGTCGTCGTGTCGAGCGCTGAATCACGGCCTACTAAGCCATCTGTTAGGCCACGGCCCGCTGAAGTTGCAATGCATTCAGGCAAGAACTCCAGCCGATCGAAAAGCACATCCACGTTGCCGGCCTCGCGTATGAGAGCATGTGGATGGAGCATGATTAAGATGCGAAATCATTGCGCTATCGAATCAGACAACCTGCAGTGGTCTACAGTTATATGGTTTTCACATGGGATTAATATTATGCCAAATCACATCCAAATACCTATCTAGAAATAAAAGGGAAATGTCACCGGTATGTGCAACACCTCGAACTGAAATTATGTAACAAACAGAACATGGAAGCAGGTTGGTAGGTAGGTAGGACGATAAATACATAATTTTAATCAAAACTATACTATGCATTTTCGATAGATTGATTATTTTAACAGTTATTTCAATTGAGTTAAAAATGTCAAAGCTTTTGACTAATTTGACTGAAAAGTTTTAAAATAAGATGAAAATATATTAGTCTTGATAACCTTCAAAGATTTGAACTTGATAGGAACATTTCGACTTTCACAAAATGCAGATTTTTTTTCTTTCAACCAATAGAAGGATTAAAAAAAGAAAACGTAAACCAGACAGGTGGGCTTTACATGTATACATGCAAAATTCAGCTCGCTCAGAGAAACGGTTTGACAGCTGAATCGCACCAACAATAGGAAAAACAAAACAAATCATAACCGAAACCGAAAGAGTACAATAACGACAATAACGTTGAACAATAACGGCAATATTTAGTATACTAAATACTGCCGTTATTGTTCAATATGAATCTAAAAGACATAAAGTAAAATCTGAAGACAGTTTGGCTGAGAAACACAAATGTGTGAATGTGATGATAATGGATAACAAGTTTAGCAGAAAACTACATGTAATAAAGAAGGCTTTCATGACCCAAAACACTCTGGGAATCTTTGATCACGAACTCTGTTACCTCGATGCAACGCGTCCCTCTGTCATTGTTGCAAGTTTGCTGCAGTCGTTGAGAAGGCATCTCGTTTCATCGCATTTCACGTCTCGGTGCACTCATTGTTGCACCCTCGGGTGTACGCAGGCGCTGAGAAGAGGCCCACTCGACCCGCGAGGGTAAATATTGAGGTGTGAGGCCCACCAGGGGCCGGGGGTGAGGAGCCCGCTCCGCTGAACACCGGGGCCTAATGGGTGATGAATGGCCCCTCGATCCTACGTGCCTCATACAAGATTTACTCACTTTAAAATGGCCATGTGTAATATTTTGATAAGAATAACTGCTATGATGTAGATGAAACTATTATTATTATTTGATATTTGGAAAATCTAGGGTTTGAAAATAATAGGTACGTAAGACAAAATATGACTCTTATTGATACATTTGTCTTGATATCTTTTTAAAGCATTAGAAAAACCCTTTTGTAAATACGGAGACGAATTTATTATGCAATCAAACTACATTAACATAATACGTACTTAATTGTCAAAATATTTTAAATTGTTTTCACGTTGGAAATGAGGGGATCGGGATGGAATGAAAATGTCATGATATTCAAGACAGTTGAATGTATTTGAATGATTTTATATTTCATTCTATAATATTCCATCAATCTTTCAATCAATTCTTGCAATGAACACGTGGTGATAGAAAAATAGCTACTTAGCTGACATCAATCACAACCTTCCGCGACGCTTACGTTTCGTTTCACATCTGACTATCATTGCGCGCTCCGAGTGTAGGTACATATAATATAAGCTCTGATTATTTACATCGTAATTACAGCTATTGTAGAAATGTACACTTCAGAGACTATCAAATAAATGTGCTATTGTACAGAGAAATGGAAAGAAGGAGATAACGAGTAGATAGACAGAAACCGTGTTAATTGTATATAAAGTCTATGAAAAGATCACAACGCACACTGCACTTTCTGTCCAAGGCAGGCGATCACACAGAGTACTGTTCGATCACTTCAGCCTCCGTGGCTCGGAACTGATGCGTGACACATGCGCACTAATATGGTCTCCAGACGTTCTTGTGCGCTTGTATGCTGCTGGGCCTGGAGGTGGGCGGCGAGGTGATGGCGGTGTTGGGCTCCGTCAACGGCGACCTCGAGGCGCTCCTCCTCAGGATCGGACTCTCTCTCTTCGCCGTGCTCGTGTGCGTCGGTCGCACTTGCTGGAACGCCGACCTGACTGTCGCCTCCTCGGCGGCGGGGCTGGAACTCCGCGCCGACGACGCCGACGTCGGACGTTGCGTCAGGGAGGCGGGAGGGGGTGGACATATTGCCGGGGACGCGACGGAGAAGGCGGACTTGCTCGGCGGCTTGTCTGTCGGGGGGGCGATCACGTCTGGGTTGTGCGGGTATCCCAGGAGGCCGGCGGGGAGGTAGGGAGAGGGTCCGGGGAAGCCGGCGGGCGCTACAGGAGGCGGCGGGCCGCGCAGAGCCAGGCCGGGGTTGCCGGGATGCGGGAGGTAGAAGTCCGAGCTTGAGGGTCCGACGGCGCCAAGGCCAGGGATTGCACCTGGAATGAAACAACATTGTTAACAATCTGTCTCTCTCATACGCCGCCATCATTGTCTCCTACGTCATGTCTTCGAGCGAAAGAGACAGAAAGAGACGGAAGATAAAGAATGAGATGGAAAGATATTCCCTGTATGTAAAAGAAGGGAAACAAGAGAGGAAGGATCAAACCGAATGGCTATCGTTCCGTAAATTCTCTTCCCTTTGAGTAGGTTTTAAAGTCTTATGGGAATTAGCCAAAGCACTGACTGTCATCCTCTGAAATTCATCCCTCGTCCTAATCCGATTTGAGCGGGCTTATACCCTGTGTCTATACACAGTGGGGACGTGCGGCTCCATTGAAACACTCCCACCCCCGCCCCCGCCCACCCCCGTCTCTCTATATCTCTCATCTTTCAGGATTTATTGATGTATATGGAGTGGAAATCAGTAGCGAGGATGACTCAGTAAATGTGACATGTTACGCTCGTACAGGATGTCCAAGATGGCTGCCAAAGTGTGGTTTTATACCGGACAGTTTGCATATTATTTACCTTTGTCCGGCAGTTTGCAGAGTTCCCCCGGCCTCCTGAAGTAGTCGGCAGGCCACGGGTACGCCAAGCAGGCCGTGTCCAGCCACTGAGGGAACATGGCGAACGGCGAGAAGCCCGGGTGCTGGCCGTTCAAGTAGTGGAAATCTGCGTACACAATAAGTGGAAGAACCTCATTAGCCTTGCATCCAGCACAATTGACAGAGCTCAGATTGATCGGCCTCTGATATTGTCACAAATTGAGTATATAACCAAATAGCAATTAACGGCATCAATTTCTATCTATGAGCGTAAGTTGTTTCATTATTAGGTAGGTACTCCCATTGACAATTCATCCACATTCAAATAGTCTCTCAAATAGAGACTCAAATAGAGACTATTTGATTGTTGATGAATTGTCAATGGGAGTTTACTTATACCTAATAATGAAACAACTTACGCTCATCTCTACGTTCAACTTACGCTCAACTTACGCGAGTCTCTATTTGAGAGAGACTAATTTATTTATCATTGATGAATTGTAATGGGAGTACCTAATAATGAAACAACTTAGCTCATAGATAGAAGGATAAATGTAGGCAACTGCATTGTCGATTTTATACTAGGAAAACGCTCAGTGTAACGCGTTGGTGACCGAGCACGGGGACGTGCATATTCTCGAACCGGAAATGCGTACACAAGCACAGAAAACATATACATCCATATTGAATCGAAATATAATCACTCAATCAACACAACATGCTTTTCATTGAAACTTGAAAATAACATCTAAGCATCCTGGTAAATATAGCATATCAGATGCAATTCAACTGGCACTGGAAAACATTCATTTTGATACTTCATTACTGACGGATATGAAAAATGTTAATAAGTTCATACGTTCTTAACTGATTGGGATGAAATTTTGTAAAATAAGAGACAATGTTGGTCTTAATAATCATGCAAAATATGAGTTTGATCTGAATTATCGAAGACCGTTTTCATTTTTCAGCCTATCGGGAGATATTTATTTAAATTTTAACCAATGAATGGATTTAAAAAAAATTTGGGGCCTGCAAACAGAGAAGGTTGGTTTTACATGTGTGCAAAATTTCAGATCGATAGGTGAAATGGTGCGACCTGTGTATCGTCTATTAACAGACAAAAAAAAAAAAAAAAAAGCAGAAGTCCGTGCCAAAAGAGCCAAAAGGAGACGCTCGCTTCGCTCGCTCAATAATTAAATAATTACATCAAATATATTATCTTCTTACTGCTATCTCAGAGTAGGTACTAGGTGATGTAGTATTTCCAAAAGCTTATTCTATTTACCTATTTTATAAATCAGGTAACAAAATTTAACTAAGTTTTAATTTTATGAACATTACTTCTATTTTATAGAAATGAATGGCTATATAAATAATTATTTTGTTGGTCGTTTTTCACTACTCTTCAGACAAACTTATCGTTATACGTTTTATCGCCACTTTACATTGTCAGTGAACAAACAACTATTTCATATTATGTAAATATCATAATATCGAGCCACATCTGCCAAGAACGATGTAATTGTTATTCGTTATCGGTACATGCTCTTCATTAATCCCTGGTTCGACCCCCCCTCCCCCCGGTCCATGTTAGCGCTCTCATGGCTGTTTACGTCAGACAACACAGGCGCCGCAGTCGACGCCACCGACGCCACAAGAAGCGTCTGCAGACGGCCATCTTGATGCAGTTGAAACAAACACTGCAGCGCCGACTGTTTACTTTTTTGTCAAGTAATCTGATAGTCTGTGAATGATCTGTTATAAATATAGGATGTAATATAATGTCTCAAATCAAGATCATCACTAGGGAGTTTTTCCATCTTGGAAACGACGTAGTTTTCAATAGTCAGCAATCATAGTGTGACATTGTTTCAAGCTAGAAGTCATTGTTGCAAGTCAGCTGTCAGCGAGGCATTGTTGCAAGTCAGCTGTCACTGTCAGCTGGGCATTGTTGCATCAAGCACCGCGCTAACTATGTAGTGGAGTGGTGAATCACGAGAGCTACTCAGAAGTTACCTCGGCAACTCTTTACAAGTCCCCCTGTCCCGTGATCACAAGCACCCCCGGGTCGTTGTTTAGGGTTTGGTTTACCAACGAACTTCTACGTGGAGATTGCGATCAAAAGATGCAGTTAGGAAGCTGAAAGGACATTGGCCCTCATTGCCTAGGAATATATTATCATTTATAATTGATTGTGAATTCGAGGTACTTCTGCATCATTGCCTTGATCCGATAACAAGCAAGTCTCTGGAGGTATTCATGTTTTGCAAAGTGGTCAATGCAGTATTATGAGTTACATGACAAGAAAAAATTCAAGTTAAATGTTTTCCTCGTGCCAACCTTTATAATAATGAGACGTGATGTTAAACAAATCGAAAACACCTGATTTTTGAACAATATTTTTAGGTCATCGCAACAAACAGGGAGTCTGTTTTTCAGTGATGTGTGAAGGAGGCATCTAACACATCATGCAAACGATCTGGATGATGTTTACTCAATGTAGCTGGGAGGCCGCTGCTCAAAGGAGCGGGTTGCAATTAAAACATTTTACTGCCGCGCGGTTTGTCGGGCCCAAAGGAAGGCGCACCCCAACCTCCGCACTGGGGGGGGGGGGGGGGGGGGGGGGTCGTATGTCTTGAACCGATCAACACGCCACACACGGCGTCTGCATCAAAAGAAATGAGATACGTATTTTTTTTTTAGGTAACTGATAATCAATTAAACGTGAGTTTTGTAAAGTCTGTGAATCGATCAGAAGCGCCATATGTTGTTGACGTCACGGCCCGCCCTGAAGTGTTCCCTTGGACTTGATTGAAATATGTAACACGTAAACACAATGAGGAAGATCGGTTTCACTGCTGATGGAAAGACGGACATTTGTTGCGAGTTGCAGCTGAACACGTGCATACGAGTCCAGTTGGCACTGACTTGCGAGTTACAAATAACTCTGACTATGAATTCATCTCACAAATACATTTTTATCCGGTCAAGACGCATATATTTGGCGTAAATGTGGCCGCAGTCGCAGTCGAGTAGGGGGTGGGGGAGTCGAAGATAATTTAATAGTAATTATAGGAAAGATATTGAAGCAAAACCACTATTATTTTCATGAAGCCGATTGGCTCTTATCTTCAAGCAGGCAAAATATGCAGGAGTTGTAGGAATTTGATTCACGCTGTTTGGGCTACTATAGTTTTCAGTTTTCACAGTGTGTTAAGTAGATAGGGCGACTTTTCGCAGATTATAAATGTCACACAATAAACCCATACTTCCGAATGATAGTCCGTTGCATTGCCGAGTGGGTCAACTCAACTGTCATTGTTTTTCAACATATTGCAGCTTAATTGAGAGACTCCATGCATTCAAAAATGTTTGCCAGAAGAGCAAACAGATGTATTATCATCTGAGATGATTATGTATTATTAATGTATGTGATAATGCATGAGATGTATTATCTCATGTATGAGAAATATATATAAATATGGGTAAGATAACATCAAAAATTTAAAATCTCCATGCCAATGTAGAAGTCTTCGTCTTCGGACGGTATACACACTATATAAAATTATCAAATAATCTCAATATTTGGGCCACTTTCTGCTAAAGAGGAGAATATCGAAAACAATTAAATTTTGTCACAATATTGATAATTAACGAAGTTTGTGTACCGTCCGAAGAAAATCGGTTTTATTTGAAGGAATCGAACATAATAAGGAAAACGACAATACATTTCTGATTTCATCGATAAAATTGTATGTTTGTCAAAACAGTTACAGAGTATTTCCACCGAACCCTTCAAAGCTAATTTAAATAAAAACTTTGTCTAATGATGCTCGTCGCTCCATCATTCACGAAACAATGTGAAATATATTGTTGCCCAGTTTATACCTACCTATCTGGAATTGTTTTCAATGAAGAATCAAAATTTAAATCAAAATTTACTGAATTTACTGCACCTTTCAGAAAACGATCGTATTAAGAAAAAAATGTTATCCTCAACAGGAGAGTTTTGCGTAAAAAATCAAAACGTATTACGGCTTGAAATTTCATATTGAAATATTCCATAAGCCATTCAGGATTATCTTTTAAAGTTATATAATTTTTGTTTTAATGAGAAACTGAATTTCATGGAAAACTTCCAGTGAAGTCAGGATATTGTTCAATGTTCCAATATCAATATTTTGAATCAAACTTGATATGGTGATTCAATATAGGCATCAAACAGTTTGAATCCCCTTAAGACACAATTTGACAAATTGAAATACCAGGGCAACTAATTGATAACACTAAGGTCCAGTTTTTCAATACTCTGCTAAAACCAGTAATTAACTCAGTAACACAGTACACAGTAATCACAGTTAACACAGTAATTCTAGTATGATTCTAGGAATGTCATTGGATGTTGCCATGACAATACAGTCCTAATCAACCATTTAAAAGTTAGCAGAGTATTGAAAGACAGGCCCTAAAACCAATAAAACAAATTGTTTGCTAGAATTTTGACGTCTTGATTCAAAAAAAGATTTGTGTACTTCAGACTTTAGAAAAAATACTGTATAGACTTTTGAGAAAAGAAAAATAGAAAACTCTGTAGTGTTACTGTGCGTATTTCATGAATCCGACCTAACTGCAATGCCGCTAGTTGTGTCATCGGGAGGCGCAGTTGCAGCCCTCGACACACGCTAAGTTGATTACAACTTGAAGAATCATCCTCCGTCGCTCGGCGTTCACTGAGCGCTCGCTGATCGGCGCGGACAATTAGCCTCACTATTCGAGCACACGTGTAGTGTAGTTGAATTAATGCACGGGCGCGTACGACACACAACAGACACAAACTAATGCAATTAATAGGCCGAAGCACCCGCAGTCATCGAGTAATGAGCTTAGAGCGGCGCGCACACTCATTACTCTCGTTACTGCGCACAATAGTTGCGACAATCGGCGGCTTTTTGTTACTCGATCAGCAACACACGTCGTGAGAACACTGCCGGGCATTGGCGTAACAACAGAAATCTACCATTTTCTGATCCTCAGATGGGATAATCATTTTAGTTATAATAAAAATAAGAGTCCCTTTTTGCTGTAGCTTATATGGTTATTCGATGAATTTCATTTCTAATTTTTACTCAATTTTGGTGGATTTGTTTTACATCGCTTACTAATAAGATGTTATAGCTTATTTAGAATTATTAAAATTGCGAAATATGGAGAAAAAAACAATAATTGCTGGTCTGCAGCAACATAAGCAAAATTGTAGCAAAATATAAGAAATATCCAAATAATAAACGCATTTTCATCCGATATTTTGAACTCATATCTGTTTGTTTCTTGTTTGGCTTGCTCTTTACCGTTCCTATGGTTTTATGAATAACACAGCAATTGTTCCAGATTCCTCATCATTAAGACGAATAAAACTGGTTCGTCAAATTATTCACTGTTATATGATATACCGATTAGCAACTCACTTATTGCACGCACGTCCGGTGCTAGCTTATCAACGCATTAGGATACAAACATAGTCATATTGAATTAAGTATACAGAGCAAACGTCAAGTTTTTTGCTCTCGCAGGGAAACGTTCTATTTGCAACTCTCAAAGTGTAAATAGAAACCTATGTAGGTGATGTTCGTGTTTGCATAATATGAAATATTGCCACTCAAGTCTACTCTGGGTCCATGTATCTTGTCTCTTGTAGTTAAGTGGTCAGCATTTGCATCCGCCGTTGTCCAGTTAGCTGTGCGTGAGGCCGAGCCACATCAAAATCCCGGCTAATAAAAAGGCTTGAAAGTATAAAAAAGTGAACATTCACTAAATACCTCTCGTCGCAACTGTTGAAAAGCTCTGGCAGTGTCCGCATGTGCGAGCGAGAGAGCGAGAGACCGCCTCTCATGTGATACTAATTACTCCCTCTATGCGAGTGTGAGTTAGCTATCCCCATAGCAACGGACAAGGCAATTAGACGCGCGAGGCGCGGGTGCAGCGGTGAAGAGACCAACGCCAGGGGTGGCAAGCGTCGCGGCGCCGTCTTCACGCGATCAACAGGCGCCGGCATTTACACGGCTTCGCCCCACTCACACTTGGTTCAAGACACAAACTTAATGTGTCGTTATCTTTACAAATACAAATCTAAATAAATTCAAGAATCAATCATGATTCATATTGATTTTATATATTATTTCAGCATCTTATAATCTATTTCTTCTAATATTGAATCCTTCTTTGACATGCGGGTATGACTAAAACGAATCTGGTTTTGTCATCTCCCTACTTTCATTTATATTCATGTCTAAAAATTTTTATTGCAAACTGATTATCCGCCATGAATTCAACGAGTATTCATATTAAATACGTACCAAGAATTAGCTGCAGATTTGTTTGAAATTCATGCATCAAGTGGATTGATTTGGAGTGTCAATCATTGCCTGTGCTGTAAATTACTGCCGCCATGATGAAGTTATTAACAGAAGGGTGCTCGGTTGCCAGGTATGCGCTCTCGAGTGAAGTGAAAAGTGCCCCACTTGCCACCCCTGTCAACCTACATAATGCTGCGGGGCGGCGGGTTGGGGGCGGGGGCCGATATACGCGTGTGAGGGTGGTTGCCGACTTGCCAGGAGTGAAATTAACTTCTCTTGTCCGGCAATCTAACAAGCCTCGGATATGACAGCACGGATTTATTAACTAAAAGGCTCAACTCTTTCAACTCGTCTCCCCCGCCCGCTCCATCATGGAGCTCTGCATTTCAACCTGTGTTTAGCGTTGGTTTGTTCGGCGCCTCTGTTAGCCGGGGCAAAGTGGAAGACCAATTATGACGTATTACAATAGAGTTTTCATTAAACGAATCACTGGGAGAAACACATCATGTTTAGTGCTCGAAGTTGATATTCTGAATACCCTATGTTTGAACGCACGTTGAAAACAAGACAAACAAAATGCAGTTTGACGCTGGAGTTGACACTTTGGATTTGTTGGAATTTCAGCCAGCAAAAGCGGATTGATTAAAATGTCAATCATTACCTACAGTAAATTCCTGGCGCAATGATCACGTTATTAACAAGGGGTAATAAATACAAATTGTCTCAATTAATCGAACAATATGGATTAGGATTCGGGCTCGGCTTGCGATAATGCTGTTTCTTACAACCTAAGTGGAAGGGAGATGTAACTTTCTGCAGCATTTTATTGGCAACTTTCTTAGCCCAACATTGCCTTATTTTATTCAATCACTATTATCAGAAATTAAAATAATGATTTCCCGTATCCGAGCTTTACGAACTTCTGTGTGTCACTATACGAATGAAGAAATACTAGGGGTGCAGTTTGAAAATCCCTAGTTACTTATGTAGAGAAGAGAGGTGTAATGAAGATGATGCATACTGGATTTGGTCCTCGGCTCTCTGGGTCCGTCCACGGTCACCTTGATCGCCTTGTTGTAGGTGACGACTTGGAACGGCGTGGAGCTGATGACGATCGTCAGCGAGAAGCTCTTCCCTGCAACAGAATCGCGTTGAAATCAGAAGAGATCTCACGGAGGAGCGAACAATCGCGGATTAATGCAGCAGCGAGGGGGATTAATGGATTGTTTGATTTGAGGGCGAACCTGAATCACGGGGTGGCGGCAATAAAAATCAATATGCGAGGAATTACGAACAAAATTCTGTTGACATTTCAGCGAACATTCCAACCAGAGTAATGATTGCCTGTTGGTTAAAAACAATCACGTACTCTGGATATGTCAATATCCTTAACGACGACGACTACAAGATTCCGGATCAGCAAACTCCTTGCATGAGGAACATGAACATTGTAGGAAATAAAATTAACAGGCTCTTTCTCAACAATCAGTGAATTTCCACCAGCAAGGTGTTGATTGTTTCTTTTCTATAATGAAGTTTAATTTCTCTTTATTCGTGGTCACTCTTAGTTTTAGTGCACACTGCAACTTGGGTTCGTTTCTACTCATTGCATTGCATTCCTGTGTATTGTTTAGTTCTATTTGACAAGATTGACGCTCACCTCTGCCGCTTCTGCCGACGAACCGCAGATCGTTGAACTTGGCCACTTGGTTCTTCATCACCGCCGTGAAGTTTCTCAACTCTCCGCAATAGTTCTCGTCGTTGCCGGCCTTCACCGTGACGACGGTGCCGTCGGCGATGTCGTCAAGAGCGACGACTTTGAACGCCGCCGGCAGCGACTTGTTCGAGCGCCAGTGGTTGGGTAACACGGAGCAGAGCACCGCCGGGCTGCCGGTCTGCATGAGCTCGCCGTGGTACTCCTGGAGCGCCTCGTGGAGGCCGCCGAGGAGGTCGCCGGGGTCCCCCGACATGGCGGCGTCGCGGACAGCCGGGGGTGCGGGGTAGACGCCGCGGTGAAGATCCAGCTCGTAGGAGGAGGGCAGATGCATCGAGGCAACCATGCGGGCGTCTCTTCTCACTCCTCACTTACTCGATACAAGTACAGGAGAACAATTAATAATACTGGATCATCACGAAGTCTTGGAACAAATGAAGTCACTTAAGTCCACGGAACGAATGAAATACCTGGTCGTCACTTAAGTCCTCGAGTAATAATTAACTATAGATTATGTGGCTAACAGATGCCTTCACTTCCTTGTCTTTAGCACTTTTCCAAATCCTCCACAAGTTATTTCGTCTTCTGGAAGCTGTTGGTCAGTTGCGGCGGCGTCGCGATGCCGGTTGACCACAGACGTCGTTACGAACAAACACTCACTTTAACCCGAGTATAACCGAGGGTAGCCGAAGTCAGGTAATTATCTGTTGACGTTGCTGTTGAGTGTTTCTGACGCAACTTTGTCACCTCGACGTGAGCGCCGTCGTGAACGTCAGAGTGTCGTGTTCCTCCGATCAACACGCAACTATTGAGAAAGAATGTGTTGACGCGCCGCTCAACAGCTCGGCACTGAAAGTGTGAGGAACGACTTTTTCCTTCGTCAATATCCACCCTATATTCCTCTCTCGCTACCCCTATTTTACCCCCACCCTTATCCGCGACTGCGGCTGAAAAACGTATTTTATGATGCGGGCGACGAGAGAGACCGCCGGCTGGGGGCCGCCCCGAGAGCGACAGAGAGAGACGACGCCCACCCCTCTCGGTCGTCGTCTCGTTCCTCCCACCCTCCTCCAATCCGTAGCGTGGTTTGCGTCGTGGCCACCGCCCGCGTTTTGCGGCCAACCCGAGAACTAAGCCTGGCTTGACGTATCCGGTTGGGCGGCCGAAAGAATTGTGTAAGAGGGCTGGAACGATGGGATGGGGTCGGGGGAGAGGGGGGCATTAGAATGGGTAGACCCTCCCACAAGAGGAGAATGAGGTGCTTCCTTTCTATGGGTGCCAGCTTTAAATAGATCGTAGCAGGTTAATGCCGACGTTAAATTGTCTTAAAGAGACTTTTATGGGCACGAACCGCTTTGTGGTGTTGATCTCGCTGCTTTGAATCACGGCTCCTCCACCACCGGGTGAAAACTGGCACCTCCACCGTGCTTTTATACTTCGTTAAACTTGGCACTACCACTGTTCTCTCTCTATAACAAAAAGAAACTAGCACCACGTGATACCTGGCACCTCCACCGTGGTATGTGAAGCCTGGCACCTCCACTCTGCTATGTGAAGCCTGGCACCTCCACCATGCTATGTGAAGCCTGGCACCTCCACTGTGCTATGTGAAAGCTGGCACCTCCACTGCACTGTCACATGACGAAGGCGTGTAAAGATGTGCAGGATGTGACATGTTCGGGTGCAGCGGAACGAAAGTAATGAATTGCCGGGCTTATCATCGGTCACCTGTCATCGCTCATCGCCACCTGCCTAATGAAAACACGGGATTGGAAGCAGGTATTGACGATGTTATTGATTCCCCGTGAATGAAATGCTCATTTAATTGCTTTTCAATGTTCGATGTGCAGCACGTTGCGGGAAATTCAGAGATGCAAATAGAAAGTTCAATTGAACTTTAACCGTTATCAGAGCGCTGTCATGACCTCTGGTTTATACGTGCAATATGATGCATGCTAATTAGTAATGGTAGGCACACGCTGGCAGTTATTTCACAGTGCAGTGTCACTTCACTAGCATGGACGTCTTACAACAATATGAATGTGAACTGAAGATTTTTTTAAAAACAAACTTTCAAAATGACTCTTTAGTCCCACTTCCTTCTCAAGTTATTGATGTTGCTAGAAACTGTAACAGTTCTTTGTCTGCTGTTTCTCTGATCAAGCTAAAAATGTCAAACAAGATGATTGATTCTCTGGTGAATTAATTAATGTTGTTGGCTATAAAATGACATTTTCATGCTTCTTTTTGTCTGTTATTGGCTGTTACTGCATTTTTGAAAGCTTGAAAGAGGCAACTTGTTCACTCCATGGTGTTTTAGTCTCAACTTGCATGAGTCACGTGACATCCTACTCAGTGCCTGGTGAACGCGTCTGATTTGTCTCCTGTGTTTAACGACTCCGACTAATAGTTGTGCTTTCCGCCGTGCCCAGCGCCACATGTGCTCGGCGTTATTGTCTAATGTTGTGTGGCGGCGTGGGCGGCGTGCGGGCACCGGAAGTACTCGTATCGTGGCGGGTCAGGTGTGTGGGCTCGAACCCAGGACTCAGCCCAACACAGCTATTTGTCCGACCAACAACTCGACCAATCAAGAGGCTGAGCTTTTCAGAGACAACAATGCTAGTTCGATTATTTGATTGGGAAATAATTCATCATGCAATAGACGTGTACACATACTATACACTGCCCATAATATCCTATACTACCACTACCTACACTGTAAAAACAAGTATCCAAAACGGGGGGATCAAAAGCAGCTCAAGTGTATTTTAGGTCGCTTATTTCCTGGAACAGCCACTAAATGTGAAACAAAAAGCATATTGTTTTAATGAAGCCTTTTCGGTTAATATTTTTGGAACTGTAAAAAAGCGACCTAATATATAGGTACACTGGGGAGCTGTTTTTGATTCACCCCGTTTTGGCTATACTGGTTTCTTATACGATCCTATACTTTCCACTCCACTGACTAGATACCTATACGACAAGTATTGCTAATTATTTTTAACAAAATAAGTTTGTCTATATTAAAAGTATAGTAAATCTCGTCCCTCCTTGAAATTTAATCAATAAATGACTCCATAAATACATACACAAGTTCTCCATAAGGATCGGCAAATGTAATGTAATGCGGAATTGAATGTACCTAATATTTTGCCAAAACTTATATGAAACGAATGAAACGTGAGTTTTCTTTGATGAAATGCCACATTATTGCAAAGAGCGATTTCGCGCGATGAATAGGACACTAATGAAACGTTTTGTCTCACCCCTTCTTCGTGCGTTCTTCTTGTTCTGTTTCCCGCTCCAACCGACTTAATTACATTTTGTCAGTTCGTTTTGTTTGACAGACAGTTGGAAGTTAGCAACACAGGGTGCAAGCAGGGGTGCAAGCAAGCTGCCGGCAGCGCTCCCTGCGGCGTGGCGTGGAACTGCAATTCACTTTGTTACATCAACATCATCGACATCAACATCATCGACATCAACATCATCGACATCGTCGACATCAAGGTGGAACAACTTCGATGAAGAAAGCTTGGAGACTTTTGGAACTATACCATTCCAAAATAATTTTAAATCAATGAGGGAACCATAAAATATGATTGCCAATAATAATAAGGATTTCCCATAGGCATTATTCTTGGTCGCAGCTGTAAAAGCGAGGAGAGACATCGACCTGTGGATCACCCAGCCCAGTGGCATGAGTTTGGAATCAATAAGGTATTAACGTGCTGGGCAGACTGTTGTGTACAACGCTCACCGATACTGCGGGCTGCGGCTGTATTAAGGGGGCGATCACTTTTTACCAAAGCCCGTAATTACTGTCTTGTTTTGACGCGTTTCGACTGACAAGGTAATTATCGCTATTGAACGCCAAACACTGCCGTTAATGACTGCCTGGTGAAATAGTGTTTGTTGCTTTCCTGCTTTTTCAAATTGACTTCTCCTCCCACCCATTCACTCCCATTGACTGCAGTATTTTATACAGACAGCTCTTTGGTTCTATTGCCACCCATTGAATATTCATACACATTTAGTTTTCAAGTGAACACACGAGAGGTGCTTTTTAAGCTGCGCCATTCGTAATCCGCAGTATTGCCATCGCATGAATAATAACCGTACTTGCTGGTATATATTGTTGGTATTACTGAATGGCGTTCGTTGGTTGATTGTTGGTTAATCCGGGGATGGTAAACTGCACGGCCGGAAAAAATATACAAATAACATAATCCAGGGAAACATAAAGAGAGGATTATTGGGTATTGGCAAATTGCGAGTACACCTAAAACAAATATTTCATTAATTCAGGGAATTCTCTAATAAAATATTTCTCCGTATTTCTTAATTACTGATAATATGTTGAGTTATGATAGTGACTTGGGTTGACTGTGCAGAGTGCTGTAACTATAGGTAATCCCATGTCATGATGTCTGTCTCTTTGTGTCCGACAGAGGAATTAGCAGAAGGCGAGTGATGATCGACAGAATGCAGGAAAATGTGTAGAATAAGCCGCTGTGACGCGTCCACGTGGTTCATCAGACATGAAGACTGCCCGTGACGTAAGAGCTGTTGTTGTAAATGCATGGCCAATACCTGAATGCAAGCCTCGATATGCAATGTATTTAAATATCCATTGGTTGGTTTAATTTTACAGTGGAGCACAAATACCACCAGCATTGACAGATATTTAGTTCTTTTTGTGAAGCAAAATTTTACCAAATTATGGGATTATATATTAATTGTGTTTTCTGTAATTATTGGACATGATTCATAATCCACGGCATCAAAATCAGCAATAGAAAAGTTTCATGATAATTTATTCCAGCAAATATGTAAATTTCAACACAAATTATAAGGACAATGCACAGGTTGTCACCCGCAAATGTAACATTGTTACCATAGTGAAGGAAGGCTATAGCAGGAGATTATGAAGTCAATGTTGTTTACTTTGATTTTTATACTTTATAAAATAAGAAAGATTCTATCAATCTAGTAAACAGATTCCATGAAAGTTATTCATCACTACAAATATAATGCAATCGATGTCTCCAGGCCCATCGCAGCTTTCGTAATATTATTATGTAATAGATCATTATTATGAAATATTATTTACATGAAACTCCGGAATTATAAAGGATGACATCACTAGCGGCTGCGTCTATATACATTTATTAAATTAAGAACGGAATAAAATTACTGTCATTTCTAGATCATCCATAATTTATTCAAAACATGTCAACGCAGTATAAAAGATGTACTATATAAACAGGATATTCGTCTTAAGATAAAATCTGTGTGTCAATAAAGATGTAGCCTGTGCCATGAAAGCGACCAGGACTAAACGCTACAAGAGGGTTCTGATCTTCTCATGGACCGGGAGGCTGCACCGCGGTGATGAAAGCGAGGTAGCTACTTTAGAATCTTTTGATTCACTCAATGGAACAAAGTAGCGATCTTTTTATCCGGTTGAAGTGTGGGCAAAGGTTGGCGAGATGAATGGTGGATGCACGAATGATTTCAAGCAATGGATGCAGCATAACGTCTTATTTGTTGATGACCCACGTCACGGCCCCTCGCGCCCTTCAGAGCCAATGTCTTGAACATAATGCGTCTCGTACACATCTGCAGCCTCCACGCTGCTCTAGAGCTGTATGTGTAATCCTGCCTCTGCCACGTACACATCTGCAGCCTCCACGCTGCTCTAGAGCTGTATGTGTAATCCTGCCTCTGCCACGTACATATCTGCAGCCTCCACGCTGCTCTAGAGCTGTATGTTGCAAGTGTAAGTGTAATCCTACCTCTGCCACGTACACATCTGCAGCCTCCACGCTGCTCTAGAGCTGTATGTTGCAAGTGTAGGTGTAATCCTGCCTCTGCCACGTACACATCTGCAGCCTCCACGCTGCTCTAGAGCTGTATGTTGCAAGTGTAAGTGTAATCCTGCCTCTGCCACGTACACATCTGCAGCCTCCACGCTGCTCTAGAGCTGTATGTTGCAAGTGTAAGTGTAATCCTGCCTCTGCCACGTACACATCTGTAGCCTCCACGCTGCTCTAGAGCTGTATGTTGCAAGTGTAAGTGTAATCCTGCCTCTGCCACGTACACATCTGCAGCCTCCACGCTGCTTTAGAGCTGTATGTTGCAAGTGTAAGTGTAATCCTGCCTCTGCCACGTACACATCTGCAGCCTCCACGCTGCTCTAGAGCTGTATGTTGCAAGTGTAGGTGTAATCCTGCCTCTGCCACGTACACATCTGCAGGCTCCACGCTGCTCTAGAGCTGTATGTTGCAAGTGTAGGTGTAATCCTGCCTCTGCCACGTACACATCTGCAGCCTCCACGCTGCTCTAGAGCTGTATGTTGCAAGTGTAGGTGTAATCCTGCCTCTGCCACGTACACATCTGCAGCCTCCACGCTGCTCTAGAGCTGTATGTTGCAAGTGTAGGTGTAATCCTGCCTCTGCCACGTACACATCTGCAGCCTCCACGCTGCTCTATAGCTGTATGTTGCAAGTGTAAGTGTAATCCTGCCTCTGCCACGTACACATCTGCAGCCTCCACGCTGCTCTAGAGCTGTATGTTGCAAGTGTAAGTGTAATCCTGCCTCTGCCACGTACACATCTGCAGCCTCCACGCTGCTCTAGAGCTGTATGTTGCAAGTGTAGGTGTAATCCTGCCTCTGCCACGTACACATCTGCAGCCTCCACGCTGCTCTAGAGCTGTATGTTGCAAGTGTAGGTGTAATCCTGCCTCTGCCACGTACACATCTGCAGCCTCCACGCTGCTCTAGAGCTGTATGTTGCATGTGTAAGTGTAATCCTGCCTCTGCCACGTACACATCTGCAGCCTCCACGCTGCTCTAGAGCTGTATGTTGCATGTGTAAGTGTAATCCTGCCTCTGCCACGTACACATCTGCAGCCTCCACGCTGCTCTAGAGCTGTATGTTGCAAGTGTAAGTGTAATCCTGCCTCTGCCACGTACACATCTGCAGCCTCCACGCTGCTCTAGAGCTGTATGTTGCAAATGTAGGTGTAATCCTGCCTCTGCCACGTACACATCTGCAGCCTCCACGCTGCTCTAGAGCTGTATGTTGCAAGTGTAAGTGTAATCCTGCCTCTGCCACGTACACATCTGCAGCCTCCACGCTGCTCTAGAGCTGTATGTTGCAAGTGTAAGTGTAATCCTGCCTCTGCCACGTACACATCTGCAGCCTCCACGCTGCTCTAGAGCTGTATGTTGCAAGTGTAAGTGTAATCCTGCCTCTGCCACGTACACATCTGCAGCCTCCACGCTGCTTCTAGAGCTGTATGTTGCAAGTGTAAGTGTAATCCTGCCTCTGCCACGTACACATCTGCAGCCTCCACGCTGCTCTAGAGCTGTATGTGTAATCCTGCCTCTGCCACGTACACATCTGCAGCCTCCACGCTGCTCTAGAGCTGTATGTTGCAAGTGTAAGTGTAATCCTGCCTCTGCCACGTACACATCTGCAGCCTCCACGCTGCTCTAGAGCTGTATGTTGCATGTGTAAGTGTAATCCTGCCTCTGCTACGTACACATCTGCAGCCTCCACGCTGCTTCTAGAGCTGTATGTTGCAAGTGTAAGTGTAATCCTGCCTCTGCCACGTACACATCTGCAGCCTCCACGCTGCTCTAGAGCTGTATGTTGCATGTGTAGGTGTAATCCTGCCTCTGCCACGTACACATCTGCAGCCTCCACGCTGCTCTAGAGCTGTATGTTGCAAGTGTAGGTGTAATCCTGCCTCTGCCACGTACACATCTGCAGCCTCCACGCTGCTCTAGAGCTGTATGTTGCAAGTGTAGGTGTAATCCTGCCTCTGCCACGTACACATCTGCAGGCTCCACGCTGCTCTAGAGCTGTATGTTGCATGTGTAAGTGTAATCCTGCCTCTGCCACGTACACATCTGCAGCCTCCACGCTGCTCTAGAGCTGTATGTTGCAAGTGTAGGTGTAATCCTGTCTCTGCCACGTACACATCTGCAGCCTCCACGCTGCTCTAGAGCTGTATGTTGCAAGTGTAAGTGTAATCCTGCCTCTGCCACGTACACATCTGCAGCCTCCACGCTGCTCTAGAGCTGTATGTTGCAAGTGTAGGTGTAATCCTGCCTCTGCCACGTACACATCTGCAGCCTCCACGCTGCTCTAGAGCTGTATGTTGCAAGTGTAAGTGTAATCCTGCCTCTGCCACGTACACATCTGCAGCCTCCACGCTGCTCTAGAGCTGTATGTTGCAAGTGAGTGTGTAATCCTGCCTCTGCCACGTACACATCTGCAGCCTCCACGCTGCTCTAGAGCTGTATGTTGCAAGTGTAAGTGTAATCCTGCCTCTGCCACGTACACATCTGCAGCCTCCACGCTGCTCTAGAGCTGTATGTTGCAAGTGTAGGTGTAATCCTGCCTCTGCCACGTACACATCTGCAGCCTCCACGCTGCTCTAGAGCTGTATGTTGCAAGTGTAGGTGTAATCCTGCCTCTGTTACGTACACATCTGCAGCCTCCACGCTGCTCTAGAGCTGTATGTTGCAAGTGTAGGTGTAATCCTGCCTCTGCCACGTACACATCTGCAGCCTCCACGCTGCTCTAGAGCTGTATGTTGCAAGTGTAAGTGTAATCCTGCCTCTGCCACGTACACATCTGCAGCCTCCACGCTGCTCTAGAGCTGTATGTTGCAAGTGTAGGTGTAATCCTGCCTCTGCCACGTACACATCTGCAGCCTCCACGCTGCTCTAGAGCTGTATGTTGCAAGTGTAAGTGTAATCCTGCCTCTGCCACGTACACATCTGCAGCCTCCACGCTGCTCTAGAGCTGTATGTTGCATGTGTAAGTGTAATCCTGCCTCTGCCACGTACACATCTGCAGCCTCCACGCTGCTCTAGAGCTGTATGTTACAAGTGTAAGTGTAATCCTGCCTCTGCCACGTACACATCTGCAGCCTCCACGCTGCTCTAGAGCTGTATGTTGCAAGTGTAGGTGTAATCCTGCCTCTGCCACGTACACATCTGCAGCCTCCACGCTGCTCTAGAGCTGTATGTTACAAGTGTAAGTGTAATCCTGCCTCTGCCACGTACACATCTGCAGCCTCCACGCTGCTCTAGAGCTGTATGTTGCAAGTGTAAGTGTAATCCTGCCTCTGCCATGTACACATCTGCAGCCTCCACGCTGCTCTAGAGCTGTATGTGTAATCCTGCCTCTGCCACGTACACATCTGCAGCCTCCACGCTGCTCTAGAGCTGTATGTTGCAAGTGTAGGTGTAATCCTGCCTCTGCCACGTACACATCTGCAGCCTCCACGCTGCTCTAGAGCTGTATGTTGCAAGTGTAGGTGTAATCCTGCCTCTGCCACGTACACATCTGCAGCCTCCACGCTGCTCTAGAGCTGTATGTTGCATGTGTAAGTGTAATCCTGCCTCTGCCACGTACACATCTGCAGCCTCCACGCTGCTCTAGAGCTGTATGTTGCATGTGTAGGTGTAATCCTGCCTCTGCCACGTACACATCTGCAGCCTCCACGCTGCTCTAGAGCTGTATGTTGCAAGTGTAAGTGTAATCCTGCCTCTGCCACGTACACATCTGCAGCCTCCACGCTGCTCTAGAGCTGTATGTTGCATGTGTAGGTGTAATCCTGCCTCTGCCACGTACACATCTGCAGCCTCCACGCTGCTCTAGAGCTGTATGTTGCAAGTGTAGGTGTAATCCTGCCTCTGCCACGTACACATCTGCAGCCTCCACGCTGCTCTAGAGCTGTATGTTGCAAGTGTAGGTGTAATCCTGCCTCTGCCACGTACACATCTGCAGCCTCCACGCTGCTCTAGAGCTGTATGTTGCAAGTGTAGGTGTAATCCTGCCTCTGCCACGTACACATATGCAGCCTCCACGCTGCTCTAGAGCTGTATGTTGCAAGTGTAAGTGTAATCCTGCCTCTGCCACGTACACATCTGCAGCCTCCACGCGGCTCTAGAGCTGTATGTTGCAAGTGTAAGTGTAATCCTGCCTCTGCTACGTACACATCTGCAGCCTCCACGCTGCTCTAGAGCTGTATGTTGCAAGTGTAGGTGTAATCCTGCCTCTGCCACGTACACATCTGCAGCCTCCACGCTGCTCTAGAGCTGTATGTTGCAAGTGTAGGTGTAATCCTGCCTCTGCCACGTACACATCTGCAGCCTCCACGCTGCTCTAGAGCTGTATGTTGCAAGTGTAGGTGTAATCCTGCCTCTGCCACGTACACATCTGCAGCCTCCACGCTGCTTCTAGAGCTGTATGTTGCAAGTGTAGGTGTAATCCTGCCTCTGCCACGTACACATCTGCAGCCTCCACGCTGCTCTAGAGCTGTATGTTGCATGTGTAAGTGTAATCCTGCCTCTGCCACGTACACATCTGCAGCCTCCACGCTGCTCTAGAGCTGTATGTTGCAAGTGTAAGTGTAATCCTGCCTCTGCCACGTACACATCTGCAGCCTCCACGCTGCTCTAGAGCTGTATGTTGCATGTGTAAGTGTAATCCTACCTCTGCCACGTACACATCTGCAGCCTCCACGCTGCTCTAGAGCTGTATGTTGCAAGTGTAAGTGTAATCCTACATCTGCCACGTACACATCTGCAGCCTCCACCCTGCTCTAGAGCTGTATGTTGCAAGTGTAAGTGTAATCCTGCCTCTGCCACGTACACATCTGCAGCCTCCACGCTGCTCTAGAGCTGTATGTTGCAAGTGTAGGTGTAATCCTGCCTCTGCCACGTACACATCTGCAGCCTCCACGCTGCTCTAGAGCTGTATGTTGCAAGTGTAGGTGTAATCCTGCCTCTGCCACGTACACATCTGCAGCCTCCACGCTGCTCTAGAGCTGTATGTTGCATGTGTAAGTGTAATCCTGCCTCTGCCACGTACACATCTGCAGCCTCCACGCTGCTCTAGAGCTGTATGTTGCAAGTGTAGGTGTAATCCTGCCTCTGCCACGTACACATCTGCAGCCTCCACGCTGCTCTAGAGCTGTATGTTGCATGTGTAGGTGTAATCCTGCCTCTGCCACGTACACATCTGCAGCCTCCACGCTGCTCTAGAGCTGTTTGTTGCAAGTGTAGGTGTAATCCTGCCTCTGCCACGTACACATCAGCAGCCTCCACGCTGCTCTAGAGCTGTATGTTGCATGTGTAAGTGTAATCCTGCCTCTGCCACGTACACATCTGCAGCCTCCACGCTGCTTCTAGAGCTGTATGTTGCAAGTGTAGGTGTAATCCTGCCTCTGCCACGTACACATCTGCAGCCTCCACGCTGCTCTAGAGCTGTATGTTGCATGTGTAAGTGTAATCCTGCCTCTGCCACGTACACATCTGCAGCCTCCACGCTGCTCTAGAGCTGTATGTTGCAAGTGTAGGTGTAATCCTGCCTCTGCCACGTACACATCTGCAGCCTCCACGCTGCTCTAGAGCTGTATGTTGCAAGTGTAGGTGTAATCCTGCCTCTGCCACGTACACATCTGCAGCCTCCACGCTGCTCTAGAGCTGTATGTTGCAAGTGTAGGTGTAATCCTGCCTCTGCCACGTACACATCTGCAGCCTCCACGCTGCTCTAGAGCTGTATGTTGCAAGTGTAGGTGTAATCCTACCTCTGCCACGTACACATCTGCAGCCTCCACGCTGCTTCTAGAGCTGTATGTTGCAAGTGTAAGTGTAATCCTGCCTCTGCCACGTACACATCTGCAGCCTCCACCCTGCTCTAGAGCTGTATGTTGCATGTGTAGGTGTAATCCTGCCTCTGCCACGTACACATCTGCAGCCTCCACGCTGCTCTAGAGCTGTATGTTGCATGTGTAGGTGTAATCCTGCCTCTGCCACGTACACATCTGCAGCCTCCACGCTGCTCTAGAGCTGTATGTTGCATGTGTAGGTGTAATCCTGCCTCTGCCACGTACACATCTGCAGCCTCCACGCTGCTCTAGAGCTGTATGTTGCAAGTGTAGGTGTAATCCTGCCTCTGCCACGTACACATCTGCAGCCTCCACGCTGCTCTAGAGCTGTATGTTGCAAGTGTAAGTGTAATCCTGCCTCTGCCACGTACACATCTGCAGCCTCCACGCGGCTCTAGAGCTGTATGTTGCAAGTGTAAGTGTAATCCTGCCTCTGCCACGTACACATCTGCAGCCTCCACGCTGCTCTAGAGCTGTATGTGTAATCCTGCCTCTGCCACGTACACATCTGCAGCCTCCACGCTGCTCTAGAGCTGTATGTTGCATGTGTAGGTGTAATCCTGCCTCTGCCACGTACACATCTGCAGCCTCCACGCTGCTCTAGAGCTGTATGTTGCATGTGTAGGTGTAATCCTGCCTCTGCCACGTACACATCTGCAGCCTCCACGCTGCTCTAGAGCTGTATGTTGCAAGTGTAAGTGTAATCCTGCCTCTGCCACGTACACATCTGCAGCCTCCACGCTGCTCTAGAGCTGTATGTTGCAAGTGTAAGTGTAATCCTGCCTCTGCCACGTACACATCTGCAGCCTCCACGCTGCTCTAGAGCTGTATGTTGCATGTGTAAGTGTAATCCTGCCTCTGCCACGTACACATCTGCAGCCTCCACGCGGCTCTAGAGCTGTATGTTGCAAGTGTAGGTGTAATCCTGCCTCTGCCACGTACACATCTGCAGCCTCCACGCTGCTCTAGAGCTGTATGTTGCAAGTGTAGGTGTAATCCTGCCTCTGCCACGTACACATCTGCAGCCTCCACGCTGCTCTAGAGCTGTATGTTGCATGTGTAAGTGTAATCCTGCCTCTGCCACGTACACATCTGCAGCCTCCACGCTGCTCTAGAGCTGTATGTTGCAAGTGTAAGTGTAATCCTGCCTCTGCCACGTACACATCTGCAGCCTCCACGCTGCTCTAGAGCTGTATGTTGCAAGTGTAGGTGTAATCCTGCCTCTGCCACGTACACATCTGCAGCCTCCACGCTGCTCTAGAGCTGTATGTTGCAAGTGTAGGTGTAATCCTGCCTCTGCCACGTACACATCTGCAGCCTCCACGCTGCTCTAGAGCTGTATGTTGCAAGTGTAGGTGTAATCCTGCCTCTGCCACGTACACATCTGCAGCCTCCACGCTGCTCTAGAGCTGTATGTTGCAAGTGTAAGTGTAATCCTGCCTCTGCCACGTACACATCTGCAGCCTCCACGCTGCTCTAGAGCTGTATGTGTAATCCTGCCTCTGCCTCGTACACATCTGCAGCCTCCACGCTGCTCTAGAGCTGTATGTTGCAAGTGTAGGTGTAATCCTGCCTCTGCCACGTACACATCTGCAGCCTCCACGCTGCTCTAGAGCTGTATGTTGCAAGTGTAGGTGTAATCCTGCCTCTGCCACGTACACATCTGCAGCCTCCACGCTGCTCTAGAGCTGTATGTTGCAAGTGTAAGTGTAATCCTGCCTCTGCCACGTACACATCTGCAGCCTCCACGCTGCTCTAGAGCTGTATGTTGCAAGTGTAGGTGTAATCCTGCCTCTGCCACGTACACATCTGCAGCCTCCACGCTGCTCTAGAGCTGTATGTTGCAAGTGTAGGTGTAATCCTGCCTCTGCCACGTACACATCTGCAGCCTCCACGCTGCTCTAGAGCTGTATGTTGCAAGTGTAAGTGTAATCCTGCCTCTGCCACGTACACATCTGCAGCCTCCACGCTGCTCTAGAGCTGTATGTTGCAAGTGTAGGTGTAATCCTGCCTCTACCACGTACACATCTGCAGCCTCCACGCTGCTCTAGAGCTGTATGTTGCAAGTGTAGGTGTAATCCTGCCTCTGCCACGTACACATCTGCAGCCTCCACGCTGCTCTAGAGCTGTATGTTGCATGTGTAAGTGTAATCCTGCCTCTGCCACGTACACATCTGCAGCCTCCACGCTGCTCTAGAGCTGTATGTTGCAAGTGAGTGTGTAATCCTGCCTCTGCCACGTACACATCTGCAGCCTCCACGCTGCTCTAGAGCTGTATGTTGCAAGTGTAGGTGTAATCCTGCCTCTGCCACGTACACATCTGCAGCCTCCACGCTGCTCTAGAGCTGTATGTTGCAAGTGTAGATGTAATCCTGCCTCTGCCACGTACACATCTGCAGCCTCCACGCTGCTCTAGAGCTGTTTGTTGCAAGTGTAGGTGTAATCCTGCCTCTGCTACGTACACATCTGCAGCCTCCACGCTGCTCTAGAGCTGTATGTTGCAAGTGTAAGTGTAATCCTGCCTCTGCCACGTACACATCTGCAGCCTCCACGCTGCTCTAGAGCTGTATGTTGCAAGTGTAAGTGTAATCCTGCCTCTGCCACGTACACATCTGCAGCCTCCACGCTGCTCTAGAGCTGTATGTTGCATGTGTAAGTGTAATCCTGCCTCTGCCACGTACACATCTGCAGCCTCCACGCTGCTCTAGAGCTGTATGTTGCAAGTGTAAGTGTAATCCTGCCTCTGCCACGTACACATCTGCAGCCTCCACGCTGCTCTAGAGCTGTATGTTGCAAGTGTAGGTGTAATCCTGCCTCTGCCACGTACACATCTGCAGCCTCCACGCTGCTCTAGAGCTGTATGTTGCAAGTGTAGGTGTAATCCTGCCTCTGCCACGTACACATCTGCAGCCTCCACGCTGCTCTAGAGCTGTATGTTGCAAGTGTAAGTGTAATCCTGCCTCTGCCACGTACACATCTGCAGCCTCCACGCTGCTCTAGAGCTGTATGTTGCAAGTGTAAGTGTAATCCTGCCTCTGCCACGTACACATCTGCAGGCTCCACGCTGCTCTAGAGCTGTATGTTGCAAGTGTAGGTGTAATCCTGCCTCTGCCACGTACACATCTGCAGCCTCCACGCTGCTCTAGAGCTGTATGTTGCAAGTGTAAGTGTAATCCTGCCTCTGCCACGTACACATCTGCAGCCTCCACGCTGCTCTAGAGCTGTATGTTGCAAGTGTAAGTGTAATCCTGCCTCTGCCACGTACACATCTGCAGCCTCCACGCTGCTCTAGAGCTGTATGTTGCAAGTGTAAGTGTAATCCTGCCTCTGCCACGTACACATCTGCAGCCTCCACGCTGCTCTAGAGCTGTATGTTGCAAGTGTAGGTGTAATCCTGTCACCACCGCAGCCTAAACGGCTGAGCCGATCGATCTGAAATTTTTACCACATAAGCACTTTTGGCACCTGAGGTGCCTTTTTATAAAACCAACCGGAAGCCGCCATTTTGAAACCGGAAGTGACGTCATATCTCAAAAACGGCTAGACCGATCGGATTGAAACAGCGCCAAATGATTCAAACGGTCATATATATGGAATATCAATAGTTGAAGTAGAAATCTACTATAACTGAAACCGGAAATGACGTTAATAATGAAGAATCAGACTTTCATAATCTTTTACTAGAATAACTACATATTTAGAAGGCTTATAATGATGCATATCATTTATATAAATAAATTCTAGGTGGCAGTTATTTCAGCCGCCATTTTGAAAACCGGAAAAGATGCCATATCTCAAAAACGGCTGAACCGATTCGATCGAAGCTTTCGCTATACTTCATGTACTATCATTAATAGCATTATTTAGTACCAAACGCAACTTTTCTTAGTTACCAAATCGGATTGCTTATTATTTTTAAAGAATTTAGTCATTGTTGCCCCGATAAGTGTTACACGTTGTGAGAATAATCTAAAAAAGGAGTGATATCCCCATAAAAACACTCCGTGTAAAAATACCAGCCAAGTCTCTTCAACTATAAAAAATAGAAGAAATCTAAAAATTCAGCACTGAAAAGTAGTGATATCAAAAAATGGGCCAAGTCAAAACTTAATTTTAAAAACCAAAATATACTTGGCCATCACTTTTTAAGGCATTATAGGTATATTATATATAATTAGGCACAATGATTTTTGGCACTTCTATAATATACACGATGCGCCAAGTATATTTTGGTTTTTAAAATTAAGTTTTGACTTGGCCCATTTTTTGATATCACTACTTTTCAGTGCTGAATTTTTAGATTTCTTCTATTTTTTTATAGTTGAAGAGACTTAGCTGGTATTTTTACACGGAGTGTTTTTTATGGGGATTTACATTACATGGTATTTTAAAATTAAAATAGATAAATATTTTTTATCTAGATAAAAACAAAAGATAACGATTTTTTTTATCTAGATAAAGATAAAGATAACATGAAAATTATTTATCTAGATAAAGATAAAGATAAAAAATAATTATCTAGATAATTATCTAGATAATTTTATCTAGATAAGTCACAACACTGTATATAGTGAGGTGGGCCATAGCTCGAAATTAAGATATATCGCAACAATGTGAGATTTTCCAATTTTAAGATCCAGTAGGCCGAAAATGCCATGTTGTTGCTTACAGTAAAAGTAGTTGGTCTGCTCCTCAGTTTATCATGCATTTACGGTATGTTGAGTGACTGTGAGTGTACGGTACGACTTGGCTGGGTGGAGCGATCGCTCCACTAGATCAACCGATTGTATCATTTCCTCTATTGTAAAACAATGTTATCTTCAAATCATTGATTATTACCAATAAATGTTTTGTAGCTCCAATAACAAATCCATCTCTGTCGAAATGTTCACATCGACATCTATTGGTTAAACATTTGTAACTTTACATAAATATGAATTCACAAGGAGATTTCCACACAAACACAAAACAACAAATAAATAAATTGTAAACTGCACTTGAGATAAAATCCGTTGCTGCGGCTTTCACCACGGTCCACATACCAGCAAGTCATTTACCGAGTACATGACCACGGCTCGTTTGTCAACGAGTGTTCATTACGCGAGGTCGTGTTTTCGATCAGCGAGGGTCCCTTTGTCGGGGCGGTCACGTGATGCAGATGGATTCGTTTCCGCGACGGCTTTTCTAACTCAGCGAAGCGCGCTCGCTCACCTCACCGGTTCACCATCACCATCACCAGAGTGGTTCACCAGGGGGGTCGAACCGGGGCTCACCGCACCCAACCGTTCGCTACACTTTATTCACGCTGTTTACATTTTACAAGTACCTACCTATGGTCTTAACAGCAGCAACTCTGCGTTATAACCAAGTCGGGGACTAATATCTCGATTGCCAGGTGATATTTCAGTGGACCAACTAAAATGTAAGCAACTGAGCTACTTTAGATCTCGACATTCTTGTAAACATAATAAAGTGTATTGACTTTTTCAACGAAATATGTTGCCGAATATTTTGAATGATGAACAATAAGCAGGTTAGAAACCCCCACATTCTTGAGCGTTGTGACAGTTTCTTTAGCCGATGTGTAGAAACATGCTCTACAATGTCATAGAAAGAGCGAGTCTCAAGTATTCTTCATAACAGTGATGTATTGGTGGGTTCTTCCGCGTGACCGAGCGCGCAGACGCGAGCGACCAGAGCTAATAGATGCGGTTCGTGCAGCGTTTTAAATGATTTTCAATGTGTCCATCGAAGCGGCTTCTCGGGCTTGATTTGATTTATCTGTTGGTCCAGCGGCACTATTGTCCGGCAGAGTGGTCATGCACCCACGTGGTCCTCTTGACCTGCAACTCAGCCGGCACAGCGCTTTTTATTCACTGCGCTTTCAACAAATAATCTTTTGTCGGAGTTTTTTCAATGCACGCGGTTTTACGCTGGTTTTTGGAATTTTCTACTTATTTGTAAGCCGTCAGACGAGAAGAGCTCGTCAACTACGGACAGATGTGTAATTTTAGGATTTACGGAAACAAGATATTAGAGTCGAATGACATTTTACGGATCGGATATTAGACAAATAAAATATGGTTTCAATACGTGAATATACAAAAAGTATATCTTATGTGCAGAAGTTTTACATCACCAGGTTTTATTGTCGACGTCTTTCTATTCAAGAAAACAGTGCATGGAGGAGAGATCCCTATGATGCCTGCAAGCAAATAATGAGCTCCTTCTGCTTTTTACAAAATGTCACAATGCAGTACATTGATCGTGATATCTAAGTAGTCTACGTCGTGCGGGCACCTTTTGAACACCCACACCCACTGTCCCCAACCTAAAAGCTGATGTGTCCAATTTTGCATTTTTGTCACCAATCTCGCAAATTCATAAGTTTCAGCGTAATGCTCATTTGTTGCCGTGACTAATGTGACGTATAGGTTGTTTGTATGTTTGGTTTGGCGTTTGGTTTTTGGTGCGCTGTATCCATGTTGTATGTTTTGTGTTAGCAAAACAAATCTAAGATATTACGAATATTGTATTTCCCTTTTTTGATAGTAACGCAAAGCCAAAGAGAACTGTGAAAATCGAATTTACTAATTAAAAATACGGATTTTTGTGGAACAAAATGGTTGAAATAGGTCGATTTTTTAAAATTCTGCTCAAACAGGACTAAAGCACATTGAAATGGTCAAAATTCATTATAAAAAAATCCCCCATTTCCTATTATTCAAAATATTCTATAATATGCATGAACCCTGCATTGAGGTTCTGTGACACGAGAGGTTCTTCTTCTGTCTGTGGATGAGATTGATGTGAGGAGCGCGATCACAGCGGGGCTCTGAGACAATCACCCCCAGATCGCCGGGGGAGGGGGGAGGGGGGGTGAAGTGTGTTTAGGGAGCCGTGTGAGGTCTACAGAGCGGATCATCGACTTGATCCAAGAGTCAATATTGACGCGAGGATCAGCGTCCCGACGCCGACGGCGTGATGACGTCATTAACCGCCGACAACGCCACGACGCCAAACCAACGCTCACATCCCTGCCATTTCTTATTGAACAGTATAATATGATCACTATTTCAAAAATACTGGAACAGTCATTAATGTTAGTAATATCATGCATACAATCTAATCGGTCGGGTTCTTTTATAGACAAAGTAAAAAACAAGATATTATATTATCAAAATATGGTCATAACCTTTTAACAATTAAAATTATGAAAACTCTGAGAAATGATTATCATACCTTTGTTAGACGATCTTATCGATAGAAACTTTCACATATAAAATACTCAGTTTTGAGCAAAAATATTGTAATTTTAGTATGTTGCTGCTTTTTATCGACAACAAATGTCGTCTAACAAATTAACTGTGTTGTTGTGGTTGTTCACATTTTTCATAATTTGAATGGTGCAAAAGCTATGACGATATTTAGACATTATATTATCCAATGTTTGATTATGAAAAATCATTACTGCAAAAACAACACTATTCAAGGCGATTTCCACACAAGCCACGAGCCCTCGCTCGCTCGTCAATGTTCCACGGCTAGATGAGATATCCTGACGACGACAACGACGACGACGACGACACAGATGAACGCCTCTCGACAACAACCCCGACGCATCAGCCACAAAGACACCACCAGGCGACACGTCCTCCGCACTCTCATCGCCGACAACAAAGTGCTTCCACCTCGACGGACGGCGACAATGCGACGCGCTACGCCGGAGACGAGCACTCATTATGCAAATGACGTCATCAAGATGATGCAACATGGCGGCGAATATGTCTAATGGACGTGTTCTTCTCCCGTGCATCGGCCATTACTCAAGCTCACTCTCAATGTGATCACATGCTTATGAAACAACGATTCAATTATGCAGGGGAAAAATCCATCAAACTCTCCATTTTTACTTGAGATTTTTAATACATAAGTGGTTTCTAATGTTGTAAATTTCCATCGGATGAATTTTAGAAGAGTGTATTTGTGGTTCCGGATTCTCAAAAAATCACATGCAGATTGATACATATAATTGTTGAGAAACGTCAAATCCTAGGTATTTGGAAAATCAAGCTAAATATGAAGTATTTAAAAACCAGGGTCCAGATAATTTTCTACATTTCGTATGAGCATGTCTCGTGTGTATAAATTTTGAACGAGATCCTCTGATTTTTTGAAAATTCAAAAGAAACCGGTGAGCGATTAAAAGGTCATCGGGACCAACATTTTAGGTATTTGTGATCATTTTCAGACTAATCTGTCATTCAACAGATTTACGTTTTACGAATATTTTATTTTTGTCTTGAAATATTTGCAATTTTATGCCAAGAACTCGGCCAAGAATTTACAGATAATTTATCACTGCACTCTTGACGCATTAGATTCAAGGCCTGTACGTACGAATATTAATTTGCAAGCATTTCGAAGGCTCTTATCAACGCCTTACGTTTTCTTAGTTTTTTGAAACCTCGGCATTTGACGTGAAGTTGAAAAACAACACAATCACGGCCTCCTCGAGAGCGTCACGTGTCTGATCGAACTGAAGATTCCATCAGGCGGTGAAATTGTCCATGGAGATGAGACGAGACGTAAAGCTCTGACGACAAACATCGACTCGCAGACTTGTCATTAAACGTGATATAATGACGGCGATGTGATCTGTCGCATGATTGTCCCCCCCCCCCCCCCCCCCCCCCGCCCCAATCACTGACACCGCAATTGTCTGCGTCTCCTGCAGCAAGGTGACGACACAGACGGGGCTCGATGTGTTTCAAATGAGAGTAGGGCTCTTTGTTTGCGCGATTGAGGGCTGAATCTGGGGAAATGGGTTAGCCGCATCATTTCAAGTTTCGATTCAAAGAAAGCCTGCTGCTGAAAGACGATGACTCGAGCTGCCAAGCCGGGTGTTCACCGCAGTATAGGCGGAGGTGTTATTAGGCCCGACACGCGTAATTATAATAATCAATTATTATCACCATTATGTTAATTATTACGTTGTAGTGACCGGAAGTTGCCGCCAATGTGCCACTCACTCGTGAATACGTCATGTCCGGTTCGCAGCCGCGCAGCATGCAACATCTTCCACTGCTCGGTACTGGACACTCCGTGAGAAACAACTGTTTCATTGGCATGGTTTTATCCAATATCTCATTACAAGCACAACAGAACATTCTCTTGGAATGTAGGACGAGTTAAAAGCATCTTGAAAATATTGGTCTTCTGCTCTCGATGAACAAAAACTTATTCTTCTGTGATTGGTAGGAACCTTATTGTCGAGGAATCATTATTCAAAATCTGAATAAAAGGAGTCAATGATCGAAAACGCAAGACGGTGCAAGGCCCAAGGGACAGCTTCGCAGTTTCTGACAGGACTTTGCAAGCTCTGAGTGCACTGTGTTTGCTTGCACAAGATGAAAGTTGTTCAAGATGAAGATTGTTCAAGATGAGTGGCTATCAGAGATGAACAGTGTTTGTTTTCATGAAAAAGCAAAAATATTATTTTTTTTTTCATTAAAATTTTATTTTTTAAACCCATTGCTTTCATAAAAACCAAAGTATGAACTTGTCATACTGATAGTTTAATTTAAAATAAATATTGAAATGTGCTCATGTTTTGCAAATCAACCTAATATGTGCTTGAAATTTCTCAAGAAAGGACTCTTTAACATGCAATTTTATGTAATTTTAATGGATGTAATTTCTTCATATTTTGTCACCTTCCAGACATGAAAAAGTGTACTAATGATCAAGATAGATGCTTCATTTTTGTTTTGTTTTGAAGATAATTTATTAGAGAAGGTTTTGAACATCCACCATAGAGTTGTGATGTGTGTGAATTTCTTGACACGCATTTTTAATTCAGTCAGAATATAATTTTTTGTCATTATTATTTATCATATATAAAATAAATATATTTTAGCTTAAAATATATTACAAATCAATACAAATTGAGGTTTAGGGCATACCCTATTCTGTTGCTAACCAATTTAAAAAAATGCATTGTTAAGTATAGTCATTATTTTTTAATTCTGTTTTTTGTAATGTATTGTTGATTTCATTAAATACATTTTTCAACAATAGAATATTTGATATATTATTGGTTTAAATTTTTTTCTGACTTGATGAATACTAAAGGAATTCACAAAAAAAAGAATTGAATCTACCTATAAATAAATTTTATTAAAATGATGTGTATGGTCCCACCTCAAGCAAATATCTTATCATCCAGTTAATATTTTGTATTATGTATCTCAAACACATTTAAACACAAATTAAAAATCATTATAAGACTGGTTGGCGCTGATTTCTCATTTATTAAGGATTTTGAAGAAAAACCAGGAGTTAAATATAAATAAATATTTAAAGAGACTCTCCTATTAATTTGTTAGTCATGTTGATGGGATTTGAGCAGCCGAAAGAGCCGTGTATTACGAGGAACTTGTGTTAGCAGAAGTTTAATCGAAATTGCTGAAGTTTGTGAAGTTGTCAGCTCTAGCGAGAATGAGAAACATGTGACGTCATCTCCCTCGACTCAAGCTGGCGCTCGGACAAGCAACTTCAGCCATCACTCATTCAGTGTTGACATTCAAGCTGATCTTCTCTGGACCACTACCTCGGTTGTAGTGTCACGTGTGTTGCTCCGGACTTCCACTGTTCCTTGAAGACTTCGTGCGAATATCCACAAGAGAAGAGCGGACAGCGCGAACCGCAGGTTGAAGACTACAGGGGAAGAACGCTGTAAGTCACATTCGGATGAAACTGAGATAAACGAAGTTTTATGTTGAAACTTGTATCTTTCTTTCATACACATCGATATTTCAATTCCGTTTTTCAAGACTTCGCGACAATATATTCTAATAAGCTAGGGTATATTCTGAAAGGTCATAAAAACACTGCAAGATTATCTACACCTTAAATTCATTTTTTTCAAAAAATTGACTTATAGCTTTCTTCCCTTGTAACCTTCATTTCCGATTGACTCCTTTAATTCCAGGTTGTAAATAAAAAATTGAAACATTCCTTTTCTTATCACAAAACCAAGCACAATATACTTTTCTAATAAGAATATCTGTCGATTGAGTCGGCTCTCAACAAGTGATTCAATTTCTATCCTGGAGTTCTCAGATCGGTAGAAATGTTTCCAGCTGCTTGCATCCTCTTGAATGTGATAAACCGCCGTTCAGACAGATCATTATCATCCCTCATGTAATTGAGTCATCTCATCCTGTGAGGCCGCACACAAACAACACAGGTGCGTGAAATGATTGTTCCTTCATGGATATTTAATCTCATGGTAACATGTAACATGGTATCAGCGTGTAATTGCGGCCACATGTTGCAGGCAACGCTACCTGGTGAACTTCTCATGAGTATTAAGTGGGTCAATCATTTATCATTTAACCCTTCCATACGCAGTGCACATGCTGTGGCGCGCAGGCGCTCTGACAACTCATCAGACGCGCGTTTCTGTTGCTTATTACAACACGGCACCTCCACACCTTATCAGGAGGACGCGCGTTTCTGTTGCTCATTACAACACGGCACCTCCACACCTTATCAGGAGGACGCGCGTTTCTGTTGCTCATTACAACACGGCACCTCCACACCTTATCAGGAGGACGCGCGTTTCTGTTGCTCATTACAACACGGCACCTCCACACCTCATCAGGAGGACGCGCGTTTCTGTTGCTCATTGCAACACGGCACCTCCACACCTCATCAGGAGGACGCGCGTTTCTGTTGCTCATTGCAACACGGCACCTCCACATTTCATTAAAATGTTGGAAAACGTTTTATGAAATTGTAATTTTAAGAAAAAAAATATTTTAATCAATCGATCGATGGCTGCATCTTAATGCATATTGGGAATTTGGGATGTATCTGAAGATAAAATAGGTAGAAACTGATAAGTATAAAAATATAATATATTTGATTACATGTATTTACCTACATCTTTAAATAGTGAAGTCAAGTATAGACGAATCCATGATTATTCGGTCATCTAGAACGGTACTTTTGGTTAGCTAAAGTCTCTTTTATTAAATCAATACCTCTAGATATTTCCTTCATGTCAATGAATCCATCATGATTGAGGTCGCCGGACAAGAGTTCCTCGTCAGTGCCCTCTTTGGGCAGAATCCCCAGCCCAACAAGTTTCTTCGCGAAGGCTCTGGTTTCGGAGACGCTAAGTCTGCCATCGTGGTCCGTGTCAGCTCTCCCCATCATTCCCATCGCAGTATATCCGGGTTGCGCCACTGCAATAGGAAAGATTCAATCATCTGAGCAAAGTGATCCATCTGGATGTTTGATTCATGAGAAATTAAGCTGTGAAAGTTGAGAGACTGGGTCTAAAGTATTGTCCATTTGTTCCGTCTTGCATGCACAGTTTTTTGTTTGCTAAGTTGCACAGAATGCACACTTTATAACGTGCTTTTTGTTATCAATGTGATATACTTACTGGAGCAAGTTGCCAACAAAACGACCAGCTTGCATTTGACAGCAATCATCGTCGCGAGGGAACGACACATTAGATCCTATTCTTAAAAGAAAACTGAAGCAATGGATGTAAGAAATATGTATAAATATTAAATTCATAAGCTATACACCTAGAATGGCATTGCGCGAGTATGTTGATATTGGAATCGGGTACTAGGTATAATGCTGTGACTTAAATGATAGCGAAATATTTTTATTTTCTGTTAATTAAGGCATTTCTAAACAGGCAGTATCGAATTTTCCTGAAAGTTGTGTAATTTAAGGTCATACTGTGTAACTTTTCTGACGTTGGCAAGACAAATGACGTAACACAGGATATACAAGTTCACTTACCAAAAGACTTCACACAACTGGGAAAGATTAGAAATCACACAGTCGTATCCACAACTTGTATCACAAAAATATTAATAATCATTGCAAGTGGAAAATTAAAAAATGTAATGAGTCATTTAAAATGCCACTTTAGTGCAAGTGGCACTAAAAATATATTTTTTCGATTTTTATTACTGTATGAACTATAAATAATACTAATGTTGATTGAACTATAAACATACAGGGATCATGAAATCATATGAAATGTAATAACCGCATGTTGTACAATTATGATTTTCGGAGGTGTACCTGACTTGTAGTTTAGCTATTCAAGAAGCCTTCCCTCGTCTTTTGCCAAATTAAATCTTATACCACTTTCTTTCTTTCTGTGTTTTTTTCTTGTGCTTTTTCCTGCCCAGGTCAAACGGTTCAACCAATCGATCTGAAATTTTGCCCTAAGCGGTCTCGTGTACTGTTTTTGCACAGGATCCTGTGATGTTTTGGAATTTAAACTGAACCTGTTCGACCGATCAACTTCAAATTTTGCATGGTCATCGGGATTAACATTATAGGTGTTTTTGTCAATTTTCAGACTATTCTGTGTATAACTTCAAATGTTAGTGTCATGTCAAGGTCATTTTGAACAGTCAAATTTATTGAAGGGAATATCAGATATTTTATCGCTGCTTCTCTCACACATTTCGTTTCGGCTCTCTCCAAGGTCTGTAGATCAGAAACTTTCAAACAATATCAATTCGCATGCAATACAAAGGCTCGCTCATCAACACGTTACATGGAGCGTTTTCCTAGTAATTGTTGAGAACTTCCAGCGAGAACAGAACGATAAGTCATCAAAACACTTTGGCCACTTCTCTTTAGTCTTTACCTATATATTTCCACATTAATACTGGTATTAATGTATTTGGTTATATAATTATGCGTTGTGAATGGAAAAAGTTTCAACACAAATTTTGGTAAAATTACAGAAAACAATTGTAAAAACAATTTTTATCGATTGTATACAATCGATAAAAATTGTTTTCAAATACAATCGATAAAAATAGTTTTCTGTATAGTGTTTTTATATCTATTCCAGAGTCTACGTAACGTTACCCTATTCCTGCTGCCAGCAAATGCACTGTGTGTATTTGGAAATAATAAATAAACGAAGAGGATTAGTTAGTTCGTTTCTCCTATTAAACTATGTTCAGAGTATATTATTAAAAAGCAAGCAAAAATAAGCCATGCAATAACAATGATGGGAGAGTCACTGAGGGTGGTTTTGAGAAAGCCCGCGAGATAAAGCGCCCGCCCTGACTGGGATCGAACTTGGATCGTTTGGACCGATCAAATAACTCCTACGAATCCTCGAGATCTGATATTGCAGCGCTTCGACTTCGTTTGGCAACGTGAATCTCCTTCGATGACTCAAACATCTGAGACGGGAGGGAGTTGCCATGATAATGATGGACATTTTAGTGAAGTCCTTGCTTCGAATCCCAGTGCGAGTCTGAGCTTTCTATCGAGGGATATTCCTAAAATTAAAATTAATTGTTATGAGTAAAATGTAGGTATGCTGTTAATGGTCCATCTTCGTCTTATTGTAAACACATAATGATTCAATAAAGAAAATGCACTGTCCTCTTTATTGGTTTTCTTTATGCAGTGCAACTGCATGTGTACAGCCATGCAAGTATGAAGTGTGAGACGGAAGTGGAGGACTGCAACTGTCGACGACGTCTACACCGACGCCGCCGCGACGCCTGATAGTTGCTGACGTCGCGACGCTGCCTCGAAGACTATAGCTCGGCTCGTCGACGCCAGATGAAGATGCTGCGAGTGCGCCGGCGCCCGGCACTCGTCATGACACATCGGCAACTGGCGCCCCCTGCCTGCCGCTCCGCCTGACGGACAAACAGCGAACTGTTCACTGCAGGAGATCTCTCGCCGGACCATGTTGTTCATCCTTCTCACAGCTCTCATGCGATTGTCTAACTTGCATTAGATAACGATCGTCATCACGTCACGGTCTACTTGAAACATTCGAGGACCTTAAGATAGCGATCGTCGTCTAAGAGAAGTAGCGTAATTACACCAAATGTAACTCTCATCAGCAGGGATATCATACTGAAAAGTAAAAACTCCCACGTCCAAATCACTTCCAAATCCGTCGCTCTAAGATTAACACATCATCTCCCAAGGAGGGCCCACAATCGATTACATTGATAACGAACTTTGACCATCAAACATTTGTTATGTTCTTTTTGTCACGCTAATTATATACAATAGACGAGCAGATATTTCCACAGAAACCTCAGTTCATCAGCAAGTACTTTGACAATTCTCACGTTTGAATGAAAGTTCACGACGCGCTTTTATGAATTGAGTTTAGAATTTTGTAGTGGGGGGAAGTTTAAAGACAAACGAAGTAATTCTGAACAATGATTGATGAACATATTATAATACTAGGAAAACGCTCAGTGTAACGCGTTGATGAGCGAGCACGGGTACGTGCAAATTCTCGAACCGGAAATGCGTACACAACGCACAGAAAACATATACATCCATATGGAATTGATTATGATATCAACTTAAAAGTGTATGCTTTTCATCGAAACTTTAAAATAGCATCTAAGCACCTGGTTCATAAAGCAAATCAGAATCAATTTTCAATTGGCACTGGAAAACATTCATTTCGATACTTCATTACTGACAGATATTAAAAATGTAAATAACTTCATACGTTCTTAACTGATTGGGATGAAATTTTGTAAAATAAGAGACAATATTGGTCTTAATGATCATGCAAAATATGAGTTTGATCAGAATTATCGAAGACCGTTTTCATTTTTCAGCCTATCAGGAGATATTTATTTAAATTTTAACCAATGAATCTGAGTAACGCGTTGATGAGCGAGCACGGATACGCGCAACACCTCGAACCGAAATTCTGTCTATCGAAAATGTCATTAAAAGCCAATAATTCTAAAATTTCGCCACAGATTTGTATAGAAATCTCAAAACATTCCTAAAATATTGGTCCAAATAACCATGCAAAGCTTTAAGTTGATCAATTGAACCTTTATGATTGAACTGTTCCGTGTTAATTTTCAAAAATCACAGGATCTCCTTCAAAAAATATACCTGAGACCACTCATATGATATAAGTGTGTCTACACAATATCAGATCGACTGTTGAACGGTCATTATCAGTTTCATTTGCGTTTGAAAGTTTCTGCTCTAACTACCTTGCCTTGAACTGAAGAGTCGAAGTCGCCGTGAATTTGACAGCCAACACGCTAATAGTCCGTAAAATGTCAATAACGTTTGGATTTAAACACAGATTAGTATGAAAATTGTCAAAAATGCAGATAATGTTGGACCCAACCATCATGCGAAGTTATAAGTTGATCGTTCAATCGGTTATAGTTTAAATTTCTAAAAACACAGGAAAGATGGTTTTAAATTTTAACCAATGGGAGGATTTGGCTGAAACTTTGTTTGATTGGGTACAATGTTGGGGGTAATGACTTGTCAAAATTTCAATTTGATCAAAACAACCAATCGAAAGTTAATTTTTTTTAAATTTGAACCAATCAATGGATTTCAAAAAAATTAGGGTCTGCAACAATCAGAAATGTTACGTACATGTGTGCAAAATTTCAGCTCGATCGAAGAAAAACTCTGACCTGTATATCGTCAGTAACAGAAAAAAAAAAAAAAACAAAAAAAAAAACAGAGGTCCGTGCCAAAAGAGCCAAATGGAGACGCTCGCTTCGCTCGCTCAATCATTTACTAATTACACAGTGGATTGGTTTATGAAGGTTGTGATTGGTTGGATTATATTATATTGTGTGACGATGAGAAAAGAATAACTTGTAAGTAATGTAGTTTGGATTTGGATTGTTGGATGAAATTGCTTCTTACTCTCCACCTACTTCCCAATCTTCCTTCTTCAGCACTTCTTGTAAAGAGTCAGCACAAGAATGCAATGTCCAAGTCTGTGCAACTATTTACAAAGAATTCCGATCTTCCCCGGAGGCTAATTCTTCAGAAATCACTTTTTGAAATCATTTACGCTTTGATTGTTGAGAACGTGAGAAGTATAACTTTCAACTTTACAGGAATTAATAACCAAGCCAAACCAAACCAAACACAACCATGCATATGGGTCCAAAACAGATGTTAGATGTGTAGATGCTAGATCATAGATGTCGTTACCATGTCGTTCACTCAGTTTTATACATAAGTAATACCTTCCACGTGTAAAATGATTTCTTTAGAAAAGTGAAAAAATGGAAGTAAAAATCCAAGAAGGAATGATTTCCTTTTTAGGAAACGGTACATGTATACTACTTCCAATTTTTTTCTATGTGCCAATTGAATTTAATATACCTAATCAGTAAATATTGCCAAATAAAATACTGTGTAGCCAACGTTGCAAACGGCTGTATAGTTGCACACTCCACCGAGAGGAGCTCTGCCTGCAAGTACATCCTCCAGTAACTAGATTACAAGGTTAATGTACAGAGAATGGGTGGAAATGATGAGCGCATATTCTTGATAAATAACCACATGATGAAATTACTGCTCCAGCCAAGAGCGGCTCAAGTGTGCTCGATGAGGGGGTGGTTGACCAGGGGTGAGGGGGGGGGGTCATGTCGACAGCAGCCACCCTCAGCAGGGAATCACATCTTCATTGGCAGTAATAATGCACTCATTGATAAGCGAGCGCGGGTGACAAGCACGATGTATTTGGACTTCGAATCAAGAGAATCTTTTTAATCACGATGAAAAGATAACTATCGCTGTGACAACATGCCAATTGGCAAATGTAGGTATCACTGCCTGTATGAGAATAATATTTCCTCTGTCTAATTATACCTCTTGTCTGGGCCATAATTTCATTCATTTTCAAACTAAGGACATACGCGGGGTGGTGAAAAGTTTGCGGAATTGAAGGGTTATCTGAGGGGTGGAAGTGTGACGTGTGACAATTGTGTGACTTCTTTCAAGCATATTCAATTCAATAAGATTTTTATTTACCAAATTTTATTACCTATTTACTTTAACATTATTAACATTTAATAACATTTACTGTTTTTGTTCTGTTATGAGACCATTAAACTAATCTAGTGTAGCGGTCGCTTCACTCAGCCAAGTCGTACTCTACACTCACACAGTCTACTTTTAAGACCGATGCACAATTGACGCGAACGGACGACGCGGACGGACGACGGAGACGGATACAATGTTAAAGTCGTCGTCCGTCCGCGTCCGATTGTGAACAGCCAGAGTGAATATGTCATACCTAAACATCGTATCCGTCTCCGTCGTCCGTCCGCGTCGTCCATCTGCGTCAATTGTGCATCGGCCTTAAGACTTACATTTTCTTATATTTAATGGAATGTACCAGTTCTTTGCATAATTGCGTCATAATATTTGATATCTCCAAAGAGCAATTCAACCTCGAGGAAATATTCAATGGACAACATGAGCTTTTCCTTAAGACTCCACCGCCTTGGAAAGTATTCATTAATCATTGGTGAATTGTTATCCTTTGCGTCAAAATAAATGGCTTGAAAAATAGCCGAAATCCAATGCGTTTATAACACAGGTTACGTTAATATATAACTGGATATAACTAATATCCCAAAGTTTCGTTGGAAAGAGGAAGAAAGAGCACATGTTTTGGTTAGGACATTGTCAGATTTGTGATACATGTGCCTTTTTATTAGAGTAATTTGTGCTGCTCCTCTGGCAGCTGATTAGATTTTCCTTCAAATGTACACATTGATTTGAAAATACCGGGTGGCCCAAAAAAACGTCTTTTGGGCGAGACACCGCTGTGAAGAAACTACTACAGATATTATCTGAAATTTCACATGTTATAACAAACAAACATACCAATGTTAGATATGTGTAAGTTTCAAAAACATTAATTATGTAGGAAAACAGTCACAGCTGTTCGAATTTGGTTGTCGAAAAATCGATTACCTATACGGAGCTCAAAGAGCGCACATTCAAAAAAAGTCCAATGGCATGGACACCTTTATTTTCAACACTACTGATGATATATCAGGCTGAACATTTCAAATACTATTCAAAACATATAACAGATAACTATATCTATTGTGCGCAAATTTCAACACATTTGAATCAGAGAACGAAAGTTATGGTATCTTGAAGTTGAGCTTAAAAGCAGAAAATACGGGAGATAATTTCACTTCTAAAATTAACACTTTTTCGATCGACAAAATTTCGGTTCGAGGTGTTGTGCGTATCCGTGCTCGCTAATCAACGCGTTACACAGAGCGTTTTCTTAGTATGATGTCTGTACTTTAGGAAATTTCCTTAAAAAGAGGGATCGATACAGATGCCAGTGCTCGCTCATCAACGCGTTACACAGAGCGTTTTCCAAAAGAAAACGTATGGACATCATTAGTCCATACATGCATGTATGGACTAATGATGTGTCTCTGTCTCTGTACATGAGTTGTAAAAATAAGAGTTTCATGGTTTTGGAGGAATCATCTTTCATCCTTCATGGATAATGTCAAGTATGTGTGCTTCTCCACATCAAACATCAAACATCAAATAAATCATATCAAATGTTCTTGAATAAATGCTCGAAGAGAAAAGACACATTTGAGAAATCATGCATGGATCCTGGCACCTCCACCAACAAATAGTTCTATGGCACCTCCACCAAATACAATATATGATACAATTCCAAGTATTATATAAATACAACAAGAATATTGTTACATAGTAGTACGTCTACTCAGACATGGGCAGTATCTAGATACTTGTATCTTAAGATACGTATCTTAGATACATTTGTATCTTGTATCTAGTATTTTAAATACATGAGCCAAATGTATCTGTATCTTGTATTTTAAATACCCATTTCTAAAGTATTTTGTATCTTTTTTGTAGATTTAAAATACAAGATACATTTTTATGCGCCTAGAATTTCAAAGATAGCTTGATCTCTTGCTTGATTTCAAACAAGCATCAAATAATACACGTTGCCGTATTGAATCGATCAAGAAAATGTTAAGTATGTTGCCTTACAAATAGAACAAATTAAAATTTAATTTAGAAAAAGTCCCTACATTTTTTACTGTTGGATGATATGTACATGAGAATAAAAAAGGATCTTTAAATGTATCTTTTTTGAAGTATCTAAAGATACTATCTTGTATCTTGTATTTTAAATACATCTCTAAAATGTATCTTGTTTCTTGTATTTTAGATACCCAAATTAAAAGTATCAGTATCTTGTATTCCAAATAAAATACATTGAAACAGAGTATTTTGCCCATGTCTGCGTCTACTGTTCTGATGTCATTTCTTGAGCTGAATGAGTGCGGCTGCTACTGGCTGGAGAGACTTGATGTTTGAGGATTGCCCGCTACGCAGCAGCACTGAACACATGGTCCACTGCACAGCGCTGCACTTGCTTTGCCTTGCCTTGTGTCTTGCGCTGCGTCTTGCGCTGCACTTGCGTTGCGTCTTGCGCTGCACTTGCGTTGCGTCTTGCGCTGCGTCTTGCGCTGCGTCTTGCGCTGCGTCTTGCGCTGCACTTGCTTTGCCTTGCCTTGTGTCTTGCGCTGCGTCTTGCGCTGCACTTGCGTTGCGTCTTGCGCTGCGTCTTGCGCTGCACTTGCTTTGCCTTGCCTTGTGTCTTGCGCTGCGTCTTGCGCTGCACTTGCGTTGCGTCTTGCGCTGCACTTGCGTTGCGTCTTGCGCTGCGTCTTGCGCTGCGTCTTGCGCTGCGTCTTGCGCTGCACTTGCTTTGCCTTGCCTTGTGTCTTGCGCTGCACTTGCGTTGCGTCTTGCGCTGCGTCTTGCGCTGCGTCTTGCGCTGCGTCTTGCGCTGCACTTGCTTTGCCTTGCCTTGTGTCTTGCGCTGCACTTGCGTTGCGTCTTGCGCTGCGTCTTGCGCTGCACTTGCCTTGTGTCTTGCGCTGTGTCTTGCGCTGCACTTGCGTTGCGTCTTGCGTTGCGTCTTGCGCTGAGATTGCATTGCGCTCAAGACACTAGACATGTGTCTTCTATACGCATAGCATTCAGCAGACGATTGAATCATTGACAGCCAATCACGAGAGGGAAGCAGTGGCGTCGAAAGTCTATTTTCTCAGGGGGGGGGGCACATTTTGCTTAGGATCTATAGTTTAGGGACTAAATTGTAGGGGAGAACATAACACAGTAAATGACAATTATGTGTGATCACGACTGCCAATAGAAACAATGGGGGGGGGGGGGGGGGGAGGGTCAGTGGGGAGGGCAGCATTATGCAGGTCCGGGTCGCATAGCCCCGGGAAAATTTTGAATTTCAGGAATTAATTTGGAGTGTTTCTACGTGATTTCACACATTTTAAATCAATCTTTATCTGAACAAATAAATGACGACATCATTGGTTGGTAAATTGGATCCGATCCACTTCACGTCAGGACTGCCAAAAAAAGTGATTAAACTTCCTATGAAATAAAAATATGTGTGGAAAATGTGTCATAAAATTATATATGCACTTGAAAAGTGATTAGTTTTGGAAGATATCTCTTCATTTATTCACATTCACAATAGGTCCAATAGACCACATCTTAAATTATCTAGTTGGCTCTGCTTTTCGAAAAATTTCATATGCAGTACAGTGATCCTCATATCTATTAGTGTTTTTCAACAATGGATCATAACACGAATAGATACTTGGATCACGGTACTGCATATGAAATTTTTTGAAAAGCAGAGCCAACTAGATAATTTAAAATGTGGTCTATTTGAAATGCATTATGAAATAAATCTTAGACATCATTCAAATGCTGCGCAGCGGATTGTTTTGAATTTCAAATGAATTTGGTGCATTTTATTTTAATTGTAAGAAAACAAAAGTTAACCATTCACTCATATCACGAATGTTCTACTTAAATTTTAATACTCTAGGCAGTGTTAAAATGATTTTGGTGTAAAATAACAAAATCAATTGAATTTCGTAAGAAGACTCTCACATGACATCAATCCGCGCAGTGATTTCTTTTGAATTCCAGCCCTTATTTAAAGATATTATGCGTTACCAGGGGGGGCAGATTGATACTCTTGCCCCCCTTCAGACGTCTAGAGGGGGCACGTGCTCCTGCCCCCCTCCCCCCCCGGTTCCCACGCCACTGGAGGTAAGTCACACTTTCCACCCTGAAAGTGGCAAGCAAGTAAAACAATTAAAAGACAATCACATGAGGCTGGAGAATTGAGTAAAAGTCGTGATGTTCTTCGATCCACATGGCCGTGATGGAACGATTGTGTTTGAATGCAGTCCAACATGTCCTCCCCCTCCCCCTCCCCCTCTCCACCCCCACCTCCACACCGCTAACCAACCTGCGTCCACCTCCCCATAATCCTGCTGCAACCGACACAGGTTAACATTACAGCTTCAATATTTATTCACTTCATTTATTTATTAGCGTACTACTTTTGCTGAAACATCGATAGGCGTTCATGAACCAGTTGTTTTTACTTTTACACGGCGTGAAACTGTGTGTAGGTAGTTACAATCAATCCAATTAAAAACGGTACTTTGCACAAAACGGATTGACTGCTGGTCAGTTTCCTTGACAATCAATCCTTGTTCAATCAAATCAGACAATCCATTTCTTTCGAGGTACCGTTTATTATTTGTTCGAGTGCACATCGATTCTACACATGACATGACGTAACATCATTTTCAGAACATCTAAATACTTACATTTTTGTGTCGATTTTCACAAAATCAATGTGTTTAAGTTGTATAAGTAGTCGAAGAAGAATGATGCAAAACCGGAAGCCGATCGCTTGTTTTGTTTTGCTTGTTTGTGTCAATCAGCCGAACTATTAGCAGAGCGGAAGTGCAAGAGCATTTGTCTTCCTCCTGCTAAGAATCTCGGTGACAAACGCGTGTGGGGATGAAGTTCAAGTGATGCGTGTCAGAAGAAGGCCATGGGGTCATCGAAACCTCATGGGAGTCAGTTATGTCCAGCGTTCAAACATACAGCCCATTCACAACCAACTCGCCCTATTGAAAGGTTTTATGGCGTTCAAGACCTTCACCATCGATTGAATGTCTTTTGAAGGAAATTGGTCAATAGGCAGTCACCTCTCGCCTCTCTTTCTCTCTCTCTCGTCGTCGTAGTCTGAAAGGAAATAATTTGACGGTAAACGCGTCAGCTTTCTGCACCGTCCGCACGCGGCAGCACATTCAGCACAAAACTCGTGAATATATTGACTTGACCAATGAGAGACAATTTAAATAATCTCTTATCGTGTTTTGAACTGGGCTGTCCGCATCCCCTCCTCCACCTCACCCCCACCCAACATTCTCTTTGAGTCGAATATACCCCTTTCCATTATTAAATCCCTTACTCCGAGGGTGTAATTAAAGTAAGCCTCCCCTCCCCCTGCCCCCGCGCGTGTATGGCTGACTATGGACAATCTAGAGTTGAAGGGAGATCTATCAGCAATCAGCATTCATCAGCGCCGAGCCGACCCTCGCAGCATCTCAAGATTTGTTTATGCCACCCGGCCGGCAGTAAAGCACGTCGAGTTGCCAGAACTCCAGGCAATTACCTCGTTGAGCCTTGTTGGGACGTCGGGATGTAACACGAAGTAGTGGGAACTTCGCGGGTAATGCGATGACTCTTATGGGGTTCGCTGTGAAGAGATACCTCGACTTGTTGCCAATATTTATGACGGATTGAATAATCAACATTGAATGATTGAATATCTAAAACAGCAGAATCCACATACAGAAGCCAGCACGTGACAACAGCCTGCACGTGACAACAGCCTCCACGTGACAACAGCCAGCACGTGACAACAGCCTGCACGTGACAACAGCCAGCACGTGACAACAGCCTGCACTTGCTTGACAACAGTCTGCACGTGACAACAGCCTGCACGTGACAACAGCCTGCACGTGACAACAGCCTGCACGTGACAACAGCCAGCACATGACAACAGCCTGCACGTGACAACAGCCTGTACGTGACAACAGCCTGAGCGTGACAACAGCCTGTGCGTGACAACAGCCTGAACGTGACAACAACCTGCCCTTGCTTGACAACAACCTGCCCTTGCTTGACAACAGCCTGCACTTGACAACAGCCTGCACTTAACAACAGCCTGCACGTGACAACAGCCTGTGCGTGACAACAGCCTGCACGTGACAACAGCCTGTACGTGACAACAGCCTGAGCGTGACAACAGCCTGTGCGTGACAACAGCCTGAACGTGACAACAACCTGCCCTTGCTTGACAACAGCCTGCACTTGACAACAGCCTTCACGTGACAACAGCCTGCACTTGACAACAGCCTGCACGATAAGAAGAAGATCACGTGACAGTTAGCTCTTTACAAGAAAACCCTCACGTGAAGAACCGAATTAAAAATACCCACAAATCTTGTTTCTGTGTCGTATTTTTGGCCGAATGGTGCTGATTGGTAGAAACGTGATTTCTTTACGACGCGAAGAAGCTTGCAAATGGGATATATTATAGAGTGGTGGCTGTGTTAGGTGGGGTTATTCTCTCCCTCTTCGTTATGTGTATGTCCACGTTAGTTTGGAGCCTGCGTCGTTTACCCCCCTCCATCCCCCTTTGCCCCTCGCTCAGTGGAGCCCGCCCCCACCCCGCTTGGACCAGCTTGTACAGGGTATTATACAGTAGTACTGTAGAGTAACGCAAGCTCGGCCTAGGCCAGGCCAATGCATGCGATTGTGCGTGTATAGAGAGTGGCAGTGGCTAGTGGGTTTTGTTGTTGTTATTGCGGGGCTTTATCCGACGCTCTACTCGACGCCGACCGACGTGAGCTAGGCGTTGGTTGCGCGCTGCGCTCCATGTGCCACTTGATAACCACCCGGCCTCCGGCACACTGTCTGTCTCCGCGCTCCCGTCGCTACACGTCGCTTCTGCACACCGCGAGACAACTTAATAACCAAACAACTCGGAGTTAAACCTTTTATTAGCGACGTGACAGTTCTTCCTTCCAGCGGTTCATTCACGTCGAGACGCGGAATTGTTCGGCGAGAAGTGACATTGCAACCAAACACGTGTGCGGCAACGTATTTTTTCAAAACAAACGTCGCCATTTTGATTGACGAGTGCGGGAAAAAAGCGGACAATGTTCATCACAACGATTCATCAGAATTAACTGTAAAGAATATTGGATTTATTACTGACAATTGTGTTGATTTGTTCGAATATGTGGTCGGTTCAATAAATTATTAGATGTTTAATTGAACATTTTGAATTGTTGCGAAGTTAGACTTTCGGCTTCAAGTTGTTGAGTGATTTGTTGAGTGACAGAGGAGGGTTGCCGCCCTCCTCTCCACGCGGCCTCGACACGGCGTCCGACGTGACGATCTGGGGCGCCGGCAAATCGTCCGGCGACTGCAAAGCCGCCGTCCAGAACTCTTGCTATCGCCGCTCCTCGGACAACATGCATCTCACGGCGACGTCCACGACGGGCAACACGACGTCCGCCGACAACGCCAGCAACCTCCTCAATGACACCTACACGAAGATGACGTCAGACATCCTCGCCGAGCGGACGTTGGGCGACTTCATCTCCGAGCACCCCGGCGAGTTGGTCCGCACAGGAAGTCCACACTTCGTCTGCACCGTTCTGCCGCCGCATTGGAGGTCCAACAAGACGCTGCCCGTCGCCTTCAAGGTCGTCGCGCTCGGGGACGTCGTCGACGGGACGATGGTCACCGTCAGAGCCGGCAACGACGAGAACTATTGTGCGGAGTTGAGGAACTGCACAGCCGTCATGAAGAACCAAGTCGCCAAATTCAATGATCTCAGATTCGTCGGCAGAAGCGGCAGAGGTAAGTTTCAGATTGTATAAGATTGATGGCTACATGATATTGCCGTCAAACTAAATTGGTATTCAATTACAATTTAATTCAAAATTTTAAGATGTTATAATTAGATTTGTTTCTAATTAGAGGGAAGTTTGCATATTTTGAGATATCTTTCACCTGATTTGAAATTGTTGGAAGTTGTAATCATTGCGAAATCACGAGGTTAATATTGGTTTGAATCTATGTTGACAATTATCCATGTAACAATAGCTACTCTTTTATACTTATATATTATCATGCTGTTAGTGGCACTCATCTCTATTTGTATGAAAGATCAGAAAAAGTTAACAGTAATCAACTGTAAAATGAAAATCTGTATCAATTTGTAGTCATTCGGATTCAATTGTGTTATTCATAAATTTATTCTGTTTGAAAACTACTAATTAATTTTCTGAGTGGACAAAAAGGCTGTTGTTCCCTCACTGCAATGCGCTCCAACCTGTAGCCTAGAAGGGGAGGTTTTGCGAGAAGAAAGGGGAAAATAAGGGAAAGCCAAAGCTCAACAATGAAATGATGTCCAAAGAATAAGAGTTTGCTTGTGTCATGACAACGCTTGTCACGCGTCTGATTGAAACACGTCTTGAGGCGCGAGCCGTTGCTAAGTGATCTCGCGGACTCCGAGAGCGCAGCGCCGCGGCGGGCGTCCAGCGCCGAGACGCACCTCGCACAAGACGTCGAGCGTCGCCAAGTTTTCTTACAAACGACGTCGCTTAGACCAACTTTGGAGAAAGTTTTTGCGCATGGCAGAAAAATGTTCTCTCTCCGTCTCTCCGCTCTCTCTCGCACTCTCTCTCCGTCGGCCGATGTTTCGAGACTTGCATATCGAGGGGTGGGCGTCGGCGTCGGCGTCGGCACCGCGACGGCAATTGAGGCGAACCGAGACCTCCATTCATCCGCTTCATTCAACCTCATACTCGACACTCTTTTAGCGTCGCTCGTCTTTTATCCGCCGCGCTCGCCGTTTAGCGTCGGTCGTTTCACATCTTGCTCGCAGACTAATTGTTGGGCCTCACACGCGTGACATTGCCGACCAGTCAGACGGGAATACTGACTTATTCCGCGGTTAATATTTATTCAGAATGTATTTAATATGGCCCAAAATTCCTCTAATTTAACCAACCTCGCTAAGAAATCGTTATAAAATTTTATGCCTGCATTTTTGAACTTAACAAAATGAGGCTAAAGTGAAAATCCTTTGGTTTTGCTCTATACTATGACAATAGACAAATAGAGGGTACCATTTGGCTTTGTATGACGTACTACATACACATGATGTTTTGTTACCTATGCTGTCGAAGAATTAACATCTTTGTTACAGCATGATTTGCTGGATTTGATTTGAACCGAGGATATTCCGTGACAGGTCTTGATTTAGTGACGTCACGATCTAGGTCACGTGATGTGTGACATGTTGATTGTTGATCGTGAATGATGTAGGAAGATGCATGCATGTCGTGACAAGTGCAAGCTGCAGTTGCATCGGATGAAACGCATGCATGCACCTGTCAGCTGCATAAAACATGGCCGTGTCCACATGTGCACTGTTCTTTAGGCATCATGGAATACGGCACCTCCACCAACGCCGAAGAAAATGTTGAAAACGAAGTGTTTCGGTCAACAAACGGATCGTTTTAAACCATGAAGTCCGGCATGCGAGGCGCAGCACACTTCACTCCAACGCGGTAATAATTTCAGTAATTCAGCATACCAAAGCACAATTGTTGAGCGTATAAATCCATCCACTAGGCTGGACCCGGGCCCGGCCCTGACTCCCCTCGCGCAGCGTTAAAGTAGTTGTAGGTGTTGCACAGGCAGGAGGGTGGTGTTGCTGATTAGTGATTAGGCAGTGATTACAGCGCCCCCTCCCCACCCACCCGCACACATCTGCATGATATTGCCCGTGATTCGGCATCTACCAACCAATCAATCGGTGTGGGAATTCACAGCCACTGGGTCCGAGATTATTATTGATAGATTTGTTATATGGAAGACCGGAGAATGGAGAATATTAATTCTTGTTTGTTGGACGCTATTGATTGCGAGCTGCGATGTTTGATTGATAACCCCGTCCAGATGGCCGTGTTGTGTTTCGCGTTGGGGAGGAATCCGATTCAGCGCAATGTGATTCGATGATATTTAACTGCAATTGTCACACTTTTGTATGCAGGAATTTAAAGATGCCAAAGTGATGCCTGCATGTTGGAGCGATCACAAATGACTGCCGGCGCGTCTGTAATAACCGGACTTATATTTCCGACTGCGTTTATTGTAACGATGGATGTAGTTACATCGTAATTCTACTGACTCCTTTACGCAGAGCAGTAGATTCCATTATAAAATGCACAAAGTCCTCAATAGTTCGATTGGACATCGTGTACCAATGGTTGAAACTATTGCATATTTTAAAATAATAAATTGAAATGGTCGAATTACGTATGACGGTATGAGGCATACCACACTTCGTCAGTGCGTATGAAATTCAACGCCTATGTACTGACCAACCATAAAGCACCTAACGCAGTTAGTTGAAACCAGTACCGAGTAAAACGCCGAACTTGTTTGAACCTCTGCTTTGCTACTGGCTAAAAGAGTTAACTGAAACTCAAGTTTTAACTTACTAAATTACATTTTTAACAAGCAGATAGAACTGATCGATCGGATAGATTTGTTTATAGTTTATTGTTGATTCCAACGATACCTAACTGACTCAATAATTTCAAAAATGTGGGTTAGGTGCTTTATGCTTGGTAGGGCCTGCGATTTAGCTGATGTATTCGATCTACCGTTGCAGACTATAAGGCCGGGTTTTCAATGCTCTGTTAAAACCAGTAGTTATAATTGGCTGTACCTAATCAACTGTTTAACATTAAGCAGATAGTTTTAAAAAACTGTCCCTATAAGTAAATTATCTCTAAGTAAGTATAGGTGCCTACTCGCTTATCTGGAGACTGATGTTCCAAATATCGTCAAAACTTTTAGCAATATTAGAATTATTTAAATAGTAAAAATAGTTTAGTTTTTATTTACTGAGTACTTAGATGTTTGCATCAACTTGTATAAAAACACATTTTGTAGCCATTGGTCGAACAATATACCTACATCTGTATTTTCTCTAAAAACGTGGAGTTGGAAGAGTAAATTCAAGTACAAGTTGTATTTTTTGATATGAGTTGAATTTAGAGTTTGGTGCTTTTAACGTTTGAACCAAGAACTATAGTTCTATTATTATACTATTATACTAAATTATTATATTAATATAATAGTTTTATTTATTCATGGATAATTAGAGTGGGTCAAGGGTTATTACCACCTTCAGGAAGATTATCTTGAGATGTCGCTCGCAGCGCAGAACATGCAGTCACGTGATTGTCCTCCACTCTTTCAACTGGGGTTGATTCATGTCAATGAGCCGCGAGCAGTGATGCTGGATGCATCCGAGCGGAACTGCACCGGACTCTCAGGTGGAAACCCACTGGCCACTGTGACGTCACCCCTGCATGCGTGCATCAAGCACGAACAACATCGCGCAGCGGTTAGGGTTTCCAAGACACAATTGCAATATTTTCTTGGTTCTATTTCGATTAGTGTTGCAGACCTATCATAAAAAATTGTAGCGAATAAATTGACTTATTTGAAGTTCCCATTCGACGTTTGAAGCTTGAATTAGTGAAGAATGAAATGGACATGAGGGCTTCGCCCTGTAAGATGACTTCTGTAACAATGTAGCCGTGTTGATTACAGGTGAAGTAAAACCACGTAACTCATTTGGAAGCACAATAAGGGCCGTGTGGTCTGTCCCTAATGTTCTGATTGAGTTTTGCGCAATGAGGGTCGATGATATTGGGCCGCTGCATACACTGTCCGAGCTTTGGGGAGTCATTCATGGTCACACCACCCCCTGCTATCACTATAAAGCCCCACTTCAACCCCCAATCAGCTCTCTCATCCGTAATTCCACTCCATGCGCGATGTACAAGCAAATTCCATTAAAAACGCTTTTAAAATCGCTAACCTTTGATTCCATTTCCCCCCATGTTAGCATGCATATTCAGCGCTAGCCTATAAATTCGAACAAATAAATAATTCCAGCTTTGTTGCTTATAATATATTGACGAGAAACCGATGCTCATTTGTTTCCACTCGAATCCAACCTGGCGACTAATTTATATGAAATAGTTGTCGGCCGCAAACGCGCTGTTTTTCCTACCCGCGTGGGAACTGTCTATACCTACCGACGTTGTATGCGATTAAAAAAAGCAAACAGAATAAAAAGTTTAAAAACCGAGTGAACCTCAAAAGCCCCCCCGAGTTGAGGTTTTCGCGTGTGACCTCAAACTGACCTCGACTGCAAACCTCAGTCGTGATATCGCGGCGTAAAACAAGCTGCGTTTATTCGCTGTCGATCAGCGTTGACACGAGCACATTCGTCAGCATGTCACACGGGCTCACTTACACACGTTCAGCAGACATTCACTGCACAGACGCGTACTTTGCAAAACGCTCTGCAAATACATTATTCAAGAACCGTGTGAAATCCATGCATCGCTGGTTCTCATTATTGACTTGGCAAAGAAATGCATTACAATACGTCCATAATAAGATGTGATTTTAAATTAATAATTACACATATTTAATAATTTTAAATAATATATTTAAAATATATATTTCGATACAAATTTTATATTTAAATTGCCTAAAATAGTTTTATTTAGCGTTTATTGTAAGGAATGGAATGTGACAGGCTTGGCCAGCAGGCATCCTACTTAAATGTATTTTTGCCTATAGGCAAATAGATTTGTTGTTGAGCGCTTAAATACTCCATGTGATTTTGGAAAGGTGCGTTTAAATGAAGTAAAAAGAAAACAGTTTTGACCATTCGGCCAAATTTCCTCAACTATCTTCTCGGTTTTGTTCGTGATAAATTCTTCTTAATACTCTGATTTTTAATTTGGTCCGTTAGTTTTGTTTTATTAAACAACTCGCTAACGACGAAAAAATAAACAGAGGAAACAGTCAACAAAGCCGCTCAAGCTCGTCGAGTGTTTGCTTATTAAAAATATAAATAGTTGTAAAACGCATTTGCTACATCATAATTGTTACAAAGTACCTACTCTGATGGCTGTTGAAGAAAGTGTGTTCTAATGAATGAGTTGATTTGCCCTGCGGCTCGATGAAGGAAGTTATCATTCAGCCAGGACTGGAGGAAGCGCCCCCGCCTCACAACAGTTATTAATAATAAGTTATTGTTTCTCCAGCCATTACCTGGCCGACGCTTCCGACAAACATTAGTTCACATTCGCTGCGCGGCTGGAGGCTCCATCGGCCTGATGGCTTCATCCAGTCTTACCTCTTTCAAGTCGTTAGCTACAGGTTCATTATTACTTCCAACTGTCAACGATCACTTCGCTTGTAAAAGTCAATTTATACAGACGAAGAGTGCAAACCAAACACAAAACTAAAAATCAAGTAGGTATATGTAAAAGTAAATAATGGAGATGAGAGAATTCTGAGTCGCAGAATTTGTATTTGTACAGAGGAGAGGAGCATAGGTTCAGAACGCAACTAATGCAAAATATTTGAATTTGAGATAAATGTATTGCAGCTTGCTTCGAAGCAAGCACTATTAATAAAATAAATGTGTTGAAATAAAATCGTATCCATGGGAAATACAATTTTCATAAGGTGTCACTGAATGTAGGTACAAAAGTAGTTTTTATTGGTACTTGTTGCGTTTTGAACCTAAGCTCTTCATAATATGTACCTATACTTAACCTAGATGAAAAAATAATCGTAAACATATTTTAATAGACAACATCATAAATTATCTAGTTAGCTCTGCTTTTCAAAAATTTTCATATGCAGTACCGTGATCCAAGTATCTATTATGGTTATGATCCATTGTTGAAAAACCATAATAGATACTTGGATCACGGTACTGCATATGACATTTTTTGAAAAGCAGAGCTAACTAGATAATTTATGATGTTGTCTATTGAATTCAGTTCATAAGTTTCGGAATTAATTATTTGAATAATAAAATTTACTTTAACTATACCGTATAATCTTTATTACTTGTCAAAAACTTACTATAGTTTTTAGTAAGTTTAAAAAGTACCTACGTTTTTGAGAAATAATAAAAGGTTTGGTAAAGTTAAAATCGAGGTTAAAATGCATTTATTGTGAAAAGAAAATTTAACTTCGCAGTCAATAAATTGGAACAGAAGGAGCGTTTCCACATTACAACGCTGTCATAACATTTACTGACATGAAATGTGAAAGAGACTGTGAAGTAGCGATGTTCAATATTAGATGAGCTCGAATCAATCTATATGCTTGGTCATCAATACTAACGACACACTTATGATTAGCATAAGAAAGCCGATGTAGTGAGTATTGCGGCTGGCATGAGTGGGAAAAGTGGTGCGACTGTCGCGGTCTCCCAGAGAGGTCGTGAGCCCTCATTCTGCGGCCTCTCCTCCCCAGAGCTCGGTCTCGTGGCTCCACGTCGACCCAGCCCGCGAGACCACAAGATTGAGATGAGGTTCACCTCTTCTTAGTCAATCACCTCCCCTGTACCTCCACTCGCTTGCGTGAATTGCTCAGTTGTCTTGTCTGGCGCCCTCTTGCGGTGCGCAGACCAACACGCAGTCCAATGCCATTCACAGCGCTCTAGGACGCTAAATCAAGACCAAATCAGTCGGAAAACAATTACAAAAACTGCAGATCAGAATTTCATACAAAAATTAATAATTACTCATTTGAAACTAATTTCATACAAAAAGTAATAATTTATTAGAAACTAATTTCATACACAAGCATTTCCAGGAGAGCCTAATTAAATATTGCCACAGGTTGCACGGGGGATCAAGAGTCCTTTAAGATAAAATATTGAATGTATACATTGTTGTGTTATTGCAAATAATAATATAAATGCTTCTATTCCATTCTATTCTATTCTATTATATTATATATACTGGTTGAAACAGTTTATGCCACATATTTTCGTTGCTAGTGTCGCTTTTCGCTATTTATTTGGTCTAGAAATTCTGAAGGGTGTTTTTCTCGTCAAATTCGATTCGATTTTCATTCGTGATTGAAAATCCGATATCTGTTGACGCTGACAGTTTCTTCTCTTGAGTTCTGTTTCCCACAACGTCAACCGAGGACTGAAGCCATGTCAGTCGTTGGCCAAGATTTCCCCACAATTCGTTGCGTTTCAGAAACCAGAAGGAAACCTCCTTGGATTGCGGTGCCAGTCGCCTGCTCACAGAAACAGAGATATAGAAATTGAATGAGTGAGAGAGAGAGAGAGAGAGAGAGAGAGAGAGACAAGATGTCATGAGCACTTTAATGAGTAAGAAGAAGATGGTGTGATGGAGAGGGAAACTTGGGTTATTTCCGGTTTGTGGATATATATTGCGTGCAACACTTCGCTTTAACCGAGGAGGCGTCGTTCTGAAACACGCAGCGTCGTTCTGCCGACGCCAGGCGTCGAGTAAACACGGCATCGTTTCTTGATTGAAGTTCGTTTCATTAAAATTATTCACGAACAATCGAACTAATTAACCGTTTAAAAAGGGAATCAAAAAGTTTTACGGAGAACAATTTTGATGTCATTTACATCAGGTTTTGGAAACAGTTTAGGAAACATGACAATCTCACACACGCCATCACGCATGCGCTGAGAGTTAATTCCCTTTACCACTATAGGACTCTCTTTACGCAATATAGCTATATTTTACCAATATAACATAAACATTTATTTTTCTCGGGCTGCCTGTTCTCGAAATTGTTATCACGCTATGTGTTATGATTTTATGAAAAGTAATAAAATTAACGTGTCGTGAAATAGGACAAACTGTATTGTGATTTTAATTTCAACTGCTATAGGCATGAAAATACCGAGAAGGACTAGCAACTTTTGGTTGTCAATGGTTCCTGCTCGAGCTCGAGTCAGTTTGGTGACTAAAAAGTGACTCTGCACATGTGCAGAACCAAGTTGGGCTTAACGCAATCCTGCGGAAAAAATAAGTTTTTGTGATTTCAACTGACGCTTGAATTGAAATGCCCTTCTAATATCAGCCATTAAGTGATAACTAATTGCAATGATATTTCTCTCCCTCAGCTTGCAAGTTTCCTCGCCTTCTTGTCACGTGACTCTTGTTCCAGGCAAGAGCTTCACATTGACCATCAACGTGAGCTCCTCGCCGCCGCAGATGGCGACCTACAACAAGGCGATCAAGGTGACCGTGGATGGACCCAGAGAGCCGCGATCAAAGACCAGTAAGTAGTCTCGAAGTAGCTGATCATGCCGGGATAAATATCGGGTTCTGACCACCGCGTAGAGAACAGCTATCTTCACACTATTAAATTATAGGTGGGATCAGATGGGCTTGAGACGTGAAACAGGCTCCAATGCTAAATATGGCCAGGTCTATAGAGTGGATTGGCTGCGGCTACCAGCCGTTCGCAGCGCTCTCTAAGCACCATGGTTGATGTTAGAAAATCGAACTAATCTGAATTTTAGCGGGTTAATTCAAAATCAAATGTATAAATTAGAACTTAAACAACTTGGATAACGATCAGATGAAATTAAAAGGGTTAATATCAGTGTAAAAATGTGTTTAGTTTATTGATTGTAATAATTAACATGTAATACAAGCATTTTCACTTACTTATTATTCACCAAACAGCAAATAACCTAAAAGATGGCATTTGACAGCTCGCGCCATTGACTATCACTCAAGAAATAAAATGACTGCCTACAATAGTTCCGGTTAACGCTGCGATCGGCTAGGGTGCAGACTGACCAAGGGTCGATTTTATAGCATTTTTTTCTGCGTATTCCACCCGTAGTCCGTATTCACGGGAGCCAATGGTAGATCATTGAAGTGTTCACACCGTAAGCTTAATAGTGTGAAGATAGCTGTTCTCTACGCGGTGTTCTGACTGACATCAGAGAACATTTTAAAATACATGCTGGGGAAGGATTGCTTAAGTTATTCACAGATTTGTCTTCAATTCTTTGTATCCAACTTACTACCAATATTATTCGTTATACTTTATAAATTTATTTTATAGTAAGCCCTACTAAAGTATTCTAAAAGACTTCACGGAAAAGGAGTCGGCATTTTACAAACGATTTTAACTTTTAGGGGATGTTGAATTGTTTATCTAATTTTAAGTCTTGTGACAATAAACAAAGAAATTATGGTCTCGTGCCGAAAAGGACACCCCCAAAGCGATTTAAAAACAAGAGGTTGTTTTTGTAAGTCAAGAAGGGTTAATGTGTTAAGAAATGAGCTCGTCGGTTGCGCGGTGCTGGGAGTTAATTACTTGCACACACATGCTTGATAGACAGTGGGTGTGGCGTGGCGTGGCGGCCATGTTGGTCTATTTCAGTCCTCAAGACACTCAGCGGCGAACACAAAGTCGAATGAAATGGAAATCTCTCGAGTTCATTACATTCACTTCTGGGGAACACCGGCTATTTCATAACAAGAAGTGTTATTTCATAATCACGGCATTCCCGTGCTAATCGCTGCTGTATTATGTAAAATAATATTCTCTTTGATCTCTGTTCCTCTCTCGTGATGCTGTGGGCTCCAGAATTTGATTGGTGGGTTTCGTGAGAAGTCATTCTCATTGGTGGTATCTAAGTGGATATTTTTAGTCTACGAATCGTAATTTTTTTCTTGGCGTTCTTCGACGCGATCCCATCTTTATTTTCTCGCATGAAATGTGGCAAAAACTCGTCATTGATGCGACGCAGGACTTGTGCAATGTCGCGGCGGATTTCCAGCTCTGTCAACAAGATCATTACCATGGCAACATGTCGCTTGCAGCCTCCGCTGTGTCGCGCAGGATTATCGCCAGAGATGTCTTCGAGATGTCGCGCGCAGAAACACCGGCGAACAATGAAAATGTCTCGTTTTCCGTTAATTCCGATTGTTAGCAACTTGTATCGACTTGCAAGAAGTTGGCGATGAAGTTATCGCGAAGTGTCTGACGGAGGGTGGGGGGGGGGGGGTGACCACACACCCCCGCCCAACAGCTGTTACAGTCTCACTGCCGAGCGTCATCAGCCTCCTTGCTGATAATGAACACAACGTAGTGTCACTCGTCATCCCCCCACCCCCACCCCCACCCCCACCCCCACCCACCCACACCACGCAGAGACCCAACATGGTCTCTTTCTCAGATTGGAAGTGCTAGCCTTGCTTTTTACCTTCTTCCTGAAAAAATTATCAAACTATCGCATAAAATATTTTCATGACATCTTGACTTTGCCAACAACTTGAACACAATCTATATATTTTTTTTAAATAACTTGAAAAAATATATATTTTCATGTGATATTTCTAAGCACTTACACAGTATCCACGGTAATTAGATGAAGAGGTTAGAACAGTTGTAAATACTTGATCGTAAAACATCGAGTAAAGAAACTACATTCTGCACGGCTCAAGTGAAGCAGATCGCTAGGACTGTCTTCTTGTTTGACTTCTCAGCTAGCGACCAAGGTATCAATGCCGCCACTGACTGGCCAAACTTAATTATTTAGAGGTTATTAATCATTCGAATTGCCGGATGCTCGAGCAGTAATCTCTCCGACATTGGCAAGTGCCCAGGAAGACTCGTAAACTAGGAGTTTGATGGTCGTATGTTAGCCAGCCGTTTATTTAACCGAATGTTGTACGTAGCTCGGTCGGTGGGTGTTCCAATATCCATGTGGTGTTCCCGGCTCCTTCTTTGCCAGGCGAGATTATATTAGCAACAAGCAATAAATATATTCAGCCTTGCGTCGAAACAACAATAAATTATTTCGGAGTGAAAACAGAGGTGATTGTGAACAAGGAACATCCCAGAAGGTGGCTGTCAACGCAACTGCAAGAGCGCTAGGAAATGCAGGGGATGTTACCAGCAGAAGAACTCTTAGCGTAGTTATTAATTGCTGTATGAATATCTGCCCCAGGGATATTTCATTCATTTCTATTTTAAAAGCGTTAAGGTGAATACTGATCATGAAAGTCTAAAACATTTTTTAATGATTATTATCTGAACAATACACAAATATTTAGAATAGATGTGTGTACTGCCGTATTATTTAAGAAACTAATTGACTAATATACACAGTTAAGTAATTTTAATCAGGAAATAAAATAAATTAAAATATTTAAAATAATCCTACATCTGCCACCAATTGTAGTGAGGTCACTTTCCGCAATTTTGTAATAAAACTTTGCACATTTTTTTTTTTCTTATTTACAATTTCAAAGCTAGTTAAGAGAATTATTAATTTCGTAACAGTGTACATTTACTTCCTCGCTTGTTGATAATTTTGTTCTAATGTGATATAAAGAACGTAAGATGACATGAGATTTGCCTCGTGAAAATATTCCTGATGTCACCACACAACATACGAAAGGAGCAAAACCCGAATACCAATAATCCCACTTCGTTCCTGGCTCACAAACAACAGTAAAAATAAACTCTCCATGCCTTGAGCATGTATAAAGTAAAGCAATTAATGATACTTACCTCCTAGGTATTTATTCACTCTATTTACCCCGCTTCCCTTTGACATTGCTATCTAATTTCCTCTCCTAGTTTAAGTTATCCTATATTTCTATGTCACCCCCGCCTCTGGGTGTCAATACGGCAGTCTGCCTATATCCTCTTAACTCAACGATTCTCTCGTATTATTCACCTACTGGTTCTCTCTCGCTCTCTCTCACTCACAGCACATCTGCCCAGCTTTGTCTTTGTCACCCACGTTCAGCTAAGCTCGGGGAACGCATAGTTTTAGCATAGGAAATCTCCAACTTTATCGCATGGGCTTAGAGGGGTAGTTGAGACGCCTCGCTTTCTATGCAAGTAGACCGATTAGCAGACACGTTACGCCGTTCCGTGCTGCGCGGATACAAATTAACAAGATAATAACATCTATCTGGAGAATTTTACAGATGAAATCAATCTTTCTTTAGTCTACAAGCTAATAACATTTATTTATTTACTTGATGAAATATCCAACAGAATACAACACTCCACTAGGCTATAATAACGATAAAAGTGACAACCATAAAATAATACTAATAGTTATTGTGAAAAAGTTACAGAATACAATTCAAAATCATTACAAAAGGTAAGAAAAAGAAAAATTGATAATGAAACCTAATCTCGCACTAAATAAAAGAATTTTTGTTAAAAGTGGACCTAATCTTTGCTTGAGAGTAACTTCAGAAGAATGAAATTAAAATTATCCAAATAATACTTATAATTATTTTAATCAAGTATGTTAGAAAATATTGATTCTAATTTTTGCGTTTCAAATGAGCAATAATAATGGTGTATTAAGTAATTACAAAAGAGAGAGTGATTGATTTCTCAAGCCCAGCGATGCGCTGCAGTTTTCCTGACGATGCTCTTATAAGATATGAATAGTTGAATCGAGGCTCTCTCCGGTCCAGCCCTGGTCTGTACCCTCCCCCTCCCACCCCCTCCACCACCTCTTGAGTGCCGGCCGGAGAACGGCGTGGGGAGAATGTCTAATGAATTGCTTGTTTAATTAATTAGAGGTGGCCTACGCACTCGAGTACTGGCTGCAGATGCTGAGAGTGAAGTGAAGGGTTAGTTAGCTTAGCCCGAAAAACAAGACCTAGCTCTCTTCTCTTCTCTTCCACCCGAACCTGCTCAGCTCCAGAGAGAGCATGCAAATTGCAAACACGAAATGATAGCCACGTCAAGGTTGTATTTGCCGAGTCACTAAATACGTGAAAGCTGCTTTTGATCTGCTCTTCATTGAGCTCATCTCGGCCAAGAGTCTCGTCAAGTCCCCGACCCGAGGGAGTCGAAGTCACAAATACCGGGTATTATTTCGGTAAACCTCGACTGATCCAGAGGTCGTGTTTTTTCACCAGTCGAGTGGCTCTAACCGCTAACCACTGTGTCTCGCCAGGAACAGAAATAAGGGACTATTTATCAGCTATTCGGCATTAACAACTATTTCTAAGGTATATAATATCCTGGTTTGTTGCATTAGTTATTCCGTATTCGTAAAAGTTTCTTGAGTAGAGTTTGTGTGCGAGTCCATTTGACTGTTTCGTCACATTTGTTTATTTCGTTTGTATTGTCCGGCGAGTGGGAGGAGCCGATTCTGTTCGTGATATATTTGTGCAGCCGGTTATTATTTATATTATTTAATACAATATAATCTATCGTCTTGGTTGGAATGTGTGACGAAATCTTGATGAAATCTGTGTGAACATACAGCTTTATGCAATGTACACTAATCTACTCAGTCAGATTGAGCAGATAGTTATGTTTATGTGCCAACATTATAATCGCGCGTTCGTAATTTATTTTATTGTAATCGATGTTTCCAACATCATCTCATTACCTGGAGAGTGTTCGATAGGTATCTACAATGATTTTGTAAGTTGTAGTAAATAGTTGACATGTTCTGGAGACATGTAAAGTCGACCGACACACATTCATTATGACAAACATTAAGTATGGTAAACATTAGTTTTCAAAACCCCTGAATATATACAAATTCAATCTGAACTATTACTATTACTTTACTTAACTATCAGCTTTATGCTACAATCTCCACTCTGAGCTGCTCAGCACAGAAGTGTTATTCTTAATTTATTCCTCATTAGACCAGATTAATAATAAAGAAGTACATTAGACACGTCAGAAACAATAATAACCTACACGAACATTATGTTAAAATTATATTATCTAAAACAACAATCCGAATAAGAAAGAACATATGTCAATGATAAAATTCCTTCAAACAATTCGCGCGTCCTTTCTTCTTGGCGCCGAAACGGGAAATTCGATGCTTACAAATTTGAGATAGGTAAATCATTATACAGATTGCACTCTATTTTAACAGGGCCATTTCAAATAAATGTAATCGTTTTCATGTTTTGTACTCACTAAAATGTATACAATCCTCATTCTCAGATATTATTCATACAGATGTGCTATACTTCACGACAGATGCGCACGTCAAAGTGCAAACCCCACTCGCAGATGTTAAGGACAGATGTGTTAGTGCTGACGTCTTCAGTGTTATCTCTTTTAGGGCAGCAGCAGCAGTTCCACGCCTTCGCTTTCGGTCAGCGGCCCTTCTTGTCCGGCCACTTCGGCAACCCGCTGGACCCTCTGCAGCGCGGCTCCGACCCTCTGTCCAGCTCTCTCAGCTTCCGCATGCCGGCCATGGGCAACTGCCAGAGTAAGTACCTCACTGCATTGCACTTACTACTTTCTTGCGGGGATTCACATGCTGGCACAATTTGTAAGACTAATCTAATTAATCGTACTTGAAAATAGAGATTTCTTTATGATTGTCCGTTTTCAGAATGCGCTAATCGGTTTAAAATCTGTTTCGTGCTTTGACTTTGAGCTTGGAGTTTTACTTTTCCTTTTCATCACTTCCCAGGAAGGTCCATTCTTGTTGTGAGTCAATAAGCAACTCTCTGCGTGGTGACTTCGAACTACCTTCTCGACGAGCCGTCGGAAAACAGGTTGCTTTATGATAAATGTTTTCCAAATAAGTGCGCTCTCTCGGTGTGCTTGGCTCCCGGCGAGCCAGCGTGATCACGGCGGGCAAGAGTCGCGAATATCCCGCCACTTCGATCACCTCGTCCCCGGACTGTCATCATTTCCTGCCACTTCCAGCATCGCAAGACCCACTGCTGATTATTAATTATTTTTCGGTTGCCTGAGGGAGAATTCAATTCATGTTCTCTCTCTTTCTCTGTCTGTCAGCTTGGAATATAGAAATCCTGCTCTATAGTCCTGTGACGTAAGGTTCCAGGTTCGAACCTCCTTTCCGTTGTCCGCCATTGCGCTCTGTCGGTCAAATGATTTGCATCAGCTCAAAGTAATGAGGTCACATGACATGTCTCTCCGCCCTCTGGTGACGACAAAGAAAACAACTTTATGCAGTAAATGGCCAGCTTGTTCTCATCAAGTACAAGAAAGTACATAATCATCACATCATCGTAGTTCAATATAAAAAATATTATTTCTTATTCTTCAGTAAAAAGTTTTAGAATGCACCTCTAGTTTTACAGAAATTAAGAGTTGCAAATTAATTCTCTATTTCAACAAATCAACGTGTGTTTGTAGAGATGTCACATGGCATTTGGAAATAGTATCACCGCCATGCATGGGTGGTTTATATATTACAATTTTAAGGGAATATCTGTATATTTTTGAATTATTTTATTTTGTCTAAATGTCTAAATGGACTACTTGACGATTGTCGATCGACCGGTCAGCAAAGCCTCGCCTCGCTTGACCACTCGGACTTGGGAGATCAAGGAGACCAGGCGTTAGAAGTGATTTATGCCACTTGTTTGTTCGAATGCCCCAGAGAGGATATCCGTCCGCATCTTTGACCGCCATACGGCATGTCTTGGCCACATGCGAGCCATCTGGCACCCACAGGGAGAGATTTGATCTGGACAAGTGGCGGGCACGCGTCAAGATGGCGGCGACAATAACAATAACTCACTTCATTACATGCAGGAAATGAGGCACTTACCTTCTAATTTTACATTATTATTTATTTTAATTTTTTAAATAATTTACAAAAATTTAAAATGTCGAACTATGACAGTTGTTTATTACTCTTCTTGCGCGAGGTGGTTCTGGTTTCATAAACACATACCATTCAAAAATTATCTTTCATGTCTTCAATTTTTGAGCGAGCGTAGCGAGCGTCACCACGGTACTCTTATGGCACTTTCTCTGTGTGTTTTTTTTTTTTTTTTTTTTTTGTGTGTTCACAGCCCAGGTCTAACGGCACAACCAATCGATCTGAAATTTTGCACATATACTAACGTAATCTATGCGGTCCCTGGGATCGTTTTTGAACGGGCTCATGTGATTGGTTCAAATTTAAAAAAAAATATCTTTTGATTGGTTGTTCCCAGCAATTTGAAATTTTGACAAGTCATTACGACCAACATTGTACCCAATCATACAAAGTTTCAGCTAAATCCTCCCATTGGTTAAAATTTAAAAAAATCTTTCATATGATTTTTGAAATTTAAACTAGAACCGTATGACCGATCAACTTAAAACTTTGCATGGTCATTAAGACCAACATTATCTATATTTTTGACAATTTTCAGACTTATCTGTGTTTAAATCCAAAAGTTATTGACATTTTACGTACATTTTGCGTGTTGGCTGTCAAATTACTCAAAAATGTTGATCACGGCTACTTCGACTCTTTATAGTTCCAAGGTAGTTAGAGCAGAAACTTTCAAACGTATGAAACTGATATGACCGTTCAAAAGATCGTCAAGTACACACACTTATATCACATGAGTGGTCCCAGGTATATTTTTTTAAATAGATCCTATGATTTTTGAATATTAATAAGGAACATTCTAATCATAAAGGTTCGATCAATCAACCTAAAACTTTGCATGGTTATTGGGACTAATACTTTAGGAATAATTGGAGATTTTTATACCTACAAGTCTGACGAATTTCAAGAATTATTGGCTTTTAATGATATTTTCGATAGACATAATTACGGTTCGAGGTGTTGCGCGTGTCCGTGCTCGCTCATCAACGCGTTACACTGAGCGTTTTCCTAGTTATTACCTTGACTCGTTGATTTCTAAAGTATCATTTTCAATTACATTCCGATTGAAGATCTAATGATCCGATCTAAAGAAGATATTTCCTTGTTAAACGTTTCTTCTCCGTGAAGAACAGATGTTTGTTGACTCTGATGAAGATGAGGATCAGGAAGTGTGTCATAAACTCACTTGGGGGGCCTCGAAAAGATCCAGAAGTAGAAGAGCACGTGCTCAGAGCTAATGGCTCTTCATCCCCTAAGTGTTTGTCCAAGTAGTCGAGGGCGAGGGTTGGTCGAGTCGAATATCACATCACTTCATAACACGGCCAGCTAACAAGACAGTCGCCTGGGTCCAGACAGTGAATGGCTGACCTAATGTGTCCGCCGGATAGCGTCTAGCAAGTTGGATAATAGCTCCCAGGAATGCACAAAGCAGCACTCTCATTAAACGTTAGGACCAACTCGACGCAAGCAAATCTCTCACTGTAATTAGGAACAATAATAACTGACTCAAATAAGATGAGCATTGCATTGTGTACCCCCCCCCCCCCTCCCCCACATTCTCTCCAACAACCCTCTAACAAGTCCATCACTTTGCATGGCAGTAGTAATATTTACCATAACTCAATAACCGAGCACTAAACGCATCAGAGGAAATAATGCATGCTGATCAAAGGTGGTTGAAATGACGTAGTAAAACTGGCGAACAATGCAGCGGACCGAGGCCTATTACAGCTCCATGGCCGGACTGTCGCGAGGACTGAAACAATATTTGCAGGGAAATGTTTGAGGAAGCAATTGGCTTGGCAATATCCGCCGCGGAGCCGATGTATCCGCGCGGCGTGACGTAATTGCTGTGCTGTCACACGCACTCACGTCCCTTCACACTTTCACGTCCCTTCAAACTTCGCAATCACTCGCACCGCACGTCCCTTCACACTTCGCAATCACTCGCACCGCACGTCCCTACACACTTTCACGTCCCCTCACACTTCGCAATCACTCGCACCGCACGTCCCTTCACACTTCGCAATCACTCGCACCGCACGTCCCTACACACTTCGCAATCACTCGCACCGCACGTCCCTACACACTTTCACGTCCCTTCAAACTTCGCAATCACTCGCACCGCACGTCCCCTCACACTTCGCAATCACTCGCACTCACGTCCCTTCACACTTTCACGTCCCTTCACACTTCACAATCACTCGCTCGTCCTTTCATACTTTCACGTCCCTTCACACTTTCACGTCCCCTCACACTTCGCAATCACTCGCACCGCACGTCCCTTCACACTTCGCAATCACTCGCACCGCACGTCCCTACACACTTCGCAATCACTCGCACCGCACGTCCCTACACACTTTCACGTCCCCTCACACTTCGCAATCACTCGCACTCACGTCCCCTCACACTTCGCAATCACTCGCACCGCACGTCCCTACACACTTTCACGTCCCCTCACACTTCGCAATCACTCGCACCGCACGTCCCTACACACTTTCACGTCCCCTCACACTTCGCAATCACTCGCACTCACGTCCCCTCACACTTCGCAATCACTCGCACTCACGTCCCTTCACACTTTCACGTCCCTTCACACTTCACAATCACTCGCTCGTCCTTTCATACTTTCACGTCCCTTCACACTTTCACGTCCCTTCACACTTCACAATCACTCGCTCGTCCTTTCATACTTTCACGTCCCTTCACACTTTCACGTCCCTTCATACTCGCACGTCCCTTTATACTCGCACGTCCCTTCACACTTCACAATCACTCACACGTCCTCTCTTCACACTTTCACGTCCCTTCATACTCGCACGTCCCTTTATAATCGCACGTCCCTTCACACTTCACAATCACTCACACGTCGTCTCTTCACACTTTCACTGCATCACAGCCATCACATCTCTTCATACTAGAGAGCCCCGCCATGTAATACATGACCTAATCACAATCTTTTCTGATCAAGGTATAATAGAGAGCAACCCTTGAACAACTCTTGCTGACGAATTGACTGATCGTGACAATTGTCTTGACCCTCACAGAACTACCGATCTCAATGGCAACTCAATTCTAAATCTTGATATTTTTTTTCAAAACAAACCGAAACAATAATTAAATATAAATGGATCTGTTCAGTGAAGAATTAACCCAAAGTGGCAGTTTCCAAATTAATATACTTACTTAGAATATTGAAAACAACAACTGAAAAAGTTTGAACGATTCTAAACGAATCCAAATTCTGAATTCGAAATCGTACCCAAATGAGTTAATTATACGACACAAATACGCAACATAAACAATTACAGCACAATCAAAAATTTCCAACATTAAAAATTTATGCTAAGAAAACACGGGAAACACTATCAAGTTTATATGAAAGAAGATTAGAAGAACATTTCTGTCGTTGTCTGACTACTCTCACGTGACTTTACTTTCCTCACAGCTATTTGGTCATGATCGAAAAAGCACAAAGTATACTTGAAGCCCATGGTCAAGACTGAGTAGTAGAATTTATTGCGATTTTATTCAGGTCTCCACATAATAAGATTCAACCTGATTATATAAATGTACGCATCTCGGCAGAAATCACAACAATACAATTTTGATTCCTAAATGGTACTGTCAGATTTCAATATACTCAAATCATTGTCAAAATGCAATGTGACGTAAGGAGATATACTCGAGAAAAATTTCCAATATCAGAAAAGTTATCTTGCGCCCCCCTCCCCCCAACCCACACAACATTCTCAACCCCCAAAATAACATCTAATTACATTTAAATGTTGCTATTCATGTGGTTCTATTGAGTCAAGGTCCACAGAGTTAAATTGTATTTTCTTCACTGCCAATGGATTCACGGCTCCCTGAAGTTTCAAAGTTTCGAAAAAAGTATGTTTTTTCATGAAATTGTGCATTCCATGTAATATCTCTCGAAATATTCAACGGATTCGATTGAAATTGTGTGCACTTTATTTGGCTCGAAATTATCTACTGGAAGAGTCCGGGTTTGATTAAAATTGAGCTAAAATGACGATTTCTATAGAGGTCTATCGTAACGCAACTTCCGAGCTCAAGGTCAAAACTGTGCATTAATAGTAAAGGATTTTCATATTCATTCCAACAATCACTTCTCTACACATTTTCAGAGACAATTCACCTATCACGTCCCTTCACATTTTTAGAATCATTTCAACAATCACATTTTAAGAACCATTTCAACAATCACTCTCTTCAAATTTTCGGAATCATTCCAACACTTGCTCAGTTTTCATTCACATCGTGATCTACAACAGTCTCTTATTCAATGTCATTATTTATACTAGGAAAACGCTCTGTGTAACGCGTTGATGAGCGAGCACGGATACACGCAACACCTCGAACCGAAATTATGTCTATCGAAAATGTCATTAAAAGCCAATTCTTGAATTTCGTCACAGACTTGTGTAAAAATCTGCAAAACCTCCAAAAATTTGGTCCCAATATCCTTGCTAAGTTTTAAGTTGATCGATTAAACCTTTATGATTGAGCGGTTCCTTGTTAATTTTCAAAAATCACAGGATCTCGTTCAAAAAATATACCTGGGACCACTCATATGATATGATATTAGTGTGTATACAATAGACCATTTTAAATATTATCTCCGTGGCTCTGCTTTCTAAGAAAAATCATATGCAGTTTGATTTCCAGACACCTTAGTCCCTGTTTCAACAATAGGTAAAACAGGGACTAAGGTGTCTGGAAATAATACTGCATATGATTTTTCTTAGAAAGCAGAGCCACCGAGATAATATTTAAAATGGTCTATATCAGATCAATCTGTTGAACGGTCAATATTAGTTTCATTTCGTTTGAAACTTTCTGCTCTAACTACCTTGCCTTGAACTGAAGATTCGAAGTCGCCGTGAATTTGACAGCCAACATTCAAAATGTCCATAAAATGACAAAAACTTTTGAAAAAAACGACAGATTAAACTGAAAATTGGCAAAAATATCTTAAATGTTGGTACCAATGACCATGCGAAGTTTTTAGTTGGTCGGTCAATCGGTTCTAGTTTAAATTTCAAAAATCACAGGAAAAATGGTTTCAAATTTGAACCAATGGGAGGATTTGGCTGAAAATTTTTATGATTGGGTACAATGTTGGTTGCAAAGACTTTGCTAAATTTCAAATTGATCGAACCAACCAATCGAAAGATAATTTTTATAAAATTTGAACCAATCACATGATCCCGTTCAGAAAAGATCCCAGGGACCGCATAGATTACGTTAGTATGTTTGCAAAATTTCAGATCGATTGGTTGTGCGGTTTGACCTGGGCAGTGCGGGCAAAAAAAAACAAAAAAAAAACAAACACACAGAGAAAGTACCATAAGAGTACCGTGGTGACGCTCGCTACGCTCGCTCAATAACATTCAAACATGTCTTCTTCATAGACCACTGGGGATAATCCCGAGTGTATGTGATTGAAGAGTAACACAACGCATTGATGTGAGCTCGTGCTCGTGGAGAGCGTCTAGTAAACACCCGAGCGTCTGGCGTCGGCGTCGCGACGGCGCTGCGTCACGCGATGGAAACATCTCACTGGTCTGTCGTGACACAACGAACATTCGAGTAACGAACAACTTGAGTTACTGCGATATTTGCTGAAGATTGCTTTCCAATAATATCATTTCATATCGTGAAGTGTCGGAGTTTCCCCATACATTCACCAATAATAAACCACGGGCAACTGCAGGGGTTTCCCTGCAGCAATCCTGGCAATCCAGAACCTATCTTTGCAGTCTCGATATTAAAAAGTTAGTGGGAAAAAGTGTGTTCCATAATTAATTCGGGGGTGAATAATATCCCGATATTATGATTTTTTATCTTTAATGTACACTTGACCAAATAAAAAGTGATCGGTGAACACATTTGAGTGACTTCTTATCATTCTCCATAACAATAAATGCTTGTTATTATAATTGAAATGAGATGTCACCTACAAAAAGTGGGACAAGGAGATCCCTTGGACTGACATCTGATAGTGAGATTTAACATTTTTCAGTCAATCGTGACCGATCATTTTTAGTTGTGCCAAGTTACAAACAAGGAAGTAACAGATCCGTGATCGAAGTTCTCGAAGTGCGTATTAAAACTCGTTGTGTTTGTTTTGTTGCAGACATGGGTCAGTTCGGGTTGAGCGGAGGCAACAGTCACTGGGGCTACAGCACCGCAAGTCCTTACTCCAGCTATCTGAACCCCGGGGCTCTGGGCAGCTGCAGCGCCGGCCTCCAGAGCAGCGGCTTCAACGCCCCCACCCTCGGCTTCTCCAGCGGCGTCGACCAGGGCGTCGCGGCGGCACACGACGCCTTCACCACCACCAGCACCGTTTCGTCCAGTGAGTCGATTCTTGTCCTCACTCGATTATAACCAACATTTGTACAAAAGAAAAGATTCCAGTTGGATTAAAAAAATAAATTAAAAAACGATACGATTGATTGACGAATAATAAATAAAATAAAGTAAAATAATTGTAACAAATATATCGAGTTTATTCACCTTGCCGAGTAATTTAATGGATAAAATATTTCATTTTTTTTTTACATTGATTTTAAAATATAGGACAAGAAAGTAATCGACTATTTAATTCATACAATTTGAAAACCCCTTTCTGAGGCAATGACAACATTTTATCTGCCAAGATTTGTCCGTTCGATGTGCAATTTCGGTGCCAAATAAAATGTGTCATTGACAACCAATGAAATGCTTAAATAAATCCCTGCTCTGGTGTGTGTAGTTCGGAAATAATTCGGGATTCATTATTGGAAGCATGTTTAGAGAGGGTGGGGGGGGGGGGGGGGTGATAAATTTTACTTCCAAAGCGAATCAGATGCAAGCTGTTCCAATGTTTTCACTGCTGTAAGGTAACAACAAACATTTGCATCAAGTATAATAGCTTCCCGCATTGCAATGCATTGTTGTAATCTGGTGGGGTGACAATGAAACCCCATTAAATGTCACGTGATCCGACAAAGTTTCGCGCGTCATTGTTCGCTAAGAAGCGCTCGGCTCCGCGGCAAATATTGTTATCAGTCTTCAGACCCATTCAATTCCCACAACTTATTATAAGTCTGCTCCTCGGCAGCGGCATTGTGCGAGTTGCTTGAGTTATAGTGGTGGTAATTTCATCCCTCGGCACGATACAGCCCTCCACATTCAACAATCAAAGAGAAGATTCACGACCGAACTGTGGCTGATCGTCTCAGATGGAGATCTTGCACGCGGTTTCTTTGACTTCAGCTCATTTTAGTGGTTTAGAAAATTCAAAATTCGATATGAGAAGCAAGATCAAAATGTACAAGAAGGGCGTTACGCATGCGTTGTAGTTATTTCTTCAGCTGGAATCTTTACTTATTTTAGAACATCCCGATAGGTCTTTGATAACCTATCTGCAGGACTCTTTGACTGTTCTCAAAACAATTGATTTGTCCTGCCGATAACCTAATAGGTCGAATGTAAAACCGACCATCAGAAGTTCAGAGAATGTTTTCTTTTTCTCGCAGTTCTCCCGGACACCACGGGCTCTTCCGGTGGCACTGGCGTCGTCAACGACCTCGACCACCACCTGGGCGGCCTCGTGACGCACAACAACCACCACCAGCCCGCCAACCACCCCCACCTCGCCAACAACCACAACCACCACCACCAGGACCGCGGCGGCTCCAACGGGTCCTCCAACGCGACGTCCGGCGGCTTGCTCGTGCCGCGTTACTCCGGCGGCGCCGTGACGGTGTCCACGGACTTCGGTCTAGGAGGTCCTCGCTCGCTGTCGGACTCCTCGGCCGGAGAGTCGCCGGTCGGCAGCGAGGACATCCTCCCCAACATCGGCTCCAACACATCGAGTAACACCATCGGACACCATCTGTCCGGCACCAACGGCAACTCCTTCCCGTCGCTGATGTCCGGTCATCATCTCAACTCGCACAATCAGGGCTCTTACGGCGGCGGCGGTTCGTCCAACGCCGGACTCTACCTCGGGGCGCCGGTGCTGCCGGCGTCGCTGCTCTACTCGCAGCTCTACTCCGCCGCCTCGGGCCACCAGAATCACCCTCAACTGCATCATCTGCATCATCACCATCACCATCACTCCACGCCGACATCTGGCAACGCCGGACAGGATCTGCAGACCGCCATGGAACATATCTCGACCAATAACAGCAATCAGCTGAATCGGTCGGTCGTCAGCGAGCTGCTGATTGGCGGGAGTGTGGCGGTGACGGCAGCAAGTGCGGTGTTGCCGAACCGTGGCAATGTGCTGTCCGATGATGAACAACAGTCGCAAGTGCAACAGAGACTAGGCAACAATGTGCAGCAGCGCCCGCACACGACGACTGACAATACGGCAGTGTGGAGGCCATATTAAGGACCGAAGTTACCCGAAATGTACAAACCGAGTGTCAAATGATATCAAATCCTAGTCAAATAATGAGTTCTTAGCGTCAAACGAAACTTCTTCGCACCTCGATATGTAGACTGTCCCTGTAAATAACTGTCCCGAGACCCGTGTTGTTCGATAAAGGCTCGCTGTTACTCCGTCTCATCTCGTATTGTTCTCTTGAATTGTTTCTCATTGTCGTTAAGTTTGTTACTTATGAGAACTGCCATATCATTAGTCAGTTATGAGTTACTCGACTGTGTGTTACTGTTGTGTTTTTGTAGACTCTCTCAGAGCACTGAGATCAGTTGAAGTTCAGCTCTCTTCATTGTTTATGTTAACCGTTCCATCTCAAGCTTTTTTTGGAGCCTTTATAAAAAAATCTTCTCAATGTTCAAAATGTAATTCGATTTTACATTAAAACAAAAATTTGACAACCAAGATCCAAATAAATGTGTATCAATTAAATAATCGACCAGAACCATCTTCATGTTATTCCATATCCTATTCTTATTCCAGTCTATAAATTAATTTGGTTGATTTTAAGCTAAGCGTGAATGTAGGGTAGACTGACCTAATGTAAACTGTGCTCCACTCGTTCTTGCCCTCTCACCTTCTCATCATTAGTCGGGGTCGGTGTGGGAAGAGCAATATGGCGCCTTCAGACGCCGTGACGTGTCGCGTGATTAATGGGCGTCGCGATGACTGGCGTCTTGTCGGATAATAAGCTGTGACAATGTTCGAGCAGGTGACAGCGCCCCCCCCCCCCCCCCCCCCCCCCCTCCCACGCAATGCGAACGCACGAGAACATTGCGTACAGCGTCTTAATTTCACTCGACTGCATTGGCAAGAAACTAAATATTATACTATACACAGGTAATTGTATTTATTACGAATTCCCAAAATAAAACATTGAAATAAACAAACAAAAAATATATATCTACCTGAATTTCGTTAGCATTTAAAAAGTCTTACAGTTTTCTGGACACAATGTCAGAAAATACCATATTCTATTAATCAAATGTAATATAGGTTCAAACGCATTGCTATTCTACTGTCTATTGCGACATTAAATTCTGATAGGATTTTGCAGCCAATATAGAGACACCCATAAAATAATATATATAGTTAAATTAATCAACAATCATGTGACAATCTTTGGATTAAAAGATTCAATTGATTCTGAACACAAGAATCATTTTTGTTCATCGAAATCAACGTGCATATTTTGAATATTGATTCTACGTAAGATAACTCCCTAACCCGATGTAATTGTGCGGCATGCAAAGGAGCATGTTGAAGCTCTCACATCATTCAAGGAAACCTGCACGAAATGTAAAATACCTAATCCCAGTCACGTTGAAAAATTTCTTCCTAAAATTGGAACATTCGTAACATTTTGCAACTTCATAAGAATTTTCCGATAGTTTCTTGCCTCTCTCATGCTCACAAGTCGCATTGCTAATATGTGTATGGAATTTCATGTTCCAACAAACGTTTTCCGCTACGCAATAATACAAAGACGAGAGGAGAGGTAAAAGTTGTGTCTACTATCTGACCAAGCAAGCCTGCTGGACGCCACTCTTTGTAGTTGGCGTCGGTATGCGATGCCTTGTCTGCCCACGGTCCAGGTGACTGCTCCCTTCTCAGGTATGTCTATGTGGTGGAACATTCGAGACTTACTTCGGGCTTTTCATTACAGAATCTGCGACCTTTGTGCAGCAATTAGTCTTTCTCAGGCTTCCAAAAATCAAGAAAAGTTAGGTATAGGAATTTCATGATCCTCACTTCAGTGAAGTACACCGCATCAAAAGTTATGAAAATTATTTAATGGATATAGATTACTCCAAAATATTTATTATTTCTTTCAAAATATTTAAAACTCTATAATTGGAAACCAATAAACACGAATCATCAACAAATGTGTGACTTGACGCTGCGTGCAAGTAAATTCTTGGAAGAGGGAGTAAAATATTGAAGCAATTTCTGGATGGGGTTCGGGGTTCGATTCCCGCGGGTGTTCTTCTTGTCTGAGTTTCTTTCGTGGTTTCCCTCAGTCGAGAGACAAAATACTGAGAAGTGTTGCCGTTACTATAGGCATAAAGTAACTTTCTCCTTGTCGTGCCTGGCCATCGATTCTCACCGTCATCTTCTTCATCATCATCATACTCATTCATCAGTCACCATTTGCAGTTGCAGAACAGTACTACGAACACACCACAACAAATATTCAATACTTATTTAATATTTATGATGGATGCAGATCAATGAAGACGTGAACCAGATTCCAGTTTGAATGAAATGAACATAGCTGCATGACGGGGCTGGAGCATGTTGGTGAGAGGCGCTGTTTTTATGCCATTATCCCAGCGAGCGATATTAATGCCATTCAACTTGTTGACAAACTCGCAGTCTGCTGATTATTGCTCTCGATAAACAAATAAACATCACGCGGTGCACCTACAGCGGTTTGTTTATGTCAGGCGAGAGGAGGGGGTTTTAATTTAAAACATTATGTATGATGGATACAAACAAACAAGCGGTGGGGGAGGGAGTGATGTTCGCAAATAATTCGCTTATAAGAATAGTTGAGAAGAGTTTTCCATTAATCTATGCGCCATATTGTATTGTTAAAAGAGAAATTCTCTAACCGAAATTACTCTACCTAACTCTCCCATATCGCTTCCCAGTATCTGTTTTTTTGTACAAAATTAAATCGTGGAAGTAAAAATTCACAAAAAACATTCATCTTTGGTTCCATAAAATCACATAGAACATTGTGGTATATTTTGACGTCCTCAAAGAGTCTGAATGGCCAAAAATAAAAATACATAACATAAAAATATCGTTTTTTAAGAGTCGGCTGTAGCTGTACTAAAAGGTAAACATAGCAGATAATATTTCAAAAATATCGCTGTAACTTTTGAACCATTCGAATTATGAAATATGTGAAAACAATTTTCATATTGAATTTTTTAGTAGATTTTAGCAAAATCACTATCTTATAAAGACAATATCCAGCTTTTCCACGAGTTTGATATTACAAAACACAAAAAAACAAAAAAGACAAAAAGATGGTATTTATATTCCTAAAGTCGACCAAAAAACTAAACATTTTTCATTATTTTCGTAAATTGAATGGGACAAAAGTTATGCCAATAGGAAATATGAACTGTAATGTTTACTTCGATTACAACCTTCTCTTAAAACTTAGAGTACCTAGTATTAAAATAAAATGAAATAAATAATCATTAATTTTATAAAACAAAACAAAAATCTAATGCTTGATGAGCGAAAATATGAATTGCAATAAATACAAAAGCAAGCTTTAACTATTACATGCATACATTACACAAAGACATTAAGTATTTTACATTGCGTACGCGTTCTTTCTGAAATATTACCTGTTGAATAAGCAAAGGTATGTTCTTAGGCATGAGACATTTTTTTTATCAGTGGCGACTGGTGTTGTGTATGGCGCTACAAACCAGCCCCCACAAGTAATGGAGCAGATTTCGTTTCGTCCAGACTCATCACACATTCATAAAACTTCAGCTCATATGTCGTGTAACTTTTAGGGGAGTGTACCCGATTTAATGTACACGATATGTACATTTTCAAACTTGCGTGCCGTGCGTAATAAGGAAAGTGTCTCGCAATTTATCGACCAGCTCTCTCAGAAAACTGGTCGAAAATGTCTGAAATGTGAAAGAAAGATCCATTGTGTCCACTTGGTTGCTGGTTCTCTTGAGAGCTGGTGTCAGAGCAATATCAAGCAGCAATCTCACGCTCAATTACCTGCCAGTGTACGGCGCAATTACCCTGAACTATGCGTTGTAGTGTCCCCCCTCACTGTCCGGCTAAAGCTACCCCTAACAAGCAGCCCGCGCTGTTCCATGGCCGTTAGCTGGGTTTTACTGCGGCGCGGGACATCCATAGTGCTCGGTGTAACCGGTGGCAGGTAAAACTAGCGCGATTACCGGTGGAATCGGTGCGGTTTGGTGATGATCCCACCGCGACTGATTCGGATGATGAGTCATGTGCCGGTGAACAACAATACCTGACAATAATGTCCAACAATTCACTTTGTTTGGTTTCTTCGATTCATTTTGTCCATGCAAAATGGACCATGTCTTTGACTGTGAGCTTTATGCTACGAGTAATCTGTGCAGATTTCTGAAACAAATAGGTAGGTATATTGAATGTATTTGTGAGCTAATTTATTTATCCTGTAGGTACAATATAATTTCAAAAATAATCAAATAAATATTTCAGTGAAATTATAGGTATACGTAGGCAACATCTTTCTGAATATGCAATTTTATTTTAATCATGTTATTCATTTGATTTATTTAATTCATGAGTACATATTGGTACACTCCCCCTAACAATAAACGGTACTTGGTACAAAACGTATCGGCTGCTGGGCCGGTTCCTTGACAATCAATCCTTGTTATTATCAATGAAATCAGAGCTCACCTAAAAGAGTTAGATAATGCGTTAGCACTGACTTCATGGGATGATGCCATCAAACCTTAATCAGTCAATTCATTTTCTTTCGAGTACCGTTTATTATTTGGGGGAGTGTACCTAAATATTATGTAACTCGCTGCTAAAGACAGAAAATGTATGATGGACACAGTAGGGTCGAACGGAGCCATGAGTGAGTCATGATACAATCATGGAGGTTTAAATGATATTTAAACTCCATGATACAATTGTACACAATGTTTGTGAAAAAATCGTTACTGATTTGGTTTATTTTATCTGGTCAGCTGATGTTTTGATTGCTCAGTCGAATTAGTTAGTTACAGTACTACACAGTTACACGAAAACGTGGAATTTGTGATGTGACTTCAATACCTTCTTCGATGTTGGGTTGTGTGTTGTGTGATTGTGTGATTGTGTGAACTGTGTGATTGTGTGACACTAACCTGGACCAATAAACGTGACACGGAAAAGGCAGAACGGATTGTGAGTATTACTTTGTTACTAACTGATACAAAATGTGATTTTGATTTGGTCCAAGTTGACTTCATCGCTGCGAGGAAATAAGGTGAATGTTTGACGAACATGAATGTAGTTTGCGTCAGGAAATCAGCAATTTCCTCTCCCCGCTGTCCAGCACTTGACCAGTCCTCGCGCCGCGGTGCCGGGTTCACGACGCCGGGGTCAAAACACTGCCACTCGTTCTCCTCAAGAACAACATCTTCCGTTCGAATCCCGGGAGATGCAACACTCCAGAAGATTTCAATACGCTTCAAGTCGACGCAATTACAATGTTTTCATTTCTCGACCTTCTCGACTCGGTGCTGGAGTTTGATTAATCGAGCCGGCATGCACGAATTCACTCGCAAGGCTCCTGAATAGCAAATTAACAAGTCTACAGTTTAGTTGTGTGTTTCCCTGAGTAGTTAATCAGTTTCGTTAACCTCAGAAGTGGAGCCAGGAGGGCTGGCGTAAGATGTAGTGTTCCCCGTAAGACGTTAGCTCGCGATTCCCCAGCGAGCCATACACAATATAAACTCAACACTTTATGCCCGTGATGTTAATGTGGACTATTGTAGACGCTCGCTTTATTGTTTTGCATTGCTCTCTCCGCCGGGATGAGATGAGTGGATATGCTAATGGTGCAGCGACAAGATATTAGATTATCTTTGCAACTCGTGTAAGAAACAAATGAACGCTTCTTCGCGCCTGCCATCGAGCAGCGAGTTACACGCTTCACTCCGGTGTCAGTTGGGAAGCATAACTACAAGGCGCTAGAAAACAAACCCTCCATCCAAATAGCATGCGATTGCTTTACTCAAGAATAGGCAGTTAGTTTGAATAGCAATGTATACCACATGCCATTACTAATGTGTAATATAATAAGTGTGCATGCATTCAACAAGTACAAATATAGGCACTAGATACATTATTTTTTAATATTAATAGTAACAACAATTATTTTGATTTTCTATCAGAGTAGCTGTATGAACGAATAAGTTCACAAAGCCAAATCTGTATTGAAAAGTCAACGGTTGTATCAGTGTGCATTTTGTCAGGAACGAATCGAAGAAAAGATCGCTGCGTGCTCGAGTAAGCCGAGCGTCGCCTCGGCGTCGTCTTGGCCGGCGTCTTCTCTCGCGCAAAGACGCCGCGCGAGTGCCGTCGCGACGCCGCCGCGCGCTTTCTTACAAACTCCGAGGGGGATTTTTCTACCGACATTCTTCTCGAGCGTTTCGCGCCATCTATCGGCAAGAAAAGTGAATTAATAAGAGACGGCGAAAAAAGAATTCCCGATGCAGAGCGCCGCTGAGCGTCTTAATGCTAGCGGCGGAAGACAGAATTACTTAAAGAAAGTTGAAGAAAGGAGGGGAGAGAACACGTGCTCGAGGGGAAGATCGGAGGGGGTGGGAGAGAGATGACAAATAAGAAACTTTAGTTCCCACTTTTACCATCGCTGGCGTGGCCGCGTTACTGGCGTTTTACCGACCGACCGTCGTTTATGACTCAATTTCACAAGCGCTAAGGAGTCAATTCATTTTGCATCAAGATCATTTAATTAGCCAATAATTAATACCAAAAACATTTTATAATTTGTTATTGGCGCGTATGACAATGCCTCTGTGGTAGAATCTTATAGTATTTCAGTACATTTGTTTACATTTTGCCAATCATGATTATCCTGCAATGAAAAATTATTAATATGATTCATAATTAGTTATAATAATTAAAATAATACATTGCAGGTATTCACCTCACTTTTCCTTATAACCAAGATCAAGAGCAATGACGTAAATACTTATTCAAAGAAATAGTTGATTCAATCAAGACGCGCTTCCAATGATAGCAAAATGGATCGGATGGTAATCCACATTTTTAATTAATTAAAATGCAACTACCACTAAACTTTATAGTACCTGGTGCTTCACAATGTACTCCACATGTTTATTCAGGAAAGCAAATGTTCGAAGTAATTGTCCGTTTCCACATTCTAATCAGAAGCTAATGCAGGCAAAAACAACCCCCAATTCTATAACAAAATCTATTGGAAAAGTCTCGGTTCATGGAAGTTCGGCTTGGTGACGTTTTAATCGCTTTGGTAATGAATCGATGTGTCGCTGGAGGTGCGGTGAGGCGCCACCCGGCGGCGCCACCGCGGCAGGTGAGTGGTCCAGGTCGGCTGCTGCGCGCAAGACGCCGTCGGAGCGTCGGTGTTCACGCATCGTCTTGTGGTTTGCGTTTTGGCCTGGCAATGGGCGGGGTTGTGGGTGGGTGGGGCCCCAAGAAAAGACGATCACAAAAAACAAGAAACCTCAAGGATTGGTGCGTCACGGCGCAAGACGTTCTTGATGATGTCATAGTAAAGTGTCGAGTGCTGACACCTGGACGCCTATGCTAATAAGTTGAGCGACGCTGGAAGCTGTGATACGGCGTCGGAATCCGTCTTATTCAAGACTCTGTCATGTATATCCCAATTCAAATCAATTCATTATTAATTCATCATTTGTAGTATGTACAACCATGGACACGAATATTCGACGTGATGGCCATACCATGCGGCAAACCAGAATGTGAGATCACAGAAATTACACTTTTCTCATAATTTCATGATCTCAAGAGTTCAAGATCTCTATTTCATAAAACACTAAATCATAGAATGTGCACAAGAATGTTCCGAATTCTCATTTCATTGTTATGATTCTGATTGTAATATGGTTTTGACGTCACGAATGATAAATCAAGAATGCATCTGCAAAATGCCCATGTGCCCAAGAACGAAACTGAAATCAGGGCGATCAAGTGATCAGTCGGTCACGTCCAAACATTCTATAACCACAATACGTTGGCTATGATCGTGTAGAGAACCTAAACACATCTCCTGCATTGCTTTAATCGTGTCGATTATTCAGAGAAATCAAAATAGAGTTAGAAAATTATACAGCTTAGGTACTTCTTGTTTTCATCATGTTCATTAGAGATTTGTTGTCCTCATTCTTCAAATTTCATCTCTCACCACAGCATAAGTACTAAACAGTTGTGTACCATTCTTTATACGTATACCTACTCATCCTCAAGATTATATTAATACCAATCATTTCCATACATCTACTTAAATTAAGTACAATTATTAATGTACTTTCCCTCATTCCCCGATTCAGAAACATATTGTACCATTATATGTAAATTAGGTACCTATTTAAAATAAGTCCTTTATATACTTACTACATTCATTCCCTCACATTGCGCTAAAAATGTGTACAATTATTAGTGTACATTCTCTATAACCTATTTATGTTTTTATTCAAATTCTATAATATGTCCTTATACCTGTAATTTAAATTGTATATATCCTTGTATATTTCGATCGCGTACTATATTTACTGTCATATTCCATTTGTTATAATTAGTGTTAAGTTTATGTATTCCTTGCCACCAGTAACAGTGTTTGCAAGATGTTTTAAATTTTATTGAATTGATATTGAACCTTTACTAAAATTATGTTTAAGTTAGATGTCATAAACTTTTTATATCTCCTCAGAATACATTAATTTTTAATTTTTTCGACATTTTTCCTTGGAACCATATTTTTCACAAAAAAACGTGAATTATCTTGCTTCAATGAGATAGCCTGATATGAAAATATTCAGTAGATCTGCAACATGTGGCATTTTACATCCAGCCAGACTTTTCATTGAACACTTGAGGCTGGCTCAAAACAATGTGACTCTTTCTGTGACGTATAGGTTAACGCAATGCACCAGATTGATTAATACCCTGTTTTAATTTGTAAATTGGATTATTATACAACTATCGACCATTTCGCAAATTTATTGAATTCTCGAATATTTCGATTACGGTGCATAACACAAAGTTATTTTGTAGATGCTTTTTATTTGATGCCAATTATTAGTTTGGATGTGTTAAAACTTCAAATACTTTGTTTAAAAAGAACTAATAAGACATTTCACAAACTATTTTTCTTATAGTTTTTATTTAAGATATTTAAATATTTTTATTTAAGATAATAAAAATAGTTTGTGAAAAGTCTTAATAGTTTTATTTGAACAAAGTTATTGAAGGACCACAACAATCTTAGAATATGGTCATGTGCGCTTGTCTAAAATAATTGTGTCCTTGAATTAAAAATCAAATAAAAGTAACTCGTTGAAAGATAAATCAAGGCTTATCAATTATTTTTCTTAAATAAGGAGATCGTATTAGAAGAGCTATGAGATCTACAAATACTTCGTGAGAGTTTTCTCGACTCTTTGAAAGTAAACATTGCCCGTGAGGTCACAAGAATACCTACTCATTATTATCCATCATTCAGAACTTCTTCCCATGCTTTCCAGTTTAACGTGACTCGATTTCAATGTTCTAACAACATTAAAAGAAACATGAACCCCATCTAGGCAAGAGAGTGTGAGATGGAAATAATGGGATTTATAGTAGGTAACGATGAATAAACAATCCTATGTTGTTGGATAGGTATATGT